>JAUDYJ010000003.1:200847590-202047590 GCA_030761175.1 Masticophis lateralis
ACTTTTCGTAGGTTTAATGTGTGTTTTTCCTTTAAGCCAGGTTTTTCCTACATAACCAAGATTTTCCTGGAACCACAATTGAGTGAAATCACATTCACTACTTTCTGGGTTCCCCTCTCCAACCTTTCACTCTGGCAGCAAGCAAACCTTGTGCTGCATTGTGAGAGACTTATATAGCTATTTCTGGCTCGTTAGCCGTCCTCAGTAAGCCACACCCACATCTCATAGGATTACGTAGGAAAAACCTGGCTTAAAGGAAAAACATACATTAAACCTATGAAAAGTAAGAACACACACACATACACACACACACTAAGAAATATGCTCTGAAAAGTATCCAGAATATTTCAGTGTTTCTTAGCACAAAAACACTTCCAGATTTTAAAAACATAGATGGCTATTTTAGCAGAGAAGGGACAACATCCGTTTTATGATTTGATTTATGTTTGCAGAAGGCTGTTTGCTTAAAAAGTGGGATTCTTCTACTTGTGCAAAATTTGCTACAAGACTGGAGGTTGGTTGACAGTTAGCACAGACAAGCAAGTGCCTATTAGTCATTCCTTGCAATGGTAGATTTTATATG
Source organism: Masticophis lateralis (assembly GCA_030761175.1). NCBI lineage: Eukaryota > Metazoa > Chordata > Lepidosauria > Squamata > Colubridae > Masticophis > Masticophis lateralis. The sequence continues at coordinate 200,848,174 of JAUDYJ010000003.1, forward strand.
TTGGGATAGTTTGTTCAATAATAAATCCCTTTTATAACATTTCTTCTTACGTAAAAATGTAACAGCTCCAAGGGGGTTTTCCTGTTGATCTTTCTGAAACATTATTATCAAAGGTGGTAAAGAGGGTGTTAGGAGTGCAGTGGCTCAGTGGCTAAGACACTGAGCTTGTCAATCGAAATATCGGCAGTTCAGCGGTTCGAATCCCTAGTGCCGCATAACGGGGTGAGCTCCCATTACTTGTCCCAGCTTCTGCCAACCTAGCAATTCGAAAGCACATAAAAAATGCAAGTAGAAAAATAGGGACCACCTTTGGTGGGAAGGTAACAGCATTCTATGCTCCTTTGGCATTTAGTCATGCCGGCCACATGACCACGGAGGCTTCTTCGGACAGTGCTGTCTCTTTGGCTTTGAAACGAAGATGAGCACTGCCCCCTAGAGTCGGGGATGACTAGCACATATGTGCGCGGGGAATCTTTACCTTTACCTTTAAAGAGGGTGTTAACACTGGCGGTGTTAAAGGAATTGAACAGGAAGGATGTTTGATCTGGCACCTGGGGGAGGGGGAAGAATATTATGTTTTTAATCTTTGTTTTTATGAATTGATGTGAACTGCCTAGAATCAATATACGAGATAATATAATAGCTGTATGGCATAGCAGCTGTATAATAGCATAGCATAGCATAGCATAGCATAGCATAGCATAGCATAGCATAGCATAGCATAGCACAGCACAGCACAGCACAGCACAGCACAGCATAGCTAAGCACAATAAAGTAAATAGTGGTACCTATTTTTTGTTCGTTCAGAAGCTTCCTTGACTGCTTAACTTCCCATTTGGAAAGAGCCTGTTTTCTTCCTTGCAATTTAATTCAGTCTGGTGTGAACCTCCAATCTGGTCCAAGATCCCTTCCAATGCTGATATTTTGGACCAAGGCAGTGTAATATAGTTCTGTCCACAAGAGGCCACCAAGAGTCTCAGAACTGCACTGCAGACTAATTGCATTTCTTTTTCCTTTTTTAAAAAAGTGGAGACTATATAGTGCTATTGTGTTATTTCTACTGCACTGAGAAGAGTTGGAAGTTATTTCTTCCTCCCCTTTTTTTCTTCATCCTACATGTCCCCCTTTCCCCCTTTCCCATTATTTTCATTTTCATTTGAATTATATACTCTGATAGGTTTAATAAAATGATATTTTTTAAAAAAAAGACTGGTTGTATCTGAAGTCTCTTCACAGTAGACTTAAGCACAGTACATTACAATAATCCAAACTGCAAATACCTAAGACACGTGTCACCAATCTGACCTCACTAGGAATAGATGCTTTCTAAGCCTGGATTTATTGTTAGAAAATTAAAAATATTTGGAGATTCCACCCTCTGGGGAAATGTGCTCCCCTATCCAGAAAATGGAAGCTAGAGAATATTCCAGAAAGCTGGAGGTAAAGGTGGGAACAATTTCAGCAGTTTTGGATGGTAAATTGCTGGTCATAGTTTTATGAGACTGTCCAGAAAGTCCTCTCTCTATTCCAATTCTAACAACCTGAAAAGATACTGATAGAGAAAACATACATCCTTAGTCCCACAAGATGAGGTTTAATTGAGGGGACCTAGAATGTAGCCACCTGCCTGATGCAGAAACTATTGAAGATAGATGGACCTTCAGTTAACCAGGTCCTCCGCTGTTAAGGATTTTATAGCAATGAGACATGCCCATTACCACGCACACTGCTGCATTTTGAATCGGCTGTAGCATTAGGATGATCTTCAATGGCAGCCATGAATGTATTGCAATAGTCCTGTAGGAGATGACTACGCTGAGCCCAAAGGAGAGTTCAAGAACATCATCAGTTTTGAGTCCCTTTGTGCTCACAAGTGATGTGAGTCCAGCCCACATTAAATTCCGTTGACTCTTATCTACCACCAATTTGCTTTGACCATTAGTAGTTCAGATTCTTGTAGAGAGTGTTGGCATGCAATAAACTTGTATTCATTTGAACCACTTTGACTCCTGATTTTCTCACTTGACAAGTCTACTTCTGAAATAATCTGGTAAAAAAAAGATGCACAAAATGTACTGTGCAAATTCTAGACACAGCTTCCACTTGCTCATTGAGCAGTAGCTTCGCATTCAGAAGGACCCCCAAGTTGCATGCCAATCATGAATGGAATAAAACCTCACATAAGATCAACAGTCAAAATGTCCAGACCTGAACAGCTTCCAGACACTGGGCTAGTACCCTGGAAACTTTCCCTGTCAGACTGGAGTTCAAATGATGGATGGTCTTACCCAATGTACGGTAGATATTAAACAAGAGATGGTGAGGATTCAGCCATGAGATATTCCATGTATGTGAAGATTCAGGTGCAATCTCTCCATTCTCATTGACACCACCTGGAAACAACCACTGAAGAAGGAACTAAACTACTGCAATACGCCCAGTTCCAACTCCTACAGTCAACTTAGAACAGAAGTCTTCAAACTTGACGGCTTTAAGACTTGTGGATTCAACTCCCAGAATTCTCCAGCCAGCGTTGCTGGCTGGAGAATTCTGGGAATTGAAGTCCACAAGTCTTAAAGCTGCCAAGTTTGAAGACCTCTGGCCTAGAAGGATACCATAGTGAACAGAACTGAAGGTTGATGAGAGATTAAGGAGCCCAAGGATGGATGCCTCACCCTATCCCAATTCTGTTAAAAGGGCCCTTACACAAAGTTCCACCTACATAAAGCACTCTTAAGGAGAGCTTAAGGACCAGGGAGACCCAGGTTTAGGGGTCAGCAGGTAACTGTGCCCTTAGCCTAATTCAACTGAAAGGTGAAGATAAAATTAAGACAAAACTCAGGTGAGTTGCATTGGAATAGCAAAAAACTACAGGTTAGAAACCATAGTAGATTCATAAATTCCTTACCAAAATAATAGTTGGGTCACAGCTATTCATATCACTGGGGGACAGGAAACTTGATAGATACTGAATTTTCTGCTTAAAGATTAATAGAGGTGTACTTGTGAAGGATTGCCCTCTTAGAATAGATGAGGCCAGCACAAAGAAATGACTGGGATTAGCAGAAAAGTTCATTTGGATTTAATTTGATTCAGAACTAAAATAAATCGAGTGAAGTTAACGTGTTTGCTCTCACATTTTAAATTATTTTCTTAAAAATGACAATTTGGTAGAAAAACTACACTTGGCCTCAGGAGGCCACCAAAAACCTCCAGGGCCACCAACAGAATTACAATCTCAATTATAATTGCAGAGAATTACAGTATAGGCAGAGGATAAATCCTGGGAGCTGAAAATAATTAGACACTCATCTTTCATTTTAAATACTTTTCAATTTTATCTTTTACCTGCAGAATGTGAAAGCAGTAAAATTCTCAGTGTATTAAAATGACTGTATTATTTATGTTATCATCTGAAAATGCCTTAGTGTACTTTTAATGTGGGAGCTGCATCACTGGAAGCTTTCAAGAAGAGACTGGACTGCCGCATGTCAGAAATCGTGTAGGGCACGGGTGTCAAACTCACCATGTCACATTGCCATCATGGGACATTTTGCGACGTTTCCCCCTCCGCGGAGCTAGGGTGGGCATGGCCTATGCATGACACATCTGGCACCTTTGGTGTAGGGTCTTCTGCTTGGGCAGGGGGTTGGACTAGATGACCTACTCTTTTTTCCCCAAAATAAGACATCCCCTGATAATAAGCCCAATTGGGCTTTTGAGCGCATGGAAATAAGGCCAAGTGCTTATTTCAGGGTTCAAAAAAAATAGTCCCTTCCATTCCATTCTATCTTCTTCTAATTGCACTGTAACTGTTATATTTTTATTTTGTTTTTGTTATTAACTATTTCTATGGACAGAAAGAGGATAGAGAGGTGATTTAAAAAAAAAAACAATAAAAACCAGTATGGGAAGGCAAAGGGATGGAAGCATGAGTCAGCACGTTCAAGAATTTTTTGAGATTTGCAGAAATGCAAACAGACCTTTAAAAAAAATCAGGGGAAGGAAAGGGGATTGGCTTAGGGGAGAAAGCCATAACAGTTGGCTGATACCTGTTTATTTTTAATCTGTGTTCTATCTGTAACATCATGTTCCAGTACAATCGAGGAACAGAAAGATTGGTAAACTGCTAAAAAAGCAGCTCCAGATGTGTTAAGCCTCCAAGAGATAAGTAGAAGTAATTGTATATATTTGTAGCATGCCAGGACATTTAACATCAATATAGTGAAGAAAAATGTTGCAGTTTTCAGATAGAAAAAAATTGAGAGTTGGGGCACAAACCATATTCGTAGATATCCATTCTGCATTTTTTCTCAATTAAAAGCAAAAATTTACTGCTCATTCCAAAAATCTAGAAGGTGTTGGCACTACAGAATTAAAAAGAGCAAATTTAATGGTAGGGCGAACAGGCACCTTCCATGACAATTTTCTCATAAGGAAACCTACTCAATACGATTACTAAAGTATTTCATTTTCTGAATTTTCGAATACATTGAGTGAAAATGTATTCACACAGGACAATAAACCAATAAACCAATGAGCCGTATTAACACTAATGAAACTTAGCATGCCATATAAACTTACCAGATCTTAACTTGATATGCTTTATATATCTAAGGTAAAATTATCTGAATGTAACTACTACTATCTTATTCATACCAAAGTGGATTTTGATTTGATTTGTTTGCTTAATGGAGATGGCAAATACTGCACGACATTGCCAGAATATTCTCAAATTCTATCTTGCCATTTCCTGAAACTACAAGAATCACACAAACAAAACTGATCATGCGAGCCCTTTTCTTAAGGGTGGAAAAATAATGCCTTCACCCATGTTGTTTTATAGAAAATCTGTTCCAACAAGTCAAGGGAAGCAGTTCGTTGCAACCACTATTGGCTCAGGTTTGAAGAGCCTTTGAAAACAACTGACCATGAAAGATGTATTTGGGGAAGAACAGTCTTAAAAAATAGAGGCTTAAGTTCATTTCTTGCTTAATACTAATCCAAAAGCCAGGGGCACAAAATTAGAAGTGTTTTGGTTTGCTGAAAATGCCTGAATTAAAACCTCAAAGGGAGGCTCACTCCCTTTATGACATTACTTGCCTAGTTACTCTTCAGTCACTGAAAGCAGAGAGTCCACCAGAACATACATACATACATACATACATACATACATACATACATACATACATACATATATTCATTCATATTTATGAGATTTGGTACCAAAGCACCCAACTTTTGATGGAACCATTTGGGCCACTTTGGAGTAGTTTGAAACATTAGGATACAGGGATGTGTCATCGGTTCTTTTTGGTTGAACTATCAGTAATGTGACTGACTCAAACTTTTGTAGACATAAAATGAAACAGGAGAATGGGGTATTGTATCTCCTTTCCATCATTTCACATGCTAGCAAAAATGCTCAAAATCCTACAAGGTAGGCTTCAGCAATATGTGAACCAAGAACCACCAGAAGTAGAAGATGAGTTTGAAAGAGAGAGGAACTAGAAATCAAATTGCCAACATTGGCTGGATTACGGAGAAAGCAAGGGAGTTCCAGAAAAAACATCTACTTTTGCTATGCTAAAGCCTTTGATTATGTGAATAATAATAAACTGTAGCAAATTCTTAAAGAGGTGGGAGTAACCTTGGTCACTTCACCTGTCTTATGAGAAACCTGTATGAAGGTCAAGAACAACAGTTAGAACCAGACACGGAACAACTGATTAGTCAAGAACAACAGTTAGAACCAGACACGGAACAACTGATTAGTGCAAAATAGGAAAAAGAGTATGACAAGGCTGTATATTGTCACCCTGCTTATTTACCTTATACGCGAAATGCAGGGCTGGACAAGCCAGAATTAAGATTGCCAGGAGAAATATCAACAACCTTGGAAATGCAGACAATACCTCTCTAATGGCAGAAAGTGAAGAAGAACTGAAGTGCCTCCTGATGAGGGTGAAAGAGGAGAGTGCAAAAGTTGGCTTGAAACTCAACATTATATAAACTAAGATCATGGCATCTGGTCCCATTACTTCTTGGCAAATAGAAGAGGAAGAAATGGAGGCAGTGACAGATTTTATTTTCTTGGGCTCCAAGATTACCACAGATAGTGACTGCAGCTACAAAATTAAAAGATGCTTGCTCCTTGGGAGGAAAGCTATGGCAAACCTAGACAGCATACTAAAAAGCAGAAACATCACCCTGCTAACAAAGGTCTATATACTCTAGTCAAAGCTATGGTTTTCCAAATAGTAATGTATGGCTGTGAGAGTTGGACCATAAGGAAGGTTGCTCGCCAAATAATTGATGCTTTTGATTGTAGTGTTGGAGAAGACTTGGGAGTCTCTTGGACTGCAAGGAGATCAAATCAGTCAACCGTAAAGGAAACCAACCCTGACTGTTCTTTGGAAGGAGAGATAGTGAAGCTGAAACTCAAATATTTTGACAACCAAATGAGAAGAGAGGATTCATTGAAAAATACCCTGATATTGGGAAAAACTGAAGGCAAAAGAAGTTGATGGCAGAGGATGAAATGGTTAGATACCAGTAGTATTATCAACACAATAAACATGAATTTGGGCAAACTCTGGAAGACAGGGGTGTGTGTTGTGGCCCATGGGATCATGAAAACTCAGACATGACTTAACAACTGAACAACATCTCCTATTAGTGGCTGGGGGGGGGGGGACACTTTTATTTTATACAAGCAAAGTTTACCAAATGAAACAAAAGACCAAAGGAATTGTAAATTATAAATTTACACAATGTCTTCAACTAATTCATCAACAATACAATTATTTTCTGATTTATTTATTATTTTCTACACTAACTATACATTTATATGTCACTTAATTTCACTATAGCATTCTCTCTTGTATCTGTAACAGATTTGTTTATAGCTGTGTTTGATATTTCTATTGGCCCTCTGTCTAGAGCTACACTCCCTTTTTTTTTTACAAAGTTCAATCTGTCTTTCATGTTTTTCTGGTTTCTGTTTTTATATTTCTGTTCTGTCAAAGCTTTGACTTTTTTCTTCATCTTTCTTCCTTTGTGCTCCTGACTAGACTTCTTGAGTCTTTTCTTCTCACAAATCTTTGTTCCATCTGAGGGAAATAGGCAATTTGAAGAACTGAGAAAGAACCTGACTTGAGAGAAAAATATGTCTCTCTTTCCTCAATGTTCTCAGCTGCTTCACTTTTCCAACTGCATCTTTCTCATTGGGCTTTGATCTTTTTTTTTTAATTCAACCTCTTTCTCATGAGGCCTATGGCTGCAGAGCTCCCAGACAGCCATCTTGAACATATATACAGTATGCATGTATTATATATGCTTGTTTTTATTGATTTCCCACTTTTATTAGTGTTATAAATAATTCAAGGCAGTAAACCATGGGTGAAATCCAGCAGGTTCTGGCAGGTTCTGGAGAACTGGTGGTGGCAATTTTGAGTAGTTTGGAGAACTGGCAAATGCCACCTCTGGCTGACCCCAGAGTGGGGTGGGAATGGAGATTTTGCAGTATCCTTTTCCTGCCATGCCCACCAAGCCACGCCCACAGAACTGGTAGTAAAAAAATTTGAATTTCACCACTGCAGTAAACATATCCAATACACCCTCCTCCTCCTCTCCTGCCTCTTGATTAATGCTGCTGTTTGATTGGCAGCTGGGTCGTCTTGACAGTGGAGAAGGGCCAAGAAAGGAGGGAAGAAGGAGCACAGATGAACCTCTTATGAACCTCTTTCGGATTTGTACCTTTTTGCAGATTTAAATTTTATTTTTTTCCAAGAAAATATGCTCCCTGTTGCCTCTTTCTGGCTACTGCATAGCAACGGTAAGTGACTTCCAGTAGTTCTTCAAAATCTGAATTTTGACTTTTACTCATGAAACCTGTTTCCTGTTGCTGTAGTATGCTTTTAGTATACTTCTTACATTGTTTGTGTAACATATGGTTTCATTCTTGAGACTTTGTACTTTGGCACTTGTTTATTTGAATTCCCCAGAAGTTTATTAATCCCTTATCAGATTATTGACAATGTACTGGTTGTTTGGTTTAATAGTTTGGCACAACTTGACAGAAAAGAGATATTCCTAGGAATCACTAAACTTTTCAAATGATAACAGAATACTAAAATACATCATTCCCCTCAAGGTGGTCACTTTTGCCTCAGTTTACCATGAATATCTAGTAGATGAAGAGAATTCTTCAACTCTGGATACTGGGGAGCATATTGCTGTATTTAGTATTTGGTGATACATAACAGAATAACGGAGTTGGAAGGGATCTTAGAGGTCATCTAGTCCAGCCCCCTCTTCAAGCAGAAAACCCTATATATTTCAGACAAATGGTTGTCCAATCTCTTCCTAAAAACGTCCAGTGTTAGAGCATCCACAACTTCTGGAGGCACGGGTAAATTGTTCTAACTATCAGGAAATTTCTCCTTAGTTCAAGGTTGCTTCTCTTCTTGATTAGTTTCCATCCAATCCTGCCTTCAGGTGCTTTGATGAATAGGTTGACTCCCTCTTCTTTGTGACAGTCCCTCAGATATTGGAATACTGCTGTCATCTCTCTCTCTCTCTCTCTCCCTCTCTCTCTCTCTCTCCCTCCCTCCCTCCCTCCCTCCCTCCCTCCTTCTTTTCATTAAACTAGACATACCCAATTTCGGAAACCATTCTTCATATGTTTTAGCGTCCACATAATTTAACATCCACATCATTTCTATGCTCCAGAGAGCAATTATTACCTAAAAAATTAATATGATTAGAGGTGATAAAAATGTACTCACCTGGAAAAAAAAATTAGCTGAAAAGCAGCATTTTATCTCCTATAAACATATTCCTGAAAATGAAGAAGAAGTTATATTGAAGGGTAAACATATTGATAGGTGTAAATTAACAACTTTGATAATCCTAGAGCAAAAAAATATGGATTTTGGAACATCATCTACCTGGAGAAATTTTGAAGGGGGCTGTACAAAGCTTTGATGTGAAGAGATTCAATCCATGTGATGACAACAGATGTCTCTGAATTATTTGGAAGATTGTAGAAATGCTGTATGCAGACATGATTGATGATAATTGAATGACATCAAGTCATCTTCAACTTTGCAATCACACAGATGGTTTTTCTTCACTATGATCTGCCCCTAAGCTGGTCCTCCAGTGCTTCCAACAATGCACTCATCACTACTGTAACAGAGTCTATCCACCTTACTGTTAGTCATTTTCTGGTTGTCTTTCCTTCCACCTTTCTGATTTTTAGAGCCTTTTCTAGAAAGACAAGTCTTTGTCTATGACTGGCGCAGGCTAATTTGATTCTCACTTGTGCCTTGAATGAAAACTCTGGGTTTAATTGTTTGGAGATCTATCAGTTTCTTCTTTTTGGCTGTCCAAAGTACCATATCCTCAGAAGACTTCTCCAAGACCAAAATTCAAAACTTTTCTTATCTTGTTTCTTCAAAGTCCAACTCTTGCTTGCATACAGCATCACAGGAAATACCATTTTTAGGTATAGTGAAGTAATACCCCCATGACTCATGTGATATAGAGGTTAAGACAGTGGACTAGGAGAGAGAAGACTCAGGTTCTAGTCCATTTTCAGTGATGGTAGCTTTTTGGGTGCCTTGGGCCACTTAGTCTCAGCACAACCTAAACCACAGTGTTGTTGTAAAGGAAAGTTGCTGGGGGTGGGGTGGGGTGGGGGATAATATTATTTATTTAGTTGATTTCTAGAGCCATCCATCTCAAGAAGGGACTCTGGGTGCCGTACATCATAACATGTAAAAACAAATTAAAAACAATTTAAATAATTTAAACAATAGAGACAATATAAATAAAGATATATAATTACCAAATAGAACTATTGTAATGGATGTTAATACAGCCAAGCAGTGGGCTCTTAACACATCTGGGGCTAAGAAGCCAATAGGGTCTCATTCATCCTGAGGCCTAAAGGTACTAGAAAACAGGGACTATGGTAAAGAATATAAATGCTGCCATAAGCTTCTGAATGAAAGGTGGAATTTAAATCGAATACATGATTGCCCATTCCCAGTGGCTCACCACTGATAAGATTCCTGATAAAGGCCACTGTTAAAGACACCCACAATGACCTGATGCTGCTGCCCCTTTGGGGTCAGGTAATTCTACTGATAAGTAAGTAAATAATCATTTACATTAGAATTTTAACATGATGTATCAGCTTTCAGTATAAATTAAAAGGGAGATGGGTGGTTAAGAAATATGAAATATAAATAAATAAGTAAATATCTAAATGTCTTCGGAGTAGTTTCATACTTAAACAGGCACCAGAGAAGTAGCAGTAAAGTTAATTAATGTTGAAGAGCAGAGAAAAGCCAGCAGCAATAAAGGTACCACTTTTTCACTATTAAAGTGCCCATCTGGTCAATGTCCAGTTCAGGTTCAGGTGTCTTGTGACTGTTTCTGTCTGTCTTGGTGACTCCTACATGCTAAGGTCAATTGATATGAGTCAATTCCAAATGGTTCTGAAAAGAATCCCACATTTGGATTTGCTTTGCTTCATTCATATCTCAAAGGTGTCTTTCTGTTTTCTTCGAATTTAAGGGCAAATATAAAATAACCTTAAATAGAGACAAACGTATCTCACGTACATCCTGCCAGATTCCTGAAATTGTAAATGATTATTGATTAAGGATATTCGCACTTCCACCCTACACCTCCTACTACGCCCCCATCCCCAACAAATCTTACATGACCTGGCAGTTTGCAGCAAAAATGAAACTTTAATCAAGTTATTAACTGGTAGAGACTAAGTGCAATTACGTTGAATAGATATAAAATTCCTTTTCATGTTCCGCTTTGTTTTGCATTAGATAAACACTCTTTTCTGGGAATTATGCTCCTCGTGTTTTTTTCAGATTATGAATATATTGAAAAGGAATGGGGAAACTGTAATTGTTCCCATATCTACAGAGCAACAACTATCTGGGAAATTTTTTTCTGGCTGCTCCTTTGGAATGGCATTGAACTTTGTATTATTAATATATTATTGTGCTTGGTTTATTTTTCACACAGGCAGGCACATATGTTGAAGAGATGAAAAGCATGTTTTAAAAGCATGTTAAATTTCTAGAATTTAAACCCTTTTCTAAGAAAGTGTTAGTGTCCATCCAGGGTGGGTAGAACATATTGTTCCTTACCTGCTTAGATTGGCAGTACATCTTTTTGGACAATTGAAATACATGGAGAACTTGGCTCAACTACTGAAGTATCAGTTATTGACTGTATATAGGTATGTATGCATTTAGTTATTTAAATATTTTTGTTGCCACTTGTCTTGTAAAATAGAACTCTGGGTGGCTCCCAACAATAATAAAATGGCTCCCAACAGTAATAAAAGAATAATAAAAGAATAAAAGAATAGAATAAAATAATAAAAGACAAAACAACAAAACAAAAACAATCCTGGTACTTAATCCATTATCTTCATCAACTCATCTATGTCCTACCCAAATTCCAACCTTTCTATATCAATGTTTGGGGAATGTACCACCTTATAGCAACTTGCACTAAGTTAGCTGTTTTCAGATGCATTGAACTACCGTGTTTCCCCGAAAATAAGATCCTGTCTTATATTTTTTTGAACCCCAAAATAAGCACTTGGCCTTATTTTTGAGGAGGTCTTATTATTTTGGGGCGTGTGGAGCAAGATGGGGCTCCTCTTGCTGTCTTACCTGATTTCCAGCTCTGTGTTTAAATATTTTCAGGGAGGGCTTATTTTCAGTGCATGCGTTCAAAAGCCCGATTGGGCTTATTATCAGGGGATGTCTTATTTTTGAGGAAACAGGGTATTACCCTTGCCATGGTCAATGTTATAACTACTGCAGTTATTCAGTTATTCAGACCAGGTATGTTTGCAAACCAATATTATTCCAGAAATTCAATTCCACATTTAGGAACTAAATAGCAGCAGAAGCTTCTCAGGTTCAACACCACTAGATTCATTGTTTTCTTGAAGCCAGGAATCTAGATGGAAGACCTGCTGAGTGCAGAACATGGGAGCCAAGTCCGAGATGTGTTCCTAGGGTTTTTTTTTCTTCCATCCATTTAAGTCAATGGAATTTTGTTTTTTTGATGCTTAGGTGGTGGAGCCACCTGTTAAAAGATGGCAACAGGGGACATTTCTTGCAAGTTAAATTCCAAAAGGAAAAAAAAAAAGAGGAAATGGACTTCGAAAGTGCAGGTGGAAGGGCAGGTCCAAAAGAAGTTCAGAACCCAAACTTGGCACTACCTCTTCCTTCAAAGGGAGCCAGATTAAGATTAAGAACATCTGGATATGCTTGAATTGAAGGAATGTAGTGAATTTGTGAAACTAAGTGAATCTGTTTAAAATTCATGTTATGAATTTATAAATCAATTTGTTCCTTGGTTTCTGTGCTAACCAAAGGCCTCTACCTTCTCCACATTCTACCCATTTATGTAGCCTTACAGACTTAAGGAATTTCTACACTAATAAAGGGGATTAGCGATGGTGGCAGCAGAAGAAAGAATAATAATAATAATTTTTTAAAAAACCAACAGGTCATTTTACTTTCAACTTCAAAAGTTGGGGACATCTAATCAAACAATTTACCCTGAATGAAAAAAAATATTACTTTCTAAATTGCTATCTTCAGCCATTGCTTTGAGAAGGCTGTGTTAGAATGACAAGTTTGAGAATGGTGTCTATGATAAATCATAGATGGACTATTGCTGGTATGTGAAATAAGACCCAGAACTTGTACTGCCAGGTGTTGGCACCATTCTTCTTGGCAAGGCACTTAACGCTACAAAGTGGTGTGATATACCTTGCTTAGCAAAACCAACAGAAAATGCTTTAGGAGGAGCTACTAGGAAACAATGAGGTGAGGCAATTGTTAAAATAAAGGGGTTTTCCCCCATCTCTCAACTCCACCCTAGATACTATGATTGGAGTGACAGTCTTTAAAATTTAAATGAGTAATTCATCTGTAAAGATAAAATGGCCAACATAAACATCAAGAATTACCTACATTATTCACTGAAAATAACAGATACAAATTCCAGTAAAGAATACACAAACTATCTTTCGAACATATGGTGTTCAAAACAGCCTGGTGCTTAGTGTCACTCTGATTTGGGAGCAAATATTTCCACGTTCTTTCTACTTAATGTCCTATCTGAAATTTCAACAAGGCACACTGGAGAAAGAGGAAGAGATTGGGACCACCCAGAATAATGTGAAGATACAGAGTATCTTCACATTATTAGTATATTAGTAATGGATGAGTTCAGATGTGACTGTTTCACTTGCTGTTCCCAAACTTTCAAAAATCTGTTCTGCTTTACCTACATTGGATAAAAATACCAACATCTATGACTGTATCTGGTTTTCTCTTATGGCTGCTTAGAATCCACAATTGATCTTGCCTTTGACATATTTTGTGTGTATCTGTGTGTGTGTGTGTGTGTGTGTGTGTGTGTGTGTGTGTGTCTGATTTACTTCTATCAGCCTAACTGTGAAGGTTTTAGTTGGATTATACAGGTGAAACTCGAAAAATTAGAATATCGTGCAAAAATTCATTTATTTCAGTAATGCAACTTAAAATGTGAAACTAATATATGAGATAGACTCATTATGTGCAAAGCGAGATAGTTCAAGACTTGATTTGTCATACTTTTGATGATTATGGGTTACAGCTCATGAAAACCCCCAATTCACAATCTCAGAAAATTAGAATATTACATGAAAATCCCCATTCCCTCCCCACTCCTGGGGGAAGGATATTGCAAAATCTCCATTCCCACCCCACTCTGGGGCCAGCCAGAGGTGGTATTTGCCAGTTCTCCAAACTGCTCAAAATTTCCACTACCAGTACTCCAGAACCTGTCAGAACCTGCTGGATTTCATCCCTGGAAAAGGGGTAATGACGCCAAAGATGAAAGAAAGAGAAGATGACTGAAGTAACATGGATAAACTTTTACAGTGGTGATGAATACACCACTGGAAGACATGAGAAATCAGATTAGGAATAGAGCATATTGGGAGAAAATTGATTTAGCAAATAGCAAAAAATAACTCAAAGACGCATCATCAATCTTGCGTGGATAAGCACCAGAGAACTAAATTACTACTGTTTAGTAATATGGAAGGACTGTCTGCACATCATGCTTTTTTCCCCCCTGTAAAAGCCCAAAAAGCTGTTCCCAATGATTTGCTAATTTCTAAACCGTTTTTCCTTTTTGATTTGTTTTTTCCTTACTTTCAAATTGTTACTTTTATTCTTGCTTTAAACAACAAGGCAGCAAACAACAAGAACCTGCCAAGTGGCTGTAGTGGATTACTCAGTGGGAAGGCGGAGTAAAAAGAAGCTGAGTAACTTAATATTTCCTTAAACCGTAGCTGATGCAAAGGCAATCCGGGAAAGGGACGGGGTGGGGTTACGCACGATCCTTTAGCCCTGCGAGCAGCGTTTGCTCTCTCTCTCTTTCCCCCACCCCTTCTTTAGCAGGTGACCAGTTGATAATCTCAACGCACTTTCGTTGACTCTCCAGTCGAGCGCGCTGCTCCGGAGCATCCGCCAACCTCTCTCGGAGAAAAGGCAGTAGGGGATAGTCCTCCTCGGCCTCCCAGGACCGGCGGGAGCCTCGGCAGTCAGCCAAAAGCCGAGCGGTACTACGATGCCGGCTTCACCCCGGCACAAGTGGGGCTCTACCGCCGCGCGTTTCCTCCTGGCGGTATGGAAGGGGAAGGGATGGGAGAGGCGGGAAGGGAATCAGGGACCAGATCCTGATGCTGGAGCCTCGTGATTGACAGTTTGTCCGCCGCAGCCGGTTGTGTCCCTTGTGGGATACGCGAGACTCTGGACTGAGAATCTCCTTTTCCAGGCAAAGTGTCAGCTAGCTGCAGGTGGCTTCTCTTCTTTCCCTCTGTGCGTCGTTGACCTTGGCAACCTGGGATGAGAGTCTGTAGAGATTCTCAGTCATCCAGGTCATGGTTGTCCCAAAGGTGCTTTTTCAGGAGGCAACTGGACTTTCTTGGTTTTTTTTTCTTTTGAAGACTTTTAGCTATACAATTTGGGATGAACAGCCTTTGAATGGTTGTGGGAGTAGGAATGGATTTCCAGAGAAAAAAAATCAATCAGGAATCAGAAGCACTACTCAGATAACCCTGAGAACAGAAGTGCTTCAAAGACCCTCTAAAAGGATGCAAAGGACCAGCTGTCTGCAAGCAATCTAAATCCTTCCATTCTCCACTTCCCTGTCAGAGCTGAAGAAGCTTCTTAGATGAGAAGGGAAACATCTTCAAAAGAAAAAACGAGAAAGTCCAGTTGCCTCCTGAAAAAGCGCCTTTGGGACTGGGATGCTGTTTCTAGCTACATTTTTTCCCCCTGGTTATCAAACTTAGTTTGCACTTTTTTTCACAGAGGTCAAAGCTGGCAAATTGGGGCGATGTAGTGATGCTCAAAATAGGTTTGGTGTCTTCTTATTGCAGCAGAATCTTCTTGAAATATTAGGGCAATTCATGACAGTCAATCTCGCAAGGTCAGACAAATTAATAATTGTAAACTAATACAAGAGGTGGAAAAATGGATAAGAACGACTAGGTTCTTATGATATCAGAGTTCATAAATATTGACCCCAGTTTATATCTCTAGTGCTTTTGACGTGGAACCAGAGCAGGAGTTTACCAATCTTTGTGTAGCCTGCTGAGTGATGCAGATCTCTTTTTTTTCATGTTTTATTTATTTTATTTATATAGCATATAAACATTCAATTTCTACCTAACAGTGTGTTGTCTGGGTACAATGGTTTTTAGGCAGTCATAATCCAAATGTTTACAATAATATTCATCATAGTAACAATAATATAATAACAGTAATATTTAACTTATCTACCATACTTTAAAAAATCTCCGTTTTAATATTTATGTCCCCCAATATCTAACTTCTGTTTCTTTTGTCTAACCATTGATAAAATAGGCCCTACATAAAAAAATATTCAGCTTCTTTGTCCTTGATAGTAAGCGTTAGCTATCCATTTCTGCACATTCTAATATTTTTTTTCTTTTTTCTTTTTTCCAAGTAGAAACAAAAGTAATCATGTTTTTTCTTTATTTTTTAATAAACCTTTATTAACATTTAAAATCCAAAAATACAAGTTAAAATACAAATGAAACAAAAATACATCTGTAATAATTATACAATTCAATATCATTCTGACAGTATATAATTCTTAACTTTGTTCATCTATTCCCACATATTCCTACTTAATTGACATATTTAAACACATTTTGTATCTTATTTTATTCTATACATTCCTTATTTTTAATTTCTATCCATTGATACCAATTTCCCAAGTTAAGCGGTATTCTGAGTGTTCCTTATTATTTAGTTCTAAAGTAAGTTTGTCCATTTGTGCACATTCAAAAATTTTCTGAATTATTGCACAATCTGTTGATATAGTGGACATTTTCCAGGTTTGCATGAGTACAACTCTTGCTGCTGTAGTGATATGAATAATTAAATATTTAATCCTTTTAGGGTAATTTCCTTCAATAATCCCCAGAAGAAACAGTTCAGGTTTCAATTCTATCTTACAGTGTGTGATTTCTTTTAGCCATTTTTCTACTTTAATCCAGAATTTTTTATCTTGTGGGCCATACCACCACACATCGAAGTAGGTACCTTGTACTTTTTTGCATTTCCAGCAATTAGGTTTTAGGTTGGGGTACATTTTTGTGAGTCTTGTTGGGGCTAAATGCCACAGATAGAACATTTTATACTGATTTTCTTTATATGTGGCAGATTTTGTTAATGTATAGTTTTTCTCCCAAGTTTTTCCCAATCTTCTAACTCAATGTTGTACCAGTATTTTTAGCCCATGCTATCATTGATTCCTTTACAATTTCTTCTTCTAAATCAAAATTTAATAAATAATTATATATTTTAGATAGTCATTTCTCTTCCGGGCCTGTTAATAATTTATCTAATTGTGTAAATTTCGGTTCAAATCCAAATTCCTCTAAATCTTTTTTGTATCTAGATTGCAATTGAAGATACGCCAATGTATGATTATTCCCTGTTCCTTTAATTCTTGGTTAGATTTTAATCTTCCTCCATTGTCCAAAATTGTCCATTGTCCAAAATTTCATTGTACTTTACCATTTTACCAATATCTAATGTGTTGGGGTGGATCATTGCCTTCATACTGGATAACCAGCCTGGTATTTTGAGATAATGTTTCTTCCTAATTCCCTCCCAAGTCTGTATCAGTGAATCTTGCAGTGTATGTCTATAAAAATATGAATGCGAATGTTTCTTATTTCTGGTCCATATGAACAACTTTCCGCAGTTGCAATTTGTACTTTCACTCTTTCAGCCATTTTTACTTCCTCTGCTTGTTATTCTCATAGCTTTAAAAAAACATTCTGCTTGTTTCCTCTTCTCCTTCTTTCCCTTCCAAGCTAATCCATTCTCATTAAAGACCAAGAAAATATCAAATTTTAAATCCATCCAAAGGGACGTTAAATTCCAAAAGCAGTCAGTTGGTGCTATTGTCCTTTAATGGGTCTTCTCCTTGTTAATTGTTTAAATTCTTTGCCCAAATAGTTCTTAGCCACTGTTGGAGCCAGGGCATTATTAGTATTTAAATGTTTGAAGACTGTTCTTGCCTGGGCTAATCCTACTCACCCGGCATTCAAACATCTTGCTCCTGTGTCTCCTCCTGCCCTTTGCTTGTCCCAGCTGCCGAGGCTTTGTGGCAGCCACCATGGCTACCTCTCCCACCACCGCCGGCGTAGTGGGTAATCCTCCGGCCCTGAGGAACCTGCCCGTTCCTCTCGTCTGTTCCAGAGGTCCCTCCAGGAAAGGGTAGGTCCACAGATCTGCCAGCAGTGGCTTAAGAGACGGGGGTTTTGCGGGGCTCCAAAGAGCCCCGCTATTTTCCCGTTCACTCACCAAGGCGCCAACCAGAAGTCTCTCCTAGCAAAATATTTTTTTGACCCATTACTATTTCGATTATCAACATTCTACCTCTTATATATATTTATTTAGCTATTATCCCCTCTTTAATATATACCCCACTTCTCTTTTTTTTTCTCCTGCCAATGATAAATAAAGTTTCCCCAATTTGTTTTATTGTAAATATTTTTCATCTTGTTTTTGGATGTGCGCCTCCCGGAGGCACGCAATATCTACTTGTCTAACTAATTTGGAAAATACTTGTCTTCTTTTGGACGGTGAATTTAAACCATTCACATTTAATGATATTAATTTCAGTTCCTCTTCCATTCTTAATTTTGTGTTACTCGTTGCCTTCTTTGGATCCTTGTTCTTACTCCCTCTTTTCCTCGATGATCTTTCTCCTCTTTGCTTTTATTCTCTTGGTCTTTCTCTTGTGTCTCCTGTGGTTGTTCATCTTGGCTTGGCCGATTCCAATTTCTCCCTATTGCTATATTCTTCCTCTGAACCAGCGAGCTGGTCATACAGTTCTTGAGCTTTCTCCATATTATCAACTAATTTTTTTATCGTTCCAGGAGACTAACATTCCCTCCGGAGTAATCCATCAGAACCATATATTCCTTTTATTTAATTGGGTCGCTAAAAAGCGGTAGTCTTTCTATTGTACGTGGACCTTCCTAGGGATTTGTTTCAGAGTAATAATTTCCTTTGTATGTCATTGGTTCCTCTCTTGTGATCTTGCATATCATATCCCTCACTTTCTTGTGAGCGAATCTTATGTGGACTTCCCTGGGGAGTTTGTGGCGTCTAGAATAACTCGTATAGACCTTGTACACACCGTCCAATTCATTTATAAACACTTACTTGTCCCTTTGCAGTGCATCTGCAATTAAGCCTGCATCAATATCCCTAGATTCTCTTCTTTTGTCTCCATGACATTTTGGAACCCCAGAAAGAAGGAAGCCTGATCTATCTTGAAATGTATCAAAGATTCTCCTAATTCCTTATTCATCCCAGACATTTTCTGATCTACCATTTCTAGATTTTTCTCAGTTTGCTCTGTTCTATTTCCAATAGTTTTTATTCTCTCTTCATTCTTCTTGGACACACAAGGAATTTGTCTTGGTGCATATGCTCTCAGTGTACATAAAAAAAAAGATACGATTGTCAAGAATCATAAGGTACAACACTTAATGATAGTCATAACAAACAAATAAGCAGTCAAATCATATTAGGAAACAGTCAGTATAAATCGTAAGGATATCAGCAACAAGGTTACAGTCATACAGTCATAAGTGAGGGTGATGAGAATGATGAGAAGATTAATAGTAGTGCAGATTTAGAAAATAGTTTGATAGTGTTGAGAGAATTATTTGTTTAGCAGAGTGATGACATTCAGGAAAAAACTGTTCTTGTGTCTAGTTGTTCTGGTGTGCAGTGCTCTATAGCATTTTTTGAGGGTAGGAGTTGAAACAGTTTATGTCCAGGATGTGAGGGGTCTATAAATATTTTCACAGCCCTCTTTTTGACTGGTACAGTATACAGGTCCTCAATGAAAGCAAGTTGGTAGTAATTGTTTTTTCTGCAGTTCTAATTATCCTCTGAAGTCTGTGTCTGCCTTATTGGGTTGCAGAACCAAACCAGACAGTTATAGAGGTGCAGATGACAGACTCAATAATTCTTCTGTAGAACTGTATGAGCAACTCCTTGGGCAGTTTGAGCTTCCTGAGTTGGTGCAGAAAGAACATTTTTGTTATGCTTTTTTCATGATGTTTTTGATGTTAGGTGTCCATTTTAGACCTTGCGATATGGTAGAACCTAGAAATTGGAAGGTCTCTGCTGTTGATACTGTGTTGTCTAGTATTGTGAGAAGTGGAAGTATGGAAGGATTTCTCCTAAAGTGTGCCATCATTTCTATGGTTTTGAGTGTGTTCAGTTCCACATTATTCCGGTCGCACCACGAGGCTAATTGTTCAACCTCCCATCTGTATGCGGATTCATCATTGTCTCAAATGAGACTGATCACTGTTGTGTCATCTGCAAACTCCAAGACTTTAACAGATGGATCATTAGAAATGCAGTCATTGGTATACAGAGAGAAGAGAAGTAGGGAGAGCACACAGCCTTGGGGGCCCCCTGTGCTAATTGTACAGGTATCTGATGTGATTCTGCTTAGCTTCACCTGCTGCTTCCTGTTTTTTAGGAAGCTTGTGATCCACTTATAAGTGTGTTTAGGTACCGGTAGCTGGTTTAGTTTAGTTATAAGAGTGTCTGGAATGATGGTATTGAATGCTGAACTAAAGTCTACAGAAAGAACCCTTGCCTAGGTCTTTGGAGATTCAAGATGTTGTAGGATGTAGTGCAGAGCCATATTAACAGCATCATCTGTTGATCTATTTGCTCAGTATGCAAATTTCAAGGGGTCTAACAGCAGATCTGTGATGGTTTTCAAGTGGGACAGCAGTAGCCTTTCAAAGGTTTTCATGACTACAGATGTTACAGCAACTGGTCCGTAGTCATTTAGTTCCTTGATGGTGGGCTTCTTCGGTACTGGGATGATAGTAGAGCATTTGAAGCAAGAAGGAACATAGCACATCTCTTGCTCTGTTGGGCAATAGGATGACTGAGGCAATCAGGAACTCGCATCCTAAGTCTGAGGACTTAACATCTCTAGCAGAACAGCTAGCTAGATTGTATTCAACACAATACAATAATAACTGACAACTGATACTTTTGTGAAATTGTGGACTACTGATCACTTCTCAGACATTACTAGCTAGGAAATGATGGGGGTTGCAGTCCAAAGTATCTGAAAATACAGGTAGTCCTTGACTTACAACAGTTCATTTAGTGACCGTTCAAAGTTACCATGGCACTGAAAAAAGTGAGTTATGACCGTTTTTCACACTTAACGACCATTGCAGCATTCCCAAGGTCATGTGATCAAAATTCAGATGTTTGGCAACTGGTTCATATTTATGATGGTTGCAGTATCCTTAGGTCATGAACTGAGCTTTTCTGACCTTCTGACAAGCAAAGTCAATGGGGAAGCCAGATTCACTTAACCATTGTGCTACTACCTTAACAATTACAATTGTTAACAACTCAATTAACAATTACAATTGTCAACAACTCAATTAACAGTGGCAAGAAAAGTCATAAAATAAGGCAAAACTCAATTAACAAATGCTTCACTTAGCAACATAAATTTTGGGCTCAGTTATAGATGTAAGTCGAGGATTATCTGTAAAGATGAATACAGTGCTGAACTTCTCACTTTCTGTTTGATAGCAAGGCATATATTTAAGGTAGCACATTAATTAGAATGCAATAGTGTAGGCTAATTCTGCTGACTGTTGATTGCGAGCAGTTTCACAGTTTGATTCTCACTAGCTCAAAGTTGACTCAGCCCTCCATTCTTCTGAGGTCCATAAAATGAGGACCCAGATTGCTGGGGAGCAACAGGCTGACTCTGTTAACTGCTTAGAGAGAGCTGTAAAACACTATGAAGCAGTATATGTCAAAGAGCTATTACTATTGCTATATATTTGATTTTCATAGTGGGGCCTATGACCTATGTATCAATAATTTGACTTACAAATTATTGGAAGGAATCTTGGAGGTGTTCTAGTCCAACACCTTGCTCAAGCAGGAAACCCTATATTATTTCAGACAAATAGTTGTCTAATTTTTTCTTAAAAACCTCCAGTGTTGGAATACCCACAACTTCTGGAGGCAAGTCATTCCGTTGGTTGATTATTTTGACTGTTAGGATATTTTCTCCTAGGTTGCTTCTCTCCTTGATTAGCTTCCATCCACTGTTTCTTGTCTTGCCTTCTGGTGTTTTGGAAAATAGGTTGACCTCCCTCTTCTTTGTGGCAGCCCCTCAAACATTGGAACACTGTTATGAGGTCATCCTTCGTCCTTCTTTTTATTAAATTAGAGTCTAGTCATATGTCTTTAGAACAGTATACATTTCTAAGTAGATTTCCTCAGATGGCCCATTATGAATTCCTGAAATAAACAATGTCTTGACATGTCCTTGTATTCTTAAACAAGTTTCACCTACATTTCCCACTTTTGAGTCACCAAGAATAGGTTAAGTATTCATAATATGCATGAGCAAATAACATTAGAAATGGTTTTGTTTCCTCCCTCGGAGCGATAAATAGCTCTGACGATCAAACTGTTATTTTTGCTTACATTTTTTTAATTAAAATTTTTTAAAAATTTTTTTACAAACATATCAAATCAATACGTGACTGTGTGGCACCTTGGTGTCATACATTCTAATACAAATAAAACTACTAGAGTTAATCATAGTTATTACATTCAATCAACGTATATATTTCTAATAATGATACACATGAATATTAAGTTGCAGTCTGTTATTGTGCAATCATTCCATATTTTCTCTTCTTATTACTTTTTTTAATTATATAGAAGTGTATAACTAATATTCCCCCTTCTCTTATTTCTATCACTTATTCTAACTTTTAATCATTTTAATTATTAAAAGATTTTTCCTTTCTATCCTACCTAACTTCTAGTCATGTGACCTACCTAAAAAAAAACAGAAAAGAAAGAGAGAAAAAAGGAGAAGCAAATCAGAACAAAAAAAGGAGAAACAATTTATCCATTGTCTCTTGCCCACTTCAATACTTTAATTGCTATGCCTTTTTTGACTTGCCTCCCAACTTCCTCTCTTAGATCTTTACCTCTATTTGCATCTGCTTCTTGGCTGCTCAGTCTAGGTATTTCTCCCACCTCTAATCTCTTCCACTGCCTAGGTTCCAAAATTTCTGCCCAGGCCCCTATCTCCCTTTCAAACCACCTTCCAATTCTCTTACCTATGTTATTTTTTGCTTACATTGACTAGGTTCTAGGACTGCGATGGCGAACCTATGGCACACGTGCCGCAGGTGGCACCCGGAGACACACGCAAGTGTTGCCCTAGCTCAGCTCCGGCGCGCATGCGCATGGCAGCCAATTGATTATTGGGCCTTCCAGGCCCACCGGAAGTTGGGAAACAAGCTGTTTCCAGCCTCTGGAGGACCTCCGGGGAAGGGAAGGCCCATTTTTCACTCTCCCGAGGCTCCAGAGGCTTTCTAGGTCCCACCGGAAATCAGCAAACAGACTGTTTTAAGCCTCCAGAGGGCCTCCGGGGTGGTGAGGAAGGCCGTTTTCGCCCTCCCTAGGCTCCAAGAAAGCCTCTGGAGCCCTGGGAGGGCGAAAAATGGGCCTACTGTGCCCACCATGCCATTATGTGTCAAAAGTGGGGGGAGCTCGGTAGGGTCGCATGGGCATGCACAGGGGGGCGGTGCACATTGAATTATGGGTGTGGGCATGCACACGCATGACCCCAAACACACTCCCCCCACTTTTGGCACGGGACAGCAAAAAGCTTAGCCATCACTGTTCTAGAACCTGCAATCTTTCATAGTACTCTACCTAAGAATGAGTATTTGTCATTTTTTCAGAGTGTTGATTTTTGTTGCTTCCAAGATACTTGCAACTAAGAATTGAGATCTTTAGGTAGTGTTCCCTGATGCTGTGTATGAACCATGTTGCTCCCACACAGAGGAAGCATAATTTTTGAAACACACATAAAAAAAACAAGATGGCAACAATGTTCACTTTTTAATACAATACTCTGTTAACACCCTTGATAGAGCCCTAGAATTAATATCACTTGAAATATCTTTTTCTCCATGAATTTATCCAGTTTCAAAGTCAATGTTATTCAAACTCTGTTTCTGGAAGATCAGCGAATATGAGAAAAGTGGGTTGAAAATGTCTTCTGTTTCTTCTAATTGTGCCATTGCTTCTTTTGATAGCTATTTCTGGGCATTGTTATTTTACAATATTTTATTTGTATCATTGATAGATTGTTTTCGTAGATTTTCAAGGGTAGAGGTATGCAAGTTTTGGTGTATTTGGGTCTTTTCCCGTGTAAGATTGAGAGTATCTTGGCGACGTTTTGACGAGGTCTCACTCGTCATCTTCAGGCTGGTGTCTTTGGCTTTGTGCACCAGCCTGAAGATGACGAGTGAGACCTCATCTAAACATCGCCAAGATACTCTCAATCTTACACAGGAAAAGACCCAAATACACCAAAACTTGCATTAATAGTTTTTGTATAGTTTCGTATAGTTTTATCTTTTTAATATTGCAAGCCACCCAGAGTTACCCTAAATAAATTTCAAACAGACAAACAAACAAATTTCAAACAGACAAACAAACAAATAAATAAGTATTCCCCCCCCCCCCCCGGGCTATCTAATTTAATCTGAATTTGGTTGTGTCTAAGACACTGTGTCTAGGACACTGTCATGAAGATCAACCTAGCATACTTTACATTGTATTATTCCCTTGAAATCTGTCAGGGTTTTCTCAAAAATGGAACTGGGGTTCATAACCATCAACCATGTTCAATTGCCGGACAAAGCCAGACAAAGAGGTTTAAAAACAGCTTTTACCTATGGGCTGTCAGACTCCTAAACACAATCACAATCACTCCATGTACATATGGAAATGTATCACTAGTTTTCCCCCCCCGCAATTATTTGTATAAGGATTATTCTACATACTATTCATGTTGTCTTGTGTTTTCTGTTATGGATTGCACCAGTAGAGGCTAAACCAATTTCGTTGTATACATGATGTACAATGACAATAAAGGCTATTATTATATTGAAAGCTGGAATGGAGATTTTCTTACAACTTAATAAAGCTAAGCATGGGTCTTCCTGAACTAGAAATTCCTTTTCAGCTTGAACTATTTTTTCTGCTGAAAGAAGTAGTCCTAATATGAGTCAAAGTATTATGGTACTCATGTAAGGAATCTCCTTTGAGCCATTATATATTTAAAGCAATGAATGATAGTAAATCTTGCAAGTTTTCAGTCTCAGGATACTGATGACTGTACTATTAGTACTCAGGATACTATTTTCAATGGATTTTTTTCAACAGATTCAATGGGTTTAGGTGTGGCTACCTAATATAGAGTTATCAACTTATGCAACTATAGTCAATTTACAACCACCAAGCCCCAAGTGTATATTGTTGAGAAATTTGTTAAGTGAATTTTGCCCCATTTTACGACTTTTCATGCCACATTTGTTAAGTGAATCACCGCACTGTTGTTAAATGAATAGCACCGTCATTAAGGGAATCTGGTTTTCCCCATGGACTTTGGTTGTCATAAGGTTGCAAAAGGGGATCGCATGACCCAGGAACACGGCATCCGTCATAAATGTGAGTCGGTGGTCAAGCATCCGAATGTAAATCGCGTGATCGTAAGGATGCTGCATCAGTCGTAAGTCTGAAAATGATCATAAATCATTTTTTTTCAGTGCCGTTGTAACTTTGAACGGTCACTCAGCGAACTGTTGTAGGTCGAGGTCTACCTATACGTACTTTGCATTTAGTGAAGTCCTTATTTCCCCCATTAAATTGTTTCATAGCTTTTTGTCATATCTAATCAGGAGTAAGATTTCTGTCATGAGAACAGCCTTCTGTTTGCAGAGTTATGGTCTGAGTCAGGGGTGGGTTCTATTTATCTTTACTACCGGCTCTCAACAGAATGCACAGATTGCTTCTGATGATGTCACGCTCAGTGGGCGGAGCCTCCCGCCGGTTTTACTACTGGTTCTATAGAACCGGTCCGAACTGGGGGCAACCCACCATTGGTCTGAGTACAGCAGGCATACTATTTGTATAACATTGCAAAGCAAGCTATTATTTTGGGAATGTTTCATTTAGTAAACCTTTTGGTCAGAATGCTTCTGTATAATCTAGAGCCCTTGCAGTCGGGAGTTCATTTAGGCTGAAGGAATCACAGGTAGTCCTCAACGTATGACCACAGTTGAGCCCAAGATTTCTGCTGCTAAGCACGGCAGTTGTTAAGTGAGTTTCCCTCCATTCTTTCTTGCCGCAGTTGTTACATGAATCATTGCAGTTGTTAAATCATGGTTGTTAAGTGAATCTGACTTCCCCTTTGACCTTTCTTGTCAGAAGGTTGCAGAAAGTGGTCACTTGACCTTGGGGAATACTGCAACCATCATAAATGTGAGTCAGTTGCTAAGCATCCAAATTTTGATCACATGACCGTGGAGATGCTGCATCAGTTGCCAGTGAGAAAAATAGTCAAAAGTCACTTTTTCAATGCTGTTCTAACTTTGAACGGTCACTAAATGAATGACTGTAAGTCGAGGATTACTTGTAGATCCTCTGGTGTCATAAGCAAGGAGACCAGCTCTTCCTTTACCTCTTCTTGCACATGTCTTTATTTCCATCATAAATCAATATAAAACAACAGTAAGAATTATAGCTATTTCAATAATATCCATGAAACAAACCTATGAAACGATAAATGTTTCATAGATTTAAAAATACCTAAAAGCTAGCATTACCAACCTAATATTGTAATACGAGAATACTGATTTCTTTATACAAGAGTTCTTCATATTAAAACAGAGACTTTAAACAAGAAATGAAAATATTCCTTTACATCACCAGCTCAGCTAAGAGCAGGGAGATTTGCTCTTCTTATTTTTGGATTGATTATACAGCATAAAGGTAATGTCTGAACCGAGCAATGATACAATTAGATATGACCATTATTGTATTATATATAAGTGAGCTCAGTTTTTGCAAACTATATCAGTAAGTTGCCATTAAGTAATTTTACATTCTTTCTTGGGATAGGAGAGATGCTTGGATTAAGTTGCAGGAACTTTGTCATGCAGTTTTCTGTTCTGTTTCTGTTTGGCATGATGAAATCTTGCATTCCTAAGGTTTGAAATGCTCCATAGCAGTTCATTTCATCATTTGGTATCAGCCTAGGATTTCTCTCATATAAACAACCATTCCTTTCCAAAACTCAGAAAAAAGAACATATCAGAGTGTGTCTAAAGTAAAGGGCATACTCCATGGCCTTAATGGATAGCGTTGTTTTTCCTTGACTGAGTTTGAAAATGCTGAGTAGGTCAGTACTTGGATGAAAAATACCAGAAAAATAAAAAATAAAAATGGGAGTCAGTTTAGTGTTGTGATTAAGATGCTAGCCTAGAAACTGGAAGTATTCTAGTTCGACCTTAGGCATGAAAGCCAGCTGGGTGATCTTGAGCCAGTCATTGTTTCTCAACCCAGCCCACCTCACAGGATTGTTAGAGGGAAAATAGGAGGAATGAATACTAGGTGTGTTCACTAACTTGAGTTATTTATACAAATAATAAATCTAAAAAAATCTAAGGCTATACTAGACCTAGTAGGAAGTTGACATGTTGGAAGAAGGCTGTAGCAAACCACTTCCATACCATAGCCAAATGAATGAAGGAATGGATGGATCAATGAATGAAATCTAATAGCAATAGCACTTAGACTTATATACTGAGCTGTGGTGGCGCAGTGGTTAGAATGCAGTACTGCAGGCTACTTCTGCTGCCTGCCGATTGCCTGCAATTTGGCAGATTGAATCTCACCAGGCTCAAGGTTGACTCAGCCTTCTATTTTACCGAGGTCGGTAAAATGAGGACCCAGATTGTTGGGGGCAAGAGGCTGTGAGTCTAAGTGCGATTGCTACACTGCTTCATAGTGCTTTTACAGTTTCTCTTTAAGCAGTTTACAGAGTCAGCATTTTAGCCCCCCCAAATCTTGCTCCTCATTTTACCGACCTCGGAAGGATGGAAGGCTGAGTCAACCTTGAGCCTGGTGAGATTCGAACTGCCAAACTGCTGGTAATTGGCAGTCAGCAGAAGTAGCTAGCAATACTGCATTCTAACTACTGCCCCACCACAGCTCTTATACTTTATTATTTATTTATTTATTTAGTTTGTCAAACATGTACAAGATAACAGGTATGAGTATAAACATAAATATGAACACAGTAAATGGATACGAATAAATGCGGACAGTAGGACAGGGACGGTAGGCACGTTGGTGTGCTTATGCACGCCCCTTACAGACCTGCTAGGAATGGGGTGAGGTCAACAGTAGACAGTCTAAGGTTAAAGTTATGGGGGTTTGGGGAAGAAACTACAGAGTCAGGTAGTGCATTCCAGGCATTGACCACTCTGTTGCTGAAATCGTATTTTCTGCAATCAAATTTGGAGTGGTTTACCTTGAGTTGTATCTATTGTGTGCTCATGTATTATTGCGGTTGAAGTGTATAATATATACTGTGTAACATGGACCAGAGGGGAACACTAACTCAAGAAAAACTTTACTTTTTCTGTTTCACAAAAAACGATCAGTGGTGAGAACTGAAATTTATTACCTTTAATTTTATGTTAAATGGCTAAGAATCGTTTATCCATGTCAGTGGTGGATTTCAAAATTTTTTACTACCAGTTCTGTGGGCGTGGCTTGGTGGGCGTAGCTAGGTGGGCGTGGCAGGGAAAGGATACTGTATATCTCCATTCCCACCCTACTTTAGGGGAAGGTTACTGAAAAACCCCCATTTCCTCCCGATCAAAGTAAAACCTAATATGTCTACCCAAATACGTTAAATAACTATTCTTAGCCTTTTTTTCCATTGGAATGGGTGCCGAATAACCTCTTTCCTAAATAATGTAGTATCTTTCTTTCTTTCTTAGTAATATCTTCGAAACATGTAGATAAGTGGTTCAAGACCTGATTTAGAAGTACAAGGTCAACAGTGTAGTAATACAACAAGTTAAACAAGCTTATTGGGCTCAGTTAGACAGAGTTCGTTGCTAATTGACAATTACATTGTAGTTTATATAATCCTTTTAAGAAATGTACAGTCGTAACTAAGCCTTTCTTGTCAAGGGAGATTGTTGGGGGACTGACGCAGAACAGGAAAAGCTGGTAATGTGAACAGACCTGACGCTACTTGCTAAGATCATAGAAACACAATATATGTCACAAATATTGAGGAGGAAGTAAATAAATGACTTTTGTTCTTATTCACGGTTGAGAAAACCAGGAGCCCAGTCCTTTAAACATCATTTCTACTTTGAGTTTTCAAACCAACAAATAAATAATCAATGATTTGAATGATTTAGGTTTGTTTTCTTTTTCTCAACAAGCAAAATACCATCTCTGTTGTGTCATGTTTTAAATCCTATTGGGTAATACAATAGTTAATTATAGGTTATTTCTAAAGCAATTTCTTTTCCTGTGAAGTGCTGAAAGCATTACATTTACAAGGAAGTTGAATATCAATTTATACTGCATTTGAGTTTAGGGAAATAGAATGAACCACCTTGCTTCTTCTATCTTCCACCTCTTTTCCCTTCTAATCTCCTCTTATGCATTCATTTGATGGTAGCATAACATTGAATCTTCAATAATACAAATTAAAATTAACCCTATCCCTGTAATGAGGATTTTAAGCCAAAGCTTGAAAACATTCAAGCATGCATTATGGTTAGTAGACAGAACATTCAAGCATGCATCATGGTTAGTAGAAGGTCATTAAAGGTTAAAGATTTCCCCTCAAGTCAACCTTGAGTCCAATTCAAGGTTGACACAGCCTTCCATCCTTCTGAGGTCCAGAATGAGGATCCAGAATGTTGGGGACAATATGCTGATTCTATAAACAGCTTAGGGAGAACTGTAAGGCACTATGAAGCGGTATATGAATCTAAGAGCTATTGCTACTGCTATATACTATATTTTTCAGAGTATAAGATGCTCTGGACTATAAGACTGTAAAGCACTGTGAAGTGGTATGTAAGTCTAAGTGCTATTGCTATTAGAGCTATAGATTGGGCTGGGAATTCTGAAAGGCATCCTGGCAATCAAACAAGCTCCATAATACAGCCAAGCATACTATATGGTCATATAATCTCTAGGAGTCCAATTTAACTCAAGACTGGTCTTTATATCTTTATTAAATGAATATTTTATCAAACATTTACAAGGAAGTTGAAAATTTATACTGCATTTGAGTTTAGGCAACTGCGGGTTACAGGATTGTGGTTGAATTCTCATGTAATATTTCACCAGGAGTTTTAGTCTTCATTTAAACAGCATGGTGCTAAGTGGTACTATAATTTGCACCTTTTTGTTTTACTATGCGTGAAAGCTGTATTATGTTTAACTTTATATGGTGATGATGAGTTACTAGAACTTTTCCAACAAATTACAGTTAAAATATCCGGTGTTGGTTCAGTAAGGAGACTCAATTGAAGAGAGAAACAGACACACTTGTGGTGTAGTGTTATGTATGGACTTGGCTTGTTTATTTTCTTATAATAGGTCTTGATGTTAGACCCACTTTTGCAATAGTAGCATTTTAACCTTAGTTCTTTTCCCTGTCCATTAAGATTCTTGCCATCCAGAACTTCCATTATACCCTGGGCAATGACATCATTGTACATAAGGATCAACCCAAGAGAAGCAAGCAGGTGGGTACACTATTAAATTCTTCAGTGAAGCACACTCGTTTGAAAGGTAAAATGAAATTCATAGTAAAATTATGTTTCATTCTTGTTTCTTTGAATTGGAATACTCATTGTACTCTGAAGTGAAATATGGATTAGATTCACTTAAAGATGAACTTAATCCGAAACCTGGATCAATAAAGTGCAATTGTTCTATTTTCTGAAACAGACATGATGGTTTGTTCATTAATCATAGCTGGTTTCTTTATGCACTACCTGCTTTAGCATGACAGTGACTACAGCAGCAAATCTCTGGGAGTATGTTGATAAATTTAAGAAGATTTCAGTTCAGTGATCTATGATTTGCACCCAACCTCTAATTTTTATTCTCAAAATTCAGCGTCAAAACCCACTGACTTGGAGAAGTTTGGGTTTTGGGGTGGTTTTTTTTTGGTCCTCATTTCATCCCATCTGCTCCCTGACAAAAGATTAAAAAATTGGAGGCCTATCTTATTTTGCATTTTTAAACTTCGCGGGTTTATTTTTAAAAATAGAATGTTGCTAGCTCCATCCCTCAGTTATGTCATCTTGCTGAAGGACATGTCCTCTTACTCAGGGGTGGGCTTCAAAATTTTTAGCAAGGGATTCTCTGCCCAGTTGATGGGTGGGCATGGCCATGGTGGGCGTGGCCTGGTTGGCCTACTGCACCATGGCGGGGTGGGGTGGGATTTGCCTTCCCCGAGCTCCGGAGGCTTTCCTCAAGCATCTGGGAGGGCGAAAATGGCTTCCCCAGGCTCCGGAAACCCTCTGGAGGCCGGAAATGGGCCCAAACTTCCAGTAGGCCTGTTTTTCGCCATCCCCAAGCGTCCCTACATGCCCTGCACTTACCTGCATCCAAAATGGGCTGTGTGGGGACTCCTGGGAGAGGTGGGGAGGGGAAGGTGGGGCCAGCCAGGAGTGGGATTTGGGGGTTCTCCGAACTGCACAGAATCTTAGCTAGAGGTTCTCCAAATCCCTGCAAATCCCCAGCAGCCCACCTCTGCTCTTTCTACTCAATTTTAAATCCCTTTACTTCATCAGAGAGAACAATACCAGTTCTTCTTCTGCCTTAGGAGGTGAAGGCTGACCTTGTTTGGGCTTCAGTGGTGAGAAGAGTTGGACCTAGTTAATATTTGGAGGGCAGATCATCAGGGAATCCCAAGATTAGGCTAGCCAAGGGAGTCAAGAACTATCCTAGAAGAAGGCAATAACAGAGGCCTTCTTCACTATTGCCTGGAAAACTGCTTGAATGATGTGTACAAGTTCAATTTGAAAAAGGCCATCCATATCTGCTCTTGTTTCAGGTCCCAAGTTATACATGCACACATCAATTAGAGTATATCATCAAAAGTTGACTGTATACCAGTATAGAAATTAATGAGTTGTTTTGTCTATACTGTGGACACTATTAGAAACATTTCTGCAGGTTTGCAGGCAGAACCTCTCCTATCCTTACCTGGTGATGTTGAGGACCTGCAACCTTCCTTCTGAGCAGCAGACAGAATAGAATAGAATAGAATAGAATAGAATAGAATAGAATAGAATAGAATAGAATAGAACAGAATTCTTTATTGGCCAAGTGTGATTAGACACACAAGGAATTTGTCTCCGGTGCATAAGCTCTTGTAAGTGTACATATAAGCAACAAGTGATAAATCACGACCATAATCATAAAATACAATAATCATAAATCATAAGATACAACAGTCAGTGATAGTCATAGGATACTAAATAAAAGCAATCAACATAAATCATAAGATACAAACAACAAAGTTATAGTCATAAGATGCTGAAGGAATAGGTAATAGGAAAGATGAGAAGGATAATTGTAATACATGGTTTAACATCTCAGAGTATAAGACAGTGTTGTGGGAATTAGTTGTTTAGCAGAGTGGTGGCATCAGAAAAAAAACTGTCCTTGTGTATACTTGTTTTGGCAGGCAGTGCCCTATATAGTATCGTCTTGAGGGAAGAAGTTGAAACAGTTTACGTCCAGGATGTGAGTCGTTTGTAGATATTTTCACAGTCCTTTTTCTGGCTCGTGCAGTATGCAAATCCACAATGGAAGTTAGGCTGGTTGCAATTGTTTTTATCTGTAGTCCTAACTTATCCATTGAAGTCTGCGTCTGTCTTATTTGGTTGCTGTGCCAAACCAGACAGTTACAGAAGTACAAATGACAGACTCAATAATTCCTCTGTAGAACTGGATCACAGATGGCTTTCAGAATCCTTCAGAACGTGATGTGAAGATCTCCTGCTCAGTATTTGTTTGTAGAGGACATGTCACAAGAGATGGGTATCATATAATTGAATCCTTTCATTCATAGGATTGGGATCCTTCCAGTAGTTTGCGTCCATTGCGTCGTACAAAACGGAGATGGGTGATTACTACTCTTGAACTTGAAGAAGAAGACAAAGGACCCTTCCCCAAAATGATTGGAGAGGTAAAAATGAAAATGCTGACTTTTTAGCATTACCAACATTTTTCTTCTCTACTATTGAGCATTGCTGATAGGCCAAAGTAAATAAGCAGCAAATAAAGGCACATAGGAATGTATGACTTGGTCCCACAAGTCTCCAGCATATTTGTGGACATTTTCTTCAGGACCACCAGGCTCATCTGATTTATTCACTTATTTTACATGTTTTCAGTTAAAAAATAAATAAACAAAAAGGTAACAAGCTGCAAAGCAAAAAGCCAGCTTGAAGTATAATCTCTATTGCCAAAAATATTTCTGTGTCCTATATGTGCCCGGAAGTGGTAGTAATAGTAATAGTAGGTCATATTAATAATAACAATAATGATTTTTATCTAGAAGAGTTAAGAATACTTAGAAATCTTACCTAATATTTCCAATCTGTTTTGTTTGTAGCTCTTCAACAAAGCATCCCAAAATACATCCATAAAATATTCAATTAGTGGACCTGGTGTGGATGAATTTCCGGAATATGGATTGTTTTCTATCGAGGATGATGTCAATGGTCATGTATATGTGCATAGTTCTATAGATCGAGAGAGGACGCCATCTTTTCCAGTACTTATGTATTTTATAGCGTTTTTCATCTGCTTCAATCTTGAAGAATTCTGAACCAAATTCTTTGGTTAATTGGGAAAAAAAAACATTCAAAAGAAAACCAATCCCAATTAGTGCAACGTTCTCTTCAACCCATCCCAACATACCCAATAAAGTAAGAATAGAATAGAATAGAATAGAATAGAATAGAATAGAATAGAATAGAATAGAATAGAATAGAAAAGAATAAGGAGTGGAGTGGAGTGGAGTGGAGTAGAGTGAAGTAGAGTGAGTCGAGTCGAATCGAATAGAATAGAATCGAATAGAATAGAATTCTTTATTGGCCAAATGTGATTGGCCACACAAGGAATTTGTCTTTAGTGCATATGCTCTCAGTATACATAAAAAGACAAGATACCTTCGTCAAGAATCATAAGGTACAACACTTAATGATAGCCATAGGCAGTGGTGAAATCTGAACCAGTTTGCTATTGGTTCGCTGGCTGTGCATGCAGAAGATCCTGCTTTCTAGCAAAGCTAAATCATGCTGCACAGGTGATTGTCAGATCATAGCTTTTTTTTACTACTGGTTCGACCAAACCAGTAGTTTTTATTATTACCGGTTCGCCCGAACAGGAGTGAACTAGTAGCATTTCACCCCTGGTCATAGGGTACAAATAAGCAATCAGGAAACAATATCAGTATAAATCGTAAAGATAAAAGCAACAAAGTTACAGTCATGCCATCATACGTGGGAGGAGATGGGTGATAGGAACGGTGAGAAGACTAATAGTAAAGGTGGATATCATCAGTGTAATGAGGATCCTTCACCCTGAACTGAGAAATGGTTGAACAGTTTCCTAACTTCTCTCCTAATGGAAATATTTTCTATTATTTCATCTTGGGTTGGTTAATAATTCCTAAGAATTAATTTTCAATAGCTCTTTTAGTGCTGATGTTGCAGTAGTTATGCAGTAGGGTATGCCTGCTGACCAGTGTCAAAAATTTGCCTTCTGGCAAACCTTTAAATCTTAACAAATGTTGGTTTTGACCTTTTGCTCAGCAAACGGTCAAATGTTCGTTTTGACCTTTTGCTCAGAAAAAAATTTGAAAATGGGTTTGCTTAATTATCCTTAAACATCAAATACGGTTGTTTTTAACCTCAAAAATAAACAGGAGCAACAATACATTTCCCTGTTCCTGTTTCAAGCAAACAAAAATTCTCTTATTTCCATTCAAATCACTGTAGCGCTAAGTGATCAATTATGATGACAACATAACCTCATTCTGGTTTCTAACACCTTATTATTGATTGTAAGTGAGATTAAAACTTTAAAAGAGAAATGTTTGTCAACTTCTAGAGGATCATTTTCTATCTAAGATAGTTACTAACTGATCATGGGAAAAAAAGGAAATAGTTTTCCATAGTTCATTTCATAATTATATAACAAGACTATATCTTAGTACATAATCAATTTTAGTACATAATAATCAATGTTTGCACATCCTACTGTCCAGCTGCTAAGTTACGAATGAAATATTCATGGTCTGTACTGTTCTTCATTTCATTTGTACCCATTATTTTGTGGGTAACCTCTTAAATTAGATTTTTAAGGGTAGCATAGCTCGTAAGGATAGTTGAAAAAACAGCCAATGCTTTGCTATTTGTACAGACCAAACAGCCCATCCTCCTCCTTAGTGGTGGATTTCAAAAATTTTTATTACCAATTCTATGGGTGTGGCTTGGTGGACGTGGCACTGCTTGATAGGCATGGCTTGGTGAGCGTCGTAGGGGAAGGATACTGCAAAATCCCCATTTCCTTCTGATCAGCTGGGACTTGGGAGGCAGAGAATAGATGAGGGCAAGGCCAGTCAGAATGATTACTACCGGTTCTCTGAGCTACTCAAAATTTCCACTACCGGTTCTCCAGAACTGGTCAGAACCTGCTGAAACCCACCTCTGATCCTCCTTTCAGAGATATTTCCTTACCAGATTCTTCAGTGCCTTCTACAGTGGCAGAGATATTAAAGTATTTGAAAGCTTCTTAAAAATTCAAGGAGACGTTTAGACATAGATCTGCCATGAAAGTAGTCCATGGTTAACTGGATAGCACAATCGAACATCAGGAGTTGACCACAGGAAATGTTTGATTTCAGCTTGTATTATATGTCATAAAATGCATTATAGTAATATTTCTGTCAGAAAAGGTTTTATTAAATTTGCCAAATTTCAATTCCACTGGAGTTGTGGTTCAAAAAGATTTGCTCTGTGGTGCACTATTTCACCCAGTTGAAGGTTACAGACATGAGTTTACATAGTATGAAGATTATTGTGAGCCTTGGGAGGCTAAAGTGAAGAGGCTAGATTTTATATATAGCAAAAAGGATAATAATTCACATCTGATTTCATCCAAATTCATCTAAAACTCAGCCCTTGTTTGCTGAACTTTTAAACTCATTATAGTTTTCCCCAAGCTAATGGCTTTAAGGTATTTGAGATTGAGATAATCATGAGGCCAAAGACTAGTTAGTTCAATTAATGTATTGATTATATTTTAAAGTACAATTCACTGATATACTTGGAGGCTTAACACAGATTTTTAAAAGCCTATGGGGGAAAAACACCCCATAAAAATTTCTCCTCTGGATTCAACAACATTTGACAAATTGAGGCCATACCCACATATATGGCTCCCCTTCATTTGAACTATTTAGTATGGCCCCCAGTGATCAAAAGCTTGTTTGTCTTTATTATCAACAAAAATATTTTTTGCTTTGTCTTATCCCTTTTAACCTTGTTTTTTAATTGACTGTCTACTATTTAGATACGTTTTGATGTTCATGATAGAATGACTGGAGCAATATTAGACAATTCCTTGTTCTTCAACATTCAGATTAAGGATATAAATGACAATGCTCCTGAATTTCTCCAAAAAGAATTTAACATTAATATAAAAGAAAATCACAACAAAAGTGAGTATCCTTGAAAATCTGGGCAGTATCAGGCAAAACTGGATCAATTGTTTTTCACTTTTATATAGATTTTACACGTTTTTCTTTTCTTGGCTATGTTGGGATCTAAATACACAAAATCTGAGGAGATGTCTCACAATATACATAAATAAATACATTCACTCTCACATACATTTCATATACTTTCCTGTTTCACTATTTGTTTAGACTATACCCAGCCCTGTATTATGCCATGCCCTATATTATGCCATGAAACAAATTTGAACAAAGTTTTTCCATTTAGAACCAAAATATGTTATTTTTTTCACCTTAGTTCATCTCACCTCACTTCATCTCACCTGACCTTATCTCAATTTGAATCTCTCCTCTCCTCTCCTCTCCTCTCCTCTCCTCTCCTCTCCTCTCCTCTCCTCCGCTCCCCTCTGCTCCCCTCCCCTCCCCTCTCCTCTCCTCCGCTCCCGTCCGCTCCCGTCCGCTCCCCTCCCGTCCCCTCCCCTCCCCTCTCCTCTCCTCCGCTCCCCTCCGCTCTGCTTTCCTCTCCTCTCCTCTCCTCCTCTCCACTCCTCCGCTCCGCTCCCCTCCCTTCCCCTCTCCTCTCCTCTCCTCTCCCCTCCTCTCCCCTCCCCTCCCCTCCCCTCCCCACTCCTCTCCTCTCCTTTCCTCCACTCCCATCACCTCTCCTCTCCTCCTCACTCCACTCTATTCCATTTTGGAAGGAGACCTTGGAAGAGGAATTCTACTGTCAAGTATTATCCATTGCACAAACCATATGGTTTCTTGAACCTTTCTTGCTGTTTCGATCATTATTCTTTTTTTTAACTTTCCAGGATTGTTTTACTGTCATGATGAAATCTATATTTCTCCTTTTTCATTTCCACTTACAAATGCAACAACAATATATGATCAGTAGTGACAGCCCCACAGGGAATATGCAGTTGAATGCATCATTTAGGCGTGTGCTTCAAGATAATATTTAATTTATTTCCTGGTTTAACAAAGAGACATAACCAAGTTCCTTTCCACAATCATCTACGTATCTGTTTTAGTATTAAATTGGAGATAGTGACTTATATATGTCCAGCTTGTCCAATCTATCATCCATGGAGAGCAGAATTGAGGAACCTCTTTGATAGTAAAATATTTATATGGCCACCAACAAACAACAATATACTTTTTAGTAAGTTTTCAGTACACTTAATGTTTCCAGGAAAATAGCTGAAATGGCTAACCCTGTTTCTGTTAGTATCAGTTCAAGGGTGAAATGCTATCGGTTCGGACCAGTTCGCCGAACCGATAATAAAAAAAAGTTTAAAAAAAAAAGTTCCAAAGATCAGTTGAGTGACACACGTGATCGTCAGAATTTTTTAAAAAAAACTTTTAAAGCATTTTTTACTACCAGTTCTCTGCATTTGGTGTGCACTGTGCATGGGCGTGCAGCATGCATGCACGGCCAGCAAACCAGTAGCAAACTGGTTCAGATTTCACCTCTGTTTCAAATGCCACTAGAATTAGTTGGAATTTCTATACACTAAATTTACCATCTTCAATTATTGTACCTTATTCCCATTCCTTTTTTTCCCTTTAAGGGAAAATAATAAGATACTATTTAAATAAATGGATTATAATTAATTTTATTGTACATTGTATATGGACCCTTCGCCCATATATTTTAAGCTATTGGGCTTTTGCTATAATAAAGCCCACCTATTTGTCCTTGCAACTCTTTCTGAAGATTAGTGTTTTATTTTCCTCACATCATATCCTGGTCCAGTAAGATCTAAGACTAGATGATCCTATACTTGGCAAATATGGGTTTCTGGACAGAAACACTAGGTAGGGGTAATGTCCTTGTGATGTACACTTGAAAATACATATTCTGTCCATAGATCTCAGTGAAATACACAACATCGTTGTAATGTGCTTTAATTTTCCCTGTTGTAGAGGAACCTGTTTTCAAAGTCACAGCAATGGATAAGGACCAAGAAGGTCTTGAAAATTCTCAAGTGGTATTTTGCCTGGTCTCTCAAACCCCTGACTTAAAACCTCCTCTCTTCACCATGGATTCCACTAGTGGCTTAATACACATTACACAATGCTTGGATTATGAGGTACAGTCCTTACAAACAAACATACAATGATGCTTACTTGAGATCTGTATCTTGGCATGCATACTTTCCGGTAAAGCCATCCAATAAAATTTGTATGTCGCCAGTGCTTGTTGATTCTGTCTTCTAGTCTTGTAGGTGAATTGCTAACCTTAATCCATCATCTTAAACTAAATGCACATTTTAGCTTTTTGGAGTATTGCGAATGAACAGCTTAGTGACATGGTAAATTGAAGGAATGTGGATAGAGCTGTATGTGGAGCCTTGGAATTGACTAAATTTAACTGCACGTTAGCAGATCACAGAGTTATATTGATCTATTTTCTCCTAGCTCACCCAATTTGTGAGTTGGTAGATAAAATAAGAAGTAAACACCCATGTTTACCATATTAATTTTAATTATTTTTAATTGATATCTGTTTTTGTGCTTTTAATAGGCTGTACACCGCCCTGAGTCCTTTGGGAGAAGGGCGGTATAGAAATTAATAATAATAATAATAATAATAATAATAATAATAATAATAATAATAATAATATAATTATTATTTCTGGCACACAAATCTCCTTGCAAGATAAGAGACTAAAATGCATATTATTTGTACAGATGTTACAAGATAACATTTCAATTTGCCTAACACAGGGGTCTGCAACCTTAAATACTCAAAGAGCCATTTGGACCCGTTTCCCACAGAAAAGAAAACACCGGGAGCCACAAAACCCTTCCCGTGCCGACTATTTCTTGAGCGGCCACAAAACTAGCATATGTAGTTGAATTAAACATTCTGTTTTCTTCTGAAACTTTTCTTTTCTTGGATTTATCCATGGTTGGCTGACCAGGGGTTGAAAAGCTCAATAAATCGTGTGCCGATGGATGTCGCACATTGATGGCTGTGATGTATATTTTGAGTGACAGGGAGCCCTAGCAGAGGAGTGAAAGAGCCACATGTGACTCCAGAGCTGCAGGTTGCTGACCCCTAGCCTAACACAATGGTTCTTCACAATGGTTTTAACTTATGGCTATGGAATATCATGCTGATACAGAATATGGTTCAGAGTGAATGCATGAAACGGATATTTTGATAGATGAATCAAAGTGATTCCTATCTATTTGACAGAACTTGGTGTATTAAAGTCCTGCATCTCATATAGTCTACTTAATCACGATCTTATATTTTGCCACTGTCGTTATTATTTGGAGGACTGCATTTTTAGGGAAGAATTACACAAACCACCCTTATTTTACAATTTTTCCAAAGGAGAAGGATAACGTCAAATTTCTTTGGATAAAAAGATTCTTTTCTTAAACTTTACTATCATTTAGGCCAACAGGAATTTCAAACTTGTGATCAGGGCTTCAGACCGTGGCTCTCCATCCTTGTCGTCAACTGCAACAATCAATATTGCTGTGGAAGATTCTAACAACAATTTGCCTGTGTTCACTCAAGAAAATGTAAGATGCTTAAGATTACTACTGACAACGTGAAAAACTACTTGGCCCAGCCATAGAAAATAAAAACATCTTCCTTTAACTCATATTTGCAGCCCAGAAAACAAGATTTTTTTTAAAAAAAGTAATAAAGCATGCTTTCTTTTTGAAGTCCTTTTTTTTTTTGTGATGGTTAGGGGCACTTGCAATCTTTGAAATGTTTCTGAAGTGCAATTTCCATCGATTCAGCCAATATAGCGTTTGGGGAAAGATCTCGGGATCTGTAATTCAGCAATATTTTTAGGCTATATATTGCCCATGTTGGTAAACTACTGTATTTTTCAGAGTATAAGACGCATCGGAGTATAAAATGTACCTTAGTTTCTGGGGAGGAAAATAAGAAAAAGCTGATTGGCAGGTGGATCGGCCTCTCAGAATACCCCCAATCAGCTGTTCCCAGAGGTGAATTTTAGCAACAGGTTCCTTGGTTGTGTGCTCTGTGCCTTGCTTTTTTTTTTTTTGCTTTTTTTTCTGCCTCTGAAACTTCTGAAACTCCATTTCAGAAAAAAACTTTTTCTTACCTCTGAAAGCTTCCGAAACAGATCTTCAGGAAAAAAAGCCTCTGAAACTCTGTTTGGGGGCTTTTTTTTTCTGAAGCTTCGTGTCTGATGCTTTTTTCAGCCTCTGAAACCTCTGTTTGAGAAGCTGGGTGTGGCTATATTTGGAGTATAAGACACCCAAATTTTCACCTTCTTTTTTAGGGGAAAAAGATGCTCCAAAAGGTCTTATACTCCAAAAAATATGGTATGGAAGTAGCGAGCATAGAATCAGTTGTGATTGGGAAGTACAAATTAAGGATGGTAACCCTATTGTTGCTTCCTTAAGGAGAATAAGAATTCTGCCATGACAACTTTATGGGACATCATTATTTATTAACATATTGGCCCAAATATGAAGGTTTACAGCAAGGAGGTCCTTTTGATTTCTCTCCCTGGGGACAGGCCAATGGTAAAATTATTCTCATCTACATGGTTTTTCTTGAGTTGGAAGAATGCATTGTAACCGTTTCATTCAGAAAGGAAAGCTGCCATTTGTCTATGCCAGAAAAAGAAAAGCGGTAAATGTTATTGGAATAGAGGGGATCTTACTTTTCACTTCTTACCATTTTAGAGAAGCTCCATGTATCTTCTGCCCGCATAACCCAATTTAGGCCTTTGTCTCTTGGTCATGCAAGACAATGTCAGAAATTATATTTTAGGTGTCAGAGAAGTTTTTCTTTGTTTTCCAAGTATCGTGCAGATGTCCCAGAAGGTAAAACCAAAGATAATATCCTTCGCCTCAAGGTGGAAGACAAAGATAGTCCTAATACACCTGCTTGGAGAGCCAAGTATACCATAAAGAAAGGAAATGAAAGAGGAAACTTTGCCATTGTGACAGATCCTAAAACTAATGAAGGTGTTTTAAGTGTTATCAAGGTAAGGCAGGCTGACAAACATAGTGATAAGATCTCTAGAGTCACTTCAGTGGCTATATTGTCTGTGGGACATGTAGTCCCACTCCTTTGGATCAAAGGTGGGTTTCAGCAGGTTCTGACCAGTTCTGGAGAACCAGTAGCAGAAATTTTGAGTAGTTCGGAGAACCTCTGACTGGCCCCACCCCCATCTATTCTCTGCCTCCCAAGTCCCAGCTAATCGGGAGGAAATGGGGATTTTGCAGTAATCTTCCCCTGGAGTGGGGTGGGAATGGAGATTTTACAGTATCCTTCCCCTGCCACCCCCACCAAGCCACGCCATGCCAAGCCACGCCCACCAAGCCACACCCACAGAACCGGTAGTAAAAAATTTTGAAACCTACCACTGCTTTGGATAGTATCTGATTTGGAAAGACGCAAGAGAAGTCAGAATGTGTTAATGAAAACTTTTGTGTGTGTTTTTCAGCCTTTGGTTTATAGTACACCTTCTGAGAGAAGACTTCTCATTGTTGTGAAGAATGAAGAGTCCTTCTTTATATGCCAGAGAGGCTTTGTGAGCACAATTGCTTCTCCACGATTGCCTGAAGTGTCAGTGAGCATTAACGTCACTGATGAAAACAATGCCCCTCAATTCAATCCTCCAATTCTTAAGCTTTCTGAAGAAGAAGGTGTGATGCCAGGAACCAGACTTGTACAATACGAAGCTCAGGATCCAGACACAGGACAACAGAAGATGAAGTAAGCTTGTGTCATGGCTTGTGTTCCCCTATGAA
This sequence comes from Masticophis lateralis, assembly GCA_030761175.1. NCBI lineage: Eukaryota > Metazoa > Chordata > Lepidosauria > Squamata > Colubridae > Masticophis > Masticophis lateralis. The sequence goes on from JAUDYJ010000003.1 coordinate 200,890,291, forward strand.
TGTTGCTGGAGATCTCTTGAAGTAGCTTTCTTACATTTACTCCTTAGCACAAAAACCTTCTAGATCAGAGGTATCAAACTCGATTTCATTGAGGCAGTGGTGGGATTCAATTTTTTAAATAATTGGTTCTGTTGGGGGTGTGGCTTGGTGGTCATGTGACTGGGTGGGTGTGGCTAGCTGGTCGCGTGACTGGGTGGGCATGGCTAGCTGGTCATGTGACTGGGTGGGCATGGCTATGTGCATAGGGACTAATCAGAGGGCTGAAAAAAGTCATTTCTGACCGGTCCTGGCACTTTTGACTGGTCCTCATATTATGACCATCCTCACATTATTCCCGTTGAGGCATTCTTAACAACCGTGTCAGTCATTTCAGCACTACTTCTCTTCATCATGGTGACAAGATAGGGCGCAAAACGTAAAATGTGAGGACATTTTACATTTTGTTCAAGGACTGGTCAAAAGTGTGAGGACCGGTCAAAAATAACTTTGCCTTTCTCTGCATGATAGCCTTGTCCTAGTAAACTCCTTCTCCTTCCTGACGATTTTCCTCTCTGTTAGAGGCACCAAAATAAGGTTTCCGGCTGGAGCAGGTGGTTGGACTAGATGACCTCTAAGGTCCCTTCCAGCCCTAGATTGCTGTCCTGTTTCAAAGTGTCTTCTGAAGCCACATCTAGTGCCAGGGCTTGTGGTCCTTCCTTCTTCTCTCTCTCTCTCTCTCTCTCTCTCTCTCCCCCCCTTCCTTCCTCTTTTTTTCTCTTTCTTCTTTCTTTCTCTCTTTCTCTCTCACCCTTCCTCCTTTTTGTCTTTTTTCTCTTTCTCTCTCTCTCTCTCCCTTTCTTTCTTTCTTTTTCTTTTTCTCTTTCTCTCTCTTTGTCTCTCTCTTTTCTTTCTCCCTCCCTCTTTCCTTCTTTCTCTTTCTTTCTTTGTCTCTTTTTCTATTTCTCTCTCTCCCTTCCTCCCTCCCCTTGCTCCTGAAATGCCAGCAAAACCCACCACTTTGCTCCTAAAGTGGTCTAGGGCAGGGGTCTCCAACCTTGGCAACTTTTAGTCTTGTGGACTTCAACTCCCAGAGTTCAACTCCCAGAGGGGCAGCTAGGTAGGCCGCGACTCACAGGCTTACCTGGCAGGAGCAGTACTTCAGTACTTCAGCGAGGACCCACACAGTATAAGTGAGGAGTGACTGAATGGAGGGGGGCAGGGCGAGCGAGCCTTGGGTGGCTGGGGTGAGCGAGTGGGACCGGTTCAGGGGCGTGGCCAGCCAGCAATTACTAATGGTTCTCTGAACCATCCCAAATTACTGCTACTGGTCCTTGCGAACCAGAGAGAATCGGTAGCAACCCGCAAGGCCAGTAAATTACAAAAAAACACCGAACCATTTATTAAATTACTGGCTCACCCGCCCCTCACCCTGCCCCACCCCGCTCCCACTATTTATTGGCAAGGAGTGGGGCGAGCCAGCAATTTAACAAACAGTTCGGCCGAACCGCCTAGAACCAGCAGAATACCACCACTGCATTGAGGGCTGCATCAGGGTTGTGTTTGAATTCCGGGGGCTGGGGTGGGCATGGCCAGGGTGGGCATGACCAGCTCAACGTCACTTGTGTCAAGGGTGCCTGTGATGGCCCGAGTGCTCTGCCAGCGAAAATTGGCTCCCTGGGCTCTGTTTTTGGCTGCCACAGCCTCCTGCAACCCTCTGCCAGTGAAAACGGAGCTCTGGAGGGCTGCACATGGCCCTCCCAAGCTCCGTTTTAGATAGCAGAAGCACCATGGGCCAGTCTGCTGTTTCCAGGACTGCCTTGTGGGCCAGATCTAAGTACCTTGTGGGCTAGATCAGGTCCCCGGGCCTTGAATTTGACACCCCTGTTCTAGATCATAGCTTTTTCAGTGGAAGTATCCAAGCACAGAATACAGTTTTCAGGTAGTTTTGCCAGACTTATTTTTGTTACTTTTTGACAGAGGAAACATCCATCATTACCACCACCACCACTTTTTAAATAAAAACATCAAAACAACATGCCTTTTTGGGGGGTTGGGGGAATACCCAACTTTTCAAAGCAAATCATGTGGACCTAATGATTTAAAAGTAGGATGAATTTGGCCAATTCTACCTTGTTAGGCTTATATTTGGGTAAGATGTAAGGATATAATCTCACTAAAAACTTCTGATTTGACTAGGTCAGGAAACATTATAATCTAGTCTAGAAATGCTTATGCTCATCCTATTACTAGAATCCACTCCTCTAATTCTCGTCTATGGAGATTCTCAGTTGCTAAAAGAATGCAAACAATCAGCTGTCTGCAAGGTGTATAAATCCTTCCACTCCCACCATCCAGTCAGAACTGAAGAAGCTTCTTGGATGAGAAGCGAAATGTCTTTAAAGGAAATCCAGAAAATCCAGACACCTCTTGAAAAAAAGCACCTTGGGGCTCCCCTAATTCTTGTCTGGGAAATTAAATCTCATAATTACACAGTAGAATTGTTGAGGGGAACTTTCATCTGTTCTTTTTAAGATTAAAAGTTTATTGATCTGTTCTTTATATTCTTTGTTTGTCACTGATGTTTAAAACATTTGCTTTTTTAAAGATATAAAGTAGTGTCAGATCCAGCTGGTTGGGTGACGATCGATGAAAATTCTGGAATTGTGACAGCTGCAAAAACTCTTGACAGAGAATCCCCATTTGTGAACAACAACATGTATACCATTGTGATTATTGCCACTGATGATGGTAAGTTCATTCTCTTTGTTTATTTGTGAGTTTTTGAGCTTAGGCAAGGTAAAGGCTCAGCAGGAATTCAAAGTCATCTCAAAGTCATTCTAATACAGTTTTGGAACTGATTTTCTCTATGTGTGTTGTAAAAGTTGTAATGCTGGTATCTTTCTCAGTAGTAGCCTTTTCTAGATATTGTACAAGTGTTGACACAGTTCCCTAGCCTGTATGTTTCACTATATCATGCATGTAATAGATCAAGAAATTTAAAATTTAGCCTGTTATTTGGATCAAAATCATTTAATCAGTTTGACTTTTTTTGATTGATGGAGGATTTTTATTGCTGTTGTTAAAAATAATAGGATGCTTTAAATGCCTACAAAGGAAAATATGAACAAAACGATAAGGGTTTCTTCCATATATTTTTAAGATGAGAATCTGTCTTAAAATGCTTTTCTGTCATAAACCATTTCTTGAAACTAGTTCAGCTCTGGCCACTGATCTCTCCATTTATTTTGAAAGGTGCCCAGTTGGGATGATGGATGAGGACTTTAGGTTTAGAACACATAGGATTTTGATATTGATAATAGAGGTGGCCTCTCAAAGACAGTGCCGTGGAAAGTTTGCTGAGGATGTCAGATGTCTACCGTAATAGTTCAAATCCATCATCACATTCAGTGGTACATCACATTTTTTCAGAACTATTCTTACCTTTCAGGCTTTGTGGTGGGTTGTGCCTCAAAAGACAGATAAGACCAAAAGAGGGGGGAAAATGGGGGGGGGAGGGGGAAGAGGAAAAAAATCTGTATTTGACATAGTTGGATTTGCACTAATAAAATTAATAAAAATGTAAATAATGTCTCCATTAAGAAGAACTGACGATATTATCATATGTGGTGGACATGTGTAGAAGCAAAAAAATATTGGGAAAGTATTCGTATGTGGTTGGAGAAGATGATGCAGCAGCATATTGATCTAAAACCTGAGATATTCCTGTTGGGGATTTTATCAGAAAAGTATAGTAAAGAAAATGTATATTTGATTATTCATGTAATGTATATTTGATTATTCATGTAATAATGAAAATGTATATTTGATTATTCATGTAATAACTGCAGCTAGAATTGTATTTGCACGAAATTGGAAGGGTGAAGAGATCCCTACAGATGAAAATATGATTAAGAAAATATGAGAATGTGCAGAAATGAATAGATTAACACTTGCAATTAAAGGAAAGAAAGAATCTGATTACTATAATATATGGGATTTGTTTTATCAATGGTTAGAGAATAAATATGAAAGCAATGTATTATAAAGTTAAATGAGTTAAGAAGAGAAATGTTACAATAATAGATATATTAAGTATTACATATTAGTATTAAAATGAGAGTAGGTATAAATAATGAATATGATGGTAAATTTTAACTGTTATGACACAAAAAATATTAGTACCCAGATAACACACTGTTTAATAAATGATAAAATGTTTGTATTAAAAGAAAATAAAACTTTATATATAAAAAAAGAACTGATGATAGGTGGACCAAGGCAGTCATACAATGGATCCCACTTGATAAAAAGCATCCACGAAAGAGGCCTTGATGACATCAGTAAATATTGCGGGTCCAATTGGCAAAAGAAAACTCAGGGCCATATTGGTTGGCAACCTGTGGAAGAGGCCTTCATCCTGCAGTGGATATACTATGGCTAGAATGATGATGATGATGATGATGATGATGATGATGATGAATGTCTCCATATATTTGATCTTTTTCTTCTTTTACTATATTGTAACAAGGGAGCAGCTTACAGTTTCTTTTAGAATTTTTGAGAACTGCATGCAAACCAAATTATGTAGTCTCAATTCTGTCTCAATTTGAAGATTCTGTCCTGCTTCTGTATTTTTTTCTAAAAATCTAAATATTGTTTTCTCTCCCAGGTGTTCCACCATTAACTGGCACGGGTACCATCCAACTCTACCTTTCTGACCTGAATGACAATGCTCCAATGCTAGTTACAACATCCTTGACCATCTGTGAGGGAAATGGAATGGGTCCTTTTCATATAGAAGCTGAGGACAAAGACTCCTATCCGTATGCAGAACCTTTTATGTTCCAATTGGAAGATGCTTTAGAGGGTACAGAAAAGCTCTGGAGACTGGGAGAGAGCTCTGGTAAATGACTGCTAATTGGGGATTGTCATATCCTTTGATTTCACCTCTTGGCAAGGCTTGTTCTGGGAATGGAGAAGAAGCATTGACGTCTCGAGGATCGTCAGTCCTTCAATGAAGGCCCGGTTAAAAAACTAAAGCCACATTCCATAATTGATACTTTATTGTTTAAGGCAGTGGCCCCTAAATTTTTGGGTGCCAGGGACTGGTTCTGTTGAGGATGGTCTTTCCACGGGCCTGGGTGGGGAGCATGGTTTCGCATGCTGCCTGGATCCCATGTGTACATGGATGAGGCTTTGCTTGCTTGCATGGCCCAGTTCCTGGCAGGCCACAGACTGGTGCTGGTTCTTGGCCTGTGGATTGTGGACCCCTGGTTTAAGCTATAATAACAGAACCTTGAAAGCCTGTTTTGAGTTTCTCTGTCTGCCAATTTAGAATAAAACAAAGTTGGGATTATTTTGAGTTTCTTTCTCCTGTTTAGTTTAGTTTCTAGACTGTGTAATCATTTCTCCACAACTTCCCTAATGGATCTTGCATATTTCTCCAAGGTGATTTTTTAAATTGCTTTGATTAACTAATTGATTGATTATGTGCCTTCAATCATTTGCAGCTCCTAATGACCATATAGATAGATTTTCGCCAAGGCGATCTATTCCTTACCTGTTCTTTGAAGTCTCCCAAAAGTACACACATCAACACTATTATTGAGTCCATTCCCCTTTCTGATGGCGATGCTCTTCTACTTTTCGTCTCAATCTTTTCCAGGATTAGAACCTTCTCAGGGGTGTGCTTCAAAAATTTTAGCAAGGGGTCCTCTGCCCGGTTGCTGGGTGGGCGTGGCCATTGCGGGCATGGCCAAGTTGGACTCCTGCATGGGGGGGGGGGGAGAGGCATTTTTGCCCTCCTCGGGCTCCAAAGGCTTTTTTTGAGCCTCCGGGAGGGCAAAAATGGCCTCCCCAGGCTTCAAAGGCCTTCTGGAGGCCAGAAACAGGCCCGTTTCTGGCTTTTCTGAACTTCCGGTAGGCCCGTTTTTCACACTCCCCGAGCCTCTGCGCATGCCCTACACTTACCTGCATCCAAAATGGGCTGTGTGGGGACTCCTGGGAGGGGTGGGGCAGGGTGGGTGGGGCCAGCCAGCAGTGGGATTTGTGGGTTCTCCAAACTGCACAGAATCTTAGCTAGAGGTTCTCCCGAAGCCCTGCAAACCCCCAGCAGCCCACCCCTGAACCAGTGGTGGGTTACCTCCAGTTCGGACCGGTTCTATATTTCATTTCTTCAGAAGTATTCAAGGCAGGTGGGCAGTGTTATGTCCTTATAAGGACACCCGCCTGGGATTGGCTGAAGATCCTTTCGGCGGGAGATTTGAATCCCTGTCAGGGGGCGGTGCGTCTGCCGGAGCAAATATAAGGAGAGCTCCGGCAGTGCTCAGCCAGTTCAGTTCTCGTTAATAAACGTTGTTACTTGAACTCCGCTGGTCACTTCTTCTTTCCTGCGCCGATCTAACACTGGTGACGAAGGACTAGAGAAGAACCTCCGCGTGGCACGATCGCCATAACGAGCTGAAGTCACTCGACGCGGTCTGACAGATGGCAACGCCGCAAGCGCCGTTCGCCTCGCTGGCTCCTTTCAACCCCAGCCGGGAGAAATGGAGCTCCTATATGATATGTTTCTGCCAATTCCTCCGGGGAAACGGCTACAACAATCTAGACGATGAGAGGAAGAGGGCTGTCTTCCTCGCTCACTGCGGCACCGACGTTTTGGAACTCGCCGTCAACCTCGTCGCACCCAGAGACATTGAAGTCATGTCCTGGGTGGATCTGCAGACTGCCCTGCAAGACCACTATGCACCGACGGGCACCCCCATATCGAATCGGTTCACCTTCCGCCAACGGAACCAGAAGGAAGGCGAATCGCTTAAAGACTTTGTGGCGGCATTGCGTCAAATCGCAGCAAACTGCGAGTTTGAGAACGTTGACAATGCCTTACGCGACGGGATCATCTTCGGGATGAGAGATGCAAACCTCCAAAAGAAGTTCCTGAGCAGAAAAAGACTGTCCCTGAAGGACGTTCTTGAGGAGGCTACGGCTGCTGAAACATCCGAGACCGCCGCCGCTGCCATGCTCCAGGCCCGAGGGATCCACAAGATCCGCAAACCGTCATCTGAATCGTCTGATGACTCTGCCACACCAACCGACTCAGAGGGGGAGTCGACCGTTTTGAAAGTTTCCCGCCCATCTAGGCGGGAAATTCAAAAAGATGGCCGCCGCGCCGCTCAGTGCGGCAGTTGCAAGGGACACCATCCCCGCCAATCCTGCCGCTGGCGTGATGCAACCTGCAGATGCTGCCTTAAGAAGGGGCACATCGCTGAGGCATGCAGAGCCTCTGATCCGGTTCCAGAATCGATCAAGCCCCGGAATCCGGAAAACCGCCGCGACTCCCAGAGGTCATCCAAACGGTCCTCACTCCAGCACAACCGTGACGACCGCAACAGTTCTCATGGCGGCGCTGTGAACCAGACAACGATCGCCCTCACCAGCTCCAACAGTGCCACAAAATTCCACGTGACACTGTTGGCAGAAGGCTTGCCGTGCACAATGGAAGTCGATTCTGGCTCCGTCTACTCTATCATCGACTGGCACCAGGTGAAGAGGCTGAAACCGACACTCACCAAGTGCCAACTTGAACCTCTTCACTCCAAGCTGGTGGATTTCGGCGGCAACCCCATCGGCGTCATCGGTAGAACCAACCTCCAGATCGCCTTCAAGCAGTTCCAAGGCCAGCTCCCCATAACCGTCGTGGAGCATAGCCGCCCGACCCTGCTGGGCGTGGAGTGGTTCCAGCCGTTGGGGCTTTCTATTGGAGGCATCCACCAGATTAGCTCAGGCGAACTCGACTCACTCATCGGAGAGTTCCAAGAAGTCTTCGATGGTAAGTTAGGGACCTTTTCAGGAAAACCCATCTCTTTTAATCTGGACAAGGGGGTAACCCCAATTCGGCTCAAGCCCTGCCGGGTTCCATTTGCCTTGCGGGCTAAAGTAGACGCTCAGCTAGATAAGCTGCTTGCCCAAGGCATACTGGAACCCATCGATCATGCTTCATGGGAAACTCCCATTGTGACCCCCATGAAGCAGGATGGATCTGTGCGCATCTGCGCCGATTACAAAGTGACCATCAACAAGGCGTTGCCGCAGAGCGCATACCCTGTGCCAGTAGTGCAACATTTGCTGCACTCACTCGGCAAGGGCAAAATTTTTGCGAAACTGGACCTGGCCCAGGCTTATCAGCAATTGCCAGTTGATCAGGAAACGGCGGAGGCACAGACTATTGTCACCCATAGAGGCGCGTTTAAGTGCAACCGTCTCCAGTTTGGAGTCAGTGCAGCCCAGGCATTTTCCAATCCATGATGGAACGCCTTCTCCAAGGCGTTCCAGGGGTGGTGCCTTACTTCGATGATGTACTGATCTCTGGGGACTCAAAGGCTCAACTCCTTGACCGGCTGAGGCTAGTTCTCCAGCGGTTCAGGGAGAAGGGCTTGAGGGTCCGGAGGGACAAGTGCATCATTGGGGTACAGGAAGTCGAGTTCCTGGGCTATCTCATAGATAGTTCTGGCATCCACCCCACCAAATCAAAAGTTAAAGCTATCCATGAAGCTCCCAGCCCCAAAAACAAAGCGGAGCTTCAGGCTTTCCTTGGATTGCTTAACTTCTACGCTATTTTCCTCCAACAGAAAGCCACTATTGCTGAGCCGCTCCATCGCCTGCTGGCAAAGGCGGCTTCCTGGAGGTGGGGACGTGAGGAAGAGTCTGCATTCAGAGCCGTTAAGCAACTACTGACCTCTGACAGTGTGCTCATTCAATACAATGAGACGCTGCCCATCAGACTAACCTGTGATGCTTCCCCCTACGGGGTCGGCGCTGTGCTCAGCCACGAACTGCCTACCGGCTGTGAAGCCCCCATCGCCTACTTCTCTAAGACTATGTCTAGTGCTGAGCGCAACTACAGCCAACTGGACAAAGAGGCGTTGGCTATTGTTGCAGGGGTGAAGCGTTTCCACGAATATCTGTATGGACGGCGCTTCACCATTGTCACCGATCACAAGCCTCTCCTGGGCCTACTCGCAGGCGACAAACAGACCCCAGCCTTCATGTCCCCCCGGATGACTCGTTGGGCTATCTTCCTCGCCGGCTACTCCTACAGCCTCGTCCACCAGCCTGGTAAAGCCATCGCGAACACCGACGCGCTGAGCAGGTGCCCATCCGCCGACTCCGTGGAAGACCCGGCCCCCACGCTCGAGCTGCTGCATATTGACAACGACAGCAACTGTCCGGTGACATCTGCCGACGTGGCGACGCACACACGGGCCGACCCTATCCTCCGGCAAGTCCACTCCTGGGTCCTGAGAGGCTGGCCTGCTCGAATTGACAGCGATGACTTCAGCCCATTCAGCCGCAAGCAAGGGGAGCTGTCCACCATGCGCGGCTGTTTACTATGGGGAGATCGGGTGCTGATTCCCAGCACGCTTCAACGAAGGACTCTTGCCGCGCTGCATAAAGGACACCCGGGCATCGTCCGGATGAAAGCCCTGGCACGGAGCTACGTCTGGTGGCCGTCACTGGACAAAGACATTGAACATTGGGTCGCCAGGTGTAGCCCGTGCCAAGAAGTCAGAGCCGCCCCGCCTCAGTCTGACCCGACGCCCTGGGAAACTCCGAGCTCCCCCTGGTCGCGCATTCACATAGACTTTGCTGGCCCCATCCAAGGGCACCACCTCCTCATCGTGGTTGATGCCTACTCAAAATGGCTGGAGGTCGTCCCCATGGCATCCACCACAATGGAGGCCACAATCCGTGCACTCCGGCGTCTCTTCGCGACTCATGGGCTTCCAGACGTCTTGGTCTCTGACAACGGGCCTCAACTTACGTCCGTGCCCATGGAGGCTTTCCTGGCGGGGTTGGGCATTCGCCATGCCCTCTCTGCCCCTTACAGACCGGCCGGAAATGGACAGGCTGAACGGATGGTGAAGCTCACAAAGGAGTCGCTCGCCAAGATGGGCCCGGGTGATTGGCAGGAGCGCATTGACACTTTTTTGCTCACCCAGCACATCACGCCTCACTCTGCCACCCGAAAATGCCCTGCCGAACTTTTAATGGGCAGGCGACTCCGGTCACCCCTGGACAGACTGCACCCGCAATACACCTCTGAGGTGCCCGCATCCGCCACTCGCCAACTTCGCCAGTTTTCCGTCGGCGATACCGTTTTCGCTCTCAATTTCCACGGCTCGCCTAAATGGCTTAAAGCTACAGTACACAGCACAACCGGTCCCAAATCCTACCGCGTTGAGCTGGAAGATGGACAGATCGTGAGACGTCATCTCGACCAGCTCCGCAAAAGGTGGAGGGAAGTAAGCGAAAACCACCCCGACGAGGTAGGCCTAAACCACCCCGACGAGGTAGGCCTAAACCACCCCGACGAGGTAGGCCTAAACCACCCCGGCGCGGTAGGCCTAAACCACCCCTACGAGGTAGGCCTAAACCACCCCGACGAGGCAGACCAAAACCACCCTAGCGAGGTAGGACTAAACCACCCAGACGAGGGAGGCCGGCGACATGCGGGAAGAACAGACACCCCAGCACCTAGCTTAAGGCAAACTCCGGTGGTGCGAGTAGACCGGAGCCAAGCCAAGCCAGGAACCCCGAAGCAACACGGGGTGAATGGCAGCCAACACTCTGAGACCCAAGACCTCCAGGCAAGAAACGAAGGCCAAGTAGACCGGGGACAACTCAGCAGGGGAAGCCAACATCATCCCTGCGAGGTAGGTAACTGGCAGTCCAGAGACGGGGACCTCCAGCCAACGCTTCAGGAGGCCCTACAACAACCCGCCGACCGCGCAGAAGACCAACCCTGCGAGGAAGGCCACCACCACCACCCCCGCAAGGTAGACCAACACCAACCAGACATGACCGAGCAGCCCAGCGGCCAGAGGGAACAGCAACCACCACGGCCAGGCCAGCCGCGCAGAGAGGGCCTACACCACCCCTGCAAGGTAGGCCTACAACACCGCGACAGAGCCGACCTGCCACCAACCTTGTCCGCCTGCCGCCCCGGGAGTAAGCCGGACTCAACCGGAGAACCCGGGGACTTAACCCAACCACCACCGCCGAACTCGCACCCAAGCCCAGACCGGCGCGACCCTATCCCGGAGGGAACCCGAGGGACACCCAGGAACCTACCGTGGCTCAGGAGTTCCGGAACGGCCGACAGCAGGGATCCACACCGGCGGCACCAAGATCCGTGCAGGAACGAGGCAGACCAGCATCGCCCGCAGGCGGAGGTCCTCGACCCGGCCGGAGGCTCGGGAGCAGTGCCCGCGTCCTCGACGGCCAGATCCACCCCGGCACCGGGAAGAAATCCCCGGACCGAGGAAGCACCCTCCAGCATGGAAGGCAGCCTCTCCAAGAATGGACTGCGCAGGTCAGCGCGATTACGTCGACGGCCTGTATATTTAAGTGACTATTTTCCCTGATTGACTGACTAAGAACTAGGGGGGAGGAGTGTTATGTCCTTATAAGGACACCCGCCTGGGATTGGCTGAAGATCCTTTCGGCGGGAGATTTGAATCCCTGTCAGGGGGCGGTGCAAATATAAGGAGAGCTCCGGCAGCGCTCAGCCAGTTCAGTTCTCGTTAATAAACGTTGTTACTTGAACTCCGCTGGTCACTTCTTCTTTCCTGCGCCGATCTAACAGGCAGCTAGCCCAAATTGTAGGATTCTTTGCTGGAGCCTTCATTAAAAACCAGCTGCAAACGTTTAAAGGGCTCTTACTCCAGTGGCTAGCATTAGCATAAACCTGCTAGTCTTTACTGAAGTTAGTCCTTGGCTTACAACCATTCATTTAATGACTATTCAAAGTTATGATGACACAGAAAAAAGTGACTTACGACCACTTACAACCATTGTGGTATCTCCATGGTCATATGATCAAAATTCGGCAACTGGTTCATATTTATGAGAGTGTCCTGTAGTGTATATTGGAAGTGGTGACCCTTTGAGGCTGTATGCAATGAGATTTCATTTTAATGAATGCCAATTAGTGTTCATTCAAAGTGACAATAGTTATTGTTCTGTTCTGTTCTGTTCTGTTCTGTTCTGTTCTGTTCTGTTCTCTTCTCTTCTCTTCTCTTCTCTTCTCTTCTCTTCTCTTCTCTTCTCTTCTCTTCTCTTCTCTTCCTATCCCTATCCCTATCCCTATCCCTATCCCTATCCCTATCCCTATCCCTATCCCTATCCCTATCCCTATCCCTATCCCTATCCCTATCCCTATCCCTATTCATATTCTATGGTTATGTGATCACCTTTTGCAACCTTCTGACAAGCAAAGTCGATGAGGAAGCCGGGTTCATTTAACTGTGTTGCTAACTTATTAGCTGCAGTGATTTACTTAACAACTGAAGCAAGAAATGTTGTAAAATGGGACAAAACTCCTCAATTATTTCACTTAGCAACAGAAACTTTTGGTCAATGGAGGTTGTAAGTCAAGGACTACCTATAGTAGTGCAGTGATCTTAGCAAGGATGTAATAGTTGAAGTTTGGTGCCCATTTCTCTTCCTTCTCTCTGTTTTGCAGATAATTCTGTTGAACTTTTTCTCCTGAAAAGTCTCCCTCCTGATGAATACTTTGTGCCTCTCCTTATACGAGATTTACAAGGGTTTTCCCGGCAACAGACTCTGGATCTCCAGGTCTGCTCTTGTCCTGATGGGATCACTTGTGAGCAACGCACTTCATTGAAAACTGCATCACTGGGTCTCAGCGGAGGAGCAATTGGCATAATTGTGGTTGCATTTCTATTACTGTTATGTGAGTAATATAATTATTTTGTTATTTTGACTTGTGGAAGAGCAATAAGCCAAGGATTGCAGTTTGTGTGAAGTCTAGATAAGTATTCTCTACTTTATTTAGCCATTCCCACTGTTAGGAGTTACCAGTTGGGAATGATCACTCATCATCTGCCATTAAATTTAATCTTATTAAGACAGGTTTCAGAAGAATTGTAATTAGTTACAATGTGTAAAGTAGACCACATCTTTTATTTTATTATAATTTAGTTTCATGCTCTAATTTATATATCAACTTTTGTATTCTATATTGTTCTTAAAATCACTTTATAGTCTGCTTTTGGGTTGTTGAAGAGCTTTATAAAGGTGGTATGAATGTTGTGGTATATTAAATAAATCTTGGCTAAGTTCACATTATGGTAAACTGGGAATTTAAAACCCGGGCTTTTGAGCAAACAGTAATGACATTGATAAACAGAGCGGTTTGATACCCATGCAAATCAATCTATTATGAGTCAGGCCTGTATATGGCCTGTATATGGATTGACATGTGACATAGGGATGAAATTATGAAGTAAGCCAATATGAGAAAATGGGTTGCTTCCAGAAGTTGACTTACTGATTCTATGATCAAGATCATTTAGAACCTTGGTGGTGCAGTGGCTAAAATGCAGTACTGCAGGTTACTTCTGCTGATCAGATTGGCAGTTCAAATCTCACCAGCTCAAGGTTGACTCAGCCTTCCCTCCTTCTGAGGTGGGTAAAATGAGGACTCAGATTGTGGGGGCAATATGCTGACTCTGTAAACCGCTTAGAGAGGGCTGTAAAGCACTGTGAAGCGGTATATAAGTCTAAATGCTATTGCTATTTACTATGTAACTGGGCAAGATTGTTATATACCCCCTCTTTATTATTCTCCTTAACCTATGTTTCTTAAGGATTCTTTTTTAGTTGTGAGTATATATAGAACTTTGTAGAATATTCTTCTTTCTAGCCTAGGTATAAATTCCACAATTGGGTAAAGACAGATGACCTTTCCACTTGATTCTCACAATTTTAATGAGACCATCAGTTCATGGGAAATACTAGCAAGTCATGGTTAATACAGTCACTGTAGTTCCAATATTTGTTCCCACATTACAGATGGTATTCTTTTCGTGCTGAAGTGTTTGGCCTTCACTTAATTGAGTGTCTGGGTGTAACTGGATACATGAAACACATTAAACCACAATTTGTTTAATTGGTTTACTGGATAAGCCATATGTGGCTGGATCCAACCCTTCCGTTGGGCCTTAACCTATGGTTTAGAAATCATCATGTTTTGGATCCACCATACATGTTAATCCAAAATCAAATAAACCATGTGATAGGGAAGCAAGTTGTATATTTTTAGTCCAAATAGATGAAGAATACAGTCAAATGGCTCTTCAATCCTCTTTTTTGTTGCAATTTTACCTTTCAGTGGGCCGGACTTTATGTACTTGGACTGAAATTTTTGAATTTAGATGTCTGTTATTGTTGTTAGTTGCGAAGTCATGTCCGATCCATCGCAACCCCATGGACAGCGTTCCTCCAGGCCTTCCTGTCCTCTACCATCCTCTGGAGTTCATTTAAGTTCACGCCTACTGCTTCAGTGACTCCATCCAGCCATCTTGTTCTCTGTCATCCCTTTCTTCTTTTGCCCTCAATTGTTCCCAGCATTAGGCTCTTCTCCAGTGAGTTCTTTCTTCTCATTAGGTGGCCAAAGAATTTGAGTTTCATCTTCAGGATCTGGCCTTCTAAACAGCAGTCAGTGTTGATCTCCTTTAGGACTGACCGGTTTGATCACCCTGCAGTCCAAGAGACTCGCAGGAGTCTTCTCCAGCACCATAGTTCAAAGGCCTCAAATCTTTGGCGCTCAGCCTTTCTTATGGTCCATCTTTCATAGCCATACATTGCAACTGGGAAAACCATAGCCTTGACTATACACACTTTTGTTGGCAGTATATGTCTGAGAATCATTAATTTTGGTTATGCTATTGAATGCTTGAGTCAAGCATATGTTATGAGTCGGCTGTGTCCTCACTCTGTGCCATGTGAAAGCAGCTATTCCCCTCTTTCTTAGATGCAACTATTGGCAAAGACCCTCATCCTGAATTAAAAAGTATCCTGTCCCAAGAATTCTTAGAATTAGCAATTAAAATACTTTAGGCTGCTGTTCTGCTTTCTCCTCCTCTATTCCCATAATGCATATTTTATTGTAAGAAAAGAAGTTGTGGTGGGGGAGGCAGGAAAACAAAGGAATGTGATGGCCCAAGGAAAAAAAACACTGAAACAGTTCTATTGGGCAGAGCTCCAACTAAAATGTGAGCAACTAATATGATGCTTGAGAAGAGTGCTGAAGAGATGAGGGGTCTTCAGTGCTCTCTGAGCACTGGCTTGTTTTTTCAAACTGAGTGGTGCGGTGGCCTAGAGGTAGAGCTCTCGCCTTGCAATCAGGAGGCTGTGAGTTCAATCCTAGGTAGATTTCTAGGTAGATTTCTCTCTCTGGGCATACTGAAAATATATCTGCTGAAAAAAAACCTCTGCATTGGCGACAGGAAGGGTGTCCGGCCAATAAACACTCAGCTCCAATCAGTTGGCCAGATGCCACCCTCCAAGGGATTATGGAGTTCTTAAAAGAGGATGATGTTTCATTACTCAAACTAGGTAATATCATCAGTGCTAGTAAAGATTTATATTGACAGCAAAGCACACTCCTTAGTAACACTGATGATGTTACCTAGCTAGGGTAATTAAATGTCTACAAGAAAACAAGCAAGCTCAGAGAGCACCAAGGACTCCTCATTTCAATCCTGAGCTACCAATATTCTCCTTTACTGGTATTGAAAAGAGTTGTTGACATTGCTTGTTTCCCCTTTCCTTTTATGTAGTGGGCCTGGCTTTCTTGGTGTTGTATTCCTGCATCTCTAATGTGAAGAAAACACCTACATTCATTCCATACGAAGCAGGCAACCAATCCCTGATCCACTACAATGAGGAGAGTGAACATGTTTTGGTGAGAAATAATATCATTGGCAACTTTCCTTGGCATTTTAGGGACTGATCCTAGATTTCTAGCATAAGCTTGTGCATTATACTCTAAAGGAGATTTCACTGAGTTCATTGGAACATATGTGAAAACAAGTATTAGTATGCCAATGTCAGGTTTCCAACCTAATAAAAGCAGTAGCCTCAAGCCATTTAGCAAGAAAAATCCAGTTGTTTATTAGGAGTGCCATGTCGGCATTACCTAAATGAAGCCAGCTCAGACTTCACCCAGTTTGCGCCTTGCCTCTGACTCTGTTGCTCCTTCCTCCCAAGGTGTGTCACGAGTCACATTCCCCAACAAAGCAATTTTGCGGGTCATAGAAGTCACTCCCTCCCGCCGTTGCAGGTCTTTGTGGAGATGGCCTTGAATTTGGGTGCTTGGGATGTGTTTAGTTTTAACTGAGGTGTGAATTCCTCAGCGCAACTAGAGACGTGATTTCCCACCCCTCCTGCCTATGACAACTCAGGAGCAGGTCAGGAAAGCTTTGTGAGTTGACAGCCAGATTTTAAAGTTTTGTCAATTGCAGCTATCCCAAAAGACTTTCTTTTACTATATCCATCTGCCTTGTTGTCACTTTTAGAATGCACCTGACTCAGGGAACCAAGCAACAGCATTCTCAGTGCATGCAAAAAATGTGAAGGAAAAACAAGAAGTTCTTGAGGTAACTGGGATAAAGTGTCACCCTTTCTGCAGGTGATCCAATGCTTACAGAAATTATCCAATAAGGAGTGATATGCAGCAGCCAGAATGAAAATGAGTAAGATGATTTTCACTCCAACATTAGTGTCTCCTTTCCACCCTTCTCCGAGGCATCCCTAATCTTGACTTTAAAAATGGATTGATGTGGTTTAGGGTAGAAAACATGACTGTGAGCATTTGATCACCCAGGATACATCTGACTTTTTTTCAACATGTCTTGAACTGTTCTACAAGCATTGAATATCAGTACCGTTTTACTAATTAAAATGATTTATGGCCCCAGATATGGATAGTTCTAATCTTTTTGAAAGACATAGTAGATGCTTTGAATTGAGTCAGATGCTTCAATTCAAATATCATTGAGCACAATTATACCAGAATTAGGTATCAGGTTTCGAGGTCATCTCAAATAAATTGCATTTCAAACAAAATCTTTGATGATAATTTATTAAGCACGACATTCTAACCCTGACTCCATTGTAGCCAACACTAAAAAATACTGGAAGAAAATACACACATGACTGGAAAATATGATAGGACACTAATGGATCTGAAATCTGAGACATTTTTGTTGGGCATGCTTCCAGGAAATTATAATAAGGGTAACACATATTTGGTTCTACACATTCTAACAGCAGCTAGGGTCACATATGCGCAATGTTGGAAAAACCCAGAAACCCCTGCAGACGATATTATAATCAAAAAAATTCTGGAATGTGCAGAGATGGATAGGTTAACCTTAAGGAAAAGAAGATTCGGACTATTTTATAACATGGGAACTATTCTGTAAACGGTTAAATGAAAGATATTGAGGTTGGAGGAGTGAAATTAGGTGAAACATGGTTTATAGGAGAAAGAAAAACAGATGAGTAAATATTTATGATGGTTATATAATTGATACTATAATGGAAGATAATGTAGTTATAATATGATGTCATCACATATTTGCTTATATATTACCACATATTTGTTTTTATATATGTATGTATGTATGTATGTATGTATGTATGTATGTATGTATGTAATCATAATCATAATGATGATGTTTATATGCTTGTATGTTAACACCTTGGACACCTAGAGAACACACTGCTCAACATAGAAAGGAAATGCATCATATAAAACAATAAAAATATTTCAAAAAAAAAAAGAAAAGGAAAGGAAAATGAATATTTTATTGAGAATTTTTCTAAAGATTCTAGATCCTAAAATTTCCAAAACATAAAAAGTGAGGTGTAACTTGATTATTTTATAAGTTCTGTATTCCCTTTTGTTCTCTAAAGAATGTTTCTGCAGTGAAGCAAATGAAACCTATAGAAAACCACCAACATCCTAATGGAAGTGTAACTTCACCCTTCAACACTATCAAAGCTTGGAATCAGGTTAGATAAAACATGTGAATTGGGATTAGAAATTTATTGGTAGAGGGGGAGGCAATTGATGATTTTCTGAGCCTTTCTGAACCGCAAAGTAGGTGGGAGTGTATTACAAAGAGGAACCAGAGCCGGCAATGGTGGCCAATTGTGCAATGGTGGAGTAGATTCTTTGTTTTAATAACAGAATACAGCATAACAGAATTGGAAGGGACCTTGGAGGTCTTCTAATCTCAACACCCTGCTCAAGCAGGAGACCGTATACCTAGTGATAGCTAACCTTTTTGCCATTGTGTGCCAGGAGCGGGGTATGTGGGTGTGTGCACATGCATGCCCACACCCATAATTCTATGCACCCTGCCCCCGGGCATGCGCACACGACCCCCCACTCCCTCTGCTTCTGGCACGCGATGGCACGGTAAACCTGTTTTTTGCTCTCCCCAGCCTCCAGAGCCTTTCTAGGAGTCTGGGGAGGGCAAAAATGGCCTTCCCCACCCCCTGGAAGCCCTCTGGAGGCTGAAAATGGCCTGTTTGCCAACTTCTGGTGGGACCGGAAGGCCCATTTTTTGCTCTCCCCAGCCTCCAGAACCTTTCTACGAGTCTGGGGAGGGCAAAAATGCCCTTTCCCACCCCCTAGAGGCCTTCTGGAGGCCGGAAATGGCCCGTTTGGAGCTGAGCTCATGTGCCCATCAATATGGCTATGCGTGCCACAGGTTCGCCATCATGGCCTTATACCATTTCAGACAAATGGTTGCCCAATCTCTTCTTAAAAACCAATCTCTTTTAAAATGGCTGTAAGCCTTTATTACAAATTCAAGTATTTTCTGCCTCAAAATGGTCCATAATTGGGGAATTTGGAATTTGGCTGCCAAGTTGGAGCAGATTCCAAAAGTGTTGGATAAGTAACCAAGAAATTGCCCAGTTCTATATTACACAATTAATGAAATCCTTCCTCTCACTGTTTCTAATAGCATCAGTTTAGAACAGGTGGCTAGACAAAGATGTATTTGAAAGCAAAGTGATAAAATGGACGGATGGATTTTAAATTGGAGTTGACGGTGAAGCTTCCTTTTTTTCTTCTTTTCATAGCTGGAGCCTTTGAATCATCAGAACATTAAAACATACCAGGAAAATCCACACGAGATTTCAGAAATAGTAGCTGTTGTCTTGAAACAAGTAAGCAACTACAGGACAAACAGAAGCTTCCTTTTTCCAAATACTTAGAATGACAAAATGTAGTATATGTTTTGAGCATGGGCTCAACCACCAGATTTAAGGTTTCGTAGTGGTTTCCCTGCTCAGTCAAATTACCAGCGATTTATTTCAGGTTGCGAAAGATAAAAATACAGTACCTATTTTGGAAGTGAAGTGCTTATTTGTCACATGAAGAAATTTGAGGCTTGGAGGTTAGGATTGCAGCTGCTAGGTAGGAAAATTTCTGTAGAGCCCTATAGAGCTCATTCCTTTCCATCTGCCATTCTCCATATGAAATGCCACTCAGCACCATCCCTGATCCCACTCTTAAAGCATTATTTTTCTTTTTATGACCCTTTGTTTTGGGGTGATGGGCAGTTCAGAAATGTGAAGAATAAATAAATAAATAAATGCAGTTCAAATGTCACGTGGCTGGCGCCATTTTTGCCAACATCAGCAATAGAATTGGGGCTAGTCAGGATTTTTTTCACTCCACAGTGGAAAAAAGTAATTTTTTTCATACTTGCCACCAATGATGTTTTTAAAACTGAAATTACATTCCTGAGCTCTATACAGGTAGTCCCGACTTATGACCACAAATGTCCCCAAACTTTGTTACTAAGCGAGACAGTTAAATGAGTTTTGCCCCATTTTACAACCTTTCTTGCCACGGTTGTTAAGTGAATTACTGCCATTGTTAAGTTAATAACATGGTGGTAAAGTGAATCTGGCTTCCCCATTGACTTTGCTTATCAGAAGGGGATCTCCTGACCCTGGGACACTGCAACCATCATAAATACATGCCAGTGGCCAAGCATTTGAATTTTGATCATGTGACCATGGGATGCTGCAATAGTGGTAAGTGCAAAAAACAGTCATAAGTCTCTTTCTTCCTATGCCATTGTAACTTCAAACGGTCACTAAATGGATGTCTCTAAGTTGAGCACTACCTGTTGTGGCCCGCTAGCGGCCAGCAGAGCTGGCAGCAGATTCAGACAGTGAGGAGGTTGGGGAGGAATATGGGCCAGTCCTGAAGTCTGGGGAAGGCTCGGACGATGGCTCTGAGTCGGAGGCAGAGAGGGGGCCAAGGCCATCTGGTAGTTATTTGCTGCTTCCGGAACCTCCAGAACCTGACATCAGTGAGGCAGAATAACAGCTGGAGCCTATTCCCAGTGTGTGCATGCGTAGAGCTGACAGAAGACAAGAACAATTAAGAAAACAGGGTCGACTTGGGAGTAAGGGTTGGAGATGATTTGCTCCACATAAGACATAAAAGAGGAGCGAGCAAGACGTGAGCTTTTCCAGGAAGCAATTAGTTCATCTGGTCAATTCAAGCTTTGGAAAGTTCTGTTTGACTCTGTGCTAAGTTTGGCCTTGCCCTGCGTTTGGCAATTAGTTCTCTGGCAGCATTCCAAGGGAGATAAGGTCGGTGTTTATAAACATTCCCCTGAAAGACTGTTTGGGAAGCCTTTCGGACAATGATTGACAATAATTCACAGCCCAGCCATATGAATAAAAGAGGTTTGCCAGGACTAAGATTGTGCTTTATGCTTTCTGAGGAAGTCTAGGTCAGAACACTACCTGTAGCGCACAGCTTTGTGATTAAGTTCAACAGTCTAAATGCTTTCTTTCTTTCTTTGCAGAAATGTGAAGACATGGCCAACCTGGAGGATGATAGAGTTTCTTATGTGCCACGTGTTTATGCGAGGGAAGGAGTATTGGAACCAAATGAATCTTCATGGTCCCTTTCCATCCTAGAAGATGACAAAAACAGCCTGCCTGAAGATTTCCTGGGTGTCTTGGAACCGGGATTTATTCCTCTTGCAAAAATATGCAGAAAATGATTGTTGTTTTTGGCCTCTTCTTAGCAAGAGATTTCTAAATTAATTTAGAAAACTGGACTTCTTTTATATGATAAAAAGTGATCTAGAACAGGGATTCCCAACCTGTGGGCTATTGGGCCACAAGCTAATTGCCACTGAGCCGTATGAGTGCACAGCCCCACTCACGCGAGCCTCATTCCGGGGGCCCAAGGCCCCACTCATGTTATCCTTGTTGCGGGCATCCACAGCACCACTCATGCTATCCTCGTCACGGAAGCTTGCAGCCCCATTCACACAAGTGTCGCCATGAACGTTGCAGGTGTACATGTACGCACACACACACGCACACACACACACACACACACACGCACTTGCCCCAGTGGTGGAATTCAATTTCTTTTACTACCAGTTCTGTGGCTTGGTGGGTGTGGCAGGGGAAGGATACTGCAAAATCTCCATTCCCACTCCACTCTGGGGCCAGCCAGAAGTAGAATTTGCCGGTTGTCCGAACTACTCAAAATTTCCGCTACCGGTTCTCCAGAACCTGCTGGATTTTCACCCCTGACTTGCCACAGAACCATCCCCTCTCCCCCCCTCCCCTGCTGTGGGCCGCCAACCCAGAAAGGTTGGGGACCCCTGCTCTAGAAAGCTTCATATTGTATGCCTATTGCTCCTTCTGTGAGAGAATAAACACATTCTGAAGTCTCATATTTAGGTCATTAGAAAACATTTTTCTTTTGAGACTGGATAAAGTGCACAGACAGAAGATGAGTTCCAGTTTTGACTGATCAGTGACTCCAACATTCATTTCTTCTCCATGATTGACCACTTCCCCATAGCCATCATTATTTATCTGCAGTGAGAATCTTGTATGCAAAAAGATGGAAACACGCTAATTCCCACAGTGGAAGAATGGATGGTAAAGATGATGATGTTAGCAAAGGTAGCAAAACTGATTGTTTTAATTAGAGATAATTTATCTACTTTCACTGTACTTGGAAAGCATTTCTGGATTTCTTTTCCTCCAATTCTGAAAAAAAAAGGTTACTTTGAATTTAGGTTTTCAGGGTTAGAATGACTGTTGTTATAAAAATGGCTTGAAATGTTGAGAAACGTAAAGCAAAAGGTTGAAGTTGTAATTTTTTTTTTGTATTTTATTGCCCCCAAACTTCAGAAATTACTGTTTCCTTTCTCTCAGCACCCTTCTTCTCCTAGCTTTCTAACATTTTGTGATCTATTCTTTCTTTTTTGTACTTTTTTGTTGTCTTATAATAAACTTTAATATATTTTTAAAAAATATGTGATGTCAAAACACAAATAATTCTGGATTTTAAAACATAAAGGACAAATGTAGCTTAATTCTTGAGAAGAGAGGGTCATGTCCATTCCATGATTTGTTCTAATTTATGCAGAAGACTTCCTTGATGAGAAGTTTCTTTAGAAAACTGGCTGGATGTCTTTGAGCCAGTCATAAACTCTCAGCCTAACCCACCTCACAGGGTTGTTGTAGTAGGGAAAATAGGAGGAGAAAGAAATATTTGGGATGTTTGCTGTCTTGAGTTACGTATAAAGTAATAAAGGCAAAATAAAAATCGAATGAATGAATGAATGATCGATCTTATTCTAGAATGCAGGCAGAAAATCATGGATTGATGTTACAGGAAGACAGAACTCAATTGAGCAACAAGAGCAGATTGGACAAGGAGAAACAAACCAGAGAATTGGAAGGCTTCTGAGCTGTATATTCAGGCTGGTGCTAAACAGCCATCTGTTTGGAATACCTTGATTTGGATTTAACATTAAGCAGGGATTGGATTCAATCACTTAATTGACCCTTTCAATGTTACGCTTTCCATGATTTGGGTTGTTGCATATTATGAATTGTTTCACTTATTTTGGCCATGCGATGTGGGTTAATTTGCTGGAGAAAGCAATTATGTTTGGAAGAATTAATGGTAAAAGGAAACCAGGATGCCAAAGAACACACCATCAAGCTGGACACCATCAAAGCTGACACCAACCAGAGCATAGAACAGCTCAAAGAAGTAGTGCAAGATTGGAAGATGTGGAGAGACCTGGCTAGTGGTGGGATTCAGCCAGTTCACACTGGTTTGGGCAAACCGGTTATTAAATTATCACACATACCCCTGCTATCAAAGTGGATTCTGGGTGTAATGGAGAAAAGGGCAACAGAGCAGCTGGCGCAAGGGGAGGAGAAGCCACTTTAACTCTTTCTTCTCCCTGCTCCTCCTCCTTCCCTCCTTCCGGCAGCTCCATTGCCCATTTCTCTATTGTAGCACAGTGCAGTACCCAGGATCCAATGGTGGGTTGCTACCGGTTTGCCCCAGATCAGGCGAACTGGTAGCGGCGGTGGCGGGAGGCTCTGCCCACATTGTGCACGAGCGTGAGTGTGAGCGCCCACATGAGCGAACCAGTAGAAACAATTAAAACCCACTACTGCCAGGATCCACTTTGACAGCGGCGTGTGTGTGTGGGTGTGTGGTCATTTAACGATCAATTCGCCCAGGGACAGGTTGGTCGTCGTGGGAGGCTCATCCCGCATGTGCAGCGGAGCTGGAGGAACAGGGATGGACCATGCCTCCCATGACAGCCAACCTGACCCTGGATGAATCAATTATTACATTATTTGAATTCCGCCACTGGACCTGGCCCATAAAATTGCCAAGAGTCGGACATGACTGACTGAATAATATCATCATGGGTTATTCCTAATTTTATGTCGTTGCGGAAAAGTGTGAAACCACACCTGGTATTATTGCAAGCGAGTAGTCATTTCCGTGGCACTGTGCGCAAGTTTCACTGTCTGCTTTCTTATTATGAGCAGCTGCCTGTACCAGATTTTAAGCAGCAGAATGTGTTTGTAAAATAAGCAAATGTGTTAACTGGTGTGGATTAGTATAATTTGCACAAAAGATAAATGTTCTGAAACTCAGCTGTCATCCTTTCAAGAAGAATAAACAAAACAACAATAAAAATAAAACCAATCCGACAAATCATTTTAAAAATGATTTAATGTTGGATGAATCCTTCATTCACGTAGTTTATTTGAAAAACATACTCCCAACCATAAGGATGGCAAGCTAGCAGTGTGTTACGCTGCCTCCGTGTGGAGCATTTAGCTAGTCCACTTTTTAAAAAAATAATATTCTGTTGCTTTTAAATAGTAACAGAAAAACAAAAAGGAACAAACACGGATATATATACATTATCAAAAAATGCATACCTGCTTAAAAAGTGAAAAATACAAAAGAAAAATATAAAATGTATAATGCAAGTCATTACAACAGTAAACAATTACAATTCTATATCTAATTATCTAAAGTGCTGTTCTTCCTGTGCCAACTCAGAAAGCTCAAACTGCCCAAAGAGCTGCTGATTCAGTTCTACAGGGGAATTATTGAGTCTGTCATCTGCAACCAATCTGTCTGGTTTGGTTCTGCAATCCAACAAGACAGACATAGACTTCAGAGGATAATTAGAACTGCAGAAAAAACAATGGCTACCAACCTGCCTTCCATTGAGGACCTATATACTGCATGAGTCCAAAAGAGGGCTGTGAAAATATCTACAGACCCCTCACATCCTGGACATAAATTGTTTCAACTTCTACCCTCACAACGATTCTATAGGGCACAGCATACCTGAACAACTAGACACAAGAACAGCTTTCCCCCCGAATGTCATCACTCTGCTAAATAAGTAATTCCCATAACATTGTCAAATTAACTACTAAGATTGCATTACTATTTTTCTTCTCATCCTTTCTAGTACCTATCTCTTCCTACTTGTGGCTATATCCATGTTGCTTGTATCTTTACAACTTACATTGTTTTTATTGTTTCCTAGTATTGTTTGATTGCTTATTAGTATCCTATGACTATCACTAAGTATTGTATCTTATGATTGTTGACAAATATATTTTATTTTTTCTTTATGTACACTGAGAGCTTATGCACCAGAGACAAATTCCTTGTGTGTCTAATCACACTTGGCCAATAAAGAATTCTATGCTATGCTATGCTATGCTATGCTATGCTATGCTATGCTATGCTATGCTATGCTATACTATGCTATGCTATGCTATTCTTCTGAGTGCGATTCAAGGTGTTGGTTACCACCTTTAAAGTGCTCCATGGCTTAGGACCAGGGTATTTACAAGATCGTCTGCTGCCACCGATAGCCTCCCATCGACCAGTACGCTCCCATAGAGAGGGCCTCCTCAGGGTGCCGTCGGTCAAATTATGTCAACTGGCGAACCCCAGGGGGAGAGCCTTCTCTGTGGGAGCCCCTGCCCTTTGGAACGAGTTGCCCCCGGATATTCGCAGGATGCCCGACCTTCGTGCCTTCCGCCAGGCCTTGAAGACCCCATTTTTTCAGTCAGCTAGCCTGACGGCGTGAGGACTTTTAATGGTTTTTTAAGTGGGTTTTTTTTTAAAATTTGGCCAAATTTTGAATTAGTTTTAAATTGTTTTAATTTTTGTATCGCTGTTTTTTACTGCTGGCTGTACACTGCCCTGAGTCTCAGGGAGAAGGGTAGTATAGAAGTTGGATTATAAATATTCTATTCTATTCTATTCTATTCTATTCTATTCTATTCTATTCTATTCTATTCTATTCTATTCTATTCTATTCTATTCTATTCTATTCTATTCTATTCTATTCCATTCCACTCCACTCCACTCCACTCCACTCCACTCCACTCCACTCCATCCATCCATCCATCCATCCATCCATCCATCCATCCATCATCCCTATATCACTTATTTAACAATCAAAAACTGTGTTTCAGGAACCATTTGAGCTTCATTTTGAGATGCAGACTACATAGACTCAACAACAAGAAGCCTGTGCCTGTCTTCAACAAGTGAAGGGGCACAGGGCAGAAAACATCCTGCAGCCAAGAAGCTCCACACCCATTTGCACTACTCAGGTGACCCTGAGGACACAGATAAATCTCCAAGTGGCCTCAACGACTCTCTAAAAGAATGCAAACAACCAGCTGTCTGCAAGGAATGTAAATCCTTCCATTCCCCACCATCCAAGTCAGGGCTGAAGAAACTTCTTGGATGAGAGGCAAAACGTCTTCTAAGAAAAAAACAGAAAGTTCAGTTGCCTCATGAAAAAGCTCCCTTGGGACAACCATGACCTGGATGACTGAGAATCTTCATAGATATGGTGTCTGGAGCAGGGGTGAGTTCTACTTACCTTTACTACTGGTTTGCAATGGGATCGTAGGGTCTCCTGCTTGGGCAGGGAGTTGGACTAAAAGACCTACAAGGTCCCTTCTAACTCTATTAATCTGTTAGGGAAGAAATAATCAGCCTTGGTTTGATTATTTTATGTTTTATATACAGTAGTGGCCAAAAGTGTGGAAACCTTCTGGGGAAAGTGTATTTTCTCCAACTAGCTAATAACACCACTTTTTATGGAGTAGTACCATAAAATTATATATCAATGGAAAGATAATTTAATCAAGAATCTAATGCAATAACTTTTATGAAGGTTTTGCTATTAGAATAGAAATTACAGTATAAAGAAGAAAAGTGAAACACGTAGAAAAAACAAGATCTACAAAAATTATCACCATGTCAGTTAATACTTAATTGGGTAACCTTTAGCATGAATTATGGCTTTACAATGTCTTCCCATGGAGTGAACCAAGTCTTTTAGTTCTGCAGCTGTTATAACGTGAAACCAAGATTGAATGATTGCTTCTATTAACTGGGTTTTATTGCTGGGGTCGCTTTTGATTAGCAAGTTTCTTTAGTCGGCTCCATAGATTTTCAGTTGGGTTAAGGTCTGGGCTATTCCCAGGACATTCCAGCAGTGGAATATGATTATCTTGAAACTACCCCCCCCAAAAAAGTGGTGTTATTAGCCATCAAACCTCAAAAATACACTTTTCCAAAAAGGTTTCCACAATTTTGGTCACTACTGTAAAATATATGTTTATATTTTATATTTATCACATGTTATGTGATAAATGGGATAGATTCATAGGCAAGCAATTCAGGATATCATACAAATCTACCTTGAAAATTCAGGCTCAGCAGTACTAGGAGGAATATCTGAACTGGTTGGTGGAAAAGGATGGCAGGGCATCTAGTAGACAGATATTTAGAGAAAACCCTGCCATGTTATTTATAATGTGCCTTCACTTGGAGCATGTAGTGAGAAAACACAGGATAGACTTAAGAGAATGAATTTCCTTGAATTTAGACAATGCTACCATTAGACCAGAAGATGGCAGCCATTAGTTTACTATAGATGGAGGGGAAGGGAAAGGAGCTACAGCTATGAGGAAATTCAACTATTTTTTCTCCCTTTGCTTTTTTAAATGACAGCCTTTTTCAAAGAACTCCTCTGATGATTGTCTCATTCACTGTCAACCGCCTTGTTACACCTGATGAGAAATGAACATGTACGCTGTTGCCTCTGCAGGTAGAGGATCTTCGCAGGGAAACGTGGCTGAGAAGAGGAGCTTCAGGAGAAGATGGATTTAAATCAAGACACACAATCTGCTATCTTACAGCAATTCTCCTCCACCCGTTCTACCTTCAAGAGTTCTGCTAAAGTTGCCTCCAAAGAGTCATTTGCTACGCAATAGAAAGAAAGGCTTATTAAATGCATGGGATTTTAATTGTGTTATCGGCATTTAATGACTGTAACTTGATTTTAAATAATTTAAGGTTAAATTCAGCAGGGGATACTTTAGGAACTGAAGTTCTGCATAGCTAAGAGTGGAACAAGAGAGTGATACAAATGGTTGATCTTCAGTAAACTCAGAATGAATTCTCAGCAATTGTATCTCAGGGGTAGGTTTGGGCTGGCTACTTCAAACAAAAGTATTACCGTATTTTTCAGAGTATAAGATGCACCCTAGTTTTTTGAAAGGAAAATAGGGGAAAAAAATTCTGCCTACCAGGTATTCATCTGGCTAGCGTCCTTAGCTTGGTCAGCTTCAACGTATTAGTTCACTTGTTAGTTTTGAGGTTGGGGTTGGTTGGGGCTAAAAAACAGCTTCTAAAGCACAGCTGATTGTTGGAGGGAGCAGCACTTAGAAAAGCAGGCAAAGCAGGGAAGATTGCTTCACTTGTGTTGGGGCTGAAAAACAGATTCAAAAGCACAGCTGATCATCAGAGGGAGCTCCAGTGACTAAAGCAGGTGAAGTGCAGAAGGGGTAAGAGAAGGCAGTAGCTGTTCCGGGTAGCCATTTTGGGCACCGCACATCGCATTTTCAGCTTCCAAATGCGTTGCATTTTCAGGCGGCGATTGGTGGCAATGTGCTTTGGCGATCCACATAGCCTTGAAGGGCTCTCAAACAGATTGTTTGGAGGCTGATGCGTGGAGTCCAAAAACACAAGCCATTGTCAGTGGCAATCTCTGCAGCCATGAAGAGGATGGGTGGAGGCTGAAGGGTGGGGGCAGGTGGGTGGGTGGGGCTACATTCGGAGTATAAGACACACTCAAATTTTCAGCTTCTTTTAGGAGGGAAAAAAAAGTGTGTCTTATACTCCACAAAATATGGTAATATTTGCAAAAGGAACCCACCGCTGGGCCAGATAATTTCCAGTGAGGATTGGTCTCTGTGGTTCCTTAGCAAGCCCCCCCCTTTTTTTAATTTGATTTATATGCTGCCCTTCTCCTGAGACTCAAGGCGGCTTACAATGTGTTAAGCAATAGCCTTCATACTTTTGTATATTTTATACAAAATCAGCTTATTGCCCCCACAAACTGGGTCCTCATTTTACCCACTTTAGAAAGGATGGAAGGCTGAGTCAACCTTGAGCCCTTGATGGATTAATTTTATTTTTGAAAGAAACAGTTATGTGAGCATGTTCTCAGGGAGGTTTGATAGACTACAGTTCCCTTGACAGTTTCAAGGCTGGACATTGGTTGTCTCTGAACAGATAAATGCTGTCTTTCTCCTTTTCAGAATATAGCTGTGGTGCTCCAAAGTAGACAGTGCGATATATTGTGGAACAGGGCCCTCTGACTCCATATCAGGAAAACCCAGAGGCTTTCTGTATGCAACTCCATCATGCATTGATTATATAAATCAGGGGTGTCAAACTTGATTTCATTGAGGACTGCATCAGGGTTGCATTTGATTTCAGAGGGCCAGGGTGGACACGGCCAGGGTGGGTGTGGCCACGTCAATGTCACTCGTGCTGGGAGTGCCTGTGGTGGCCTGAGCACTCTGCCGGCGATAACAGACTCCTGAGCTCTGTTTTCAGCTGCAACAGCTTCCTGCAACCCTTTGCCGGAGCTCGGGAGGGCTGCCTGCAGGCCTCCCAAGCTCCGTTTTCGCTGACAGAGGCACCGCGGGCTGGTCCTTTGCTGTTTCCAGGGCAACCCTGCGGGCCAGATCTAAATACCCCCCCGGCCCGGATCCTGCCCCCGGGCCTTGAGTTTGGCACCCCTGATATAAATAGTCTCCCTTTGAATTTGTAAATAGAGTAAATAGTTTCATATCTGCTGATTAAAAATGCAATTGCGATTATGCTTTTTAACATTTTTGCCACACGCTAAATAAACATAGCTTTAAAAATCCAGAGAAGCATAAAAGAAAAAGTAGTGAAAAGAAAGAAAGTACAAAAAGAGAACTAAAAAGAAAAAGAGGTATCTAAAGAAAGTGTCTTCCGATCTTTGCAGCAGTTACAAACACATAATTGCCATCTTCATCCTCTCAAATCTCACATCATGGGTCCCTTCTTCTCATAAACAAACCTTTTGAACCCATAAAGCCTGAAATTACCGGATGATTTTTATCCGTTTTATCCTTTTCCATCCTTTTCCATCCTTTTCCATCCTTTTCCAAAAAAACCCATAAAGAGTTTCTAGTCTTTTATAAAAAATAATTATAGTTCCTTAATCAAATGATCAATCACATTAATTTTGACATTTCTGCAAAGTTAACCTTCATAATCCATTCCTCACAACATTCCCCAGAACAAATATTTGTACTTCCCCGTTCTAAAACCTGTAGTTCACTTGTGAAACCTGTTTTCTTAGAACCTAGTTGACAGGCATTTGTTTTTTCTGATCTTGTTAGGGTAAAAACATCAATAAAAAGCCAAAAACAATAATTTTGCTACTTCTGAAAATAGCCTGCTTACGTTCTGAATGTTGTTCTGTTCTGTAGCTAACCATATGCTTAGAGACTCTGTGGCAAAAATGAGGCTCCCTCAATCTGTTCTTCCTGTTGGGATGCTTGCTCTCAAAACAAGGCCAGAGCCTTACTCTGGGGTTCAGAGAGAAGTCTACTAGTCTCCTGGCAACCGTATACACCTTCTCAAGAAGTTTCTCCACACACACTGCCTTGCTGGGAGCATCTCAGTTCAAAGTACTGATTCTGCATGTTCTTGGAATATTAATGCTTATGAATCAAATAAAACCATATACCCAGTTTTCTCTTGCTTCCAAATACTGAATACATATTGCAGAAAGTTAGCACACACACCCTCCTAGAAGAATGAAATATTTTTTGAGGAATATTAAAAAAGGCAGGATAAAATATTTCCCTTAAAAGAGAAATTTAAAAAATCTTAAGGGAGACAGAAACTCAGAACCCCAGCTCCCTTCCCCAGCAGATATTTTGTGCCTATTGAGAAAGATTGGGCCAGCCTAACTACAAAACAAAAGACCTTAAGCTCCAAGATGATGGAATTAAGACATGACCCTTCAGGACATAATAGAACTAACCCACTAAAACACAGAGCTCACTAGATTGCACAGTCTCCTAAGGAGTCAGCAGTCCAAACTTCAAGCAAACATAGTTCAGATAAACATGACCCTTACATGGCCCCATGGGAACCTGACAACAGCCAACAGAATACATGTTCTTGCACAGGAACAGGAAGCTCAGGTTCAAAGCCCAAGAGAAGGTATAAAAAACCCCTCTCTCTCAACCAGTGGTGGGATTCAGCCAGTTTGCACCACTTCATGCGAACCGGTTGTTAACTTTCTGAGCAGTTTGGTGAATTGGTTGTTGGAAGAAATCATTAGGGCAGAGAACCGGTTGTTAAATTATTTGAATCCCACCACTGCACTAACTCTATGTTGTCAGCTGCCCAGAATCACAAATCCATGTGTTTCTGCTTCATCATTAAACCATCCAATCAGTCTCCAGCCTCCATTTTGTCTCCAGTGCCTTTTCCTAGTTAGCAACTGAACCAGATGGATATTTGTTTCAACAATATTATGGATGTTGGCTGTTTTCACACTGAAAAGATATGTGATTTTTTTTATCACAGGAAAGACAAGGAAGCAGGCTGCTGCTGCTGTGTTATAAGGCAGAGAGGAAAATTCATAAAGAGGAACAGCTGGATTGCAGTTCAAAATCCCACTTGCTCAATTCCCTTTGAATTCTTTTAAACCACATGCTGGAGGCCTTCTCCCCAGCTGCAGGAGAAAAGATGCACAAGTCAATATTTGCAGTGCTCAGCTAGTTGGAAAACTCCCAAATTTCTCCTCTAACCCACCGGCTCCCCCTGGGAAACATGATGGATCACCTAAGCGCTGGATTACAATGGATCTGGTTCCATTGACTTCAGTGATCTTTGGCTTCAGGTTTCTCAGGATGGAATTGAGTCCATTGTGAATTGCCTCTGCAGGCAGCTCCACGAGTTCAAAGACAGTTCACCTGCTTTACATATCATGAAATAGTTACCAGGCTATTAATTTGAAGCTTCGACTTCAAACAAACCATTTTGTATCATTTGGGAACAAGATGACCTTAGGGAAAGAAAAGAAGAAATGGGATGCTTTTCTCTGTTGCTAAGGAGATCAGCTTGGGGAAGAGAGAAAAAGCTGCAATTGTACGTTGAATTGGTGAGCTGATGCTGTTTCAGCCCCTTTTCTGCTATTATTTTAATTGCCCGAACCCTAGCATTTAAACAGTTATTTATAGAGACTTCTTGCTTTCAGCCATTATAAGCATCCTGTTGCTAAATCTTCAACCAAACCCCCTATGGGCCTGCAGGATGCCACTAATGTATTTGATTTCCAGATGAGTCCAGAATTTCATGTACTCCAGGAGGAACATCTGCCCTCCTAGTAACCTTTTGTGATTCTCCAGAATGCTTTGTAAAATCTCTCTCTCCCCCTACCCCCCACTATCTCTAGTCGACTTCTCCCTGGTTTTTGGAAGCCTTTGCAAATGAAATTGCGGATGAGGATATTTTGGGGATGAGACCAGGGGGACGAGGCTGGAGAAAGACAGGATGCAGGAGAATGTCATGTGAAATCCTAGAGCAGACAACCAACCCACCCACCCTTCAGTCTGTGGCCAGAAGCAAATCATTTAACTGGAAGACAAAATACTTTCCACCTATGAATGATATTCAAGTTGAAAGCTGAAAACTAAAATGAGAATGTAATTACAGGAATGTTTACTTTTAAGTTTATCTATCTACAGAGAGAGAGAGGGAGAGAGAGAGAAAGGGAGGGATGGAGAGAGAGAGAAAGAGAGAGAGAGAGAGAGAAAGAAAGAGAGAGAGAGAGAGGGAGAGAGAGAGAAAGGGAGGGATGGAGAGAGAGAGAAAGAGAGAGAGAGAGAAAGAGAAAGAGAAAGAAAAAGAGAAAGAGAGAGAGAGAGAAAAGAAATATATCAATGCACATTCACAAGTTTATTTTAAAAATGAATACCATTAAATCAACTTGGGACACTTCTATCATTGTGCGCACAATAGCAATAACATTTAGGCTTATATGCCACCCCATAGTACTTTACAGCACTCTGGGCAGTTTATAATGTCAGCATATTGCCCCCAACAATCTGGGTCCTCATTTTACTGACCTCTGGCAGGAGGGAAGGCTGAGTCAATCTTGAATCTCATCAGGATTGAACTCCAGGCTGTGGGCAGAGTTTGCCTGCAATACTGCAGTACTTTAATTTCACAAAATATAGACAGCTTTAACCATAGTTTCGATTGGGAAAATGCTACAATCCTAAACCAGGTCAAATCAAAAAATGCCAGAGAATTTCTAGAAGCCTGGCACTTTGACAAATCAGCCATTAACAGACACATAGACATTAACAACATCTACAGACTATGCAAAAGAGACAATCAGCTAGCCCAAAATAGAAAAAGACTCCAGCACCTCTTCACCAATAATCAGCACTCAGATCAGCATAGATTAACTCCAAGGTTAACTTCAGACCAACAATCAAGTAAGCAATACCCCAAATCAAGAAACTGCCAAGGAGCCATCAATAAACAGCCCAATCAAAGAATCTCTAAGACCACCCCCACCCACACAAACAGACAAGACACCAGAAAATAAACTGACAGCAAACAACACTCCTTACTAGCACTGATGATGTTACCTTGTTTGGCTAATGAAATATCTGCAAGAAAACAAGCAAGCTCAGAGAGCACCAAGGACCCCTCGTTTCCATCCTGATCTACAAATATTCTCCTTTATTGGTACTGCAGTTTAAGCACTGTGCCACCGGAGCTCTTCTGAGTGTCCTTAGGTTCACCCATATTACACCACTGTTGCACAAACTTCACTGGCTCCCAGTTTTCTTCCAACTACAATTCAAGGTGCTGGTTATCATTTTTAAAGCCTTGAATGGCACAGCCTCAATTTATTTGTGGGATTGCCTCTCCTAGAGGATATCTCTCATGGACTATGAATGCTAACATGCTTGTGAAAAAGGCACAGAAGAGGTTGTACTTCCTGAGAACACTCAGGAAGATAAATCTATCTCAGCATCTACTTTTGTCCTACTATCTCAGCACGACTGAGAGTGTCCTGACACACGGCATTCTTGCATGATATGGGAGCAACTCTGTAGCGGACAAAAAGGCTCTACAGAGAATCATTAAAACTGCCCAGAATATCATCGGACTCCAGCTACCAGCCCTGGATGACATCTTCTAATTTCGTTGTTTGAGGAAGTTGCATAACATTCTCAGAGACTCTTCCCATCCTGCTTACAATCTTTTTGGACTGTTGCCTTCTGGCAGAAGATACAGAACAATTAAAACCTTGATTTTAAAGAGCCTTGGATAGCTCAACAGGCTAATAAGCAGACTAAAGCCTGTCATTAACATCCAGCTGTCTGCAATTGTACCAGTTCGGGTCTCACCAGGCTCAAGGTTGACTCAGCCTTCCATCCTTTCTAAGGTAGGTAAATTGAGGACCCAGTTGTGGGGGCAATAAGCTGACTTTGTATAAAATATACAAAAGTATGAAGGCTATTGCTTAACGCATTGTAAGCCTCCCTGAGTCTCCGGAGAAGGGCGGCATATAAATCTAATTAAAAAAAAAACCTCGGACCACACATTTTCTGAATAGTTTTTATCCCAGAGCTATCACTGCACTCAACAATGAACTAAAGGGCCACCATCAGTGAGCTGTTGGACAGCATTACTTGGTCTGTTGTGTGGATGTTTGGGTGGTTTAGGGGTGGGGAATTCTGGTGGGTGGGAGTGTGTTTGGGGATTGTTATGTGTGTTGGACCTGGTCCTTGGGTGTTAAGTGAATTTCATTGTATGGGTATACTGTGTATACCCATACAATGGCAATAAAGTTATTATTATCTGTACATCCCAGCAGATTAGGAAGTGTAGGCTGCATCTCACAGGATTTAGGAAGTGTGCTTTTTCTTTATCACTTATCACTTGCCCTGTGGAACACCCTTCTCTTTGAGATCCAGCAGATTGCTAGACTTTTAACCCTCCAGAAGAGCCAACTCTTCCCTCAAGTATTGGGATAGGGCAAAGACAAAGTTGGCAGAGAGCATTCTTGGTTATATCAAGAATGGTTGGTTGGATTTGTTTTTGTTTTTATCATTTTTGCTTTTGTTTTTTATATGATGTTTTATATATGGGTGGCCCAGAATTGTTGTTCTAAGATAGAGAACAATTCAAGATGAATGAATGAATCAATGAATAAATGAATCAATCAATCATTCAATCAATCACTATGCTGGAAACTGCCTTTTGATTTTGCACACTTTCTCCTTCTTTTGCATACTTCTTTTCTGCCTTACCTTATTTTCAGGAGGCTTGTCAAGTTCTAATTTGTCTCAATTAAGTTTTTGAAGGACTGCCTGCCTGTAATGATGAAAGCATTATGTGCTGCCCCCTGCTGGTCAATATCACAGACAAGTGCAGTAAGCGGAGAAGCAGGAGGAAACAAGGAGAAGAGAGGAACCCATTATAGGCAGGCTGGTTTCTTGTCATGCAAATTATAGCAATTAGCCCACTCCACCGTTATCATGCTGCAGTTCATTTCTATCATCCTCATTCATATGCAAGGCCAGGATTTACTAGGTGGGATTGTTTGTTAAATTTTTAATGACTTAATTGAGAAATGCAGGATCAATCTTCTAATGTATTTCTAACCTTCTGTAGAGGGTGAAAAGTACTGTGGATGTAGGCCCCATCACTTTCAAGATGGAGGGGGCGCGCGATATAAACTCATTATTAGATGAGCCTGTTCTCACACTTGAGTTACACATTATGCATAGTGTATGAACAACACTGGGAAACCCATTATTTTATTTTTGACATTACACTCTTCCTTCCTTCCTTCTATAGGAAGTTAGCACCTACCCTCTCTTAGAAAAATGAAATATTCTAGGAAATATTAGAAAGGCAGAATATTTCCCTTAAAAGAGAAATAGAAATCTTAAGTCAGAAACTCAGGCCCGGCTCCCTGCCCCAGGCAGATACTTTGGTTATTTACAACACAAAAGACCTTCACCTTCAGGACATAATAGGATTAGCCCTCTACTCATCTCACCACGTGGCACCTTGGAAGATTACATCACCCAGCAAGATTCAACCAAGCATGGGAGTCTGACAACCAATCAGGATACATTTCTTGCCACAGGAACAGGAAGCAAGTTTAACGCCCAACAGAGGGTATAAATCTCTCTCCCTCTCTCACCCATGTGCTCTTTTTGCCCAGGATTTCAAACCATGTGATCTGTCCACCATTAAACCATCTTTCCAAGCAGTTTCCATGTTTCCAGTGTCTTTCTTCCCACTTGGAACTGAACCTAGATGGGCATTTCTTTAACCCACCATCTATCTATCTATCTATCTTTCTTTCTTTCTTTCTTTCTTTCTTTCTTTCTTTCTTTCTTTCTTTCTTTCTTTCTTTCTTTCTTTCTTTCTTTCTTCTCTGTCATCTGGATTCTGGGAAATCTGAGCTAAATCAGCTTTGCTGAAATATTTTCTGTGTGAGTTGACATTTTCAATATATAATGTTCACAGTAATTGATGGGAGGTCATTGCACTCTGTTTGGGAACATGGCCTTGCAATACATTGTAAGCCTCTTCACTATATAATCTGGGACTAGTAAAAGGAACTAGAAACAGATGAGCAGCTGATGAAGGAAACATAAGATCTAGAGAATGAGGAACCCAGGTGACAGAAAATACATCCCAAAATTCATACCATAGATTATTCAGTGCAGTTAAGCATGAAATAGTATATTTCCAGTTCTGGGAGATTCTATTTGGTTGTGGAGTTCATTCCCCAGTTTATTAAGTCATTTCCCTACTAGTGATTTTTGGTGTCTTTTGACTCATTTGGCCACCATTGTGCCAAAACAATTTAGTGAAGACAGGTTTTACAGCACTTCAGTAAAGGCTGACTGATGTCAGTTCTTCTGAGATAGACAAGATCAGGCAACAGAAGTTGCCAGAAATTTTGGAAAGCAATTTAAAGTGGTTAAGATAGTGCAGCAGAATCTTGAAAGCTTGTCAAAGTCCTTTCTATTTCATATTATTTCTAGAGGAAGTTGCTTTCAATTTCTAATGCTTTCTACTTTTCCAAAGCTGAAATTTCTTTTTGTACTAGTTCTACATTGTCTTGACATTCCATTAAAAGGTAAAGGTTCCCCGGGCACATATGTGCTAGTTGTTCCTGACCCTAGGGGGCAGTGCTCATCTCCATTTCAAAGCTGAAGAGCCAGCGCTGTCCAAAGACATCTCCGTGGTCATGTGGCCAGCATGACTAAATGCCAAAGGCGCACGGAACGCTGTTACCTTCCCACCAAAGGT
This sequence comes from Masticophis lateralis, assembly GCA_030761175.1. Taxonomy (NCBI): domain Eukaryota; kingdom Metazoa; phylum Chordata; class Lepidosauria; order Squamata; family Colubridae; genus Masticophis; species Masticophis lateralis. The sequence continues at coordinate 200,927,210 of JAUDYJ010000003.1, forward strand.
GGTCCCTATTTTTCTACTTGCATTTTTTACGTGTTTTTGAACTGTTAGGTTGGCAGAAGCTGGGACAAGTAGCAGGAGCTCACCCCGTTATGTGGCACTAGGGATTCAAACTGCTGAACTGCCGACCTTCTGATTGACAAACTCAGCAACTTAGCCACTAAGCCACCATGTCCCAACATTCTGTTAAGATACTCTAAATCACTAATGGAGAACTTCCCTTTCAGCTGCAGTACTGAACAGATCTCTAGATCCAGGAATCAGAATTTACCCTCACTGCTATCTTAATTCTATTTTCCATCCATCCATCCATCCATCCATCCATCCATCCATCCATCCATCCATCCATCTCACCAGCCAGCCAGCCAGCCAGCCAGCCAGCCATCAATCCATATCTATATAAAAATATTCAAATCATTATAGTAAACTTACTCTGATTTACATAGGACAGGGTACTAGTGTAAAAAAGCCAGTGAGTACTTGTCATATTATTCTCAATTCAATTCAATTCATTTGGCTGCCCATTTTGCAAATGCGATTCTGGGAGGCCATCAACATGTTTAAACACTAAAAAGCCAATATTAGCAAGAATTTTAAAATATACAGTGGTTACTAAGGATAAATTCAAGGAAGTCTGTCCTTAGGTTCTGGAGTATCTTGCAGGTCCAAATGTTTTGCAAAAAGCCAGCAGGGTCAGCAGCAACCTTATCTTGGGGGGGCGGGTGTGCTTGTGTGCATGATGTTCCACAAGGGAGATGCTATAAGAGAAAGGCACGCTTCCAAATTCACATAAAGCAACATTCTTTAATTGAAGAGACCTGGAGCATGCCCATTTGGTTGGACCTTGTGAGATGGGTAGAAACAATTGGGGAGATGAAGAGTTGTAATGAAGGGTTTTATAGGTGACAACCAGCACTAAATGAATAGATTTTCCATTGTTGCTTGCATTTTTTAAAAGCAAGAAACAGCTTAGATATGAAAAGTCCTATATGTTTTAGAGTTCCTTCCTAATTATCCCTTTTGGGGTTATTATATTTTTCTATTGCATTGCCCAATTTGCAAACACATTTTTTTTTGTATTTTGTTTTCAGGAACACAGGCATTTTTGTTCAGCCTTTCTTTATAATGCAGGCATTTGTCATAGTTTCCCACTCCTCCCCCCCCAAAATGGGGAATGACAATTGCACAATTTAGAAAATGGCAACTATTGAAGCATCACCCTATATCCACTTCGAAAGCGTCAATTGGGCAAGTTTGCATTAAAATGCAAAGAAAAGACACATCTCTGTTATTCCTAATATTTTGTGTTTCTGCTATATGAGCCCCTGAAAAATCCATTTAGAAGCAGCAGCCAGACTTTCTATAGCCTTTAAGAGTAAAATTATTAGTGACAGCCAAATGATACCGTCTTCCTTCTACATTCTGGTGTCTTCTTTCTACCCTCCCCAGCTAAGTTCTATGCTTACTGGGAATTATGGGTTTTACAACTCCATGTATTTGGGAAAGGAGGTTGGAGAAGGCATATTTGAGCCCATTGAAGTCCTGATGTCTGTGCATTTTTCCCAATATTGCCTCTGAATGGTTAAACATTGGAATTATTCTCCCAAAGGGGTTGTTCAAAAGGCAAGTGGACTTCTTTGGTTTCTTGCTCGTAAACGTTTAGCTTCTCATCCAAGAAGCTTCTTCAGATCTGTTTGATTGATAGAGAATGGAAAGATTTATATTCTTAGCAGTCTTCTGGTCATTAGCACCCAAAAGGTTCGTTGTTAGCTCTCTTGAGAGTCATTGAGGCCACATTGGTGGTTTATCTTTATCCTCTGGGTCATCTGAATCAGAGTGAATCAAAGAGGCTGAATAGCTCTGCAGACTAAGCACAGTAATTAACATCCAGTTGTCTGCAATTACACCAGTTCGAATCTCACCAGGCTCAAGGTTGATTCAGCCTTTCATCCTTTCTAAGGTAGGTAGATTGAGGATCCAGTTTGTGGGGGCAGTAAGCTGACTTTGTATAAATATACAAAAGTATGAAGGCTATTGCTTAACACATTGTAAAGCCGCCCTGAGTCTTCGGAGAAGTGCGGCATATAAATCAAATTAAAAAAAAAAGAGTGCAAATTGGTGTGGAACCTTCTTCAGTGGTGGGTTCTACTTACCTTTACTACCGGTTCACAGTGGGACCATGCACATGTGCGCTTCTGCACATATGAAGATTGTCCATGATGATGTCCGGGTGGGTGGGCGGAGCCTCCCACCACCACCACTACCGGTTCACCCTAACTGGGGCGAACCATAGAAACCCACCATTGATTTGTGTTGTAGATAAGAGATAAGTGGCGTCATATCCAGAGGTGGTATTCAGAAGGTTCTGACTAGTACTGGAGAACCGGTAGCGGAAATGTTGAGTAGTTCAGAGAATCGGTAAATATCTCCTCTGACTAGCCCCGCCCCCATCTATTCTCTGCCTCCCGAGTCCCAGCTGATCGGGAGGAAATGAGGATTTTGCAGTAACCTTCCCCTGGAGTGAGGTGAGGTGAAGTGGGCATGGAGATTTTACAGTATCCTTCCCCTGCCATCCCAACCAAGCCACACCCACCAAGCCACACGACGGCCACCACGCCACTCCTACAGAACTGGTAGTACATTTTTTTGAATCCCATCACTGGTTGTATCTCACCCTCTCTTTTGAGAGAAGGCTGTTCAGTTTTAATATAGACGGCCTTTTTGACCCCTCTTTCAAACCAGTGGTCCTCTCTGTCCACAATGTGGATTTTGCTGTCTTCAAAAGAATGACCTTTGTCTTTCAGATGCAGATGAACTGCTAAATCCTGTCCTGGTGGGATTAGTTGTTTGATGAGTTTGTTTTGAATGGTGCCTATGGAACATCCATGACTTGGATGACCAACAATCTCCATAGATGTTGGAATGATTCTATCAACATGACTTTAGCATCTTACACATAGACCATGACTTAGAATAACTTAGAATGAAACACTTGCAAGGAAATGTCTATAAAGATTCTCAGTCATCCAGGTCATGGCTGTCCCATGACCTGGAAGACTTTCTTTGAAGACGTTTCGCTTCTCATCCAAGAAGCTTCTTCAGCTCTGATTGGATGGTGGGGAATGGAAGGATTTATACCCCTTGCAGACATCTGGTCATTTGCATTCTTTTAGTGAGTCATTAAGGTCACCTGGAGGTTTATTTGTATCCTCAACTTACAACCTTGAAGAGGAGGGCGAGGAGCTACCTGCCATGGTGGATAACGCAGGCCAGAGAACTACCTATATTTCACTCCTTGACTCAGCTTTCTTTTGTTACAGGGTGCTGAGTCCTCGGGGCTACGACCGAGTCCTGATGTCACTGTTGCTGACTGCCCGGGATTGGTTGCCGGCAGTAGAGCGGGAGATCCCCATTCTGCTATTGGTTTCCGTGGCTGACAGCTGGGGTATTAAAGGGCTGTCAGCCGCTCGCTTGTTGTTGTTGTTAAGTTGCTTATTTCCAATGTTAATAAAGTTCTCGTTAGCCAGCACTTCGCCTCAGCCATCTTATTAGTTCTACGAATAGAACACTGGCGACGAAGGTGGGATTGCTCGGGCGCTGAGACCAGCCAACGCGATCCACGCGTATCTGAGGGGATAGCATGGCTGCCCTCTCTACATTTGTCTCATTTGACCCCACCACCGAAACGTGGGAAGATTACATCGAGAGGTTCGAATGTTTTCTGCAAGCTAACGACCTCTCTGACCTCCCCGGCGAAAGGAAGCGGGGATATTTCCTTAGCTCGTGTGGCAGAGAGATCTTCGGTATAGTGAGGGCTCTCGCTGCTCCTCCCCCCGTTTTTTCCGTGCCCTGGGATGCCCTGCTGCAGAAGCTCAAGAATCATTACGGCCCGGCTCCCTCACGGATCGCGCGCCGCCATGCATTCCATCAGAGGGCACAGAAGGAGGGGGAGTCAATTAATGACTATATGGCCTCTTTGCGGTCAGCGGCCCGTCATTGTGAGTTCCGTGATATGGACGACGCACTTTTGGATCAGTTGGTGTGCGGAGTCAGAGACCTCAAGCTCCAGCGGCGGCTATTGGCTCGGCCAGATCTTACTCTGCCATTAGCCATGGACGAGGCCAGAGCGTCTGAGATGTCTAACAAGTCCTCCGCCGAGATCCAGCGCACTCAGCCGGGGTTGGCTGCGCCCGAGAAGCCTCTAGCGGTGCATCGCGAGTGTCGGAGTTAACCGACGACTCGGAGGATGATGAGGGCGTGAGCCGTCTCAAAGTGGCAAAGAGGCCGAAGAGGCAGCCTCAAGTCAAAACCCCCCCAATGGGATGCCTGGGCTGTGGCGGCAAGCATAACAGGGCAGACTGCCAATTTAAAACCGCCGTTTGTCGTCGCTGCGGCAAGCGTGGCCACCTGTCCCGTGTTTGCAGGGCGCCCTATCCGGCCTCTGACGAGGCGCTAGAGCCGAGTGTGAAGAAGAGGAAGCAGAGGAGAGGAGACGGTTTCGACAACTGCTTCACGGTCGAGGACAAAGATTCCTGTCAGGCGGCAATCATCAGCCACGCATCGGCGACGAGCACTGATCCCAAGCTCTATCTGACGGTGCGGGTGGAAGGGGCCCCATGTAAAATGGAAATAGATATGGGCTCCTCTAAATCCCTCATCGCTTGGGCTACTCTTAAAGGGATAGTGCCGGGTTTCTCTCGGCAGCGGCTTCGGCCGTGTTCAGTTAGGCTGAGGGATTACCAGGGGAATCCTATCCAAACCCTTGGTTGCGCCACCGTTCACATCTCCCATGGCTCCTTTTCCGGCCACCTACCCCTGATGGTTGTAAAAGATAAGCTGCCCACTCTCCTCAGCCTAGGCTGGTTCGCTGCCCTTCGCCTTGGCGTGACCGGTGTCCATAATATGACCACAGATGTCTCTGCACTATTGACCGAGGAATTTGCCGATGTATTTGACAACAGCCTGGGTAAATATAGGGCCGGCCCGTCTCCCTCAATTTGGATCCCCAAGTGGCGCCCATTAGACTTAAACCGCGAAGGGTGCCATTAGTGTTGAAGCCCAGGGTGGATAAGGAATTAGACAGGCTGATTGAGCAGGGAGTGCTGGAGCCGGTAGATCACTCCAAATGGGAAACCCCCATCGTCATCCCTCTTAAGAAGGATGGCACCATTAGGATTTGTGCTGATTATAAGGGGACACTGAACCGGGCGCTGCAGGCTAACCCTTACCCCGTGCCGGTGGTTCAGCATCTCCTACATTCTTTGGGTCAGGGTTGGGTCTTCGTGAAGCTGGATCTAGCGCAAGCATACCAGCAGATCCCGGTGGACGAGGAGACGGCCCTGGCCCAAACGATTGTGACCCATAGGGGTGCGTTTAAGTGCACCCGGTTACAATTCGGCATTAGCGTGGCACGTGGCATATTCCAGTGCCTGATGGAATGGCTGTTCCAAGGGCTGCCAGGTGTGGTGCCCTATTTTGACGACGTCCTGATCGCGGCTGCTGATCAGGCCGATCTTGTCGTCAAATTGCGGGCTGTTCTTTCCCGCCTGCGGCAAGCTGGATTAAAATTAAAACGAGAGAAATGCTGTGTGGGGGTGCCGCAGGTGGAGTTCCTCGGATTCCTTGTCGACTCCAAGGGAATCCATCCCACTCCCTCTAAGGTTGAGGCTATTAGGAACGCCCCCGCCCCCACTTCCAAGGTCCAATTACAGGCGTTCCTGAGGTTGTTAAATTTTTACGCCATATTCCTCCCCCATAAGGCATCCCTGGCGGAGCCCCTTCACCGCCTGCTCGACTCCCACGCCCCATGGCGCTGGGGCCGGGCTGAGGCGGCGTCGTTTCAGGCGGTCAAGGATGCCCTTTCATCCGACGCCGTCCTGGCCCAATATGATGCCTCGCTGCCTTTGGCGCTCACATGTGACGCCTCACCTTATGGCGTGGGGGCCGTCCTAAGTCACATTCTTCCGGACGGCTCCGAAGCCCCAATCGCTTTTTACTCGAGGACCTTGTCGGGAGCTGAATGTAAGTATAGTCAGATCGATAGGGAGGCCCTGGCAGCCGTAGCTGGAATCAAGAGATTCCACAACTACATGTATGGCCGTTTTTTCTATCTTGTCACCGACCATAAGCCACTGCTTGGGCTTATCGCCGGTGACCGCCAGACGCCGCCCATCTTATCGCCGCGCATGTCACGGTGGGTGGAGTTTCTCGCTGCCTATACTTACCAGCTTCTGTACAAGCCGGGTAAGGCCATTGCTCATGCCGATGGCCTTAGCCGCTGTCCTCTGCCGTCATCTGGGTGTGACCCGGGCCCTGCTTGCCCGGTCTTGCTCATTGATGAACTGCAGGTCGCCATTGCGGCCAGGGATATCAGTTCCCAATCGGCCGCTGACCCTACCATCTCCCGGGTCCTGGACTGGGTGAGACGCGGATGGCCCAACCAGCCGCCATCCCCGGAATTCCTGCCTTACCATCGCCGTAGGCACGAGCTATCCGTGCTCCAGGGCTGTCTGCTCTGGGGTAACTGGGTGGTCATTCCCCCGGCCTCCGGCAGCAGGTCCTTGCGCGCCTGCACGATGCCCATCCGGGCATCGTCCGTATGAAGGCGCTTGGCAGGAGCTATGTCTGGTGGCCGCTGCTTGATCAAGCCATAGAGGACTGGGTGTCCTCCTGTCACCAATGTCAGCAGTCCCGGCCATTGCCACCCGCAGTTCCGGTCTGGGGGTGGGAGGAACCCAAGGCGCCTTGGGCCAGGGTTCATCTGGATCTGGCTGGCCCATTTTTTGACATTATTTCGCCATAGCGGTAGACGCCCTGTCGAAATGGGTCGAAATCGCCCCTCTGTCATCCACTACCACCGAGGTTATAGTCAGGGCCCTGGAGGGGTGGTTTGCTACGCATGGGCTGCCTGACATGCTCGTAACTGATAATGGTCCTCAGTTTGTGTCGGCACCCTTCCAGGTCTTTCTGTCTAGTCTGGGCATTCGCCACGCCAAAACCGTGCCCCACAATCCGGCTGCCAACGGATTGGCTGAAAGAGCAGTCCGATCCACCAAAGAAGCTCTTCGCCGTTTGGGCCCGTCAAATTGGCACCGTGATATTAACCGCTACCTTTTGGCGCAACACTCCACACCCTGCCAATCTACCAACCGTAGCCCAGCGGAAATCCTCATGGGCCGGCGGCTCAGGACCACCCTGGACCATCTGCACCCTACCTACGGCCCCATTTCACTCGGGGACCTTGACCCACCCTCCAAGAATTTCCATTTGGGGGACTGCGTTTACGCACTTAACTTCGGAGTAGGGGACAGGTGGATTCCGGGACATGTGACTCAAATAACAGGACCCTACTCTTATAGGATTCAGCTTGAAGACGGCCGAACATGGAGGCGGCATGTGAACCAACTGCGCCACAGGACCGCCCAGGAAACCCCCCCCACCGGATGACTGTAATCTGCCGGTACCTGTTACCACAGTTCCTGAAGAAATAACGCAGCACAAGGAGTCTCCTTTTACTACTCAAGCCGACCCAGTCAACTTACCTGCTCTTCCGGGTGTAGTGTCACCACCCGGGTCTTCCCCTCGAGCGTCACCACCCGGGTCTTCCCCTCGAGCATCGTCATCTCCGCCGGGGGTTCCTCAGCACGCTCCGCCCACACCAGTTTTACGAAGATCTGGGCGGATCCGGCGTCGTCCCGCGTTCCTCGCGGACTACGCATGTGCCATCTGGGGGGATAGGGGTGCTGAGTCCTCGGGGCTACGACCGAGTCCTGACGTCACTGTTGCTGACTGCCCGGGATTGGTCGCCGGCAGTAGAGCGGGAGATCCCCATTCTGCTATTGGTTTCCGTGGCTGACAGCTGGGGTATTAAAGGGCTGTCAGCCGCTCGCTTGTTGTTGTTGTTAAGTTGCTTATTTCCAATGTTAATAAAGTTCTCGTTAGCCAGCACTTCGCCTCAGCCATCTTATTAGTTCTACGAATAGAACACAGTATAGTGTATTTCACGGCTCAGATGGGAACTTGGAGCATTTTTTGGCACCATGTGTCCAAAGGAGAGGAGAATGAAAAGTGCAGGATTTCTAATTCTCTCCTATTTGCTAATGGGAATTTCATAGATAATGCTCTACTGAAAATTTACTCCTAGAGTGTGGTTTCAATTTAGCAGGTAGACCGAAGGAACAATCAGTAGCAACTGAGTTACTTTTCTTCAGGAACATCTGGAGATCATTACTCAAGTCCTTGCTATTGAATATGCAAATCACATGACGTTTCCCAACCACAACAAACAGATGAAAACAGGATAGAAAATTGCAGGGTAAAAAGAGCGAAGGCCTCATCGGTTATAACACTCAGCTGTTGTGTAGCGGAATCATCATCTTCTTTTAACGACCACATAATCTCTTGTGGGGTGGAGTCTGGGTAACTGAATGGAGCTAGCAAAGTATTTACTGACTGGATCCTCTTTTTGTCGCCAGTGCGGAGTTTTGTTCAGCCGATATATTCTCATTGTGCCCAGAGAGAGAAATATCTGCCTCTACCTAGGATCGAACTCACAGCCTCCTGGTTGTGAGGCGAGAGCTTCACCTCTAGGCCAACGCACCACTCCTGGTGTGTAGCGGAATGCCCCCTGTTTAATTATGAGGTGGGGAAACCTACACAGAGCAGTGACATTAATCACCAAAGCACTATTACTTGGAAGAAATTCTTCCTCTCTTAACCTTCATTCCTGGCCCTGTCCAATTTGAAGCAATCATCTATGAATTAATAGAGGAAGAAAAGAGGGCTGATCTTGAACTCCGGTTTCCACTCAGCTGCTGACTAGGAATGTGGAAGAAATTCATTTAATTTACATTTGAATACAAGCTTATTGCATTTGATATTTTGAACTACAGGTAGGCCGCAACCTATGACCCGTTGCTTAGCAACGGGTCAAAGTTATGAGGGATCCCTCCCAAGGTTCTTACGGCCCAGTTTTGCAGTTGTGATGCTGGCCCTCACCCCATGGTCTTGTGAACACATTTTGGGCACTTGCAAGTGATCAGCATTTATGAGCATTTACAGTGCTCTGCAGTCACGTGAACGAGATTTAAAGCAATTTTTTTTTGCCAGAAAATGGTATTTAATTCCAGTTTCTGGCCAAAATTGACTTACAGCCAATAATGGATTTGTTTAATGACTTAACAACTGTGGCATTCACTTAACAATTGCCGCATTCGCTTTAGGGTTGTTGTATTTGCCTAATGACCACCACAAAAACTGTTTCTTGACTGTCACAACTTACGACCATAATGGCCAGGCTCAATGAGAGTTATAATTTGGGGACCATCTATGCAATTCATCTTCAGAGTTCTTCCTTCTCTGACTGTCACTATACAATTCACAAAATAGAAGAAAAAGGGACGTAGGGAAGTGCGTATATTCAAGAAAATAATGTATGGAACAAATCACATGCTTTGTCTTCCTGCTTTTCTGATAATTCAGATTTTTATTGGGACAAAATCTTATTTCTTATTTAAATGTTCCAAAGATTAGATTTAGATTTAGAACTGAGAATAACTTTATTGTCACTTTAAATGTACACTAACAGGCCTACATTAAAATGAAATTTCGTTGCATACAGCTCTGAATATACACTACATATACATGACTATATATATAGTCATGTATATGACTATATATGAACAACAGTTCGGATGTATACTTGTACATGATGGGGAAAAAAAGAATCCTGAGTGTTTACAAGATGGATGCCATAAGGAACAAAGCTGTTACAGAATCTGGTAGTCCTGCTAGAAATACTTTGAAACCTCCTCCCAGAGGGGAGCAACAGAAACAGACTGTAAAGTGGGTATGTGGGGTCTCTAACAATGCTTTGAGCGCTAAACACATAGTGCTTATAAGCAGTATCCTGAATAATGGGAAGTGGGCTTCTTATAATCTTCTCGGCTGTCCTTGCCACTCTCTGTATGGACTTTCTATCTGAGGCATTGCTGCCACCAAACCAAACAGTGATGCAGTTTGTTAAAATGTTCTCAATCATGCCTCTGTAAAAAATGGCCGTGACAGAAGGAAAAAGATGTGCTCTCCTCATCCGATGCAGGAAATGCAAACTAAGGATAATGTGTGGAGGGACCCATTCAGATATCTGGGCTCATACAATAAGGTAAGATGTAAAACAAGCAAGAAGATTAAAACTAATCAAGCTGGATAGGATGGGTGCTTGATTTTCACTGACCCCATTGTAGGGGTCATTACCTTCCCATCAAATTTTTCTTTGTTTACCACACAATCTTTCTTAAGGTCCTTTTAGTCCAATATCCAGTTTTCTTGATTTGTTGCCTGTTAACAAAACAATTTCTGTAACCTCCTTGCTTTTTTTTAAAAAAATTGATTTATATGCTGCCCTTCTCTGGAGACTCAGGGCGGCTTACCATGCATTAAGCAATAGCCTTCATACTTTTGTATATTTTATACAAAGTCAGCTTATTGCCCCCACAAACTGGATCCTCAATCTACCTACCTTAGAAAGGATGAAAGGCTGAATCAACCTTGAGCCTGGTGAGATTCGAACTGGTGTAATTGCAGACAACTGGATGTTAATTACGGTGCTTAGTCTGCAGAGCTATTCAGGCTCTTTGATTCACTCTGATTCAGATGACCCAGAGGATAAAGATAAACCACCAATGTGGCCTCAATGACTTTCAAGAGAGCTAACAACGAACCTTTTGGGTGCTAATGACCAGAAGACTGCTAAGAATATAAATCTTTCCATTTAATATAAATTAAGGTGGGGTCCTTAGTGCTGCCTGAGCTTGGTTGTTTCCTTGCAGAAGTTTCATTTCGCAAACTCAGAAAGCACTCAGGACCCCTCATTTCAAACCCCGAGCTACAAATATTCTCCTTTATTGGTAATGAATAAATGCACTACGTTACTGTCCAATTTGCATAGGAAGTTTCTAATTTTTTCTGAGGAGGGAGAGAAAAGATTTGTTATTACCCCAAACAGGAATGTTATGTCTCTGTGTGTTGTGTGTATGTGTCAAACAAACAAACAAACAAAAAAAGGAGTCAAGATGGCAACTGGTTTGACTGCAATAGGAAATGGGATGTTAGATACCTTAACAGTGGTGCAAGAAGATGACAGATTACAGATTAACAGAGTTGGAGGGGACCTTGTAGGTCATCTAGTCCAACCAAGAGACCCTACACCATTTCTGACTAATGGCAGTCCAATCTTTTCTTGAAAGCCTTCAGTGATGAAGCTCTCACAACTTCCGAAGGCAACTTCTGTTCCATTGGTTGATTGCTCTCACTGTCAGAATGTTCCTCATTTCTAGGTTGAATCTCTCCTTGGTCAGTTTCCATCCATTATTCCTTGTGGGGCCTACAGGTGCTTTGGAAAATAGCTTAACTCCTTCCTCTCTGTGGCAGCCCCTCAAATATTGGAAGACTGCTATCATGTCTCCCCTGGTCCTTCTCTTCACTAGACTAACCAGGCCCAGTTCATGTAACCGTTCTTTGTATGTTTTAGTCTCCAGTCCCCTAATCATCCTGGTTGCTCTCCTTTGCGCTTCTCTAGAGTCTCAACATCTTTTTTATAGTGTAATGACCAAAACTGGATACAGTACTGTAGGTGTGGTCTTTTTAAGGCTTTATAGAGTTGTATCAGTACCTCACTTGATCTTGATTGTGTTTTCTTTAATGCAACTTAGTTAATGAACTAAGTTGCATTAACAGAATGATACAATGAACTGTTAATGAACAAAGATCAATCAGCTTTTCTATGGCGCGGTCATCTCATCTTGCAAAATTTCTTTAGTTTACTAAACTGATGAATATTTGCTTCCCAGTAGATGGCACTCATTCCTTGCAGATTCACAAGGCTTTCCCGAGTGGGTTTTTTTTTTTTGTTTAATAAAACCACCTTATCAACTCTTGCAAAATTAGCCATTCCAAACTGGTAATCACAAAGTGTGGATGCATTTAATTAGCATCCTGTCAACATATGCAGGCGCCCTTTCTGACCAGTGTCCATATGCCAGGAACCGACATGCTTTAGCAGTGTGTAAAGATTGAAATCAGGTGTGAGAGTGGACGTTTGCTAGCTCTGCAGAAAGCTGAGGAACTGACTTGTATTTGAGCTTTCCCCTGCTGCAAATGGTTCAAAGTCTAGCTGCACATATACCAAAGGATGTAACGATGGTGTATACCCTCATTGGCTTTAGAATGAACTACTATATTGTGTAATGGTCTGAACCTGCCACTGTGCAAAATAGAACTAGTTTGGTCTAATGGTTACGAGACCAGGCTAGAAACCAGGAAACTGTGGTTAGTCCCACAGTGGTATTTACTTACTTTCCCTACTGGTTCGCAAATGTACGCATCCTCTTCTGTGCATGTGCTTTGCTGGCCTCAAAAACGTGCCTAAATAGGATGGCATAGACCTGGGGCAGGTAGGTAGGTAGGTGGGGGGGTGGGTGGACGGGCCCAACCCAGAGGTAGGTTGCAGCAGGTTCTGACCAGTTCTGGAGAACCGGTAGCAGAAATTTTGAGCAGTTGGGAGAACCGGTAGTAAAAATTCTGACTGCCCCCATCTATTCTCTGCCTCCCAAGTCCCAACTGATTGGGAGGAAATTGGGATTTTGCAGTATCCTTTCCCTGGAGTGAGGTGGGAATGTAGATTTTACAGTATCCTTCCCTGCCAAGCCACGGCAATCAAGCCATGCCACATCTACCAAGCCACGCCCACAGAACAGGTAGTAAAAATTTTTTTGAAACCCACCACTGGCCCTCCCGTGATTTCAGCTATCAGTTCGAGTGAACCAGTCCGAATACCACTTCTGGTCCCACCTTAGGCATGAGAGCTGGTTGGGTAACTTTCGGCCAATCACCAGGAGATTGTAAAGTCTAGTTCTGATTTAGACATGAAAGTCGGTTGGGTGAGTACTATCTGTACTCACCCACCTGAAAGCTTACAAGGTTGAGAAACGCAGCTCTAAATGATCCACCCCTTTTTTGCATGTATTGTGATGTCATGTGCACATCCCAAATGGGTGGAGCTTGCATCACGAATTCCCGTGAATGTCGCTACTTCATACAAACTTCCAAGTCGAATTCAGGATGTTGGTTTTAACCCTCAAGGCTCTTTATAGTTTAGCTCCTGTGTTCTTATAAGACCATCTCCCAGGACCACCTAGTCCAGAGGTGTCAAACTCGATTTCATTGAGGGTCACATCAGGGTTGTGTTTGACCTTGCGGGGGGGGGAGACAGGGTGTGTGTGGTCAGTGTGAGCATGGCCAGCTTGACATCACTCGTGTCGGGAGCCCCTGTGGTGGCCTGAGCACTCTGCCAGCAAAAATGCGCTCCTGAGTTCCATTTTCGGCTCCGACAGCTTCCTGAAACCATCTGCCAGTGAAAATGGAGCTGGGGAAGACTGCATGTAACCCTCCTGAGCTCCATTTTTGCTGGCAGAGGCACTGCGGGCCAGTCCTTTGCTTTTTCCAGGGCTGCCCTGCACTCCGCGGGCCGGATCTAGCCCCTGGGCCTTGAGTTTGACACCCCTGATCTAGTCAAACAAACTACTGTCTTCTGGAATGCATTTCAGATTTCCCCATCTGGCCTACAGCCCTCCGTGGTTCCTCCCATCCTCTGGGGTTCTTCCCATTAATCAGTCCTTTCCCTGTTTAATTTTCAAGTCCAGGCAAAGCCACACCATTTCTGCCACTCCCAGGAGTGGTCATACTGCATTCAGACAAATAAACCTAGGCTGCTGTTCACAAGGACTGCACAATTCAACTCGGAGCTACAAACATGATCTGTTGAAACCATGTAACTGCTTAATGTGACATTCTGTGCCCGCAACTTGCTGAACTACAAATTATTCAACTTTACATCTAAGTAGAATAGAGTAGAATAGAATAGAATAGAATAGAATAGAACAGAGTAGAGTAGAGTAGAGTAGAGTAGAGTAGAGTAGAGTAGAGTAGAGTAGAGTAGAATAGAATACAATAGAATAGAATAGAATAGAATAGAATAGAATAGAATAGAATAGAATAGAATAGAATATAGAATATAGAATATAGAATATAGAATATAGAATATAGAATATAGAATATAGAATATAGAATATAGAATATAGGAAAGGGGGAATGGGGAATGGGGAATGGGCCAAGAGTGATTGGACACACAAGGAATTTGTCTTGGTGCATACGCTCTCAATATACATAAAAGAAAAGATACATTCATCAAGAATCATAAGGTAAAACACTTAATGATAGCCATAGGGTACAAATAAGCAATCAAATCATATTAGGAAACAGTCAATATAAATTGCAAGGATACCATGTATCTTGCATGGGGTGCAATCATCTTTCTATACGCACAACAGCAGGATACCATTACTTTACTTTCTTTTCCCCTTCAAGAGTTGAGTTTCTCGCAATCGTATATTTCGTATCGAGTAGAGAGGGGAAAATACAGTGAATCTTCTTAGCATCTCTGCTGTGCTCAATGCTCAAGCCAACCATCAATAATTCAACTTAGGTCAGTTTGGATTTCTGAGAGGCTGTGTGTATTTCCTGGCTCCAATTTTGTCTTCTGTTGCTTTTGTAGTGAGGTTCCACAGGCTAGAGATACAACAGGGAGCCTTTCTCTGGAGTGCTTCAAAGCAAAGAGGAGTAATTCTACAGCATGTAGTAAATGCCTGTATATTTCTGTATGGAATAAATTAGTCTGGGATATCCTTCACAGAAATGCTTACTGAGTAAATCTTGCATATTTACACAAATCCAGAGTTTTCTCACGTGTATGAGGCTTTTGCACACTATTTTCTCATATTTTTTCCTAAGCAGCCTCTTTAGAAGACTGCTTTAGCATATTAATATTATTAATATTAATATAATATTAATATAGTAGAGGGATGCGGTGGCTCAGTGGCTAAGACACTGAACTCGTCGATCAAAAGGTCAGCAATTCAGCGGTTCGAATCCCTAGTGATGCGTAACAGGGCGAGCTCCTGTTACTTGTCCCAGCTTCTGCCAACCTAGCCATTCGAAAGCACATAAAAAAATGCAAGTAGAAAAATGGGGACCACCTTTGGTGGGAAGGTAGCAGCATTCCATGTGCCTTTGGGGTCTAGTCATGCCGGCCACATGACCACGGAGATGTCTTCAGACAGTGCTGGCTCTTCAGCTTTGAAACGGAGATGAGCACCGCCCCCTAGAGTTGGGAACGACTAACACATATGTGTGAGGGGAACCTTTACCTTTACCTTTAGCATATTACACTCTTTTTCTTATTGAAAAATCCATGATGGATTTCTCTGTCCCAAATATATTTATTATTTATTTTATTGGTTTGATTTATATGCCGCCCTTCTCCGGAGACTCAGGGTGGCTTACAATGCGTTAAGCAATAGCCTTCATACTTTTGTATATATCTGCTTATTAGGGTTTTTGGCTCTCCCCCAAGTGGTGTTCTTTTTTTAATTCAAAGTCAGCTTATTGCCCCCACAATCCGGTCCTCATTTTACCTACCTCAGAAGGATGGAAGGCTGAGTCAACCTTGAGCCTGATGAGATTTGAACTTGCAGTAATTGGAGGCAGCTGGCAGCTCAGTGCTATTTAACAGCGCTTTAGTCCACTGCTCCATCAGGCTCCTATACTGGATATGATGTATTTCTGTACCCCTCCCTCCCTGATTAGGCAAAAGGGACATTCAGCTGCAACATGGCTGTACTCTGGTGGCCTAAAGTAACACAATCCACAAACAGCTTGTGGATCCTTGCAGCTTCCATGGCTGTTTTGAGAAGATCTAATATCTCCAGGCTAAAAGCTACTGAGAAGACAAAGTGCATGACTGGGAAGAGACAATTCTCTTGACCTTATCTCATTTTCTTCTCTTTTTCTTGGGAAAAAACCCACATCCTTCTAAACAAACCAGTCAAGCCAAACACATTGTTGTTATAAAAGTTTGTATGGAATCTGCCTGTCAAAGTAATGAAACTGAGAAAGGGAGGGGTGTTTTTTTTTTTTTTGCCAGACAGGTCTATCATAATAATCAGTGCATTATGGATGTCCCCTGTGCCTGGTGCACTTTATCACATCAATAAGAGCCACAACATCATCTGGAAGGGCTGAATGTGAGGCTGTTCAAATTGTTCCATGTAAAATGATGCCATTACTATACCAGCCAGGAAAACAAACCTTTGAGAAGGCATAAATTCCCTCCTGGAGATATTTTTTTTTCACTTTGGTTGAAAAAATGGTTTTCAGAGTAATTCCTTGTGGTTCCTTTGGAAAGAATATATTTCAGCACTCTTTTGCAGAGGTGGGCAGCATCACGCCCTTATTTAAACCTGGCTGTGTTACACATACTCCCAGGTTTCCATCACTGGAGGTTTTTAAGAAGAGATTGGACCAGTGGTGAAATTAAAAAATTTCCCCTCCCGGTTCTGTGGGCATGGTTGGTTGTGGGGGGAGGTCAGTGACTGTGTAGATGTGGCCAACTCAACATCATTCACATCGAGGGGCTCCTCACCGGCCCCTCCCTTCCCAGCCACTCCTTGTCGTGAATGGCAGGAAAATGGGGAGGGGAATATTCCTGCCTACCATCCTTCCCTCAGTCTGTGCTGAGATTGAGGAATGGATGACAGGCAGGAAAATCCCCTTCCCCATTTTCCTGCCTTTCATAAAAACAGCTTCATT
Source organism: Masticophis lateralis (assembly GCA_030761175.1). Lineage (NCBI taxonomy): Eukaryota > Metazoa > Chordata > Lepidosauria > Squamata > Colubridae > Masticophis > Masticophis lateralis. Next base: position 200,943,911 of record JAUDYJ010000003.1, read on the forward strand.
CCAGCTGCTCACCCCCCACCCCCCATGTCCCCCCTCCTGGGGACTACCTTAAAAGGGACAGGCTGCAGCAGGTCCATTGTGAATGGAGGGAGAAGTTAGCATTCTCTCTGCTGCATTTAACATTGAATTCTGTGGCAGAGAGAATGCTAACTTTTCTCCCTTCATTCAGAATGGAGCTGCTGCTCCCTTTATGGTTCCCTCCCACTCCATCCTGGGGACTATCTTAAAAGGGACAGGCTGCAGCAGCTCTATTCTGAATGGAGGGAGAAAAGTTAGCATTCTCTCTGCTGCATTTAACGTTGAATTCTGTTGAATATCGAGCAGCCAGAAGAGGTGAGTGGTGACCGGCTGGGCATGGGTGGAGCCCAGGAGGGGTAATTACTACCAGTTCAGCAAACTGATGCCCATAATCCCTAGTGGATCGCCCGAACTAGTCCGAACTGGTAGTGTAGAACAGGTAGGATTAGAACAGAGGTGTCAAACTCAAGGCCTGGGGGACATATCCAGCCCATGCAGTGCTTAGACCTGTCTTGTGGGGCCACCCTGGAAATAGCAAAGGAGTGGCCCATGGTGCTTCTGCCAGTGAAAACGGGCTCCCAAGCTCCGTTTTTAGTTCTCACAGTCTCCTGCAACCCTCTGCCAGTGAAAATGGAGCTCAGGAGCCCTTTTTCACTGGCAGAGCGCTCGGGCCACCAGAGGCACCCATGACATGAGCTATCTTGAGTTGGCCACACCCACCCTGGCCACACCCACCCTGCCCCCCCGAGGTCAAACACAACCCTGATGCGTCCCTCAATGGAATCGAGTTTGACATCCCTGGATTAGAAGATCTCCAATAACTCTGTTATTCTTTTTATTCTGATCTCTCTCTCTCTCTCTCTCTCTCTCTCTCTCTCACACACACACACACACACACAAATTTTGACCACATGATCACCAAGATGCTGCAACAGTCATAAGTGTGTAAATAGAATAGAATAGAATAGCATTTTTTATTGTCCAAGTGTGATTGGATTCACAAGGAATTTGTCTTGGTGCATACGCTCTCAATGTACATAAAAGAAAAGATACATTTGTCAAGAATCATAAGGTACAACACTTAATGATAGGCATAGGGAACAAATAAGCAATCAAGTCATATTAGGAAACAGTCAATATAAATCGTAAGGATGCCAGCAACGAGGTTACAGTCCAGTGGTGGGTTTCAAAACTTTTTACTATCGGTACTGTGGATGTGGCTTGGTGGGCGTGGCATGGCTTGGTGGGTGTGGCTTCCCCAATCAGTAAAAGGTTACTTCAAAAAGGTTACTGCAAAAAGGTTACTGCATTTCCTCCCGATCAGCTGGGATTTGGGAGGCAGAGAATAGATGGGGGTGGGGGCCAGTCAGAATTTTTACTACCGATTCTCTCAACTACTCAAAATTTCCGCTACCGGTTCTCCAGAACTGGTCAGAACCTGCTGAAACCTACCTCTGTTACAGTCATACAGTCATCAATGGTCATAAGTCACTTTTTTCAGTGCCATTGTAAACTTCGAACGCTCACTAAACAAGCTGTTATAAATTGAAGACTACCTGTTTGAACTTAAAAGTTAAATAATTCAGTGGATTAAAAGATTGGTTGACTTTGACCTCCTCCCATCTTCAAACATTTTATGTGGCCCTGCCGTTTCCAACATGCATTCAAAAGCTGTGCCGTCCTCACCTAATGCAGAGAGGCAACCATAACTACACAGCCTAAGTTGTGTTTTGCACCCAAAATCTCTGGATCAAAACAAGCTGGTACCCTGGAAGAGCCACTGGAGCTGATTTTGCTAAATGTTAGAAAACCATGGTGTCTAATTGAGTTTTGTTTGCATTCGGCACACTCCCAGTCGATCTTCAGATCAAGATTGCTGTCACTCAGTGCAGCGAACAAAAAAACCCCAAAACATACATTTTGATGTTTATTTATTGAACATGAACAAACATCAAAAACAGTTAATTGGGAAAATGGGACAAAAAACAGATGAAAGCAAGCAGGGAGGGAAACGGGAACAACAGGCAGGAGATAAAAGGTATGAGGCTTAATTAACAATGATCTATATCCTCAATATATCTCTATCAGAAGACACAGAACTTTCCAGAGCCGCTAGAAACAAAACTGAGGGTAATTAACAGGGCCAGGCCAAAAAGAAGGCTTCTCCTTTGGCTTCTCCAGCTTTAACAGACAATAGAGATGACACCAGCTGATCCCTTCTCTGTTCTGTACCCGAGAATGGAATAATTTAATGGAGGGGGATGAGGCACTGAACACTAAATAGTGCAATTTGGAATAATAAAGATCTGCAAAACAAGTTTTAGTGTCCCTAAGTGTCACTAGGACATAAAAACATACAGGGAGTCCTTGACTTATGACCGCAATTGGGACCAAAATTTCAGCCATAAGTCGTGACAGTGATATATTGAAGCAGCCATGTGACTGGACCCAATTGTTTGACCTCTGGTGGTTGTTAATAGCATAGCAGTAGCAATAGCACTTATATACCGCTTCACAGTGTTTTACAGCCCTCTCTAAGCATATTGCCCCCCAACAATCTGGATGCTCATTTTACCCATCTTTGGAAGGATGGAGGGCTGGATGGAAAGATTTGTCTGAAATGGTATAGAGAGTTTCCTGCCTGAACAGGGGGTTGGACTAGAAGACCTCCAAGGTCCCTTCCAACTCATTGTATTGTGTTGTGTTGTGTTGTGTTGTGTTGTGTTGTGTTGTGTTGTATTGTATTGTATTGTATTGTATTCCATTCCACTCCACTCCCCACCCCCATCCCACCCCTCCCCTCCCCTCCCCTCCCCTCCCCTCCCCTCCCCTCCCCTCCCCTCCCATCCCATCCTATCCTATCCTATCCTATCCTATCCTATCCTCTAATATAGTTTTGTTTAAGGCCTGGATTTTTTTGTCACTCTCTATTGCATCGCTTGGTATTTTACTCTAAAGCCAGGCAAGCATTTTGCACCAGCGGACATGTTTGGGAGTTTTGAGAGCTTGTCACGGGCACATTACAATATGACAGGCTTGTGCATTCACAAAACGACTGCCACAAGTCTCCATGCCTGAATGGAAAACACTCTTTGATGAGAAGGCAAGCTTTTGGCCCCTGATGGATGTGTACAATAGCAGGCATAAATATTGAATATAAATGGATTTTTTAAAAAAATCCCTACGCTTTATAAATGTTCACACCCTTAAGGATCCCAAGCCCTGAACTTTTCCTTGGGAATAAAGTGGATTTATTTGATTTCATTTCGCAGAGGAAACAAAAGTATTTTTTTTTTTTATTTTATATATTTTATTTTATAAAAGTATTACAGCGCCATTGGGTAGAAGTGGGGGATAACGCAGCTCGCTGAGGCATAAACAGCTCAGCCTTGGCAGGCTGGGAGTCTGCATTTGGCAGATGGTACAGTGCATCCTTGTGCCGAAATAGAAGAGGTGGCTGATGCTGCAGTACAGTTGTAAATAAACAGGCCTCGTAGGTGTTGCTGTGAAAAGGATCAGAAGGGTTACACTGCTTAGAAGGAACAAGAATAGGGATGCGCGCAAATACACACACACACAAACATAGTTGGAGGCACCTGCATCCATTTAGGCTAGCCTTAAGTAGAGGACTATTATTTATTTATTTATTACTTATTATTTAAATTTTTATACCGCCCTTCTCCCAAGGGACTCAGGGCGGTATACAGCCATAGAAAAACAACATATAATACAAAATTTAAAAACAATTTAAAATGTATTAAATAATTTGGCCCCAAATTTAAAAACTCCAGATTAAAACACCCCTAAAATTCCTTATCTAGACAGCCCAGCCTGTTGGAATAGCAGGGTCTTAAGGGCACGATGAAAGATACATAGGTCGGGAATCATACATATCCCCAGGGGCAGTTCATTCCAGAGGGCGGGTGCCCCCACAGAGGAGGCTCTCCCCCTGGGGGTCTCCAGTCGGCATTGTTTGACCAACAGCACCCTGAGGAGTCCCTCCCTGTAGGAGCATGTTGGTCGGTGGGAGGCCATCGGTGGCAGAAGGTGATCTTGTAAATATCCAGATCCTAAGCCATGGAGCACTTTGAAGATGGTGACCAACACCTTGAATCGCATTTGGAAGACCATCGGGAGCCAGTGCAGCTCGCGCAGGAGAGGTGTTACATGGCTACATTGTGTTGCTCCCATAATCACCCGCACAGCCGCATTCTGGACCAGTTGGAGCCTCCGAATGCTCTTCAGGGGGAACCCCATGTAGAGACCATTACAGTAGTCCAGATGTACAAGTGATGAGGGCATGAGTGACTATGCACAAGGAGTCCCGGTCCAGAAAGGGGTGCAACTGGTGAATCAGGCGAACCTGATAAAAAGCCCCCCTGGTCACAGCCATCACATGATCTTCTAGAGACAGCCATGAGTCCAGGAGGACATCCCAGTTGCGAGCCCTCTCTGTGAGGGCCAAGGTCTCACCCCCAATAGTCAGTGATGGAACCAGCTGGCTATACCGGGACGCCGGAAACCACAGCCACTCGGTCTTGGAGGGTTTGAGTCTGAGCCCATTTCTCCCCATCCAGATCTGCACAGCCTCCAGGCACCGGGACATCATGTCAAGGGCATCATTGGGGTGGTCCAGGGTGGAGATGTACAGCTGAGTATCATCAGCATACTGATGGAACTTCACCCCAAAACCACGGATGATCTCACCCAGTGGCTTCACATAAATGTTGAACAGAAGGGGTGAGAGGACTGACCCTTGCGGCACCCCACAAACAAGGCACCTTGAGGTCGACCTCTGACCCCCTGTCAACACAGACTGTGTACGGTCAGAGAGGAAGGAGAATCACTACAACACAGTGCCCCCTACTCCTAACCTCTCCAACAGGCGCAGCATGATACCATGGTTGATGGTATCAAAAGCTGCTGAGAGGTCTAATAGGACCAGGACAGAGGAGCAACCCATCCCGAGCCCTCCTAAGACCAATGCCGTTTCCATGCTGTACCCCGATCTGAAGCCCGACTGGAATGTGTGCGTTATGTGCACGTTAGCAAAGAATGGAATATACTTTTCCACTCCTACCGCTTACTCAGAAATGGTAGCCTTATGCTTACGACACTCCGTCATGAGCCAGGGAGTTAAATATCGCAGAAGGGATAAGTGCCCTTTAAGTGTCAGGGACACCAGCTTCTACAGTATTTCTAACAACTATTTCTGTTGCACTTTCTCTCTCCCTCTGTGCCCTCCCCCATTTCACAGCCTCTGCATTTATAATATAAGTGAGCAGAGGTGCTGGATGATGCATTAGTAAGCAACAGCCACAGTCAGTGCAAGGAACTTCTTGGAACTACTTTGCAATTCCCCCCACCCCAACAGGAAGTCTGTCTTGTGTCTGTATGTGTATCTGCATAAGGTAAAGGTAAAGGTTCCCCTCGTACTTCTATTCTATTCTATTCTATTCTATTCTATTCTATTCTATTCTATTCTATTCTATTCTATTCTATTCTATTCTATTCTATTCTATTCTATTCTATCCTATCCTATCCTATCCTATCCTATCCTATCCTATCCTATTCTTGTAACACTTGTCCTGCAATGAGTTGCCTCATGTTGAGTTGGCCATGGAAAGATGTTCTGTGGTGAGTTGGCTGTAGCGAGTTGTCGTAGACCTTTCTGGAAAGGGGTTCTCTCCCCAATTTGCTTTCCTTTGAGTTATCTTAATTCATCTTTACCAAGGAAAGAAGAAAGTCACGGTGAGATCTAATAAGCTTGATTTTGTCTTTGGTATGAGAACAGCTGCTAATTTGAAACGTTTCATTTAACAGGCAAAAAAAGAGAGGATTTTTCTTTTTGGTATATTGGATTAACTCTGCCTAGAATGATGCATTGGCTTTGAATAACATTGCTGTAAAAAAATTCACCCAAAGTGAAATTTGATAGGATCCAATTTTGAGGAGGTGAACAGCAAAGGCCTCCTTGGGCAAAACACCTGTGAACTTTCAAGGGAAGCCAATTTTTTTTTTGGCTAAAATCAACTATTCTCACAGCTGCTTTAGTCCATCCTTGGACTGTCAGTGAATTATGCCCGAAGTTAACATTGAAGCACATTTGAAAATCTTCCTTAGGTGATACATAAACATTGATAAATTAGGATTCTTCTGAGATACACCAATGCACCTAGATACAAAGGATAGATGGGAAAAAGTTGATTTGGGGCCGGTTTGATTTCGGACTTGGAGAGATTGTTCTTGCTTCTTCAATTTTAATTGAACGTATTTATTTATTTATTTATTTATTTATTTTAATATTTTTATTAAACAGTTTTTTAAAAAAACAAACAAAACAGATATTTACATCTTCTTTTCAACATCTTCGCATCAGTAATCCATATTTATACATTTTCTCTTTCTTATCTTAATATATTTTATTTTATACATATATTTCTGGTATATCATATATATATATATATATATATATATATATACCGTTATAATATATTCTATTATTCTAATTATTTTATTTACATTTGACATAAACATGTGCCTAATTTCCTTTCCACAATTTTTATATCTTCCCATTTATTTCTATATTTTTCCACCTAATTTAACCATTATTTAGTCTTCCTTTGTCCCCCTTCCCCCGCCCTTTCCTCCAACCATTTATATCATTATGCCATACTATGTTCTCTTGGACATATTTAATAGGACTCCTCGATTGCTATGCAAATATGTAAATTATTTAACAGAATCAACAATCCTATCAATCTTTGGGATGCAGCTCTTGATTAGAAAGCTGAATGGAAGGAACTGGGTATTAGAGAATGTTGTATACAAAAAAAATATTTTGTGTTCTCGAATGCATATATTAGGTTAATTAGTGTACAGTGCAAATGCTAAGGAACTAAATTGCCTGGGAATATATAAATATAGCACAGTCTCTTAGCATTAACTAACATTACAATGTTAGGTAATACTATGTTTGTTACACTATCTGCCTCTGAAAATGGTGTCCAGAAGAAGAACAATGGACAGCAAAAGTGTCCATTGTAAATCAAAACAATTACAGATTAACAGAGTTGGAAGGGACCTTGTAGGTCATCTAGTCCAACCCTCGCCCAAGCAAGAGACCCTACACCATTTCTGACAAATAGCAGTCCAATCTCTTCTTGAAAGCCTCAAGTGATGAAGCTCCCACAACTTCTGAAGGCAACTTCTGTTCCATAGGTTGATTCTTCTCACTGTCAGAAAATTTCTCCTTATTTCTTGTTCAATTTCCATCCATTATTCCTTGCCCGGCCTTTGGGTGCCTTGGAAGATAGCTTGACCCCCTCCTTTCTCTGGCAGCCCCTCAGATATTGGAAGACTGCTATCATGTCTCCCCTGGTCCTTCTCTTCACTAGACTAGCGGTGCCCAGTTCCTGTAACCGTTCTTCATATGTTTTAAATTAAATTAATTAATTAAATTAATTAAAATAATTAATATAAATTAAAATTAAAATAATCATATGAATATCAAAAGAAAGATGATTTACAATGTAGCCTGAAATGCAGGCTGTGCTTGGAGCAATTGATAAGCTACAAAGCTTGATAAGCTCTTATTGCATCGGCAGATAACCGCCCAGCTGCCCTGTTTAGGGTGACCCACTCCCTCCTTCATCTGGGAGCGTGGGAAGACCCCTTGCAAGGACAAGCTGAGGATTTTGCACAGTATCTGCATGATAAAATCACTCAGATTCCGGAAGGCTTGGACTCTGACTGGGTAGGTTCCGGCAAGGTGTCTGAGGCGGGCCTTGAGAATGTTATCTGGGACGAGTTTGACCCTGTGAGTCTTGAGGATGTGGACAGGATCCTGGGGAGGTTAAACACAGCCACATGTTTATTGGACCTGTGTCCCTTCTGGCTAGTGCTGGCTACCCGAGAGGTTACACGAGGCTGATGGTGGGGCCCCTCCTCAAGAAGCCTTCTCTGGACCCAGCTGTTTTGGCAAATTATCATCCGGTCTCCAACCTTCGCTTTGTGGTGAAGGTTGTTGAGAGTGTGGTTGCGTGACAGCAGTACCTGGATGAAATTCTATCTAGATCCGTTCCAGTCTGGCTTCCAATCTATCTAGATCCATTCCAGTCCGGCTTCAGGCCTGGGTACAGCATGGAGACGGCATTGGTCGCATTGGTTGATGATCTCTGGAGGGCTCGGGACAGGAGTTGTTCCTCTGTTCTGGTCCTATTAGACCTCTCAGCGGCTTTTGATACCATTGACCATGGTATCATGCTGCACCAATGGTTTGATACCATTGACCATGGTATCAGGCTGGAGGGATTGGGAGTGGGAGGCACCATGTTGCAGTGGTTCTCCTCCTATCTCTCCGACAGGTCACAGTCTGTGTTGGCAGGGGGGCAGAGGTCGACCTTGAGGTGCCTTGTTTGTGGGGTGCCGCAAGGGTCAGTCCTTTCGCTGCTCCTGTTCAACGTTTATGTGAAGCCGCTGGGTGAGGTCATCCGTGGTTTTGGGGTGCAGTGCCATCTGTATGCTGATGACACTCAGCTGTACATCTCCACCCTGGATCACCCCAATGATGCCCTCGAAGTGATGTCCCAGTGTCTGGAGGCTGTGCGGGTCTGGATGGGGAGAAACAGGCTCAGACTCAACCCTTCCAAGACCGAGTAGCTGTGGCTGCTGGCGTCCCGATATAGCCAGCTGGCTATTTGGGGTGAGTCTTTGGCCCCCATGGAGAGGGCTCGTAACTTGGGCATCCTCCTGGACACACAGCTGTCTTTAGAAGAGCATATGATGGCCTTGGCCAGGGGGGCTTTCTATCAGGTTAGCCTGATACACCAGTTGCATCCCTTTCTGGATTGGGACTCCTTATGCATGGTCACTCATGCCCTCGTCACTTCTTGCCTGGACTACTGTAATGCTCTCTACATGGGGCTCCCCTTGAGGACCACCAGAGGCTCCAACTGGTCCAGAATGCGGCCGCGCAGGTGCTTATGGGGGCGACTTGGCGCTCCCATGTGACACCTCTCCTGCGTGAGCTGCACTGGCTCCCAGTGGTCTTCCGGGTGCGCTTCAAGGTATTGGTTCTCATCTTTAAAGTGCTCCATGGCTTAGTGCCTGGGTATTTACGAGACCACCTTCTGCCACCGATAACCTCCCACCGGTCAATACACTCTCACAGAGAGGGTCTCCTCAGGGTGCCGTCAGTCAGGCAATGTCAACTGGCGACTCCCAGGGGGAGAGCCTTCTCTGTGGGGGCACCCACCCTCTGAAACGAGCTACTCCCAGGAATGCAACTGATCCCAGACCTCTGTACTTTCCGCAAGGCCCTGAAGACTTTTCTATTTCAGCAAGCCGGGCTAGCTTAAAAAGATTTTAATGGGTTAATTTTAGTGAGAGGTTTTAAATTTGGGGAAGCCAAAATTGATTTAATTATGTTTTAAATTATTTTAACTTTCATATTGTATGCATTTTAATTTTTGGCTGTTCACTGCCCTGAGTCCGTCAGGAGAAGGGCAGTATACAAATTTAATAAATGAAATGAAATGAAATGAAAGGCCTGGGTGGAAAAAACATTTTCAGTTGTTTGTATGGAATAGCAGAGGAACTACCCATCCTTTTCTCCTGAAAATAAATGCAAATTTTTGTGCATATCTTTGGATTTGTAGACAGATGCAATGATTGGACAGAACAGACTTTTGATGGAGAACACTGTATGTGAAGCTGACAAGGATCCAAAATATTCTGCTTTGCCCAGACCTATTCGTTATCCATGAAGTCCATTCCTTTCTCTTTCTGCCCTACAGTGCAATAAAAATAATAATAATAGAGAATTCATACTGAAATACACCCATCAAAAACATTTTCTATCAAAATAATACATCTATAGCTATCGTTGTTTTTAAAATAGGCATTTGAAAACATAACCTCCTGCATCTCTTTGGCAGAATACACCGTCAGCACATTCAGGAAAACTACAGTAGGCTAAATTATTTCTGATTTCCATGTTAGTTCAAGAGAGCATATATTAGGTTTGCATAGTTTATATCAGAGTTTGCAGAGACTGAATTTCTCAAGCATCCTTAGTGCAGTGTAACGTCACATAATACTCTTTCTGACATTTTGGAAGTAAGCAAGCCAGGGGTTGGCACTACAGCCATTATCATCTCCTCCTCCTCCTCTTCCTCCTCCTCCTCTCTTCTTCTTCTTCTTCCTCCTCCTCTTCTCCTCCTCCTCCTCCTCTTCTTACTCCTCCTCCTCCTCTTCTTCTTCTTCCTCCTCCTCTTCCTCCTCCTCCTCTTCTTCCTCCTCTTCCTCTTCCTCTTCTCCTCCTCCTCCTCTTCTTCTTCCTCCTCCTCTTCCTCCTCCTCTTCTTCCTCCTCTTCCTCTTCTTCTTCCTCTCCTCCTCCTCCTCTTCTTCCTCCTCCTCCTATTCTTCCTCCTCCTCTTCCTCCTCCTCCTCTTCTTCCTCCTGTTCCTGTTCCTCCTCCTCCTCCTCCTCCTCCTCCTCCTCCTCCTCCTCCTCCTCCTCCTCCTCCTCCTCCTCCTCTTTTTCTCCTCCTCCTCCTCCTCTTCCTCCTCCTCCTTTCCTCCTCCTCCTCTTCCTCTTCCTCCCCATCCTCCCCCTTCAGATTTAGGGGGTTATATATGTGCAGCATGGGAGACTGCATCATTGTTACAGATTCCCAGGCAAATGCACACTTTGGGGCTGTGGTGGGTTTCACTTACCTTTGCTACCAGTTTGCTCGTTTGTGCGCAGAGCATATTTGATGACGTGCGGGCGGGTGGACGGAGCTTTCCACCCCTGCTCTGGTAGCAACCCACCCCTGCTTTGGAGACATAATAATTTCACTGTGGTATTTGGGATGAGGGCCATTTATCTGTTTTAGCAAAAGAAATGCCACTGGGACTATGTATGTTTTTTTCTTGATGCATCCTGTACAGCAAAATTGTTCAGCTAATTGAATAATGATCTTCTCCAGAGTATAAGTACAGTCAGACTGAACTGTAGAGCTATTCCTTAATTCCTTCATCTGCTTCTTAAGAAAACTTAATAGCTTTTCAGGCCCACGGTTACTGACCTCATGAGGGTTTTACTTAATGACTGTTTTCTTATCTACTTGTCACTGTTCTATACCATAAAGGTTGAGGTTTCAGGCTTAGGTGGAGAATCGCTTAACTAGATCATGAATCTTCTTTTTCTGAATTCCAGTGCAGTCTGGACAGGTAAGAAATTTCATGTACGGAGGCATTCTGCTTTTGATTGATATTTTTTAAGAATATCTATAGCCTTGTTTATCTTCACTTCCTCTATGAGTAATAGATGGCCCAAGTGTCAGAACTCTGCAGAGATGCTACTTCTAGTTAGGCCAGTGAGAGAGACAGCTACAGAATGGGGAAGGCTAGATTTGAGACCCAACTGCTAAAAAGACTGGAAGTAGGAGAGAGATGCTGATCTTACCACCTGGCCAAAAGTCTCACAGCAGTAGAAGAACTGAGATAGATGACGGGAATGGAATTCAGATTTCTACAAAGTTCTTTAGATAAAGTCCTTGGATGGGAGACCGTGAGACAACAGAGGAAGATTGGGTTTCGTATCAAAGTAGCATGTGCTGTTTGTGTAAGGTTGCTGGGTTGGGGACTTGGTAGGTTTTGCAGAAACTTTAAATTTTCAGGGAGAAAGTCAGGAAGGCTTGCATAGGAAGGCATGTGGCTATGAATGGATATTTTTTATTATTTATTTATTACTAGCTGGTAACCCCGCGTTGCCTGGGTATTTGTTTATCCAATCCTATATTAGACAAGAAGAGCAACTTCGCCCTAAGCCCTGATTTCAGCGAGAATTAAATTAGTTAAAAATGTTTTCTCTGTGTCCCCAGAAGCGTCAAGTAAAATGATACCACCTTGTTGTTTTGCTAGCTGATCCATGATCATTTGGTATGCTTTTTTCTGATCTTGATTTAGAAGTGGCTTCTTGTCCGTGATCTATGCTTTAAGCTGTTCGACGTTGTAGTTCTTTTCTCATATGAAATCTGCATGAAGTACGTCATGTCGGTCTCGTAGTGGTGCAGGCAGGCTGAGTTGCAGTAATGTTTTATTGATCATGGTCAGGGATGAAATGCTCCCAGTTTGGACTGGATCATCCGATCCAGTAGTGATTGAGGCGGGTGGCTTGGAGAACTGGTAGCAAAAATCCCTGTGCGCACCCCCCCACCATGCCCAGCTGAGCCGCATGATCATCAGAGGCTTTTTTAAAAAACTTTTAAAAGCATTTTTTTCTACAACCTCTTCCGATGAAAAAAATGCTTTTAAAAGTTAAAAAAAAAAAGCCTCTGATGATCGCGTAGCTCAGCTGGGATCATCAGAGGCTTTTCAAAGCATTTTTTTCTGCAACCTCTTGGCCAAAGAGGTGGTAAAAAATTGCTTTGAAAAGTCTCTGATGATCCCAGCTGAGTTGCCTGATCAGCAGAGAGGCATTTTTTAAAAAGCCTCTCCGATCCCAGCTGAGTTGCCTGATCAGCAGAGAGGCATTTTTAAAAAAGCTTCTCTGACGATCCCAGCTGAGTTGCCTGATTGGCAGAGAGGCTTTTCAAAGCATTTTTAAAAAAGCCTGTCTGACGATCCCAGCTGAGTTGCCTGATCGGCAGAGGCTTTTCAAAGCATTAGAAAAAATGCTTTGAAAAGTTTTTTTTAAAAGTTGGCCACACCCACCCAGTCACATTACCCCTCCCCCTACCAAGCCATGCCCACAGAACCTGTAGTAACAAATTTTACATTTCAGCCCTGATCATGGCCATACATTTGTTCTCAAGAATAATCAAAGCCTTGTTGAAAACGTCTGGACCAAACATAATTTGTAATGTTGGATTTTCCACCTTATCAGAGGGAGCCCTCTTGTGGAGTACTGTGAAGCCGTTACCATGACAACTCCACTGTGATGTACAGTAGAAGCTATTTTAAGGCACAGCAGGCTGTATCTTAATAGAACACACACCACAAGTGGTGTTAGGGGTGTCTTAACTCCACAGTATTTCTTTCCAGAGAGTAAGTCATATGTGTACCAAGTTTGGTTGAAATTGCTCGAGGCGTTCTAGAGTTATGCTGGAACATGCACACAGCCATTTTTATATAGAGAGAAGTTTAAATTTGTTGACCACCCATCTTGCCACAAGGTAACTCCCTGCTCTAGGGCATGTTTCTCAACCATGGTAACTTTGAGATGTGTGGACTTCAACTCCCAAAATTCCTCAGTCCTCATGGATGGCTGGGGAACTCTGGGAGTTGAAGTCCACAAGTCTTAAAGTTGTCAAGTTTGGAGATCTCCGCCCTGGAGCTTTCCTAGAAGGCATAAAATCAGTGGTGAAATCCTGCCAGTTCTGTCCAGCTTGTGCGAGCCAGTAGTGCCGGCGATGCCTGGTTCAGTGAACCGGTAGCGCCGGCAGTGCGAGACTCTGCCCACCCACATGGACATCATTAATTCCTGGTTTTAACCAGGAAGTAACCCATTTTTGACCCTCTGTGAATGTGCCGAGGGTCAAAAATCTGATGTAATGATACCGGTTTGGAAGTGCAGAGTGCACACTTCCGAATCGGTAGTGAAGGTAAGTAGATTTCACTCCTGCATAAAATACATTTCCATGTATCATCTTGTCTAGTAAAACATTTGCCAGCAATATTTTTTGTGTTCTTCTAACTACTCTGACTTGTTCAGCAGTGTCCCAATTTTTCTTTGATTTGGATGCTTAGCTTTACCCAATTTAAGCAAGAGAATTTGATACTCAACTTTGGTAGAATCAGTGCCCAAATTGGAAGGAGTTTCTAGGAAGTGCATTTCACCAGACAGATGAGAAAGGAAACAAAATAAAACAAAAGCACAACGGACCTCGGAATAGAAGAAGACATTAAAGGAATAGGCTGAATTGACAGACTTTCTAGTTTTCTTCAGGAAAGATCTTTTTTTCAGTAAGCCTCCTGCTGTGGCTTGGACTGCTAGCTTGGGCCAAGGAGGATGGAAAGTTTACTAACAATGTATAAGCAACTGGTATCTCTGAGAGCCGAGTACAAAAGTGTTTTTCCCCCCAAAGAAAAAGAATGTGTTCTTTGTTATTTACACATTTTTTTCCCGAGTTAAGATGGTAATCTTTCTTCTGGCGGAAAAAAAAAACCCACATGTTTTGACAAGGAATTCACAACACCTCACACAAATAGTTTTGCAAAGCTGGCCATTGCAGAATCTCCAACTTTACGCCATCAGTCTGGGGCTCCTTCCAGGAGACAAGCTCTTCTCCTTTCCCTCCACTGATGCAGGAGACACAGGCAGACCACTCCGAGGAACAGAAACGATAGAGCTTTTTCTGAGCTCCTCAGCCTTGCAGTCAGATTCAGAAGCCCCTCCAGCAGAAGGCAGATTCAAACACAGCCACTCCAGGATCTTCTGTGAAGAGGGAAAGGTCCTTCCCCATCTCCCCAAAAAGATAGGAGCAACCTTTGGACCTGGAAACTTCAAGAAGCCAGCCAAAGCTGGCTTGGCCTCCTCAGTGACTCAGCAGAACCAGGAAAAATGGTGAACTGTCCTGCCAAGGCAATAGAAGACTGATCCAGAATGGAACTGTTGGAAGAAATGTCCATCTGGGTTCAGTTCCAAGTGGGGAGAAAGACACTGGAAAAATGATGGCTAATTGGAAAGATGGTTTAATGGTGGACAGGACCACATGGTTTGATGTCCTGGGCAAAAAGAGCACATGGGTGTGCGTGAGAGAGATATTTATACTCTCCGTTGGGATTTGCATTTGAGTTTGTATTCTGATTGATTGTCAGACTCCCATGGGGCCATGCAGGGGTAACTTTGTAGGTTGAATCTTGCTGGGTGATGATGTAATGAAGGGGCTTTGGACAATTCCTATTATGGCTTAATGGCTTTGTCCTGGTTTGGATCTTGAGTGAGGGCTAATCCTATCATATCCTGGGGGCTATATCTTTTGTGTTGTAGTTAAGCTGGCTCAGCCTTTGTCTTGTAGATAGCTTGGCACCAAAAAAAACTGCTGGGGGGGTGGGGGTGGGAGTGGGTGGGTAGGGAGCTGAGGCACTGAATTTGTTTTAGAAACACGTTTCTCCTTTTCTCATCCAGGGAAATATAATATTCTACCTTTTTAATATTTCCTAGTATATTTCATTCTTCTAGGGGAAGGGTGGTTGCTAATTTCCTACAGAACAAAAGCCCAAACTCAGACAGAGAAGCTCATAGGAACCCCCCTTGCACCAAGGGGTGCCTCTCTTCTTCCCACATATAAGACTTTTACCCACTCAAAAAGACTGTCTAGCAAGGTTCCTTACCACTCCAAACCAATCTCAAAATGCTTCAGCAATAGGAGCAACAAAAGTAACTTTGAGGACATGTTGTAAGTCACTTTTTTCAGTGCCATCGTAACTTTTAACCATTGTTAAACAATTGTCTTAAGTCAAGGACTACTGTAACGCATGAGTATAAATGTCTTCATTTTTAGAATAAAGTCCCTCATTTGTTTAAATGCCCTCCATGCTTATGCCTCTATCAGCTCCTACCCTGACCCATTCTCTTAGAGTATGCACTCCCACACTAATACACACATCCAAAAGGCCAACAGCCATCTAAATGCATTGTCCATCATCCTAACAGTCCATCATACAACATAAGTACTTTGGGTGAATAACAGTTTTTAAGAGCAATGAGGTTTAGCCATCACTCATTCATGAAACCACAAAGAATATAATTCTGGCTTCCCCTGTTTGTGAAAAGGAGAGATAGCTTTCCCTAAATTTGGCATGGGGATACAGAAAGGAAAAAATAAAAGTTGCAGGTTCTTGCTTAAAGCTTCTGGAAGAAAAGGTACATTGAGGATCTTTGTTCTATACTGGCTGTTGCTCACTCAAGGAAGATCAAGGTAAGATAAGCAGAGGTGGTATTCAGATGGTTCATACCAGTTTGGATGAACTGGTAGCGGTGATTGCCCACCCATCCGTCCTCACCCCACTCATCCATCCACCTGGCCTGGCATAACACTGTCTTATTTAGCCAAGTTCTTGAGGCCGGGCGCATGTACAGAAAATGTGTGTGTGAGTAAAGCTCATGCGCAGAAGGCTGGGTGCATGTGTGGAAGGTGAACGCACA
Organism: Masticophis lateralis; assembly: GCA_030761175.1. NCBI lineage: Eukaryota > Metazoa > Chordata > Lepidosauria > Squamata > Colubridae > Masticophis > Masticophis lateralis. The sequence goes on from JAUDYJ010000003.1 coordinate 200,960,067, forward strand.
TGCAAAGCAAGCATGCATGCAAGGTGATAAGAATTTGTGAAACCCACCGCTGGAGGTAAGTCTCAGGTATACTCTAAGAATGGGACAAATTTAAACAGAGTTTTACCTAGAATTGGGAAATCTGGATTTAATCCACTACCCAAGTAATGCTATGATCTTAAATGTTCTAGTGAGATAAAATCAGGTGAAATGCTCCCGGATCGGACTGGTTCGCCCGATCTGGTAGTGATCTTCGCTGGTGGTTCAGCAATCCGGTAGCGATGGCGGAGTGAAGCTCCGCCCACCCGCCCAAGTGTCATTACTTCCTGGTTTTAAGCTTGTGCTTAAGCTTTTTTAAAGCTTCCTGGTTTTAAGCATGTGCTTATGAACCAGTAAGGAAGGTAAGTAGATTTCAGCCCTGGATAAAATCCTGGAATGATAGAAGCAACATATCTCAAGATACCCCCATTCCTGCAATAATAATGAAAGAGCCTCAGATAGCTCAACAGGCTAAGTAGCCTGTTATTAACATTCAGCTGTCTGCAATTATTGCAAGTTCAAGGCTCAAGGTTGACTCAGCCTTCCATCCTTTCTAAGATAGGTAAATTGAGACCCAGTTTGTGGGGGCAATAAGCTGACTTTGTATAAAAAATATACAAAAGTATGAAGGCTATTGCTTAACGCATTGTAAGTTGCCCTGAGTCTCTGGAGAAGGCATATAAATCTAATTAAAAAAACAATAACAAAAAACTGTCATCCTTTTGAACAAACGCAGATGGTCTCCTTTGAAAATCAATACTGGCTAAGTGGACAAATAATCTGAGTTGGGGCCTTTCCTCACTAACTAGTGATAGAGCTTTTAGTAAGGAAGTGTGTTGACATTGCCAATCCATATCCTGACTTCTTGCCTCCATTTCATGTTACTCTGATCCCCTGATTTCCTTCCAAAGAAATGAGTGACAAAGCCTAATGAACCATACAGATCTTAAAGCTGCCCTTGGGTGATATCCAAACAAGGAGGAAAATGGTACGTCAACATCTGTAGATCTTGTAAGACTCAAAAGCTCACATGAAGCTCAACTGTCTCTTCTTCTAGATTCCCCAGAAGTCCTGCTCTGTTTATCAGAGCCGAGGTGGCACAGTGGTTAGAGTGCAGTACTGTAGGCTACTTCAGCTGACTGTTAGCTGCAGCTCAGCAGTTCAAATCTCACCGGTTCAAGGTTGACTCAGCTTTCCAAACTTCCAAAGTGGGTAAAATGAGGACCCAGATTGTTGGGGGCAATATGCTGACTCTGTAAACAGCTTAGAATGGGCTGTAAAAGCACGATGAAGCAGTATATAAGTCTAAGTGCTATTGCTATTAAACGAGTAGGTCACACTGTCCGTCTGTGATTCTCTGTTTACCTGGGTGGGAAATATGAACTGTAGAAGTTCCTGCTGCCTTACAATTTCCTTCAGCAGGGTCGTATCCACCTATACAGCTAAAGATGCCTTAAGCCTGTTTCATTTGCAGGTTGGAATGTGACAGAAGCAAAATCTGAGGGCCCAGCAGAGAAAAAAAACGTCTGCAAGGCAAGTTTTGTGCCGCGATTAGAAAAGACTTTCAGAGTATGATAACCTCCGAAGCTCCTAAAGAAGTCCAAAGTAATTAAAATCAGCAGAGGCAGCAGCAGCTTTCAAACTTTTCTGTCATTGAAGATCAACTTGACACAACTATTTAAAGGACGAATTGTTTGGCTTGAGGTCTGAGACCAACTGAGTTTAAGAGAAGCTGGCTTGCCCTTCCTGATCTTAGCATCAGGGGTCCACGGACAATGTTTGCAGGATCCGAATTTTGGCCCTGGGTCAAGGTGATTATGTGCCAACTTTGCCTCTTCACTAGGCCTCCAACCTCATACTTAATGGCCCAGGTATGATGGCGCCCTGCTGGAGGGATAATGTTTTCATCATCAAACAAACATTTGCCATGAATCTGCTCTTGTTTGATGTGTTTGGAAAGGATGAAACCGGCCTTACAGATTCTTGAAGACAAAATAGAATCTTCTCAGGAGATTCTTTGAAGTGAACATTTATGCTCTATTATTCATGATGCTTGAGGCAGTATTTTTAGCAGTGCTTATTATTGTTGCTTTGCTTTATATTGCTCTTATACTTACTTCTATTTACTCTCGTATCTTCTCTTGCTTTGTTCAGATATTAGGTGACACTGAAGAATGCTAAATCAAAGCCTTGAGTGAGTTAAAACATTTTACAATCTGTTCCCTGCGTTCCAAGTCCATTCTGACAAGATGCAAACAGCTGCATAATTTTCTGACTTAATTGCTTCCAATCAAAAGTATCAAAGAGCTCATTATTTAGACGTTTTTGTCTTCTTCGCCCCAATTAACAGGTAAAGGCAACAGATGTCCAACCAGAACAAGAGGAAGTTGAGACTCTTCTGACAATCACCGACTTATTACATCTGGTGTCTTTTCATTTTTTTCTTCTAACAATCCTGCTATTGGATAAAGCATTTCTATCCATCAAATTTTGTTTCTTTAATGGTTCAGAATAGAGAATGAATCACCTGGTGTCCTACTTTCCATCTCTATTGTGATGCCATTCTGTACATAAAAGGATTAAGGTTGAAATAATTGAAGACCACTCACTTTGGGCAGGGGTGAAATCCAATGTTTTTATTACCGGTTCTGTGGGCATGGCTTGGTGGACGTGGCTTGGTGGGCATGGCAGGGGAAGGATACTATAAAGTCCCCATTCCTACCCCACTCTGGGGCCAGCCTGATATTTGCCGGTTCTCTGAACTACTCAAAATTTCCACTACCTGCTCATGCCAGTGTTTCTCACCCTTTGCAACTTTAAGTTGTGTGAACTTCGATTTATTTATTTATTTATTTATTTATTTATTTATTTATTTATTTATTTATTTATTTATTTATTTATTTATTAAATTTTTATACCGCCCTTCTCCCGAAGGACTCAGGGCAGTGTACAATCACAATAAAACAGCATATAATACAAAATTTAAAAACAATTTAAAAATGTATTAAATAATTTGGCCCCAAATTAAAACTCAAAGATTAAAACACCCATTACAACTCCTTATTAAGCCAGCCCAGCATGTTGGAATAGTAAGGTCTTAAGAGCACGGTGAAAGGTACCTAGGTCGGGAATCATACGTATCCCCGGGGGCAGTTCATTCCAGAGGGCGGGTGCCCCCACAGAGAAGGCTCTCCCCCTGGGGGTCGCCAATTGACATTGTTTGACCGACGGCACCCTGAGGAGTCCCTCTCTGTGGGAGCATATTGGTCGGTGGGAGGCCATCGGTGGCAGAAGGCGATCTCGTAAGTATCCGGGTCTTAAGCCATGGAGCGCTTTGAATTCCCCAGTCAGCAATGCTGACTGAGAAATTCTGAGAGTTTCTCAACCTTGACAATTTTGTCAAGGTTGAGAAACTCTGCTCCATGCTAATTACCCACTGTATTTACATGGAAAGTTCTGGAAAATTCTGTAATTTTTGATGTAGACCAGGGTTGTCAAACTCGATTTCATTGAGGGTTGCATCAGGGTTGTGTTCGACCATGGGGGGCTGGTGTGGGCATGGCCAGGCTGGGTGTGGCCAGCTCAACACCACTCATGTTGGGGGTGCCTGTGGTGGCCTGAGCACTCTACCAGTGAAAACGGGTGCCTGAGCTCCATTTTTGGCTGCAATGATTTCTTGCAACCCACTCCCAGTGAAAACAGAGCTCAGGCCGCCCTCCCAAGCTCCATTTTCACTGGCAGAAACATCCTGGATCAGTCCTTTGTTGTTTCCCATGGGCAGGATGTGGCCCACAGGCCTTGAGTTTGACACCCCTAATGTAGACAAATACATAGAAATACATAGAAAATATAAATTGTTGACTGTTGTTCGTGTCTCTTGTTTTTGCCTGCTTTTTGTCCCAATTTGTCAATTAACTTTTTTGTTGCTTGCTGATGTTTAATAAATAAACACCAAGCTTTATTTTTGCTAGCAGCAGTAAGCAGTATTCATGCTTTCTCTAATCTGTGATACAGACTGTTTTTTGTCTGCGTAAAATACAAACTAAATCGGAAATTACTCAGAATAATTTTAAGTACCTGTTGGACAGAGAAGGTTTGTGGTTGAAAAGGGACTTGAAGCGGAGTGTCTCTGATCCAACTGGAACATCTTAATCATTCCTGCATACTGGCTGGCTTTTAATCATCGTTTATATGGTTAACCCCATTTTCTGGACTGTACAATACACTGAACCATAAAATATCCATATGGTGTCTTTGGATACTTTAGGCTAAAACGTGATTGACTAATTCATGGTTCATTATGTCATATTAACATAGCCTCTGCTTGATAAATTTTCCGAATCTACCAAATTGTATAGGACACAGCTTTGTTTGTAAACCCAGGGGCCCTTCCACTGACCAGCTTTAGAATTTTCGCACTTCAAACTTGATCCTTTCTTTGTGTATTCTACAGATTTCTTTTCCTGTAGAATAAATCTCTTTCTGATAAACCCCACCCTTTTGATACCATTAGTTAAGTGGTGGGTTTCATATATTCTTACTACCGGTTTGTGCGCACACGCCTTCCATGCATGCACCCGGCCTTCTGTGCATGCACTCTCACGCTGCTTTCCGCGCTTGAAAACATGGCTAAATTGGACGGCGTTATGCCAGGGGCGGGTGGGCGGGCCCATGCACAGCCGCCGCTACTGGTTCGCCAGAACGAATCCAAACTGGCTGTATACCACCTCTGCGTTAGTTGCTTTGGACAGCAATTTCCCCTTATTTCATTTTGTGGCCCTTAACATTTTCTAACAGAGCTGAATTAACATTGGATGGAACAGGGCTGAAGCCCAGATAAAAGGTTATATCTAAGGCGTATATCCTTTTATATCTAAAAGGAGCCTGAGTAGCGTAGGGGAGTAATGCCTCCTACAAAGGCAGCATTTAAGATCCAGCTGCTGCAATTACTGGCGAGTTCAGTCCCAGGCAGGCTCAAGGTCGACTCAGCCTTCCATCCTTTATAAGGTGGGTAAACTGAGGACCCAGTTTGTTGGGGACAATAAGCTGACTTTGTATAAATATAAATATACAAAAGTATGAAGGCTATTGCTTAACGCATTGTAAGCCTCCCTGAGTCTCCGGAGAAGGGCGGCATATAAATCAAATTTAAAAAAAAAAAAAAAGGCACGAAGAATCCGGAACATATGTTAAGTTGCAGTTCAGCTGATTTATTGCTCATGCCTGTACTGTACACACAAGAATCTAATCAACTAAGTCAGTACTAAATTGGTGCTAGATTGGTGCTGGAGTTAACGGAATTATAGAAGATCTGGACTTGGACTATTTGTGGAAATATAATGACTGATTCCTCAGAATAATCAGAATAGAGCTGGAAGGGACTTTGGAGGTCATCTAGTCCAGCCCCCTGCTCAAGCAGGAGATCTTATACCATTTCAGACAAGTGACTATCTAGTCTCTTCTTAAAACTCTCCAGTGATGAAGCACCCACAACGTCTGAAGGAAAGTTGTTCCACTGGTTAATTGTCCTCACCGTTAGGATGTTTCTCCTCAATTCCAGGTTGCTTCTCTCCTTGATTAATTTCCATCAGGGGTGGGTTTTACTTATCTTTACTACTGGTTCACAACAGGACCGTGTGTGCGCATGCGCTCGCTTCGCTTGCATGTTTGCTCATGCTCCTGCGCATGCGCAGAAGCTTCCTGATGACATCGGGGTCAGTGGGTGGAGCTTCCCGCCAGTTTTACTACCGGTTCTATAGAACCAGTCCAAACTGGGGGCAACCCACCACTGGTTTCCATCCATTATTTCTTGTCCTGCCCTCTGGTCCTTTGGAAAATAAATCGACCCCCTCCTCTTTCCGGCAGCCTCTGAAATATTGGAATATTGCTATCACGTCTTCCCTAGTTCTTCTTTTCTCTAGACTAGCCAAATCCAAATCCTCCAACCATTTTCCTTAATGTTTTAGCTGCCTTTAATAATCCTAGTTGCTCTTCTTTGCACTTTTTCCAAAGTCTCAACATCTTTTTTTGTAATGTGGTGACCAAAACTGGATGCAGTATTCCAGGTGTGGCCATACTAAGGCTTTATAAAGTGGTACTAATACTTCACATGGTTTTGTTTCTATACTTCTGTTTATATAACCAAGGAGTGTATTAGCTTTTTTGGCTAAATGCTGACTCACGTTTAAGTGATCGTCCACTAAGACTCCAAAGTCCCTCTCACAATTACTGTTTTGGGGCCAGATTTCGCCTAATCTGTACTTGTAACTTTGGTTTTTTCCTGCCCAGGTGTAAAACTTTGCTTTTCTCCACATTAAATTTTATTTTGTTGGATAGGGCCCATTGTTCCTCTCTTGACTTCATCCTCAGGCTGTGCCTCTCTTCCTCCTACATCAGGAGTCCTCAAACTTTTTAAACAGGGGGCCAATTCATGGTCCCTCAGACTGTTGGGGGGCTGGACCAGCTGGGTGGGCGTGACTAGATGGTCATGTGACTCCATGGATGTGGCCAATTTAGCAATCCATTAAACAATACACACAAATTAAACTTTAATTTGTTATGCTTCCGGGAGTGGAAAGCAGGTTAGGGAAGGGATGTGGCTGCCTTGGGGTGTGTAGGAAGGACTTGTGTGTGTGTGTTTATGTGTGTGGGAGTGTGTATGTGTGTGTGTTTCTCTCCCTCCCTCCCTCCTTTTCCCTCTCTCTCTCTGGAGGCTGGTGAGGCCAAAAACGGTCCCGTTTGTGGCCTCCTCAGCCTCCACATGTCCCATTTTTGGCCTCCTCAAACTCCAGAATGTGGGTGGGGGCTGGCGGGTAGGTGGTGTGAAGTAGGTGGGGCAGCCTTGTAGTCCCGCATAGCTCAGATTAATGGCTTTGGCTGGCCATATCTGGCTCGCATAATGTAGGACAGGGGTTTGAGGACCCCTGTCCTACATTATGGCCCACTTGAAATGCATGTAGATGCTTCATCATTGAAAGATCAATAGTATGAATGGAATGGCAGGTGCAATTACCAATTCTGATGGATTTTTGTTTAATCTGTTCATGTTGTGCAAATGTTTATAAAATGAATTGACAATTGTTTTTTTTTTATTTCTTTCGTATTAAACCCTCTGATTGTTCCTTGGAAGATTTAACTCCATCTGCCTTTGTAGAAGGTCAGTTCTTTGTTTTTGCTTTTTTTTTTTTTCAAAAGCCTTGCTTTGGCTTGGGGAAAAAAAAATCACTGGGAGATCTGAAAGGTTGAAAGGTAATCCTTCCTACGAACAAAAAAATGGTGACAGTCACATGGATTTGTTTCATATTTCAGCAATGAAATCTGTCGAAACTGTTTGAAGATTTGAGTTCACTAGGAGCTTGGCTGGAGAATGTGCTTCTGAGCTCTTGAAAAATACTGGGTGATTAAGTAGCAGAAAGTACTGTTAAAAAGAATGCGGTGCTCTTAATATAATTGCCTTGCATGTGGAATGTGGTTTAGCTGAGCTATTGGTGAATGCCAGCAGATATTCATTATATAAGTAAAAGTTAGATTTAACTACATAACATAGGAAAGCTTACCTAAGCGATGTCTTAAGGAAAAGGAACCATGAGAGAGAAATTGGGAACAGCCTTGCTTCTTTGAACCATGTTTAACTGACAATAGACTAGGTTGACTTGGGGCAGTGTATGAAGATCCTTTCTCTTATATTTACCCTTGAATTCAAAAATGGCTTATAGATGCGAAGAAGTGATGGAGGATCCAACAAAACCCTCCTTATTTGGAAAGCAGCCATGAACAGGACAAAAATCTGTTGAGAAGGTGGCCTCCCATCGCCCTGTTCGCTCCCACAGAGTTGGCTTCCTCAGGGTACCTTCAGCTAGACAATGTCGACTGGTGATCCCTAGGGGGAGAGCCTTCTCTGTGGGAGCCCTAACCCTCTGGAATACATTACCCCTGGAGCTCTGGATAATCCCCGACCTCTGAACCTTTTGCCGGGCCTTGAAGACCTGGCTCTTCCAACAGGGGGGCCTGGGTTGATTCTATACTGATTTTGTAGCTTTTTATATTCTTAAATCTTACATTTGAATTGGTATTCCCATGTTTAACTTTATCTAATGGATACTCTGTTTTAATTTGTCTTTTAATCTTTGTATTTTCTGTTTCTTATTGTTGTGAGCCGCCCTGAGTCCTTTGGGAGAAGGGCGGCATATAAATCCAATCAATCAATCAATCAATCAATCAATCAATCGGGTTTCCTTTAGAAACATAAAGTAAAAGTAGAGGTTCCCCTCGCACATACGTGCTAGTCGTTCCCAACTCTAGGGGGCAATGCTGATCTCCATTTCAAAGCTGAAGACCCAGCGCTGTCTGAAGACGTCTCCATGGTCATGTGGCTTAATGGTTTTCCTGCACTTTAGAAATTTTGGCAACAGACTCATTTGGAAGAGCCTTAGATAGCTCAACAGGCTAGATAGCCTCTTATTAATACCCAGCTGTCTGCAATTGTGCAAGTTTGAGGCTCAAGGTTGACTCAGCCTCCCATCCTTTCTAAGGTAGGTAAATTGAGGACCCAGTTTGTGGGGGCAATAAGCTGACTTTGTATAAAATATACAAAAATATGAAGGCTATTGCTTAACGCATTGTAAGCTGCCCTGAGTCTCTGGAGAAGGGAGACATATATATCTAATTAAAAAAAAAAATCTTATCCAAGGAAGTAGGGAAGCCATTACCTGTTCCAGGTCTGACATGCACACACACAAGAAATACAGATTCAAAGCCTTAATTTGCTTTGAAGTAGCAGGCAGGGCATATATGCAGAAGCAACATGATTTCAAGCAATCCTAATGTCATGGCTCCATCGGATCCTGGTTCAGAGGAGGAAGAGAACTGGGACCATCTGATGTGGATGGCAATGTCCCCTTGAATGGGGAATCTAGGGGCTGAGGATGAAGCAGTCCCAGGGCCATCGGCAGGAGGCAGACGACTGGACAAAGAGCTGCTGCAAAAGCAGATCAGCTGTGGAGGGTTACTGGAGAGGACAGACTCCAGTCCAGACCACCTACAATGTGGAACTCCTGCCCTGCCCTGCCTGATCTGTGAGCAGCAGAGCAGAGGGAGGCACAGAGGAGTTTGATGAAGTTGCTCACAAGGAAGCAGCCCAATCCCTCCTCACAAGGAACACCTGGAGAAAAGATTTAACTGGACATTGGGGGAAGGTGTTTGTTGGGAACATCTGTTTGCTTTGATGCACACCTCCCCGCTTTCGTGAATGATGTCTTGTGAATCTTGGATTGTGTTTTTTGGCTCTGAAATTTGGACTTTGTGGACTTTGGACTTGGCTCTCTGATTTTGGACCATTGGATCGTGCTTCATTTTTTGGAATCTGGGCTTGTGTTGCGGACTTGGTACTTATAGTTATTGTGATTTCCCTTTGGGCTTTGTGGGTCAGCTAAGACTTAGTTTGTGGAACCTGGGAATTTGGACTGAGGGAAAACAGAGGGCAGAGCTTCACCAGCACCATTGGTGGGTCATTTGATGCTATGTTAAGTGTGTAATAAATTGACTTTACATTCTCTGCCTTGCCAGCGTGACTTGGATCAGAACATTCAAATCCCTCAGAATCATCAGGAAAATATCTGAGTAAGCACCAACACCAGGCAGAAACATCCCCAGGACACAATCCAGAGGTTGTAGAGTCATCACAGATCTTCATTCAGCCCAACTTGAATGTCTTTCTTAATCTCCTGTTGATTTCCCTTGACCATTAGTAGCTCAGATTTTTGTAAAGAGCTTAATCTTGCAATCAACCTTTATATCATTTGAACTGCCTGATTCTCTGTTTTGTGTCTTCTTCTCACACTTGACACTCCTCAGACTTTGCAGCCTAATCTGCCCCAGGTGTCTCTCTGCTGTTCTCTGAGGCAGCCTGTTGTTCCATAGGGTTCTTTGAAGTAAGCTCTTCTCAGAGTCAGAAGATGACAAGAGAAGATCCTTCTCCATTGCCCTGATCATTGGAATAAGGTCCTGATGGAAGAAGCCCTCACTTCCAGATCTCATTGAATAAGGAGATAATTCTAGGATCAGATGGTCCCCAAAATGCCCAGATCTTCATCCATGTAGGGTTTTAAATGTGACCACCAATACCATGAATTGCCCTGGAAGCCAAGCAGTAATCAGTGGAGCTCTGAAAATAGGACATATTGGGTGTGGAACAATTTTAGTTTTGCTGAATCCAAAACATTTTTTTGCTGTTTTGACAAATCTTAGGAGCTGCTCCAGCATACCTGTGATACTCTTTCTTTTAACCCCACAGCAGATCATTGAGATAGGTTGGAATGAGTGGGACTCACTCAAGTTATCCAGTAACTGTCTCAATCCAGTGTTTGATCCACTGTGCCGGTTGAATTCATTCTCCTGATTTCTGGAGGCAACAGACTCATCTGTACCCTCTCTGCAGTTGGAGTTTTCAAATTTGGGGAGTAAATTAAATTCCTTTCTGAATGACTTCTCTAGGTCTCCAGATTAAAGCTCATCATCTAACTGACTTCAAATTTATCCATCTTTCTGGTATTAGAAAACTAGGCAAGCGTTCTTTGTGACGGTTTATTAACAGTCATGCTCATTCTCATATAGATTATAGACCTCTTATTAATTCCCACGCAATAACTTCTTTGTGGAAAAACCCAGCCTGGTAAATCATATTGGGGATGATTAATTCAGCGAGCAGAAGAGCTTAAACATACCAGAATAAATCTTGAAAGTCATTGCGGGTTGATGTTGGAGCAGCTTTTTAATGAAGGTATTAGGTAAATAAGTATCAGATGCAGTTCTACCACACGCTGCTGGCGTCATATTGCTGTTTTAATTAGGGACACAGCATTTTGTTTTAGCAAACATTTGCAGAAAGAAGTTTTCACAGCCTTCAAAAAACTTTTCCTCCCAAGGAGAGTTGACTTTCAACCTGTTTATTTTATTTTTAGGCCTGGTTTTCTAATCCTATAGCACTGACTGGGCATAGATGTATGTTTCTGTGTCTGGGTATAAAGAATTGTTGACCATCCAGATTAGGAATTCAAGTATTTGGGGTCCAACACTGTGCAACCCTGGAAACTATAATATGAGGAACCCTGGAAACTATAATATGAGGCGTATTATTCATTCATTGCCATCCTTCAGTCTCAAGAGACTATGGTATTGTGCTCTAGAAAGAGGTCCTAAAACAGCATCTAGTGTGACTAAAAATGCCAATTTGAGAGTGGCAATCCCTTCCACACTGAGGGCAGATACATTCTGTCCCCTGCCCAGCCCCCAGATTTCGCTGGTTCCGGGACTGCCTCTTTGCCTCAGCCTGCCGAACATGTGTCTCTTCCAATTGGAGAAGGCCATGCTGCGTCTTTAGCCTCCAAGCTGAACGATCGGAGGTCAAGGTTTCCCAGTTGTTAATGTCCATTTCCAGGACCTTTAGGTCCCTCTTGCAGATATCCTTATATCACAGCTGTGGTCTCCCTCTGAGGCGCTTTCCCTGCACTAATTCTCCATACAGGAGATCTTTCAGAATCCAACCATCAGCCATTCTCACGACATGACCAAGCCAGCGTAGATGTCGCTGTTTCAATAGTGTATACATGCTAGAAATTCCAGCAAGTTCCAAGACTGCGCTATTTGGAACTTTGTCCTGCCAGGTGATGCTAAGAATTCGTCGGAGACAGTACACATGAAAGGTGTTCAACTTTCTCTCCTGCCATACGTAGTGGGTCAAGACTCACTACAGTACAAGAGTGTGCTCAGGACACAGGCTCTATAGACTTGGATCTTTGTATGTTCTGTCAGCTTCTTATTAAGCCATACTCTCTTTGTAAGTCTGGAAAATGTGGTGGCGGCTTTACCAATACGTTTATTCAGCTCAGTATCTAAAGAGAGAGTGACACTTGATAGTTGAGCCTAGGTACACAAAGTCACGGACGACCTCCAGTTCTTTTGCAAAGATTGTAATATAGGGAGATGAATCCATGTCCTGACCCATAACCTTGTGTTTTTTTCAGGCTGATTGTTAGTCCAAAGTCTTGGCAGGCCTTGCTAAAACTGTCCATGAGTTGTTGAAGGTCTTCAGCAGAGTGAGCAGTGACGGCATCATCATCAGCGAAGAGGAAATCCCGTAAGCATTTCAGCTGGACTTTAGACTTTGCTCTCAATCTAGAGAGATTGAAGAGTTTTCCGTCTGAACTGGTCCGGAGGTAAATACCCCCTGTTGCAGTTCCAAAAGCATGTTTGAGCATGACAGCAAAAAAGATCCCAAATAAAGTTGGCGTGAGGACACAGCCCTGCTTCACTCCACTTTGAATATCAAAGGAATCTGAAGTTAAGCCATCAAAAACTACAGTGCCCTTCATTTCCTCAGTGAAGGGTATTATTATTTCTCAGTATCTATAATACTGAGGAGTATTATAATACTCCTCAGTGTGGAGTATTATTATTTATTAAATTTATATGCTACCCATTTTACTGTCAAGTGACTTTGGCTGGCTTGAATACTGTGTATTTTATGCTAAACCCCAATTTACCATTTAAAGCAATCCTCAACTTACAACCATTCATCTAGTGACCATTCAAAGTTACAACAGCACTGAAAAAAAGTGACTTACCACAATCCTTGTACTCACAGCATCCCCACAATCACACAATCAAAATTCAGGTGCTTGGCAACTGGTGTGTATTTATGGTGGTTGTTTGATCCATCATTTCAAGCCAGCTTCCAACAAGCAAAGTCAATGGGATAAGCCAGATTCACTTAACGACCGCATGAATCTCTTAACAATCGCAATGATTTGATTAACAACCATGGCAAAAAAAAAGGGTTGTAAAATCTGGCCTGACTCACTTAACAACAAAAATTCTGGTCCTCGTTGTGTTGTTGAATGCCTCTCTACATGGGTCTCCCCTTGAGGAGCACCTGGAGGCTCCAACTGGTCCAGAATGCGGCCGCGCGGGTCGTTATGGGAATGATGTGGCGCTCCCATGTGACCCCCCTCCTGCACGAGCTGCACTGGCTCCCGGTGGTCTTCCGGGTGTGCTTCAAGGTTTTGGTGACCACCTTTAGAGCGCTCCATGGCTTAGGACCTGGTTATTTACGGGACTGACCGCCTACTACCATCAATACCCTCCCACCGGCCGGTACGCTCTCACAGAGAGGGGCTCCTCCGGGTGCCGTCGGCCAAACAATGTCGACTGGCGGCCCCTAGGGGGAGAGCCTTCTCTGTGGGGGCACCTACTATCTGGAACAAGCTCCCTCCAGAGATACGGAAGATCCCGGATCTGTGCACCTTCCGCCGCACTCTCAAGACCTTTTTATTTCACAAGGCGGGGCTGGCCTAATCTTTTCCCTCTTTTTTTAATATGTAAATTTTAAATTGGTTTTTAAATGATTGGGGTGTTTTAATTTGTCTGGGCCAAATTATTTAATTTGCTTTTATCCTATTTTTAAATTTTGTATTGTGTATTTTTTATTGCTTGGCTGTTCACCGCCCTGAGTCCTTCGGGAGTAGGGCGGTATATAAATCAAATAAACTAAACTAAACTAACTAAGCCTGTAGTTCAATTGCATGTTCTTGGCCAAAAAATCTAGGGAGGAAAGAGGTTACTGGTAATGATTTTCATAGACACAAGGCCCCCTCTGAAAATGATTTCTTAGAACTTCTCAGTTGGGTCCTATGACAAAGTACATACAATTGGTGATGCTACAATCATCATCTTTTAATGACCCCCATAATCCCTTGTAGGGTGGAGTCTGGGCAACTGAATGGAGCTGAATACTGTCCGGATGCCCTTCCTGTCACCAATGTGGAGTTATATTCAGCAGATAAATTCTCATCGTGCCCAGAGAGTGAAATATTTGCCTCTGCCTAGGATTGAACTCACAGCCTTCTGATTGTGAGGCGAGAGCTCCACCTCTAGGCCACCACACCACTCAATTGGTTATTCTACAACGGCATGTATAAAACTACAATGGCATGGTATAAAACTCTACTAGAACAATGGCTTCTCTTTGCTCATGGATGGACTACCAATCCTATTTCTGAGGGGTCCTTGGTGCTCTCTGAGCTTGCTTGTTTTCTTGCAGAGGTTTCATGACCCAAATTAGGTAACATTATCAGTCCTAGTCCTAGCACTGATGACGTTACCTCATTTGGGTCATGAAACCTCTGCAAGAAAGCAAAGCAAGCTCAGAGAGCACCAAGGACCCCTCACATCAACCCTGAGCTACAAATATTCTCCTTTATTAATTCCATTTCTATCATCCTATGGTTATCCAGGTATGTATTTCTCTCTTAACTGGATTTAAACTACATAAATTTTGGGGTCGATAGCTGCCTTTAAATCTAGCCCAAATTTCAAAGCCTGTGCTCGAAAAAGATAAGATTGGGAAGAAAACCAAGTCTGATTTGATCAATTACGATTAAAATACCATCAACTTTCTAGAACTGATATCATAAACCCACCTCACTCCCTTTTTGTATAATAACCTGGAATGAGCTCCCCCCGGAGATACAGAGGATCCCGGATCTGCGCACCTTCTGCCGCACTCTCAAGACCTTTTTATTCCACCAGGCTGGCCTGGCCTAATCTTTTCTCTTTTTCTCTTTTAATATGTAAATTTTAATCTGTTTTTAAAGGATTGGGGTGTTTTAAATCTGTCTGGGCCAAATTGTTTAATTTGGTTTTATTCTGTTTATAAATTTTGTATTTATGTATTTTATCGTTTGGCTGTTCACCGCCCTGAGTCCTTCGGGAGTAGGGCGGCATATAAATCAAATAAAGATAAAGATAAAGATAATTTCCCTTTGTATTGCCTTAAACATTTCACTTTTGTACGTAAAAGTTCTGCGGCCTGTATTCAGGATTTTGAGTCATCTTACGTAGCCTGAATCTGTAGATTGTGTATCTCTGATTCTGTTTAATTTTTTAAAAAATTAATCCTCTCCCTCAAGGCTACTCACATAGATAAAAACCTCTAAAACAGATGATAAGAGGCAATAATCAAAACAGAATAATTTAAGTAGAAGGAGTTCAAACAACTGACCCCATGCCAGGTGTTATACCTCCTCCAGATGATCACAGAAAGATATATATATATATATTTCATTTTTAGACAAGAAATCTTTAACTATTGCTGTTCTCCTGTGGACAATTAGCAGAAGCACATCTTAATAGACGCCTTGTATCATCTTTTATGGGCATGCCAACTTATGTGCAATTAAGTTTAGATTGTATAATAAAATGCAGTGACATTTTAGCCTGGAGTTTATGTCCCAAGAAGAAGTTCTGAACATTATTTTCAGAATAACTTCATGGTGGGGCCACGGAAGAGAAATCTTTGTGCTCTAGCCTTGACAGGTGAAGAGACAGGCAGACAGGCAAGCAAGTAGGAAGACTGGCTGGTTAATATGTAGGAATTAAGCAGAGCTGTATAGGATTTCATGTTATTTCATGTTTTCCTCCTCTTTCCACTTTCTGCTCGAAAGCAGGAAGAACGTAGGAAGTTAGCACCCATCCCTCTCCTAGGAAACTGAGATATTTTAGGAAATATTAAAAGGGCAGAATATTTCTCCTAAAAGGGAGGCAGAAACTCACACTTCCCTCTCACCTTTGTCAAAGGGACATAACAAAGTACATAACAAAGATCTACCTCCTTTAGGCAGAGCCATAATAGGAATCCTAAAGCCCTTTCATTACATCATCACCCAGCAAGAGTCAACCAAGCCTAGGACTCAGGACAGACTACAGCCGTGATGGTGAAAATGGGCCATTTTCGCCCATTTTTGGCCTCCCTGGACATCTGTGCACCCCATTTTTCACCCCCCCCCGAAGCATTCAGCAGGCCAAAAACAGACAAAAACAGCCAATTTTCGCCCATTTTTTGGCCTCCTTTCACCCTCCCCCCCCACCAGAAGTATTCTGCAGGCCAAAATGGCTCATTTTTTGGCCAAAAAAATGGGTCATTGTTGCCTGTTTTTGGCCTCCTTTCACTCCCCCTCCTCCAGTAGCATTCTGCAGGTCAAAATTGTTGGGCTTACCTTTCAGTTCCAGCCCGCAGGGCTCCCGAAGGCAAGTCCTGTGCTCTGCTGAAGGGTGGGCAGGGAGATGTGGGTGGTTCCCCGGGGCCGGATTAATGGCTTCAGCGGGCCGCATGCATCCCGTGGGCTGTAATTTGAGGACCTGGCTAATTTTGTCCCTTATTGGCCAACAATCATGGCAGCTGCAGAATTGAACGCACATTGCAATGTAAGGCTTCCAAAGAGTTTGGGTGTCCTCATCTAACCATTCACTCATGTTCTTATAATCTAGTTGTTAGCTTCTTCCCCAAAATCCTACATAACCACAGGCACAATCCATGCAGGGAATCTGGTAAATTACATTTGAAGTTTCTCCCACCACTAAACCATCTTTGTAGTGCATGGCTTTTTTTGAATGCATGTCCATTCCACCTTCTGTTTGAATTATTTTGTTTCTATTATTGCAGCTAATTGATTTGTTGGAGAGGTTTTTAGGAAGATACCTACTGGATCTAGAAGTGGGGATTCCCATTGACACAAATAAGTGCATCCAGTATGGATATATGCATATCCAATATGGATTGGGACTTTTTAAGTTTGAAGAGAGAATTTTAATGTTCACCTGGGAATATTCTGCTATAGCTGCAAAAATTCAGTTTCCATTAAGAGAGCAAATAATAATAATAAAAAGAGAAAGATGCATTTCATCCTCCTGATTGCCTTGATTTCCCGCTGGTGAGGCTTTTTTAAAAGTAATAATTATTTTCAATATGTATTACAGTATTATTTTTAACCGAAAAAGGTTCTTTGGTAGACAGAAGTGACTTAAATGATGAAAATAAACCAGAGGTGGTATTTATCTGGTTCAGAACAGTTCACCCGAACCGGTAGTGGAAATTGCGGGTGGGCCTGCCCAGCAGCCCCGGCTCTATGCCATTCTATTTAAACATGTGTTTGAGGGTGGGCACATGTGGAGCAAAGCGCATGTGGAGAAGGCTGGGCATATGGAAGGCATATGTGTGCACAAACTGGTTGCGTGTTCACATGAAGCGAGCGTGCACGCCAGAAGTGGGTTTCAGCAGGTTCTGATCAGTTCTGGAGAACCCGTACCAGACATTTTGAATAGTTCTGACTGGCCCCGCCCCCATCTATTCTCTGTCTCCCAAGTCCCAGCTGATCGGGAGGAAATGGGAATTTTACAGTAACCTTCCCCTGGATTGGGGAAGGAATGGAGATTTTGCAGTATCCTTCCCCTGCCACACCCACCAAGCCACACCCACCAAGCCATGTCACTCCCACCAAGCCACACCCACAGAACCGGTAGTAAAAAATTTTGAAACCCACCACTGGTGCACACGCATGGCGAACTGGTAGTAACATAATGTGAAACCCACCACTGAAATAAACATAACTGAAAAAAGGCTATCATGAGCTCTGGTTGCAGCAAAGAACTGCTTGAGGATTTTGCTGCTTGTATTCTACAGATGACCAAGCATTTATTCTAAACTGTTATAGTCTGTTATAACTTTTTTTTAAAAAAAACAAAAAATTGGAATGTACACGTATGCATAGACATGCTCCCACACTTATCAGATCACATTATACAGTGCATTCCTTGAAAAGATGAGTGAATTCTAAAAAGCAATGGATATAAACAGCCTTTCTCTGTTTCATTCTCATGCAATATTTACAGTATTTTTTAGCAAAGAGGAGAAGGCAGATAAACAGGAGCTGAGCTTTTGTGGGATACAGTAATTACTCTGGGTTTCAGCAAAATCCTTTCAAAGGCCATCAGGTAAACATTAGCTTGAATGGCAGTGGTGTGTCATCTTTTAAGGGAAGCTTGATTTACATTAGACCTAATGGCTGAACTGGGAACTTGCACAGACAATTATGCACTTCCTGGGATGTTGAGTTAGGTGGAGTCCAACCATTGATCCTTCTAGCTTAGTTTTATTAATAATGATTGGTCATGACTCTCCGCAGCTTCAGGCAGAGATCTGTTTCGCCTCTTCATGAAATCGATCTCCTGAAGAGAAAGCATGTGTTCAAATTCTGAGCTAATATGGTCTTTGTGGATATTTTCCTCACAAGAACGAATCCTCTTAGGGCAGGGGTCTCCAAACTTGCAACTGGAAGACTTGTGGACTTCAACTTCCAGAAGTCTGCAGCCAACATGGCTGGCTGAGGAATTCTGGGAATTGAAGTCCACAAGTCTTCAAGTTGCCAACTTTGGAGAGCCCTGATCTCAAGTAAAGATAAAGGTTCCCCTCACACATATGTGCTAGTCATTCCCCACTCTAGGGGGCAGTGCTCATCTCTGTTTCAAAGCCAAAGAGCCAGTGCTGTCTGAAGACGTCTCCGTGGTCATGTGGCCGGCATGACTAAATGCCAAAGGTGCACGGAATATTGTTCCCTTCCCACCAAAGGTGGTCCCTATTTTTCTACTTGTATTTTTTACATGCTTTCGAACTGCTACGTTGGCAGAAGCTGGGACAAGTCACGGGAGCTCACCCCATTACATGGCACTAGGGACTCGAACCGCTGAACTGCCAACCTTTCAATCAACAAGCTCGAAGCTTTTAGGGCAATATATTTTTGTAATTTAGCTTTATTTCCCTATTAGTGGGATAGAACTTCAGATAAGTACATCCATTTCAACAAAATCCATTTTGTTGAATTCCAAAACCAATTCTTTTTATTTTCTGTTTTTTTAAAAAAAGAGAGTGCCCTTTGTATTATTGCTGTAAACCCCTTTGTACATGGGGCTGTACACTTGGAAGCTATAACTGGTATAGAATGCAGTTGTGCACACAATCCTGATGTTTTTAGGTTCATCCATGTTATCCCCTGTTGTGTGCGTGGCACTTCCCAGTTTACTTCCAGTTGCAATTCAAGATGCTGTTATCACCTTTAAAACCTGTCTGTCTGTCTGTCTGTCTGTCTGTCTGTCTGTCTGTCTGTCTGTCTGTCTGTCTATCTATCTATCTATCTATCTATCTATCTATCTATCTATCTATCTATCTATCTATCATCAGAACAGGGTGGGAGGGATAACAGTAACAGAGTTGGAAGGGACCTTGGAGGTCATCTAGTCCAACCCCGTTCATGCAAGAGATCCTATACCATTTCAGACAAGTGACTGTCCAATCTCTTCTTAAAAGCCTCCTAAAAGATGAAGCATCTACAACTTCTGAAGGCAAGCTATTCCACAAGTCAATTGTCTTCACTGTTAGGGAGTTCCTCCTTAATTTCCAGGTTGCTTCTCTCCTTGATTAGTTTCCATCCATCGTTTCTTGTCCTGCCCTCTGATGCTTTGGAAAATAAATTGATCCTCTCTTCTTTGTGGCAGCCCTTCAAATACTGGAATACTGTTATCATGTCCCCCCTATTCCTTCTTTTCTCTAGACTAGCGGGACTGCCTCTTCCTTAAGTTGGGCTTCCCTGTCCTCCACTGTCTCTCAGAGTTTGCCCAAATTCATGTCTGTTGTGTCAATGACACTGTCTAACCATCTCATTCTCTGCCATGTCTTTCTCCTTTTGCTTTCAATTTTTCTGAACACCCAGGTCTTTTCCAATGACTCCTCTCTTCCTATTAGGAGGCCAAAGTTTTTGAGCTTCATCTTCAGTATCTGTCCTTCCAAAGAACAGTCCGGGTTGATTTCTTTTAGGAAAATAAACTTACGCTATTTAATTGAACTCTAACTCTGGATGACCTATCTTAATATTCAGGTCAGCCAGAAGGCCTTTAAAAAAATATTCTCACTGTGTACATTCTGTTGATGGAGCACAAGAGAGAAAATCTCTGAAGGAAAGATCCCAAATGTCAAGCTGATGGCCACAACCTGCAACCAAAGCTCCACCTTTTCAAAAATGTGTATTGGACATAAAAAGGGCTGCAGCTTTAGCTGCACTATTGTGGCTGCCATCTTGATTTTCTATACCCTGTGACTAGACTTTCTACATCCTCATACCAGGGTTGAAATCCCGCAGATTCTGACAGGTTCTGGAGAACTGGTAGCGGAAATTTTGAGTAGTTCAGAGAACCAGCAAATACCACCTCTGCAGGGGTGGGTTCTAAATTTTTTTACTACTGGTTCTGTGGGCATGCCTTATTTTGTGGGCGTGGCTTGATAGTCATGTGACTATCAGGATTTAGCAGGGGTATTGGTCTACCAGGCTTTTAACTGCTTGTAGAGCTGTACCGGTCAACCATTTATTCTTGGAGTGTCCTGGTCTACCCATCTGTTTTTCAAGTGTCCTGGTCTACCCATTTGTTTTTCAAGTGTTCCGGTCTACCCATTTGTTTTTCAAGTGTCCTGGTCTACCCATTTGTTCTTGGAGCATCCTGGTCTACGCATTTGTTCTTGGAGTGTCCTGGTCTACCCTTTTGTTTTTCGAGTGTCTCAGTCTACCCATTTGTTTTTTGAGTGTCCCGGTCTACCCATTCGTTTTTCGAGGCACCGGTCTACCCATTTGTTTTTCAAGGCACCAGTCTACCACCACACTGCCTTTTAACACTGATCAGCTGTAGGCAGCCCTTTGAAGTCCCTCAGCAAGCATTTAAACAGGTTTTTTTCTTTCTAGCTATCAGCTGGGACTCAAGAGGCAGTGAATAGATTGGGGACGGGGCCAAATAAAAGGTAAGAATAACATGGGTGGGGCAGGAGAGCCGAACTCCCAAACAAAGAGAACCGGTTCGGTGACGTCATTTCGTCACTGCTACCGCTCTGCCGAACTGGGCCGAACTGGGATGAACCCACCACTGCACCTCTGGCTGGCCCCAGAATGGGGTGGGAATGGAGATTTTGCAATATCCTTCCCTTGCCATGCCCACTAAGCCACAGCATGCCCACCAAGCCACACCCATGGTAGTAAAAAAAATTGGATTTCACCACTGCCTCATATCCCTCCCAGGTGATCAAGTGCCTTTAATCAGCTGTCGTTCTTGGCTTTGTAGGAAGTTAGCACCCACCCATCTCCTAGGAAAATGACATATTTTAGGAAATATTAAAAGGTCAGAATATTTCCCCTAAAAGGGAAGCAGAAATTACCCCCTCCCCCACCTATGTCAATGGGCCATTAAGGCCTGGGCCAGTCTATTCTACATAACAAAGATCTACCTCCTTCAGGCAGAGCCATAATAGGAATTGCCCTCATCCAAGATCCAACAAAGGTAGGATTAGCTCTCTACCCATCTGGCAACAGAACTCACCACATGGTACCTGGGGAGATTGCATCATTACCCAGCAAGGCTCAACCAAATTTAGCACACAGGACAATCTACAGAGTTGCCCCTGCATGGCCCCATGGGAGTCTGACAACCAATCAGAATACAACCTCAAAGTCAAAGCCCAACAGAGGTTGTAAAAGCCAGGCACTCTCAGCATCTCTGCCCTTTTTCTGCCCAGGATCTCAAGCCATGTGATCCTGTTCATCAATAAACCTTCTTTCCAAGCAACTTCCATGTTTCCAGTGTCTTTCTCCCCACTTGGAACTGAACCCAGATGGACATTTCTTCCAACACCCTTCTCTCTTTCCATTTCAGGACAGGGATCTGACCTTCCTCTTTAGCCAGACCTTTTCAGCTCGAGTTATACCAATGATGAATATGACTCTTTCATGCTATTCTGAATGGTTATATTTTCCTTTTCACGGTTAACCTTCAGTGCCCTCGGAGCTGAAAGGAAGCATATAACGGATGAAAATAAATACACTTTGAAGCCAGACACAGCAAACTACCCCTCAAGACATAGAAGAGCAGTCCCTCCCCACCCCACACTCTCTCTCTAGGCCTCAAAATGTCCACATATCACATTAGAAGTAGGACAGGTATATTATGTGCTAGAAAAGGAAAGCAAAATAATAGAAAAACAATAAACCTTTCTTCAGGGTAGAAACAGTTTGCACTGAAAATATTCCTGGACAGAAAATGGTAGCTTACATGCTGCTTTGCGTTGTGGCTTTAATGGGGGCTTTTTTGCACGCCTCTGTGATGAGTTGTTCAGTTGCTCCCCCAGATGCCTCTCTGCAGACAGAGGAGATGATGCTGGGAACGATGTGTTCATTTCCTAGTTGTGTGTTTCCTAGTCGTTGTGATCCTTGCCTTGCTTTGGGTTGACACCATGCCTTGACTTTGGATCGTGCTTTGTGAACCCTGGACTTTTCTTGCTTTGCGACTCCTCTTGTGTTGTGGATTTAGTTTGCCTGGTGGATTTGTCTTGTTTGGGAAACTTTCAAGTGCCTCGTGGTCTCATTGGCCATTGCTCTGTAGACTAGCATTGGTTTGCTTTTGGCTGGACTCAGTTAGAACAGTTCTGGGTGTCAGAACGGCAATCAGCCCCGTTCCCTTGCGTGGGGTAATTGCCCTCATTTTGAGTTGGATCGTGACTTTTATCCTATATACTTTGATCAATAAAACCGGAATACATCTTCTAATCAAACTCATATTTATTGTAAGAAAATAAAGACATCTTACTATCTAAATTAGATTACATATTGGCAAAGAATCCCCAGCCTGACCTTAGCTGGCTGGAGAACAAAGGAAAGTTTCTAGAAGAAGTGCAAAGGAATGCGGACATGCGTAGTAGATGCTGATAAGAAACTTGGCTAAGAAACGGTAAGTCTGACAGTTCAGAAATAATAGCTCTGCTGGTAAATATAAAAATGCAGTGACACTGGGTTTTGGGTGATGAGAATTGCTGGGGAATATTAATAAACCCACTAAACCACTGTTATGTCTGCATCAGGGGTGGTATTCACTTATTTTCCCTACTGGTTTGCAAATGTGAGCACACATGCCATCCACCCATGCGCCCACCCTTCCATGCATGTGTTTTGCTGGCACGTGCACCTTCCACGCATGCGCCCAACCTCAAAAACGTGCCTAAATAGGATGGCATAGAGCCATGGAAGGTAGGTGGGTGGGAGGGCCCACCTGCAATTTCCACTACGGGTTCAGGCAAATCGGTCCAAACCGGCTGAATATCAGTTGAGTGAGCAGGACAGCACAACCTCCATGAAAAGGAATGAATGCCTGAAAATGCAGATATACATTCAGTCTGCACTCCCACTTTTTGTACTTGTCAAATAGCGTTTATCTCAGCTCCTAAGGTTTATTACAATCTTGGAAACCTCAACATCCATACTGCTAACTAACCAAGAGGTCTTTCTTGTTGTGATTGCATATATTTATTTCTAATGTGTGTGTGTGCATACACACACACACACACACACACACACACACACACACACACAAACACACAACTGCCTGCAATTTTCAATAACAGTCAAACAGTAGGAACATAGCTCCTAAGCGCTAGTAAAAAATAAATCATGGTTCACAATACAACTCCCACATATGGCACCTGATTTCAATAGCATGGGATCCATCCATCTTTCATGTCCTAGACAATCTTGCAAATTGCACCAGCTTAATGTGCTTTCCAAATGACTGCAAAAACGAGTGCTAATATCACATCTGGGATGAAGCTACCATGAATAAACAGTGCCTGCACCTTGCACAAAGTCACCTCATTTGAGAAGTTAATGTGGAAGGTTCAGGCAATGTTTGCCCGCGATAGAAATTTGCAAGAACATCTGAGAATAACTGGACACTTCTGTTTGAAGAAAATGGACTTGGAGCAGGGGTGGTATTCATTTACCTTCGCTACCGGTTTGCAAATGTAAGTGTGCACGCCTCCTCCATGCATACGCAGAGGGTCAAAAATGGGATGTGATGACATCTGGACGGGTGGGCGGAGCCTCCCGCCACCGGTGCTACCGAATCGTGCGATCCGGATAGAACTGGCTGAATTTCACTACTGACTTGGAGATATGTGGGGACCAAGCCAGATAAGTCTGTATGAGAGGTATCTTTCACCAGGTTCTGACCAGTTCTGGAGAACCGGTAGCGGAAATTTTGAGTAGTTCGGAGAACCAGTAGTAAAAATTCTGACTGGCCCTGCCCCCATCTATTCTCTGCCTCCCAAGTCCCAATTGATCGGGAGGAAATGGGGATTTTGAAGTAACCTTCTCCTGGAGCGGGGTGGGAATGGAGATTTTACAGTGTCCTTCCCCTACCTTGCCCACCAAGCCATGCCATGCCCACCAAGCCACACCCACAGAACCGGTAGTAAAATTTTTTGAAACCCACCATCTTGGCTTAAATCTAGAAGCCATTGTAGTACCTGAAATCTAGTGTTATATAGCAGCGTTGCCTTTTTCCTGCCAATAAGTGGGCCATTATATTCTCCATTTGCTATTTCTCAGTTGTCTTCAGAAGCAGCCCCAAGCAAAGTGCATTGAAGTCAGAGAACCAGTAGAAGATAAGGGCATGAATTATCACCTCCACGTTTTTTTTTAGCCCAGTCTATCTGACAAACAATCTTGAGCTCCTTAGATATCAAATGTAAATGCTGATCAGTAAGTATATTGCCACTTAGAGTCCTTTGTCTGAGATGGACAGCTATAGAAATTGAGTGAGTGAGTGAGTGTATGAACAAATTGATACATAATTTTTTTTTAGATTTTATATTTTGGGCTATGTTGTACAAGAATCAATAGGATCCAACCAGAGGTGGTATTCAGCAGGTTCTGATAAGTTCTGGAGAACCGATAGTGGAAATTTTGAGTAGTTCAGAGAACCAGTAAATACCACCTCTGACTGGCCCCGCCCCCATCTATTCTCTGTCTCCCGAGTCCCAGTTTATCAGGAGAAAATGGGGATTTTGCAGTAACCTTCCCCTGGAGTGGGGAGGGAATGGAGATTTTACAGTATTCCTCCCCTGCCATGCCCTCCAAGCCATGCCCACTGAGCCATGCCACGCCCACCAAGCCACGCCCACAGAACTGGTAGTAAAAAGTGTTGAATTCCACCAATAGAAGCCTGACCTCGGTAACCTTTAGTTCAAGATGTATGACAGACAGATCATAATTAGTAGAGAAGCCTGAATGAATAACGTCATCTTCAATGAAATGCAATCTCCTACTCAATATATATCCAAGAAAGGATCTCTTGTCCTGGTGCATATGGAGATGGCCTTGAAGATATGTGGCAGCCTTTGGTAAAACCTGAGGTTAGCCTGGGAAAACAAGAAAATTCATTCGTTCATTCGTTAATTGATTCGTTCCTTCGTTCATTTGTTTGTTTGTTTGTTGTTTGTTAAATTTATGAGTAGCCTATCTCACTGTGGGGCTACACTAGGTGGCTTACAATAATATAGAGGAAGAAAAATGACAGGAGTGTAAACGGAACAGAAGTAAAATAATAGAATAATAAAATAAACCATTACAAGGAACACGATGAGAACAAATACATCAATAGGATAACCAAAAGGATGGATGGGTAGAGAGTAGAGAGCAAATGGGTGAGGGAGTCTGCCATCAGTCTAGCAGTGTGGAACTCCCCCATTTGGTTCCCAGGCCAAACAGCAGAGCCAGGTCTCCAGGCTCTTGCAAGAAGTCCATATAGTGTGTACATGTAGTCTGTACAGTCAGCAATACGCTTAAACAGTTTGTTGAGTGAATCCATTTTTTAAAATTTACACATTACATTCAATCAACTAACCAAACAGATTGCATTTACATAACATGTTAAACCAAACTAATCTTCTTTAGCATTATCAAAACTTAGCTGTATCTACCAGATCTTTATCCCACCTGGCATATTTGTGAACATAGCCCCCAATGTTCAGAGTCAAACTATTTACTAAGACTGTATGACTATTATTCTTCTCTTCCTTCCTATTACCTATTACCTTTTCTACTTTTGACTATAACTTTGTTGCTTGTATCTTTATGATTTATATTGTTTTACTTATTTCCTAGTATGATTTATGTTGATTGCTTATTTAGTATCCTATGACTATCACTAAGTGTTGTATCTTATGATTCATGATGAATGTATTTATGATGACTATGATCATGATTTATCATTTATATCTTTTATGTACACCGAGAGCTTATGCATCGGAGACAAATTCCTTGTATGTCCAATCACACTTGGCCAATAAAGAATGCTATGCTATGCAATGCAATGCAATGCAATGCAATGCAATGCAATGCAATGCAATGCTATGCTATGCTATGCTATGCTATGCTATGCTATGCTATGCTATACTATTCTAGCTTTATGGGAGGAAGAGATTTAGGATTTCGTGATTCATTGAAAATATTTGCCTTTAAATTTTTGGTGAATTCAAAAGAGTACCTATTATTGGTTACAGGTGTAGTGCAAACTCTTCAAATTGGTAGCCTTCAATTATCATGTTGGGTTCCTAGTGAGGGAGCTTAGTACTGCAATTAGGGATATGTGTGATATTTAATAAATAAAAAGAGAGCAAAACCATTTTTTTTTTGCTTTCCCAGTTAAAAAATCCACGTGAAGTCATAAAGGACCATGGCTTTTTTTTAAAGAAGGAAAATCTGCCTATTCATTTCACTGGACAGATGCAATTAGATGGTAAAATCCTTTATGTATGAGAACTGTTGGAAGGAAAAATCCATCTGGTTCAGTTCCAAGCCAGGAGAAAGGCAGTGGAGACAAAATGGAGGCTGGAGGTTGATTGGGAAGATGGTTTAATGATGAAGCAGAATCAAATGGGTGATTCTGCTGCAGCTGACCACATGGAGTTGAGAGTGAGGGGGCTTTATACCTTTTTCTTGGGGTTTGCACTAGAGCCTCCTGTTCCTGTGCAAGAACATGTATTCTATTGGTTGTTGTTGGGGTTATGTTGGGGGTCATAGCTGGCTCTGTAGGTTGTCTGAGTTCCCAGGTTTGGTTGAAGTTTGCTGCTAAGATGATGCAATGAAGAGGTTTGTGTTCTGCCTCTGTTGTGAAATTGTGTTGGGCAATTCCTGTTATGGTTTAATGGCTTTGTCCTGGTTTGGATCTTTTTTTTTTAATTAAAAAAGTTTTATCAGAAATACAAACATTTTTCCCCACCCCCCTCTTCCCCCCCTCCCCCCCAACCCCCCTTCCCCCTCCCTTTTCCGGACTTCCCAAAACAAATACAGGGTATAGCATATAACAATCCTAAACTAAAATATGCTAACATTCTACAGACTCCCCACTCACTTGGTCTTTAACCCCCCTTTGATCTAACAACACATAATTCAAAGAAAAAAGAAAACTTATGAATGAACTATAAATAGTTCATTCATAAGCTATTTGTAACTTGTTAGTCCGATACTTGTTTTGAATATAATCAATCCATCTTCTCCACTCTAGTACGTATCTTTTATTTGAGTGGTCCTTCAAATACGCTGAAATTTTCGCCATCTCTGCCAAATTCACTATTTTTAAAATCCATTCCTCAATAGTAGGTAAATCCTCCTTCTTCCAGTACTGCGCCACCAAAAGTCTGGCCGCTGTTATGAAGTTTAAGAGCAACTTAGTCTCTATTACCGTACAGTCTGTAATTATACCCAACAAGAATAACTGTGGAGTAAATTTTATCTTTTTCTTTAAAATATTTTGGATAATCCACCATATTTTAATCCAAAAAGCCTTAATTTTTTTTACATGTCCACCATATATGATAATACATAACATCCTCATATTCACATCTCCAACACTTAGGTTGCATATTTGGATACATACAGGCTAATTTCTTAGGATCTAAGTGCCATCTATAAAACATTTTGTAAAAATTTTCTCTCAAGTTTTGGGCTTGCATAAATTTTACATTTCTGACCCATATTTTTTCCCATGTTTCCATCATTATTGGTTCCCCAATATTTTGTGCCCATTTTATCATACAGTCTTTTACTAACTCTGTTTCTGAGTCTATTTCCACCCATGCATTATACAAGTCCTGGTTTGGATCTTGAGTGAGGGCTATTTGCTTATGAATAGAGCTACTTAGATACTTGGCTTCTTTCAATAAACTCTTTATCTTTTAAGTGCTGACATCTGCTGAGGGCCATTAAGGAAGGTGGGGGCTGCTTTTCAAGAGCATGTTTCTCCATTTCTCATCGAAGGAAATATAATATTCTGCCTTTTTAATATTTTTCAAAATATTTCATTTTTCTAGCAGAGGGATGGATGCTAACTTTCTATAGAACAATACTATGAAAATGAATGGCCACGGATTTATATGCTGGGGCATTCAGTGTGTAAATTGGAGCAATGTACCCATCATTTGATTGTCAGTGGATTGAAACATTTTTTGTATTGAGTTTGGATGCCAGGAGGTCAACTAAACAGGAGACAATATTCAGTTTAATCTATATCAGAAAAAAAATGAACAAGGTAACATTTTACTGCAGCTGCAAATTATGCCTGGCCCTTGTTTTGTTTTTACTACTCCATGTATTTTATATCTCCCATTCTTTGCAAATATGCAGCGATCAAGAAAAACCGACCGATAGAATGTTCCTGCTTAATATTGTTCATACTACAGGTTACACTTTTCAGTGTGCTGAAATAAAATTGCTTCCCTTTAATGATTTCTCCCTTATTGGTTATTATGGGAGGGAGAATTTGAAAATGAAGGGGCTTCCAGCTGGAGGTTTCACATTAACATTTAATATTTATGATGCAGAAAGGGCAAAGTGCAAAAATCTTTCTACAGATTGAGTTCACCTCAAATGCAAGGAACGTTGGTGGGCCCTGCACTGAGCAGGTGGTTTTATATACAACATATTTATATTTGCAAACATAAAATTAAAGTTAATTGAGCCACTGTGTTATAGCTTTCTTGAAAATGGCACGACTTGTCTCGTTGCATTGCATTTCAGTTTCTGATGCTGGACCTCTGAGATATGTGGAATTGGGCTGATTCATAGAACATAAAAAAACGGAGTTGGAAGGCACCTTGGAGGTCTTCTAGTCAAAGCCCCTGCTTGAGCACGTTACCCTATATCATTTCAGACAAATGGTTGTCAGTCTTCTTTTGAAAGCCTTTAGCTATTCCATTATGTTTCTTGACTTCCCCCTTAGAAATCCATAACATGCTATATCACCTATGTCAGTAATGTTTGTTTCTATGGGTAGACTATATCAAAAAGATGTTAAGGTAAGAATAACAGATGTGGAACAATTTTTGGCTAATAAGACAGAGTGCAGAGTACCAAAAGTAGATGATAGGCCAAAAGAATGATTTGGAAAAGGAGGCTTTACTGGATATACTGTACAAAAGAAATCCAATTGAGCCCAATTCTTTATTTTGCTTATCCCTACCGGACAGAATCTTGCCAGACTAAAACTAAAACCTTCTAATCTAATAGATATATTCACCATCCATCTTCCAAATTTCCCATGGCATCTTAGACCTACTTCCAGACCTTTTATAACATAGCAAATAATTTACCCTCCCCTTTATCCTTACCATACTATATTCAGAAGGACCAATTTCTATTAGCCTGTCAACTACCAAAGTAGTATCACCTCAGCACTTATGTTGTGGTCCTTCAGCAGCCTGCGGAGCTAGCAGCGGAGTCGGACAGTGAGGAGGCTGGGGAGGACCATGGGCCAGTCCTGGATTCTGGGGAAGGCCAAGATGAGGGCTCTGCGTCGGAGGCAGAGATGGGGCCAGTGCCATCTGGGAGTGATGTGCGGACTCTGGAGCATCCACAGTTGGACAGCAGAGAGGCAGAGGAACAGGAGGAGCCTGTTCCTAGTGCACACATGAGCAGAGCTGCCAGAAGGCAAGAGCAGCTAAAGCAAAAAGGACAACTCGGGAGTAAGGCCAGAAGATGATTGGCCTCTCCCATAAGCCTTAAAGGAGCAGCAAAGGCTCTTGGGCTCTTTGTAGGAAAGCAACATTGCTAAATCTGTTTTCCAGTCAGTCTCTCTTGTTTCTGAACTTCGTAGGTCTTTGCCAAGAAAGGCCTTTGGCACGGTGCCAAAGAAGATAAAGGTTTGTGGTAAGCCGAAGGACTGTTTATGAAGGATTTGTTTTAGAATTAATTTGGACGAAGCTGGGAATGAAGTAATTCTCATCTGTTATAATAAAATAGTTTTGTTTGAGTCTAATTGTGTCCTGTATTGACTAAGTGAGCCTAGGTCACAACAACTTACCTCACAACCAGCCCCATTCATAAAACAACTTGCTGCCCCCAGGATCATTCAATAAGTGTCAGCCTTACCAGATAGACCAGACAAGGAATACAACCAGATGAACTAATTCTACTTTATTCTAAATATTCATATTCAAAATATTGCAAGGCTGAAAGTACCATTCTTCTGTTGTCTCCTTTACAGCTTGAGAAACTAGGAAGAGTCTCTTCTCAGCTTCTAGCCTCATCCGCTATCCAACTGCAGACTAAACTGTCTCTTATCTGACAATTTTCTAGGCAGCATCTCTAGTCAGCACCCCATCTCCCAAGGTCTTTCCCATATATCATTGCAGTAAGAGGATAAGTGTCAAGGTTCCGACTAATGAACGTAAGCAAATCAGAACTTTGAGACCAGAATCCTCCTCAAAGAACTTCTTTATTGAATACTAGCTGATAACCCAGTGTTGCCCAGGTTATTTATTTATCCCAATCCTGTATTAGACAGGAAGAGCAACTTCACCCTGAGCCCTGATTTCGGCAAGAATTAAATTAGTTAAAAATATTTTCCCTGTGCCCCGAGAAGCATCAAGTAAAATGATACCACTTTGTTGTTTTGCTAGCTGATCCATGATCATTTGGTATGCTTTTTTCTGATCTTGATTTAGAAATGGCTTCTTGTCTGGGATATATGCACTAAACTGTTTGACGTTTTCCCGTATGTAATTTGTGTGAAGTACGTCATGTTGGTCTCGTAGTGGTGCAGGCAGGCTGAATTGCAGTAATGTTTTATTGATCATGGCCATACAGTTGTAGTCAAGAATAATCAAAGCCTTGTTGAAATGTCCGGACCAAACATAATTTCTAATCTTGGATTTTCCCTCTTATTAGAGGGAGCCCCCTTGTGGAGTACTGTGAAGCTGTTACCACAGCAACTCCACTGTGCTGCACAGTAGAAGCCATTTTAAGGCAGTACAGTAAAATCCATTTTAAGGCACAACAGGCTGTATCATAACAGAACACTCCTCAAAGAAGTGTTAGGGGTGTCTTACCCTCACAGTATTTTTTTCCAGAGAGTAAGTCATCTGTGTACCAAGTTGGTTGAAATTGCTTGAGGCATTCCAGAATTATGCTGGAACACACACACACACACACACACACACACACACACACACACAAACATACACACACACACAGAGCCATTTTAATATATATAGATATCATATCAGTACGCTTTAAAGGAAAACCAACTGTGAATATTTTCCACCGTTTCAGTATAATTGAAATAAGAAAGAACCCCATCCCCAAGTGTCACAGGTCACGTTGGCCAATTAGGTCAATTGGCCGACTCTCCAGCCACTCCTTCCCCAGCCTTATCTGTTGCCAGTAGAGATGACCTTGGTACTCATGAGAAAGCTCTCTGTTGTTTGTTGTAAGGCATTCCAACCTCCTTCCCCTCTTCCCCCTCTGTGTGGCAACTGAGGAACAGTAAAGTGGCTATGGCCAGGTTCTATTCAAAGTTTACAGTAAACTTCTATGCTCTTACTTAAGGGAGCTCTACCAGCAAAAGCAATAGCACTCAGATTTATATACCATTTCATAATGCTTTACAGTCCTCTCTAAATGGTTTATGGAGTCAGCATATTGCTCCCAATCTGGGTTTTCATTTGACTGGCATTTATTTATTTATTTATTTATTTATTTATTTATTTATTTATTTATTTATTTATTTATTTATTTATTTATTTATTTATTTATTTATTTATTTATTTATTTATTTATTAAATTTATATGCCACCCTTCTTCCATAGGACTCAGGGCGGCTCACACAATAAAAACAAGAACAGTGATGACGACAATGCAGTATTAAAATCTAATCCAAAAATTAAAATCCCCAATTAAATACCCCATAATCGGTCAGGGAATTTGATGGAAAAGCCATGTCTTAAGGCCAGTGAGGAATGTGCGGAGATCGGGAGCTATCTGGAGCTTGGTGGATAACCCATTCCAGAGGGTCGATGCGGCCACAGAGAACGCCCTCATCCTGGGGGCTGCCAGCCAACATTGTCTAGCCGATGGCACCCGGGGGAGGACAGCTCTATGAGAGCACACAGGGTGGTGGGAGGCCGGTAGGAGGTGGTCCTGCAAGTACCTCGGACCCATGCCATGTAGGACTTTATAAGTGAGTACCAGCACCTTGAAGTGGATCCAGAAGGCCATCGGCAGTCAGTGCAGCTCGCGCAGGAGAGGTATTACCCGGGAGTAATGGGAGGCTCCTGTAACAAACCGGGCGGCTGCATTTTGGACCAGCTGGAGGCTCCGAGTGTACCCTAAGGGCAGCTCCATGTAGAGGGTATTGCAGTAATCCAATTGAGAGACAATGAGAGCTTGAGTGACTGTACGGACTCCCATGACTGTACGGACTCCGTACAGTCATGGGAGTCCGTACAGTCATGGGAGGAGGGAAGGCTGAGTCAACCTTGAGCCAGTCAGGATCAAACTCCTGGAAGTCAGCAGAATCATCCTGCAATGCTGCATTGTAACAACTGTGCCACCACAGGCCTTACCTCTTACTTCACTTCCTATGGACAGACAACAATAATCACACACTATGATGACCAAGTTGGCTATCTTAACTAGATAGTGGTTTGACTGATCCAAACATGACCTTGGTAAATAACAGAGCAGTTGAATAACACAAGAAGAAGGAGGAGGAGGAGGAGGAGAAGGAGGTGGTGGTGGTGGAGGAGGAAGAGGAGGGGGAGGAGGAGGAGGAGGAGGAAAAGAAAACCAACATGGATCTATTTTTGATAGTCTCCTTTTGTGGCATTGTCCTAATTAATAAGAAATAATCTGTTGGAACACCTTCCAAAAATAAAGTCATTTTGTAAGATTTTTGGATCAGTATTATGCCCCTGATAGCTTCTGTTTCCTCAGAAGCAGGTTGTTTGAAGCCTGGTTCTTGTGATCATTTATTTACATGGACTCTGCTCGAAAGAAAGACATTTCTTAGGTATTTTGTATGCAATCCAGATTCTGACAAGTGATTGTCAGTCGGCTGCATTTTGCAGCCACATTAGACATATGGAGTAATGTTTATTGTGTCAAAAGCTATGCAATATACACCAAGACAATGTAATTTGGTAATGAAATGCTTATGAGGATCATTCCTTTCTGGCTCACGGGAAGATATATTAGAGGCACATTTACAGTTTGTGATATTTTTTTAAGACTTGGCAAGAGCGATCGGTAATTCATTTCCCACTCCCCCACCATGTAGAATTAAAAATAAAGATAGCCTAAGGCCAACCGGTTGCACATTATGAGCAGAAGAGCTAAAACTGTCACAAGGTCTGAAATATTTAACTCAAGGCAAAAATGGACCTCAGGAATGGTGCATATTTTTTTTTCTTTCCCTATGAACTTGCTCACCTGTTCATCATTAAAATGAACAAACAACCCATTCGGAAATGGATTTCAGAGATGAAATAAAATTGAATTTAACAAATTATGTCAGCCGCGCAAACCTACAGTTTGAATAGTCACGGATCCTATAATAATTTTTTTATTGATGTGCATGTAATGACTTATGAAGGTGTGTGTATGTGAAACAACCTGATATTAAACATTCTAATTGTTTCTATCATTTTTGATTAGCCGAGCAAAAGAAAGAGTTCAAATAAAAGCTACAAGGTCCAGGCTGTTCAAATTTAGACCTCTATGGATGCCACTATTGTCCCCATGTCTTTTGCATCTCTTTGGTGCCAATCAAATGATCATTTAGATGTTGATACCCCAGTTCTGATAGTCTTATTTAAGCACTGAAACACACGAACAAGGAGACACGAACTTTTGGCAACTGGACACCATGGGGATTTTGAAAATGTATTGTATCTGTAAGTCAGCTGAGGAATTCTGGGAGTTGAAGTCCGCACATAAAGTTGCCAAGGTTGAGAAACACTACTATAGGCCCTTTCAGGAAACAGAAGTTGGACCAGGGGTGAAATCCAGCAGGTTCTGACAGGTTCTGGAGAACCGATACTGGAAATTTTGAGCAGTTCAGAGAACCGGCAAATACTACCTCTGGATGGTCCCAGAGTGGAGTGGGAATGGAGATCTTGCAATATCCTTCTCTCAGGAGTGGGGAGAGAATCGGGATTTGGCAATATCCTTCCTCCACGAGTGGGGAGGGAATGGGGATTTTGCAATATCCTTGCCCCAGGAGTGGGGAGGGAATGGGGATTTTGCAATATCCTTCCTCTAGGAGTGGGGAGGGAATGGGGATTTTGCAATATCCTTCCCCCAGGAGTGGGGAGGGAATGGGAATTTTGCAATATCCTTCACCCAGGAGTGGGGAGGGAATGGGGATTTTGCAGTATCTTTCCCCTGCCATGCCCACAGAACCAGTAGTAAAAAAATTTGGATTTCACTCTTGAGCTGGACTACATGGCCACCCAGAACACATCCATTTACCTAAAGCATAATGTCATGATTGTTCCTAGTTAACCTCTCTAGCCGAGAGGATGATTCCAGCTTATTTTTATTTAAGGTGAAAATTTTATTTCTATTTTAGGTGGGTGCAGATCCTTCCAAATAAATCAATAGCCCATGAAAACAAAATTACAGGGGGGCCCTAAAAATATTTTGAAGGCAGCTGCTTTGTTACATCCCAGCTTATCCCTTTTTAAATGTAAACTAGATTTAAACTAGGTATTAAACTAGGTATGTCTAGTTTAATGAAATGAAGGACCAGGGATGACATGAGAGCAGTGTTCCAATATCTCAGGGGCTGCCACAAAGAAGAGAGAGTCAAGCTATTCTCCAAAGCACCTGAAGGCAGGACAAAAAGCAATGGGTGGAAACTATTCAAGGAGAGAAGCAACCTAGAACTAAGGAGAAAGTTCGTGACAGAACAATTAATCAGTGGAACAACTTGCCTCCAGAAGTTGTGAATGCTCCAACACTGGACGTTTTTAAGAAGAGATTGGATAACCATTTGTCTGAAGTGGTGTAGGGTTTCCTGCCTACGCAGGGGGTTGGACTAGAAGACCTCCAAGGTCCCTTCCAACTCTGTTATTCTATTATTTCTGTTATAAAAATTAAAACCTCAAAATGACAACAAAATAAAGTTGGTGGGGAGAGCCCAACGGGCCCTGCATAAAGTATGTATAGGGACAAAATTGCATTGCTCTTTCTAAAATTCTAGCCAGCCAGGTGAGATTTGGAAACTACAGAATTGAGGAAGTAATCTGCAATGGGGAAAGAGAATTTCATATGACTTTCAATGGCTAGAATGAAGCATTTCAACTCCTAAATGCCCATCTTTAGAAAGGATTGGTTAAAAACAACTTTAGTTGACATGCAGCTAGAATCCTATTGCTATATGAGTTAGCCATCCCAATTAGGCTTAATGTCAGGAAGAGGGGACCAGAAATTGCGGAATAAAGAATCAAAATTCAAAAAGAAGACAAGGTGGTACCTGGCACAATAGTAATAACTGTGAGAAGGATTTTGGAGTCCTAGCAGACAATCACTTAAATATGAGCCAGCAATGTGCTGCAGCTGCCAAAAAAAGTCAGTGCTCGGCTTGCATTAACAAAGGGATAATATCAAGATCATGTGAGGTGTTAGCACCACTTTATAATGCCTTTGTAAGGCCGCACTTGGAATATTGCATCCAGTTTGGTCACCCAAAAACAAAAAAGATGTTGAGACTGTAAAAAAGAGAACAGAGAAGAGCAACAAACATGATTAGGGAACCGGAGGCTAAAACATCTGAAGAACATTTGTAGACTGGGAATATCTAGACCAGGGTGTTAAACTCACGTTGTCATGGCAACATTACGTGACGCATTGGGTCTTTTTTCCCTTCGCTAAATTGTGGCCAGCGTGTGACACATCCGGTCTGTGGGCCAGGAGTTTAACAGCCCTGGTCTAGACTGAAGAAAAGAAGCCCTAGTGGATACGCAATAGCAATGTTGTGGGGCTGCCACAAAGAAGAGAGAGTCAACCCATTCTCCAGAGCACCTGAAAGGAAACTAATCAAGGAAAGAACCAACCTAGAACTAAGGAGAAATTTCCCGACAATTAGAAGAATTAATCAGTGGAACAGCTTGCCTCTAGAAGTTGTAAGTGCTCCACACTGGAGATTTTGAAGAAGAGATTGGACAACCATTTGTCTGAAACGGTCTAGGGTTTTCTGCTTGAGCAGGAGTTAGACTAGAACAGTGATAGCTAACCTTTTTGCCATCGTGTGCCAAAAGCCTGGGGAGCGTGGGGGATCATGCGCATGTGCCCACACCCATAATTCAATTCCTTTGTGGTCTGCCCCTGAGCATGCATGCATGACCCCCCCCTGCGCTCCCTCCATTTTTGGCACATGATGGCCTGGTGGGCCTGGTAGGCCCGTTTTTCACCCTCCCCAGGCTCCAGAAGCTTTCTTGGAGCCTGGGAGGGGGGCGTGAAATAGGCCTTTCCCACCTCCCCGGAGGCCCTCTGGAGACCATAAACAGCCTGTTTCCTGACTTCTAGTAGGCCTGGAAGGCCCAAAAATCAGCTGGTCAGCACATACATGCATGCTGAAGCTGAGCTAGGGCATGCTGAAGCTGAGCTAGGACCTACCTAGTGGCGATAAAAGCGGCAAAGTCTAGCTACTTTTCCGCTCTTATCGCGTCATCAGATAATCGCCCAGCCGCCCTGTTTAGGGTGACCCGCTCCCTCCTTCAACCGGGAGCTTGGGATGACCCCTTGCAGGGTCGAGCTGAGGACTTTGTCCAGTATCTGCATGACAAAATCGCTCAGATCCGGGAAGGTCTGGCCTCTGACTGGGTAGATCCGGACGGGATAATCGAGGCAGGTCTTGGGGGTGTGGTTTGGGAGGAGTTCGACTCTGTGGCTCCCGAGGACATGGACAGGATCCTGGGATGGCTGAATGAGACCACATGTTTATTGGACCCGTGTCCCTCCTGGTTGGTGCTGGCCTCCCGGGAGGTTACACGAGGCTGGCTCCAGAAGATTGTTAACGCTTCTTTGAGTGAGGGTGTTCTGCCGGCCGCTTTGAAAGAAGCGGTGGTGAAACCCCTCCTCAAAAAGCCCTCTCTGGACCCGGCTGTTTTGGCTAATTACCGTCCAGTCTCCAACCTTCACTTTGTTGCGAAGGTTGTTGAGAGTGTGGTTGCACGGCAGCTTCCCCGGTTCCTGGATGAAGCTGTCTATCTAGATCCGCTCCAGTCCGGCTTCCAGCCTGGGCACAGCATGGAAACGGCATTGGTCGCGTTGGTGGATGATCTCTGGAGGGCACGGGATAGGGGTTGTTCCTCTATCCTGGTCCTATTAGATCTCTCAGCGGCTTTTGATACCATCGACCATGGTATCATGTTGCGCCGGTTGGAGGGGTTGGGGGTGGGGGGCACCGTTCTACGGTGGTTCTCCTCCTATCTCTCTGACCGGTCGCAATCTGTGTTGACAGGGGGGCAGCGGTCGACTCCGAGGCACCTTGTTTGTGGGGTGCCGCAGGGGTCGGTCCTCTCGCCCCTTCTGTTCAACATTTATGTAAAGCCGCTGGGTGAGATCATCCGTGGCTTTGGGGTGGAATTCCATCAGTACGCTGACGACACCCAGCTGTACATCTCCACCCCAGGCCACCCCAACGATGCCGTTGAAGTGATGTCCCGGTGTCTGGAAGCTGTGCGGGTCTGGATGGGGAGAAACAGGCTCCGACTAAACCCCTCCAAGACTGAGTGGCTGTGGCTGCCGGCGTCCCGATATAGCCAGCTGACACCATCGCTGACTATTGGGGGCGAGACATTGGCCCCCACGGAGAGGGCTCGCAACTTGGGCGTCCTCCTGGACGCACGGCTGTCTTTAGAAGAACACATGACGGCCGTGGCCAGGGGGGCTTTTTATCAGGTTCGCCTGATACGCCAGTTGCGTCCCTTTCTAGATCGGGACTCCCTACGCACAGTCACCCATGCTCTCGTGACTTCCCGCCTGGACTACTGCAATGCTCTCTACATGGGGCTCCCCTTGGGGTGCACCCGGAGGCTCCAACTGGTCCAGAATGCGGCCGCGCGGGGAATTATGGGAGCGACGTGGCGCTCCCACGTGACACCTCTCCTGCGCGAGCTGCACTGGCTCCCGGTGGTCTTCCGGGTGCGCTTCAAAGTGTTGGTGACCACCTTTAAAGCGCTCCATGGCTTAGGACCTGGGTACTTGCGGGACCGCCTTCTGCCGCCAATAGCCTCCCACCGGCCAGTACGCTCGCACAGAGAGGGCCTCCTCCGGGTGCCGTCGGCCAGACAGTGTCGGCTGGCGACTCCCAGGGGGAGAGCCTTCTCTGTGGCAGCGCCCGCCCTCTGGAATGACCTACCCCCGGAGATACGCAGGATTCCAGATCTCCGGACCTTTCGTCGGGCCCTTAAAACCCATTTGTTCCATCTAGCTGGGCTAGCTTGATCCCATCCTCCGTTTTTAAATTTGACATTGATTTTAAATTGGGTTGTTTTAATTCTCGGCCAAATAATATTTAATAATTTTTAATTGTTTTTAACTTTGTATACCATGTTTTATTCTGGCTGTTCACCGCCCTGAGTCCGCAAGGAGAAGGGCGGTTTATAAATTGAAATAATAAATAAATAATAAATAAATAAAGGTCATGTACCCAAAAATATGACTCCGCGTGCCACCTCTGGCACCGGTGCCATAGATTCGCCGTTACGGGACTAGAAGATTTCCAAAGTCCCTTCCAACTCTGTTACCGTTATTCTAAACTTTATCATGCAGGGCAAAGATACGGAGGTTGAAGATAATCAGAAGGACTTTGGGAGAAACTAGAATAACACAGCCTGGCAATATATTGTAATACATGAAGTTTAGTGGCAGGTACTATAAAACACTTTTTATTGCTGCACAGGAAGAAATTGTCTTCAATTTTCTGTTCAATTTTCGTAAGTCTCTTTATCCTACTTAGGCTCTGCAGACAGAAATGTTTTCTGTAGATGTCTCCATGCAAATTGTACTCTTAGGTGTCCCTAATGGAAGCTCAAACAGACATCAGGATATGGAGGGTTAAGCAACACTTTAGTTGGCTTCCAAGATGAGAAAGCAATTAAGGAGGTGATTGACTCAATTTCTTGTTCCATGCTAAATATAATGGAACAAAAGTGGTGTTTTTTTTTTTAATATTATTATTATCCCTGCCTTTCAAGAGGATGCCTCACCGGTATAAATGCAGAAGCTTTTTTCTTGCCTTGAATTTCAGTTGCTACCCCTTGAGTTAAGGCTTTGAAGATGATCGCAAGAGGCTGTTTTGTCTTTCAGGGATCACATGGTCTTTTTGGGGTAAAAAAAAAAGTTGTCTGCCATTGATTTATCTAACCCGCCTGTCGTGCATGAGGACTGAAGCCGTACCTGAAACGCCACGTACTTGAAAGGAGAGATGTTTTCAGGAAGAAAGAGGTGCCAATTAAAGATGTCATGAAGTTAATGAAAATAATAGAGCAATGTTGATTGCGGTACTTTCGGTGACTTTCAAGCTGGCCATTAGTGGAGCTCATAAAGTACTCATCAGCGCCTCGGTGCCTAAATTCATCTACACATCTTTTCCAATTTACTTGGGCTAATTTCATGATTTAATGAAAATGTCTGTAATCATGTACTTTATAATAACGAGAGTTGTAGTTTATTAACTCTGGACTATGTCAGAGCTCGACGGAATGTAATTGCGCTGACTCTCAAGGCAGCTTGACACCCCATGAATAAATTTCAATTTTTGGTGGGTGTTGTTGTTGGAGAAATTCTGGCATTTGAAGGCAGGTAACAAAGATTCGAGCTAAATATATACTCTAGCTTTTGACGGTAGGACGCCCAACTGCTCCTGGTCTACAGCATTTGCAGATTCCTGATATCGTTCGATGCTCTTTCCAAAAACAGGAAATGTTTTAGTGAAAGGTTGATGCCATACTTTAATTTCCAAGAATGGACATTATATGTGTCAGAGTGCTCTGCTTGAATTTCACAGAAATTACCCTGTCTTGCATGCCTAAATCTTAATCTATTCGCCCTTCCCAAGCATGAGAATGCAGTCCCTTCTCCTACAGGTAGTCCTTGACTTACAACCTTTTGTTTAGCAACGATTCGAAGTTGCAGCATCCTGGTGTCATTTATTGCCATTTGTGACCTTCCCAGCTGGCTTCTGGCAAGCAAAGTCAATAAGAAAACCTGGATTCACTTAACAACTGCATGATTTTACTTAAGAACTGTGAAAAAAATGTTTGTCAAACTGGATGCAATTCACTTAACAACCTTCTTGAGCGGTGGTGGCGCAGTGGTTAGAATGCAGTATTGCAGGCTACTTCTGTTGACTGCTGGCAGTTCGAATTTCACTGGCTCAAGGTTGACTCAGCCTTCTACCTTTCAAGGTCAGTAAAATGAGGATCCAGATCGTTGGGGCAATATGCTGACTCTGTAAACTTCTTAGAGTGGGCTGTAAAAAGCACTGTGAAGCCATATATAAATCCAAGTACTATTGCTATTATTTAATTATTACTATTATATGGTTCATTGCACAATCATAACCAGATTATGTGATTTCTTAATGCTTTGCCTTCAGAAGTTGTGCCTGCTCTGTCACTGAGGGTTTTTAAGAAGAGATTGGCCAACCATTTGTCTGAAATGGTATAAGGCAGTGGTGGCAAACCTTTTACTTACCGAGTGCCAAACAGGAATGCGCTTCACGCCTTGCGCACGCTGCGTGCCATCTGTGGCAATGCACGGCTCCTCCATGTGCTGTGTGTGCAACTGCATCATCTGCGCATGTGCACAGCTTTTGCATGTGCAATGCACATGTGCAAATGCTGTCTGTGCATGCACGCACAATCTCGCACGCATGTGCAAACACGCACACATGCACAGGAGAGGTCTGAAGACCAGGTGGGTCCCCTGAATTGCGTGCATGCACACCAGAGGCCTGAACACCAGCTGGGGCACACTTGCATGCACAGTTTCAGGTGAGTTTGGCGACGGCTCGCGTGCCTGGAAAAATAGCTCTGCATGCCACTTCCAGCAGGCATGCCATAGGTTCGCCAACACGGATATAGGGTTTCCTACTCAAGCAGGAGGTTGGACTAGAAGACCACCAAGGTTCCTTTTAACTCTGTTATTCTATTACAATTCATAATAGCAAGCCACATTTTTTAAAAACCAAATATGACCCATGGCAGAAAACCATTTACTTCTTTTGCTTTGACTTTAGACTTCTAATCCCATTAAAAAGAACTGAGGAAGAAAGAAATTAAAAGGGTGAATCTCAGGCCGTTGTGGCTAGGGTAAAGATATTGATTCATCACAGGTGTATCAGTGAGCTGATTCCACCCTTAATGTTAATTAGAGGAGCCTGTTTGAAATCAAGGACCTGTAAATTAGTTATGATGAAATTATCCATTGATTTCAATGGCCTTATCCTAAGCACCATCAATCATCTTTCTCTCTCCCTGTAACTACTGTTTATATTTATGTGATGCTCCCCTGTTTTCGTGCTTATTGCTGCAGAGGAAACTTCCATGCATCCATAGAAAGATGGTCATAGAATAGGGTTTCTACCTCTTTAATGTCTCATTACCAAATGTCCATAGTGAGAAACGTTAGAGCGCTGTTTATTGCCAATACTCAACTGCAATTTTCTCATGCTTTGTCTTTATGTATGGTAGTTCCTTCTGAACAAAGGAACTTATCTCCAGAAAGGTGGAAACTCTACTAAAGAGGCCAGCTCACTGAAGGAGGGAAGCCATCTGTCCCAGTCGCTTATATGCTCATTGGCTCACAATTTTCATTGATGGGAGGGTGGGAGCAGAAGATCAAATGCTGAGGCCAACTGACAGGTTTTGCCAAGGTTCAGCAACTGAACATCTGTGTTGAAAGATGCACGAAACCAAATTTTCTTACGCTGTGTTTCTTGTAAATGAATGTCGTTTTCCTCAAAGCATAAACCACTTAAAATTATATTTTGGTTGCCTTATGTTAATAGGTTTCTGGAACAGCATCTTTCTAATTTCCCGCACTGGTAAGTCCTTGTCATGCCATCTCCTGGCCATGAAATGAGTCACGCTGTATGCTGGTATGAGTGGCTGTGCTGTCTCATAGCAACAGCTGCTAGGGTGGAAAACACCAAGAAGGAGGGGTAGGAAGAGAGAAGACACCTGACAAGTATTGTCACTGCTTTCCAGAATTCTCAGAGAAGAGTCCAGGGGTGAAATTCAAAATTTTTCCCTACTGATTCTGTGGGCGTGGCTTGGTGGGCATGGCAGGGGAAGGATACTGCAAAATCCCCATTCCCTCCCCACTCCTGGGGGGAAGAATACTGCAAAATCCCCATTCCCACCCCCCTCTGGTGCCAGCCAGAGGTGGTATTTGCCAGTTCTCCGAACTACTCAAAATTTCTGCTACTGATTCTCCAGAACTTGTCAGAACCTGCTGAATTTCACCCCTGGAAGAGTCTCAATCATGAGCTAGAGATTTTCAGCACTGAAGTGCGATTAAGTGCTTCTTTGAGACATTAAAAAAACATGTGAAAATGATGAGGATACATGTTTTTCAACCTTGGCAACTTTAAGAGGTGTAGATTTCAACTCCCAGAATTCCTCCGTCAGTCTGCTGACTGGGAGTTCTGGGAATTGAAGTTCAAGCCTCTTAAAGTTACCAAGATTGAGAAACATTGGTCTATCCTATGCAATTCTTCCCTTGTTGCAGCAAAACCACTTTGACCGATAGGCCATCCAGCTGTCTGCCTGATGTGCTGCACGAGAGGTCTTCATCATGAACCATTGGGAGCAGGGGTGAAATGCTACCGGTTCAGACCAATTCGGCTGAACCAGTAGCGATGGCAGCAGGTGGTTTAGAGAACTGGTAGTGATGGTAACATGAGGCTCTGCCCACCTGCCTGGTTGTTGTTACTTCCTGGTTTTAACCAGGAAGTAACCTGTTTTTTACCCTCTGCACATTCGCAGAAGGGTTTGCACATGCACAGAGGGTCTGTGCCTGCACATGAGTCTCACGCTCCGCGTGCACTTCCGAACCGGTAAGGAAGGTAAGTAGATTTCACCCCTGATTGGGAGGTACCTGGGGCAGATGCCTAGGCAAGCAGATTCTATGGTCACCTCCCAATGCTTCATCCCAAGAATTTCTTCTTCAGGACTTGTACAAAATCTAGGGCTGGCATGATAGCCACTCTGGAGATCTGCATGGTTTAGGTAGATAAGAAAATGATTCAAAGATCCAACATCTTTTGAGGAGGATATGATCTTCAATAAGTAGATGAGGTTGTTTCACACATATGGCAGAACTAGGATTTAGTTTAATTTATTGATTCCAGTGTTCTCTATGAGACTATTGGAAAGAAGATATATAAAGTGGATCAAGAGTCTGTCTATCAGAAGAATAACTCATTTAGCTCATAATGGAGTCTATGCAGAAAACCTTCACAGTGCATGTAGCAAGACAGATGTATACAGATGCAATACCATTTAGGCTTATATACCATCCTCATTTTACCAAGAACAGAAGGATGGAAGGCTTAGTCAATCTTGAGCCCCGTTAGGATTGAACTCCAGGCTGTGAGCAGAGTTTGCATGCAAGGCTGCACTTTAACCACGGCTCCAGCAGGGCTCATGCAACATGAGGGGAGAGCAGAAAAAACATACATACCAAACACACATACCAGACATTCAAAGATATGTTGTCTTATTATACAGAAAAAAATATAGTTGCCTCCAAGGACC
The DNA here is from genome assembly GCA_030761175.1 of Masticophis lateralis. Lineage (NCBI taxonomy): Eukaryota > Metazoa > Chordata > Lepidosauria > Squamata > Colubridae > Masticophis > Masticophis lateralis. Next base: position 201,003,883 of record JAUDYJ010000003.1, read on the forward strand.
ACTGTTGGAAATGAGTTGGAAAGAATTCCGTAAGACATACACTGCTTACTTTCCCTGCTTGATTTTTTTTTTAAACCAACAGAATGTTGGAAAGAAATGACAGAAAGGGTCTTAGGTCATCTGTCAGTCAGTCTGTCTGTCCAACATTTCTAAAAATTAAACAGAATGGGTCCAAATTTGGTAGGAGTCAGCAGAATAACGATGGACTTTAAAAATGGTCCAATATGACCAAGGGCTACAGAGGAAATAATCCAGATAAATTCTCCAGTGCATTTGTGTGGGAGAGGCACCTAGGTAGTAGTTTGAAAGGGTCTAATCCAGTGGTTCCCAATGTGGGGCCTATACCCCACGGGGGGGGGGTGCAATTTGATTTTTAATGGGGGCAATTTGGAACCTTGTTTAACCCAAGTTAATGGCCTTCTATAGGCTTCCTCTGTGTGAGCAGAAGTTCACTTTTTGAATAGTAAGAATTATATGTCATGCGGGGTGGGCATCAGGATTTTAGAGATGCTTAGGTGGGGCATGGCCAAATACAGGTTGGGAATCATGGGTCTAATCTAATCCACCTTGCTCTTCTTTCTTGGATACAGGATCTGGAGAAGAGCTATCAAGGAATAATTCCGTAAACCTGACTCTGTACTTCCCCTACATTGCTTTCACAGCTATGTTAATCCTATAATTCTGCTCAAAATGGTGGGAAATAATATTGGTTTTGACAATTGCCATGCTAGGACTAGCACTGATGATATTATCTAATTTGGGTAATAAAACATCTGTAAGAAAACAACCAAGCTCAGAGATCTCCAAGGACCCCTAATTTCAACCCTGACCTACAAATATTCTTCTTCACTGAGACATGAAAATAGCACCAGGGAGGGCTTGGCTCCATCCTGATCTTTGCCCAAAGCAGCTAGTTCATTCCATTGTGGATCAAATGCTGAAGTCCTCCCACCCCAAAGGAGGGATCTAAGACAATTCAATTCAAAATGTATAACTCTGTAACGTTCTTTGCTACCAACCCAAGGACGATGGAGATGGAGGAACCACAGCATGTGTCTTTCCATTTTCTTTTCCAAGGATCATATGGAGGAGGATAGGGAGCTGGTCAGGCTGTAATGATGTGGCTCATCTAGGAAATGTCACCTGCTGTGGAATGGCGGGTTTTCTGAGTTAGCGGAAAACCATGCCAACACGAAATTGATTATCTCCATTGTCAATCCCCATCCTTTCTCTCTAGCTTCTGTTTCCAGTCACAGCCAGCCCCTCAAGTTTTCTTCAAGGCAACGAATGACAGAAGCTAACTGATTTTATTCACCTTAGCACAGCTGGAATAAGACAGACTTAGGCTTCTCTTATTGACAGGAGGTGAGATGAAAGCAACATCAGAAGGAGTTGGCATTAAAAACAGATTGCAGGGGCATGTCTGGGCCATGATTAGAGGTGAGTGGGGTAAAGTTCTAGGGTTGCTGGGAGTCTTTAAAAGGAGAAAACCGAGAGGGAGGGTACCATGGTGATGTCACTGGTTTTTTAAAAAGTCCTTTATTGAATGGGGGGAGAGTCGGGAGTTACTCCAGATAGGTGCACTGTCCCTCTTAGAGGTGAACAGTTTTGTTTGTGGACTAAATTTGTACACCCAAAGGAGAGGGCAAATTTCATGTCACCAACAATGCGTATTTTGCTGCTGGGTTTTCACACCAGTTAGGCAAGGCTGAGCAAGTCAGAAAGATGGATCTGAGGCTCTCGCATGGTACTGAGCTGTGAATTGCTCTAAAGTGAAATTTGAAAGAGAAGAGACATTTATTCTCAGCTCATGTTTTTATCCTATTTTGAAACTGTCACGCTGGGCATAAGCAGAGAATACCTCCGTGTTTAAGAGAGTCCTATTGCCTAATTTGAATGCAATGACTGTATTTTGGCTTCCCTACAAACAGAATTAGCCACAGTGCCAGCTATCGGTAGCTGGACAGACACACCGCCAACCTGCTAAGCGTGAGCCAGCCCAGAGGCTATGAAGAATCAAAATTAAAAGATATCACATGGCATTTTACAAAGTTATGCTCCCCAGTCAGGGACATATTTAAACCAACTATCAGTTCAAAACTCACCTGGACCTGCATAGTGTCCTCATAAACAGAAGCGTTATTCTAAAGGGTAGTTATTGGGCATCTGTACATGAACCCTGATTTTATGGATTGCTGTAAGCTTCTATAATACTCATTGTTGTGTGTGGTCCAGCAACCAAAACTTGATTGTGGCTGGGAAAAAAGCAGCCCCATTTCATACCTCTGTCTAGGCCAGAGATTATATTTGTTCTGCTAGATGTCTACAGATAACATAGAACCCCCAACCCTTGTTCTACTATCATTTGTAGCAAGTTTTAATCAGTCCTTTAGATCTGGTTTTGCCTTTCCATAATTAAATCAAGGAGAGTCTCTACACCATTATGCCATCTAAATGGTTTAATACATTCTGAGCTGCAAGCTGATAAACTTTTGGTGTCCATCCGTATTCACAGCACATTTTGGGGAGAGCCTTAGTAATTGTATGAATAAAACAAATGTAATCTTGCTACCCTTGTTGGTACTGCGGAGAGGCAAACTTTTGCATTATAGTAAATAAGTTGTGGGAAAAACAAACCAACCAAATTTATCCTTCCACTAAAATCACAAAATGGAGAGGCTATCCTAAAGAAAGTTAGATTATCAAATCTATTTATTGGATTTCTATACATGAACCCTGATTTTATGAATTTTCTATAAGCTTGCACAATACTCATAGTTAGTGACTTGTGGTCTAGCAACCAAAATTTGATTGAGTTTGGAGGAAAAAAGTCCCTTTTTTGGTTCATCTTGGTCATGCTTGAAAAGCACTTTTGCTGTTGCTTCTTAACTTTCTAAAGAACTGGGGGTGGGGGGTGGGAGGGAAGGATTAGATGGAATGCAGGCTCCAGACTTCAAGAAGAAGAGCCGTGAGAGCCAAGGACACTTCAGCAGGTGTTTGCCAAGTCCAGAGACTTTTTCTCATAACAATACAATGACACTCAATTGGGTAATGTGGCCTGCACTAATAGGGGGAGGGGGAATTCCAATTTGTAACTATGCAGATTTGCGTGTGCTTTAGGTAGAGCTGGTTTTGCCTTCATCAGAGCCGAAATGATGTACTCAATAAAGTTTTCAATTCAGATATTGGAAGGTCTCGAATGTGCTTGCTTTGATTGGGTTCGTCAGTTGGAATCTCCCTGAATATGTCTGAGATGGGCAGACATATAAACACTATGAAGTAATTTAAATAAATAAAATTTAAATACAGGTAGTCCTCAATTTATAATCATTCATTTAGCAACTGTTCAAAATTATGATGGTGCTGAAAGGATTTACAACCTGTACCCAAAATTATGGCTGTTGCAATTCCCCCTCCCCCCATTATGACAGTTTGGCTGTCCACCTTTACAACTGACCACAGGGATGGTGCAACTGTTCTCACCTGCCTATATTTCCCTACCATAGTGCCCTACTTGGTTCCTTGGGCTTACTTCCTGCCTGGCTGATTTCCTGCAGGACTTGGGGCTGTTTCTTGTTCTGCTGGGTCCCACAGCCTTGGTCCTCCTCTCCACCCTGCCACATCTGGTTCCTCTTACCTACTCTGAAAATCCCCCTTCCAAAGAAGTGCCCAGCTGATGAGATGTGCAGCTTTCCTGCAGATGTAGTCATCTTTGTGTGATCTCTCAGAAAGCAGGATTCCCCAAATTTGGACTTTGGAAAGTCATGCCCTTCTAAGATATTGCATAACAGCATTCACTTCTATAATGGTAGAGGCAGCATAACACATATTAATAGTTTGGATTACTCTGAATTGATTTTTCAAGTGGATCCAGTGGTGGGATTCAAATATTTTAACAACCGGTTCTCTGCCCTAATAATTTCTTCCAACAACCAGTTCACCAAATTGCTCAGAAAGTTAACAACCGGTTCTCCCGAAGTGGTGCGAACTGGCTGAATCCCACCACTGAGTGGATCCCACAGCAATTTGTGAATCAATAGAAAATTCTCACTTGAGACATCAATGACCAGGTTTAAATTATCAAAATCTGGATGCATTATTTGAAAACAGAACTCTTTTAAGCAGTCTGAAGGAAAGAAAAGTTAACTAGCAGAAAGGGGAGTGGATTTGACACAGCATCATAAATCCTGAAGGACTAGGTTTAAGGACAGATTATCTTGGATAAAGTTCATCTACTGTAGTCACTAACAGTCTCAACATTGATTTGATGTCACATTATCTGTCAGTATTGATATTAGGGTGGGCAGATCCTGGTGTTCTCAAGGGAGTATCCTCCAGCACAAAAAGGAAGCAAAGGCAGGTTTAAGTGTGCCACTTTTGCAGATATCCAGAAAGATAGTTGGGTGATAGGAAATTTATATGGAGAGGTAGTGCTCCAAAGTCTCCTAAGAAGACTGAAATTGTTCAGTGGGCAGGTACTGCTGACTGATTATTGGAAGAGAGAAGAACAAGTCAGTAGTATTGTCATGCCACAGCATATAACTTTTATATACTGTAGTTGCTCTCTAGCCTCATCTAGTGGCCAGAGAGACAAAATGCCAAGCATATTGTTTAAAGCTGACCCACCCCTTTATCTATCAGCCTGCACTCTCAAAACAAGTGCATGCTTGGAAGCCAGACTTATTTCCTTTAGCATTTGGAGAAGACAGAAACCCAAAGAAGTATCCATCTTAATCTGTGGCACATGGTCATCCAAGAACAAACCACATCCCACACACAGAGCATCCCTGGTGAGATTTGAATTGCTTGTATTTATTAATTGTTATGTTCAACAGTAACCCAATACTGCCTACCAAATATTTGATTCTCATTTTATGTATCCCTATTTTCCCCAGTTTCACCATATCCTGTTCTTTCAATAAAGCATTCAGATCTATGCACACGGTCTGCTTTATTGGAGGATAGGTGGGTTTAGCTGCATGTTGAGCTGCACACAGAATTACATGTAGTGAGGACAGAACAAGTATGGAATGTAGAATTTTGAAAGATGGTATAGCAAACTGGTCAGAACCCTGAACAGGAGTATTTGGTGTAATAATTTTGCTGAATGTCTCATCTTTATTTTAATAAAAGCCAGTCCATTCTGTGATACTTGATATGCATAATGCATTCTTCAAGCTCCACTAACAGAATGTTTATTTATTTATTTGATTTCTATACCACCCTACTCCCGAAGGACTCAGGGCGGTGAACAGACATAAAATACAACACATAAAATACAAAATTTAAAACAGAGTAAAATCGAATTAAAGCAATTTGGCCCAAGACAAATTTAAAACATCCCAGTAATTTAGAATAGATTAAAATTTATGATTTAAAATATAAATGGAAAAAGGTTAGGCCAGACCCACCTGATGAAATAGAAAGGTCTTGAGAGTGCGGCGGAAAGTGTGCAGATCAGGGATTTTCCGTATCTCTGGGGGGAGCTCATTCCAGATAGTAGGTGCCCCCACAGGCACATATGCCTACAATATAATCACAAAAAATGATCACATCACCCCGGGATCATGCAAATGTCATAAATACATGCCAGTTAGCCAAGCGCACAAATTTTGATGACATGATCATGGGGAAGCTGTGGTGGTCATCATAAGTGTGAAAACTGATTGTAAGTCAAATGTCTATGGAGATTGTCAGTGATTTGGATGAGGGGATAGATGGGGAACTCATCAAATTTGAAGACGACACCAAGCTGGCAGGAATAGCCAACACCCCAGAAGATATTTGAAGCTATTCTTCAAAGCACCTGAGATTAGGACAAGAAGCTATGGGTGGAAACTAATCAAGGAGAGAAGCAACCTAGAACTAAGGAGAAATTTCCTGGCAGTTAGAACAATTAACCAGTAGAACAACTTGCCTTCAGAGGTTGTGAATGCTCCAACACTGGAAGTTTTTAAGAAGAGATTGGACAACCATTTGTCTGAAATGGTATAAGGTTTCCTGCCTAAGCAGGGGGTTGGACTAGAAGACCTCCAAGGTCCCCTCCAATTCTGTCATTCTATTCTATTCATGCAGGTCATGGCTGTCTCAAAGGAGCTTTTTACAAAGGCAACTGGGCTTTCTTTGTTTTTTCTTGAAGGCTTTTTGCTTCTCATCCAAGAAGCTTCAGTCAGAACTGAAGAAGCTTCTTGGATGAGAAGTAAAATATTTTCAAAGAAAAAGAAAGTCCAGTGGCCCTTTGGCAAAGGTACCTTTGGGATAGTCATAAGGCACTTTTTTCAATGGTGTTGTAACTCTGAATGATCACAAAAATAAATAGTTGTAAGTCGAGGACTATCTATACTTCTGTTCATTACATACAATGCATAGCCAGATATAATGTGAAAGGATTATGGGAAAGTGGTGGCACTTCAGCTCCTGCGGTTATTGGAGGAAACGGATTATCTAGATCCTTTTCAGTCTGGCTTCAGGCCTGGCTACAGCATGGAAACTGCCTTGGTCATGCTGATGGATGATCTCTGGCGGGCCCGAGATGGGGGTCATTCCTCCATCTTGGTGCTACTTGACCTCTCAGCGGCTTTTGATACCATTGACCATGGTATCCTTCTGGGATGATTAAGGGAGGGGGGGCACCGTGTTATGGTGGTTCTCCTCCTATCTCTCTGGTCGGTCACAGTCAGTGTTGGAAGGAGGACAGAGGACAGAGATCAACCCCTCATTTGCGGGGTGCCTCAGGGCTCGGTCCTCTCTCCCCTCCTATTTAACATCTACATGAAGCCACTGGGTGAGATCATCCGACGATACGGGGTGAGGTATCAGCAATACGCTGATGACACCCAGCTGCATATCTCTAACCCGCGTCAATTCAGTGAGGTGGTGGATGTGATGTGCCAGTGCCTGGAGGGTGTGAGGGTCGGGAGTCAATAGGCTCAGACTTAACCCAGACAAGATCAAGTGGCTGTGGGTATTGCCTCCTAAAGACTATGTTGATTGTCCATCCTTGGTTCTGGGGGGGGGGAGGAGAAATTATCCCCCTCAGAACAGGCTTGCAATTTGGGTGTCCTCCTAGACTCACAGCTAAAATTGGAGCAATGTCAGTCAGCTGTGGCTAGGGGGACCTTTGCACAGGTTCGCCTGGTGCACCAATTGCGACCCTACTTGGATCAGGAGGCTCTCTTCACAGTCACTCATGCCCTTGTCACCTCACGGTTAGATTATTGTAACACGCTCTACATGAGGCTACCCTTGAAAAGTATTTGGAGACTACAGTTGGTCCAGAACACAAGTGTGCAAGCTGTCATGGGTGCATCTAGGTACACCCACATTACACCAATTCTCCACAAGCTGCACTGGCTCCCTATTGGTCTCCAGTCACAATTCAAGGTGTTGATTATTATCTTTAAAGCCCTGTATGGCTCAGGGCCAGGTTATCTTCGAGACCGCCTTCTACCGCATAGCTCCCAGCGACTGGTAAGATCCCACAGAGTTGGTCTCCTCCGGGTCCCATCAGCTAAACAGTGCCGGCTGGCGGGCCCACAGGGGAGGGCCTTCTTTGTGGCTGCGCCAGCTCTCTGGAACCAGTTACCTCCTGAGATCCAGACCATCCCCACCCTATTGGCCTTCCGAAAAGCGATGAAGACTTGGCTTTTCCGGCAGACCTGGGGCCGATGATCTCGCTGTTGCGATCTGGCACGATCCGGCCATGAATGGTGTGAATGGGTTTTAATTGTTTTTAATGTTTTAATTTTTAATGTTTTTATATATGGTTTTTAAATGGATTATAAGCCGCCTTGAGTCTTTGGAGAAAGGCAGCATACAAGTTGAAGAAAGAAAGAAAGAAAGAAAGAAAGAAAGAAAGAAAGAAAGAAAGAAAGAAAGAAAGAAAGAAAGAAAGAAAGAAAGAAAGAAAGAAAGAAAGAAAGAAAGAAAGAAGCATTTTTTTTCAAATAAGGAGTAGGAAAATCTTCTCTGAATCTAGTATTACACTTTTCATTTACAAATTGAATTATTTACTGTGGAAACAAATATGTTGAATTTTCTCTCTCTCTCTCTTCCCCCTTAAGCACAAAATATATGAGTGTACGTTTTAGACTTTGGAGAACATTTTTAAAGAAGTTGAATCAGCAAGACATTCTGTGACATCTTGAAATAAATTGGTTGTTGCCTGGGTGAAATTAATTTATTTGATTAATTAGTCCTGGGGCTGTTTGTTTATCTTAGAGTTTCCTTGACAAACACTAAGACTGCATAGAATAATTAAGTGTAGCCCACTTTAAATGTTCATAAGAAGCTGAAACAAATCAATTTCCCTATACTGTTATTGTTATCCCACTGGGATGCTTTAATTAACACAACTCAAAATCATTTGACTGAAAATCACCTCTCAAAAATGGAGGGGAGCTCAAGTCTAGAGGAGAACTGGACCCGGTCAAAAAAAGAGATTTTCTTTAAAGCAATCAGACAACAAAACTTTGCTTTATTGTAAATGAAGCTGAATAAAGTTTAGCCTAGGAACAAAAAGGCAATGAACTGTGAAGAGGCATACAGCAAATTGACCTCAATTAATTGTTCAATCAATTAAATAATATAGTGTAAATGCAGGCTTTCCATCATGTGCAACGTTCAAAGCAGCTTATGAAACTCTAAGAAAAATGGTTAAAATAAATAAATAAATGCAACTGTGTATTTGTTTAATTTGACTCAGATACTCATTTTTTTCCCCAGGTCATTATTTCAATTTCCTGCACCAGTTGATATGTGTTTTTAAAGTCAGTATGAAAATCTAGACATGTAATTGAACTATTTCTACATAATATTTCTCCAGATATACGTATTCTGTACATCTTTTCTTAAAGAAGAAGAAGCAGAACCAGTTTGGTGTAAAAGTGCTATCTTAGAAACCAGGAGACTGTGAGTTCTAGTCCTATCTTAAGCATGAAATCTGACTGGCTGAAAATCAGCCCAACCTCACCTCACAGGGTTGTTGTTGTGGGGAAAATAGAAGAAAGGACTATTATAGGGGTGTCAAACTGGCAGCTGTGGGCCAGATGCTTCACACAGAGGCCATGCCCACCCCAGTTCCACAAAGCAAAAAAAACCATCGTGATACGTCACCTGATGTTACGTGACACAATCAAGTTTGACATCTGTGGACTATTACGTACATTGACTGCTCTGAGTTATGCCCTCAAGCAGTGGTGAAATTTGCATTTTTTTACTACTACTTCTGTGAGCATGGCTTTGTGGGAGTGGTGTGGCTTTGAGGGCATGGCTTTGTGGGCATGGCAGGAGAAGAATACTGCAAATTCTCCATTCCTACCCTGCTCCAGGGGAAGGATACTGCAAAATCCCCATTCCCACCCCACTCTGAGACCAGCCAGAGGTGGTATTTGCCGGTTCTTTGAACTACTCAAAATTTCCGCTACCGGTTCTCCAGAATCTGTCAGAACCTGCTGGATTTCACCCCTCCCCTCAAGCTACCAGCTAACACCAGGGGTGTGTATCACTTTTTGGTCCTCACACCAGTTGGCAGAGCCAGCTCTTCACATTCTTCTGGAAGGCAAGAAGCGGAAGAAGCAGAAGCAGAAGAAGCAGGAGGAGGAGGAGGAGGAGGAGGAGGAGGAAGATGAAGAAGAAGACGAAGAGGAAGAGGAGGAGGAGGAGGAGGAGGAGGAGGAGGAGGAGGAGGAGGAGGAGAAGGAAAGATCATTTATGTTTTGTAGGTTTATTGTCTAGATTAAGTTTAGCATATCTATTTTTTTTTAAAGAAATGTATCCTTCTGGAAAGCATTTCTTCTTCCTGAAGTCCACCTACAATCCACAAAGTTTATTAAGTTTGTCATTTCAGCTATTATCCGACTCACTTGAAATCCAGTGCTTCAGAAGCTTAATGTTCTTGTCAGAAATGCACTGCCCGAATCCTGGGGGAAATGCCAACCTTTCAGATGAGTTTCTGTTGTTCAGTTTGTGACAAATTTTATCCTAATTGTAGTTAGTGTATTCCGAGCATGGTTTGTTGACATTGCAAACAAAGGAGTTCTCCACTTAGCTTGCCTTGAAGATGCATTTTGCTCAATGTGAGTCTCTTGACAAAAATTGCTGGGCTGCGTTTATTCCTTCCTCTTACTTTCTAATACAACTGATTTTCTGATATCATGGTTTCCATCTTTCTCTAATCCTAACCCTAAATACAAAAGGAAGGGTGCATCGGGTGAGAGCTCTTTGGGTGGTACGATTAAGATTTTGGGTGGTGAGAAACTTTGCTGGTTTTTTTGGGTGGCTCCAGAAGTGGGAAAGTCAGGGCACCCCATGGTGCACGTGGGTGTGGGTGTGTTTCTTATGAGCTTCTTTGGCTGAGTTTAGGCCGGGGGACTGCAATCTTAAACACTCAAAGAGCCATTTGGACCCGTTTCCCACAGAAAAGAAAACACCGGGAGCCACAAAGCCCTTCCCGTGCCTGACTGTTTCTTAAGCGGCCACAAAACTAGCATATGTAGTTGAATTAAACGTTCTGTTTTCTTCTGAAACTTTTCTTTTCTTGGATTTATCCATGGTTGGCTTAACAGGGGTTGAAAAGCTCAATAAATCATGTGCTGGTGGGTGTCGCACATTGATGGTTGTGACCCATATTTTGAATGGCAGGGAGCCACAGCAGAAGGATGAAAGAGCCACATGAGGGTCCAGAGCCGCAGGTTGCTGACCCCTGGTTTAGGCCTTTTTTTCATTGGACTATTCCCTTGTTTCATAGACCATTCCCTTAGTGGGGCAGGTAGCCATTTTACCTGGTTCTGCTGAGTCAATGGAGGAGGCCAAGTCGGTGTCAACCCTGAAGCTGACCTGGCTGAAGCCATCTTGGAGCTTCAGGGTTGCCACACTGGAGCTGAGGGATAAGGAGAGCGGGGGGGGGGGGGGGGGATAAGAGATAGCTGGGGTTGTGTAGTCAAAATAAAATACTTTCTCTTGGGAACCTAGGACCTTTTCACACCTGGCTGGGGGAAGGAGGAGTGATGTCACCAGACCGGCGGATGCTGCTTTGATTGGGCCATGTGATTGATTGTAATGGGATTGAGGGGGAAAACTTTTACTTTTAATTAGGTGAAAATCAAGGGTCCCTTCAGAGTCGGTTTTCACCAGATATGCACCAATATGATATTTCCAATAAAGCTATTCTTTGAGGAATTCACCTGCCTCAGAGTTATTGCTTGCAATGGACTTATTACTTGGAACCCTGACAGTCAGCTTTGGCTGGCTTCTTGGACCTTCAAGGTCCAAGGACTGCTCCTACTTGGGTGGGAGAGGTGGGGGGGGGTGATGCTACCCTCTTCACAGAGGATCCTGGAGTGGCTGTGGCAGTCTGTCTTCTGCTGGAGAGGCTTGTGAATCTGACTGCGGACAGGCTGAGGAGTGCAGGAAAATACTTCGCCTGTGTTTCTTGCATCAGTGGAGGGAAAAGAGGAACCACGAAAGACAGGAAGAGCTTGCCTTCTTGGCCCTTCAGGGAAGAGTGGTACCAGAGATTCAGGGGTAAGAATGGGTAGGAACCTCTGTGGGGAGCAGGTGTCTTTGGAGGTCTGGCACTCAGACAAACTGGCCATCAACAGGCACAAAAAGATAAACAACATATACATATCACTCAAAAGAGACAATCCAAAAGCCCAAAAGGAAACAAAAAGATCAAAACAAGAGCAATCAAAACCAGGGGTGGTATTCACTCACTTTTGCAAATGTGAGCACGTGCATCCGCACGCTTCACTCGTGTGCACCTCCACATGTGCAAAGCATCAAAAATGGGACGTGATGATATCCGAACAGGTGGATGGAGCTTCCCACTGCTGGCGCTACTGGATTGCGCGATCCGGATAGAGCCGGCTGAATTTCACCACTGATCAACACCTATATGAGCAGATATTAACATCAAGATTAACACTACACTGACAATCAAGAAGTAAACAATACCCCAGTCAAGGAACCACAACTACCAACTCGGACAAAGAACTAGCAGTAAATAACAGCCTAATCAAGGAACCAGAAAAACCCTATCCACCAACACTGAGAGGGCTAACCACTAGAATATGAAAAGAAGAGCAAACCTCACTCTCTTCTAGCTGATGCTGTTACCTAGTGTGGTAATCAAACTTCAACAAAGAAAACCATCAAGCTCAGACAGCACCAAGTTCAACCACGAGCAACAAATATTCACTTCTATCAGTGCCTCTTCTCTGTTTTAAAACACAGATCTGGGAAGAATACCAAGTTGCCCCAACAATAAGTGTTGAATGTTAAGATATTTCAGTACAATTTGCATGTAATCTTAAGTATAGTTTAGATCTTGACGTCTCGGATTACTCTTACCTTAATGTGCTCATTTTGTCTCCTTATTCATGGCTTTTATTAGGAGCTGTTTTTATATGTTTCAATTCTTCTGAGTTTGAGTTGATATTGAAGTACTTTATTAAGAATACACAAAGATGATAATACATTTTAGAAATGCGGTTTGCCAAATGTTATGGCAACAGAAGATGTGCAGCTGTCTTTTGTTTTTGCTGACAATTTTGCATCTAGTCTGGAGTGGGCAAACTACAGCCCCAATCTTCAAACTGTGCTGCCAAAATGTGACAGCTAGACTGCCAATTTTCAGCAACTTCAGTTGCCCAATATAAAATAGGTTTATTAAGACTGCATAAGGCTTAATATACCTATTTAGCCCCATCATACTGAGAAAAAGCAGCTACTAATGATATCAGTGCATTTATTAGGTCATTACTTCTGTTGCATTTGGAAGTTGCAGAGTAAACTTAAACTTAAGCCTAAACCTAAGCCTAAACCTTTACCTAAACCTAAACCTAAACCTGCAACCCAACAACAGACACAGACTTCAGAGGATAATTAGAACTGCAGAAAAAAAAAATTGCTACCAATCTGCCTTCCATTGAGGACCTGTATACTGCACGAGTCAAAAAGAGGGCTGTGAAAATATTTACAGATCCTTCGCATCCTGGATATAAACTATTTCAACTCCTGCCCTCAAAACGATGCTATAGAGCACTGCACACCAGAACTACTAGACACAAGGACAGTTTTTCCCCGAACGCCATCACTCTGCTAAACAATAATTCCCTCAACACTGTCAAACTATTCACTAAGTCGGCACTACTATTAATCTTCTCATCGTCCCTATCACCCATCTCCTCCCACTTATGACTGTATGGTTGTAACCTTGTTGCTGGTATCTTTAAGATTTATATTGACTGTTTCCTAATATGATTTGATTGTTTATTTGTACCCTATGACTATCATTAAGTGTTGCAGGTTATGATTCTTGATGAATGTATCTTTCCTTTTATGTACTCTGAGAGCATATGCACCAAAGACAAATTCCTTGTGTGTCCAATCACACTTGGCCAATAAAGAATTCTATTCTATTCTATTCTATTCTATTCTATTCTATTCTATTCTATTCTATTCTATTCTATTCTATTCTACTCTACTCTACTCTACTCTACTCTACTCTACTCAAATCTACTCTGAACCTGAACCTAAACCTAAACCTAAACCTAAACCTAAACCTAAACCTAAACCTAAACCTAAACCTAAAGCTAAAGCTAAACCTAAACCTAAACCTAAACCTAAACCTAAACCTAAACCTAAACCTAAACCTAAACCCAAACTGTGTGGCTGCTAGCCCTACCCTCTATAAATTTTTACTATCCTTCATGTAGAGCAGGGTGTCCAACCTTGACAACTTTAAGACTTGTGGACTTCATCTTATAGAATTTTGGAGAATTCATGGCTGGCTGGAGAAATCTGGGGGTTGAAATCCACAAGTCGTAAAGTTGCCAGGATTGGATATTACTAATTTAGAGCTTTTACACGTGCTCTCTCTCTCTCTCTTTTTAAAGGTTCTTTAAAAAGCAGAAGAAGCTGAAATCCAAATGCATGATAAATCTTCAAGTTCTTTATTAGGCATTTCTGCAGAGAATCAGATGGACAATCTAGCTGTATCTGGATTGGATGTCAACTTTAATTTGCCTAGTTATTTTAATTCATTTTGTCAAAAAAGCTTTCAGGGATCTGCTGAACACAAATGTGTATCCTCATTCTGTAGCCTTTTCTCTTTAAACATTTAACATCCATCATCCCGGTGTTATCTTCATCTCCGGGCAAAGTTTAATTTCTCACACAGATCTGAGCCAATATATAATTTCCATACTTACATCTTAACTCTCTGGGAAAGTAATGGGGCACTGAAAGAGAATGCCATTTGTTGATTGACTCTAATAGCTTGAAATAATTTATAACAAAAGTAATTCTTGGAAAACCAAAACCAAGTCACTTTTGATGAGAGGGGCTGGTCTACAGATTTGATAAATCAATAAATAAATGAAAAAACAAAACAAAACAAAAATAAAGCAACAGAAAAAAAACCTCTTCCTTATTTATCTAATAATTATCCTGGGAACAGCAAGAAATTAGCTTGGCACAAACTTTCTGACTTATTCAACATCAGTATTTATTATTAAAACCGTATCTGTTTCAATGTGGAGAACCGTCGCCTCGGGATAAGGTGTTCCAAGCTTACAACGACAAAATACAAGTTTATGAGATTTGCATAATAACTTGCAAATAATATTAGCTTGAAACAATGCGAGACTCTGGGATCAATTTCACGGCCCCTTTGGTGTTTAAAGTTGGTAAATATTTAAATAACAACAAGAATATATAATTATAAAGATTCTTCTTCTTTAAATGGCCCAGGAAGTAAATTTGTTGCAAATCACGTACAATAGTACATTCCCCCCCCCGCTCCCAAATAGCTGGTTGAAGAGTAAAGAACTCATTTAAAGATGTGTGTTATATTAACTAAAAACTACATAATTTGCCTTTGAAGGAATTACCATATTTTTTGGAGTATAAGACGCACCGGAATATAAGACACACCTTAGTTTTGGGGGAAGAAAATAAGAAAAAAGCTGATTGGCAGGTGGATCGGCCTCCTGGAATACCCCCAATCAGCTGTTCACAGAGGTGAATTTTAGCAACAGGTTCCTTGGTTGAGAGCTCTGTTCCTTGCTTTTTTTTTTTGCTTTTTTTTCTGCCCCTGAAACTTCTAACATTCAGTTTCAGAAAGAACTTCTTTTCCTGCTTCTGAATGCCTCCAAAACAGCTTCAGAAAAAAAGCCTCTGAAGCTCTGTTTGGGGGCTTTTTTTTCTGAAGCTCTGTTTGGAGGCTTCTTTTCGGAAGCTCTATTTGGGGGCTTTTTTTCTGAAGTTCATTTCTGTTGCTTTTTTCAGCCTCTGAAACCTCTATTTGAGAAGCTGGGTGGGGCTATATTCGGAGTATAAGACGCACCCAGATTTCCTCCCTCTTTTTTGGGGGAAAAAGGTGCGTCTTATACTCCGAAAAATATGGTAGATTATTTCTATCAGAGACTGCCAACTGGTAGTCAGAGTAACTGCATCTTAGTGGTAGACTTGAAATTCTTTGGTCAAATCTTCCCATACCTGGAGTCCTCTAGATCCAGTGGAAGTATGGTTTCCAGATTCCCTAGTAGAACAAGTATTGTTGGGGAATTCTGAGAGAATAAATCATAAAAACATCCAAAAGGCATTAAATATAAGAAACTAGAATCATAGGACCAAAAGGAATTGGAAGGGGCCACTGAAAACACTGAGTCCAATCCCTGCTCAGTAAAGAATTGGAATTAAATCCAAGATTTACAACAATCTGACTTCTTGAATATATCCAGCAAAGGAGATCACTTTTTTTTCTCCCTCTGGGTAATTGGTTCTAAATGTGAACTGTTCTTACAGTTAGGAAATACCTTTATAATATTCATTTTGAATATATATTTCTATAAGTCATCCTCACTTTTCTGCGTCCGGCATCTAGAACAATAGATTAGAAAAGAGGCCTTCATGTACATGATGAACTTTCAGGAACTCAAAAAGAGCAATCATATATTTCTTCTTTTCATGGCTAAACTATCTGAATTCCATCTCAGGTTTAAACCAGGGGAGAAATGCTCCCGGTTCGGACTGGATTGCCCGATCCGGTAGCGATGGAGGCGGGTGGTTTGGAGAACTGGTAGCAAATATCCCTGCACCCCCCACATGCCCAGCTGAGCTGCACAATCATCAGAGCCTTTTTTTTATTTTTAAAAGCATTTTTTCTACAACCTCTTTGGCTGAAAAAATGCTTTTAAAACATATGTATGTATGTATGTATGTTGATCATGTGGCCACCAAGAAGGAAAAGTTTAAAAGTTATGTATTGTTAGGTTTCAGATAATGTAAAAACTCTCATTCTGTTGAAATAGCAATAGCACTTAGACTTATATACCGCTTTACAGTCCTTTCTAAGTGGTTTACAGAGTCAGCCTATTGCCCCCCAACAATCTGGGTCCTCATTTTACCCACCTCGGAAGGATGGAAGGCTGAATCAATCTTGAGTCTGGTGAGATTTGATCTGCCAAACTGCTGGCAGCTGGTGATCAGCAGAAGTAGCCTGTAGTACTGCATTCTAACCACTGCAGCACTGCAACCACTGCTCTATAATGAAATGCTTTCATTTTCCCCATTGTATTTATAGGTTATTTGCTTGAAGAGGAGAATCTCCTCAGATAAATCCAGATTTGCTTCTGGTAACATCTGGTGAATTCATTCTTAAAATAGTTCTTGAGGGTTAAACTGGGCATAACCGGGGATCAACCTGTGTGGAGAAAAATAGAAAATTCCACCCTTGGAGAATGATTGTATTTCTTTCACTCTCAATAAAAGCCATTATATTTTTTTCCACAGCTGAGTCATTTCTGACCCTTTGCATCCGAGAGCAAAATTAAAATGTAAAATCAAAAGTATAAGTATAAGGAAAAGAAGCCAACATTTTTTTTCCCAACATGAAATGTAAATGCACTAAAAAGAATTTATACTCTTCCTTTTGAATGGCGTATCTATAGATTGCAGGAGGAATGTCTGACAGTGTAAAATATTGCAGTGACACAAGATATGTTGTGTTCGTTCTGCATTTTTTTTAAAAAAAAGCAAAACGAAGAAAGAGAAATTGCCTTTTCCGATGATTACTCTTCCACTGAGTGTCTGTTGTCACTCTCTTTTTTGAATGCTCCATATTTTCTCATTTTTATGAGATGATGTGACTTTAATAGGAACCGAGGGATTACTCACAAAAAAACGCCAGTTGAATGCTTAAAGGTATGGAAAAAATAGAGCGAGGCTAACTTTATATATAAAAAATATTTCTCTAATAATGACATATAACTGACCTGAAAGTCTTCCAGAAAATTTTTAGGGATGTATAAAAATCTCCTCAGAAATGTTACTACTCATAAAAGAAGACATTTTGTTTTGCCTTAACATTCCTGAATAGTTACATTTAGGAAAAAAGAAAATTCAAGCCACACTTGGAATACTGCATCCGGTTTTGGTCGCCACGATGTAAAAAAATATGTTGAAACTTTAGAAAGAGTGCTGAGATGAGCAACAAAGATGATTAAGGGACTGGAGCAGTGGTGAAATGTAACATTTTTTACTACTGGTTTTGTGGGCGTGGCTTGGTGGAGGGGGTGGTAATGTGACTGGGTGGGCGTGGCCAACTTTTTTTTTTTTAACTTTTAAAACCATTTTTTCTTATACTGGAGGGTTATGATTTGTGTCAAGGTTGGCACCATTTTCTATGGAGAGAGAGGGGAAAGAAATGTGGACATTTTAAGAGACACTACCTTCAGAGAATCTTATTAGAATCCTGGGAAAGGGTTAGGAATAGGTATTATTCAATGATCCCAATTTGGTTTGCCCCACTTGAGGCAATAACACTCTCCACATTATATAATAAGGAAATATCATTGACATATCAGGACTTGCTTGATCCCCAAGGGAAGCTGAAGACCCGTGCAGAGCTTATGAACCAGGGCAAGAAAGTAGACTGGTTGGCTTCTGCCCAAAAACAGTCAAGAGTCAGAAGGGACAAAGGAAAGGAGGGAATCTATAGGTCATTGCAGGAGTTAGATAAAATTTTACTAGGAATCGAAAAAAAATTACTTTCAAAGTGCTACCAATTATTGGTATCACAATGGATTGGTGAGGAGGTGATTGCCTGGGGGAAGGAACCTTGGATCTTCTCCAGATCTGGACAAATGGGAGGCGATATGGAACAGGAATATGAAACTCACTTTGGCAATCCCTACAAGGACAATATCTATAAAATGGTCTATTGTTGGCACATCCCCCTGATAAGAATTGCAAAAATGTTCCTGGGAGCTTCTCTGGAATGTTGGAAGTGTGGGAACAGTAATGGGTCATACTACCACCAATGATGGACCTGCCCTAAAGCAGGCAAATATTGGTCCAAGGTCTGGAACTGGATAGTGGAAATTACAAGTTATAATATAGAGCTGAAACCAGAAGTTTTCTTATTGGGAATGAAACCAGATAAAATAAGTAAGGAAAAATGGTACTTGATCCTCCACATTACTACTGCAGCTAGGATATTATAGGCGCAAGAGTGGAAAAATGAATTAATACCCACAGAAAATAAACTGATCTGGAAAATTTCAGAATGCGCAGAGGCTGATCGGTTAACGAAATTATTTAGGAACCAAAAAGACCCTGATTATTACGAATGTTGGAACCTATGGTATATTTGGGTGAAAGAAAGGAGAGGGAAATGAAATGGATCTTATTAGTGATTTAAATTGTATAGGTGTATATTTGTGTACGTTCGTTGCAATAACTTTGTATGTATATATGTAAAGAATTGGTTTTTTAAAAAAATGGAAATAAACTTATTTTTTTTAAAAAAACCATTTTTTTCTACAACCTCTTTGGCTGAAGAGGTTGTTTAAAAAATGCTTTTAAAAGCCTCTGACGATCCTAGCTGTGTTGCCTGATCGGCAGAGGCTTTTTTTCCTTTAAAAAACATTTTTTCTACAACCTCTTTGGCCAAAAAAGCCTCTGATGATCCCAGCTGAGCTGCGCAATCATCAGAGGCTTTTTTTTTATTTTTAAAAGCATTTTGAAGAAGTTGTAGAAAAAATGTTTTTAAAAGTTAAAAAAAAGTCTCTGATGATTGCGCGACTCAGCTGGGCATAGGGGGAAGCAGGGATGTTTGCTACCAGTTCTCTAAACTACCCGCCGCCATCGCTACCCTGTCCAAACCAGGAGCATTTCACCCCTGGACTGGAGGCTAAAACATATGAAGAACTATTGGTGGAACTGGGTGTGTCTAGTTTAATGAAAAGAAGGAATGGGGTGACATGATAGCAGTCTTCCAATATTTCAGGGGCTGCCAGAAAGAAGGGGGAGTCAAGCTATTCTCCAAAGCATCTGAAGGCAGGACATGAAGGTGGAAACTAATCAAGGAGAGAAGCAACTTAGAACTAAGGGGCAATTTCCTGACAGTTAGAACATTTAATCAGTGGAACAACTTGCCCCCAGAAGTTGTAAATGCTCCAACACTGGAAGTTTTCAAGAAGAGATAGGCTAAACATTTGTCTGAAGTGGTGTAGGGTTTCCTGCTTAAGCAGGGGGCTGGACTAGAAGACCTCCAAGGTCCCTTCCAACTCTGTTGTTCTATTCTATTTTACTTCATGGGAAAGTAAAATAGACATAATTTTGGAAAGTGTGAAACCTCACACACAATTCTTTTAAATTTGAGTTTTGTTGTCCCGAATGGTTTTGCACTTTTTATCTCATTGCAGGAGACATTTTGTTTGTAACTCTTCACCAAGCCTTTCTAAATTTAGCTGTTTTTTTTTTTAAACAGCATTCAGGAGGCCTCTTATGGCTTAAATCCACCAGTGGTATTTTTGTTCAATACTGAACTGACACATACGTATAAAACAGAAACAACAAGCATATTAATTTCTGTAACAGTTCTGTCAATACAGTCAGCATGGAGCTAGTTCAGTGATGAGCAATTACCTTTTCGAGAACTGCAGCCGCACCTACTTTTGGGAAAGAGAGGAATAGCTGCGGTACATATTGATACCGAGTCAGCAAGACCGAGTTTGTCAGACAAACAATCTAATAGTAAATACCAGCCTAATCAGGAACCACCAAGTCTGTTCCCACCAACAATGACAGGGCAAGCCAGTACAGGTAGGTAGTTCTCAATTTATGGCCACAGTTGAGCCCAAAATTCCAGTTGGTAAATGAGACAGTTGTTAACTACATTTTATGACCTTCATTGCCACAGAGAGCAACTTGAGAGCAGGCCAGGGATGCTTTGCGAGTTGACAAAGAGAAAAGAAACCCACATTCATGAGTATGAGGGAGATGGGGAGAAGACTACATAATGAATTACCTGGCTTTCTTATCCTGACTCCACCCGTCTTCTGTTTTTTATAATGGTCAGCTTTATTATTGTATTGGTTTTCACTGACTGTGAGGGAGCTGACTCTCATATCCTATTGATGTGGTTCTTGCCTCTTGCATTGTGCTGGTGTTCCTTAATTTCAACATTTATTGTTACCTTCTATCATTTTACCTCATGGAAGGCTTCATAACTTTGATTTGAAGTTCTACTGTAACTGCCTCAAAGCTGACTGTTTCCTGTGTGATTTAGGGCCAAGCACAGCCCGGCTCTTCTGCAGAAGTCGTAAGCAAACATTAAGTTCATCATAGGAAGCAAAAGTTAAAAGGGGATTATGCACAAGGAAAAGCACAGCCACGGTTTCAATCAATCCCAAGCAATAAACACATTTCGTCAGAAGTTAAGTGTGTCCTGATGAGGAGAGCCTCAGGCGACATCGTTAGGCTAATTGTTAATGACACAGAAACATTATTAATTTCATGAATGGGAAAATTAGTAATGCTGGATTTCAAGCTCAAGACATCTGCTTTAGCTGCTCTTCCTGGGCAAATAAGGATCTTAAAGAGGTTGTGGATTCTACTAAGAATATGGGCTGCAAAACACACACACTAAGAATATGGGCTGCAAAACACACACACAGACAATTACTAAATTCAGCAAGGAATAGTGAATTTGGGGCTCTCACCAACCAGCTACATTTATGGCCTTTTGCAGTGGCCCACAATCTACTCCCCCCCCCCCGGAAACTAGTATTAACTAATGGTTTCCAGAAAAAATTGCTTAACAATTGTGGAGTTTGCTTAGGGACTGCACTGTTCGTTTTAAGAACTCCACATTCACTTAACAACCATGAGTGAAATCAAGCCTCCGGTCCAGAGGTGGGTTTCAGCAGGTTCTGACCAGTTCTGGAAAACTGGTAGCGGAAATTTTGAGTAGTTCGGAGAACCGGTAGTAAAAATTCTGACTGGCCCTGCCCCCATCTATTCTCTGCCTCCCAAGTCACAATTGATCGGGAGGAAATGGGGATTTTGCAATATCCTTTCCCTGGAGTGGGGTGAGAATGGAGATTTTACAGTATACTTTCCCTGCCACGCCCACCAAGCCACGCCCACCAAGCCACGCCCACCAAGCCATGCCATGCCCACCCAGCCACACCCACACAACCGGTAGTAAAAATTTTTGAAATCCACCACTGCTCTGGTCATGTGATGACCTATTTTATGACCATAAATGATTTATGACCGTAATGCCAGGCTCAGTTACGGTCGTACGTCAAGGACAACCAGTACAGCAGGCAGAAAGAGGTTTTTTTTTTTTAAAAAAAAATCCTTTCCTTTTCTTATGTGTACATTTTTTCCCCCAGATTCAGTTTCGACGCTATCAAGTGTGATCTGTCAAACATT
This sequence comes from Masticophis lateralis, assembly GCA_030761175.1. Lineage (NCBI taxonomy): Eukaryota > Metazoa > Chordata > Lepidosauria > Squamata > Colubridae > Masticophis > Masticophis lateralis. Next base: position 201,025,612 of record JAUDYJ010000003.1, read on the forward strand.
CAGAATCTCCTGCCACCATTGTGCTCTGTATGAGTACACTCAGTCTTTTATCCCAAACAGTCAATCAAGCTTTTAGCTTTAGCTTTATTCTTTTGCCATGTGTATGTATGAATGGATTCATGCTTAACCAAGTGTTCAGAACAAACAAATCTTTTTCAAAGCAGATGCCCACAAAACAGTAATTATTCTCTTTCATACTTGGATCTCTGAAAAGCCCAGTCACTTTTTTATTTGCTCTCTTATTTTTACCCTTTCACACGTCTAGAAGAACTCTGGATGGTATTTATTCAGAATGTTAGGATACTTTTTGCTTTAAACTCATCTCTTTTTTCCATTATCAGAATTCATTGGAGCATAACATGCAAATATCAGCAACCTATTGTTTACTACTTTCATACACATCCTTAACTATCTGCATAATACCAATTTGTATTTTCTGACATACATTTCGGTCCCTTCATTCATAATTAAATCAATATATTCACTTTCTTGCATACATTGCTCAATTCCACTCCCTATGATCAGGCCATCTTCAGTTAGGTCTATACAACTGTCCTTTTTCAAAAATATACTGTCAAAAATTTCCTTCCTTCCTTCCTTCCTTCCTTCCTTCCTTCCTTCCTTCCTTCCTTCCTTCCTTCCTTCCTTCCTTCCTTCCTTCCTTCCTCCCTCCCTCCCTCCCTCCCTCCCTCCCTCCCTCCCACTTCCTTCCTTCCTTCCCTCCTTCCCTTCCCTTCCCTTCCCTTCCCTTCCCTTCCCTTCCCTTCCCTTCCCTTCCCTCTCCTCCCTTTCTCTTTTGTTCTTTATCATTCATGCTACTTCAATTTATTCCACTTGCATTCCAGGTCATAGTATTCGATATGCTATGGTGAAAGTCTATGGAGATTCTCAGTCATCCAGATCATCCATCCGTCTATCCATCCATTCAATCATCCATTCCTTGAGAAAGCCCAGTTGCCTTTTTGGAAAGCCACATTTGGGACATGCTATGTTGTCATAAAGTTGGGCTATAGATAGATCAGATCTCCCCCAGCTAAGTCTCAGTAATATATGCCAAGTCTACATGCTTGCCCATGATCAAATACACCTCCAGTTATAAGACTTGTAATCCAAATTAGATTTAGCTGAGGAAGATCTGCTAGGTCACCCTGATCTTTAAAGAGAGCAAGCATTCCTACTCTCATACATGACATCAGGTCATGGGGGTCTGGGGGTGGGTGGGAAGAGGGAAGTGTAAACAAGTGATATCCTATACTATTAGCAACAAAATGATAAAGGATCTGGAGACTAAATACAATGAACCATTGAGGGAACTAGATAAATCTAATCTAATGAAGAGAAGAACAAGGGGTGATATGATAGCAGTCTTCCAGTACTTGAGGAGCATTCATAGAGATGAGGAGACAAACCTGTTCTCTAAATCGCCTGAGGACAGAAGTAATGGGTGGGAACTTCATTAAACAGAGATTCAACCTAGAAGTAAGGAGAACTTTTCTGACAGTGGGAATAATTTATCAGTGAAACGGCTTACCTCCGGAAGTTGTGGGTGCTCCAACAATGGAGGCATTCAAGAAGAGACTAGACAGCCATTTGTCTGGAATGGTATAGGGCCTCCTACCTGAGGAGGTGTTGAACTAGAAGTCCTCCAAGTTCCCTCCCAACTCTATTATTCTATGTTCTATTTGACAGCAATATGAATTTATATATTACATGCTGTCCATATCTTGATTTGTGATGTGATGATACAAATGAATTTATATCCCTTTTGTGATGATGTCATGATGCATGAGATGTCACCATGACTTTTACTGAACACCTACCTCGCAAATAACCAAAGTTCAGCCTTAAACTGTATCAGCCTTCAGAATTCTTGATTATGGACCCAGAACCTCTCCAAGCACTTCCTAAGAATTGTAATTTTCAACAAAAACAAAAGAAGACAATGTTTGAACATTAATTTTATCCTTTTTTGTTGGTTTCTTTAATATTTCATGTTACTCTTGTCCCGTGTATTTATTTATTTGATTTGTATTTTATTTATTTTTGAGGTTCAGTCTCTTGTAGCTCAAGGACAAATGCAGTTGGGTTTGGAAAAGATGGTCTCTCTTTGCATTGCATAAAGAGCTGTAACAAGATTTAGTGATAGGCTAACATGCAATTGACAGGGATGCGGTGGCTCAGTGGCTAAGATGCTGAGCTTGTCGGCCGTTCAGCGGTTCAAATCCCTAGTGCCACGTAACAGGGTGAGCTCCCATTACTTGTCCCAGTTTCTGCCAACCTAGCAGTTCTAAACCACATAAAAAATGCAAGTAGAAAAATAGGGACCACCTTTGGTGGGAAGGTAACAGCGTTCTGTGAGTCTTTGGCAATTAGTCATGCTAGCCACATGACCATGGAAACGTCTTCAGACAGCACTCACTCTTCGGCTTTGAAACGGACATGAGCACTGCCCCCTAGAGTCGGGAGCAACTAACACATATGTGCGAGGGGAACCTTTACCTTTACCTTAACATGCAATTACATACCCGTCCAGGGACATAAAATGTGCTCTGAATGGGGGAAAGAGTTTAAAGGAAGTGGGGAAAATAAAGTGGAAATAACCGAGCAGCATAATTGAATCTTGAAATGTTCAGTAATTGGAACTCCATTCTTTGTTAACCATAGATCTTCCTGTCTGTAGTATAGAACCATTGCTTTCTTGCGTAAGAATCTCTGACCTTTGGCTAGTGATGGAAGATTTGGTGTGTCATATTTAGAACTTCACGATGATGTCAATTAGCATGCCTTGGGGCGCAGCAGACTAAAGTGCTGTTAAGTAGCACCAGTTGCCTGAAATTACTGCAAGTTCGAATCTCACTAGACTCAAGGTTGACTCAGCCTTCCATCCTTTCGAGGTAGGTAAAATGAGGACCCGGATTGTGGGGGCAATAAGCTGACTTTGTATAAAAAAGAACACCGCTTAGGGGGGCCCAAAAGCCCTATTAAGCAGGTATATACAAAAGTATGAAGGCTATTGCTTAATGCATTGTAAGCCGCCCTGAGTTTCCGGAGAAGGGCGGCATATAAATTGAACCAATAAATAAATAAATAAACAAATTAGCCAGAATGGAGATGTTATGCAAATCTTTATTTTTTTTTTGTCTAATTGAAATCAATACTTACTTTCATTCTGTTTCTGATGAGTTTCAAAGGATCTTGCTTAAAATCTTTTACCATAATGTTTTGAAATGAAAAAGTTATATTTAAAAAAAAAAAACCTTTGGAATGAATAAAATGACATTTGGAAAATGTCCTGGATCTTTATATTAATACCAAATATTGATTATTCATCGACCTTCACTTCAAAGAAAACAAACAGTAATATAATCAATTTTAGGCAATTGGCATTTCATATATTATCTTTCAGGTTGTTTGCTCCTAATAGAATTTTCATTTCAAAACTTTATTGTAAAAGATTTTAAACTTCTACAGATACTAGAATCCGACACTCAATCCTAATATTCAGAAAGCTTTTTAAACATATCTAAGAGGGAAGAGACAGTGGGTGAGACATCTGATAGCATATATCAATGTTTCTTAGCTTCAACAACTTCAAGATCTGTGGACTTCAATACCAGAATTCCCCTAGGCATCATGTTGATGTAGGTCCTAACCAGCAGCTCAGCCCAAATGGAGAGAAACTTGGAAGAAGCATCTCAATTTCATTAAGATTCCACCTTAATGAGCTCATAATAAAGGAAATTGGGAAATTCTTATGATTTCCAAGTTTCTGTATTTACATTTTGACTAGCATTCAAAAATCCTTATTGAAATTGGTGCAGGTTTTTCTTATTTGCTCTGTGGGCCTTGACACCAGATTCTTTCAATATCTGTTTGGGGATTCAAGCAAAAATGAAAGATGTATCTCAGATGGGAAGTATCTGTGGCAGGCAGGAAAGACCAGGTCCACATGTGAGGGTTCATTTAACGTGATTTGTTGGTAAAAGCCTATGCATGGAATGTTCTGAACGAATGGTCAGCATTAGAAGGATTGGACTTAATTCACTTGTGATTATGTAGGGATTCTAGGCTGATCCCTCTTTTCACTCCACTCTAAGATTCTTCCATTCCTTGTCCTACAATCTGGTTGCTAATATAAGGTCTTAGATCTGTTTGTATAATGATTTGATTTGATTTGACATACCCCACCCATTCAATTGATACCATTATTGGAAGAATGCAGGATGCAAAACATGTATCTTCAGAATTAACTGAGTTTGATCTCAGTTATTGGCTGATAGTGAAGTCAATTGACTGAAACATTTCTCTTCACTCATTAACCAGACATGCATGTTCTAATTAACTGTCAGTTTTCTGGAAGCATTACAGACTTGCAATATAGAGATGTCTCTACAACCTTATTGATTTTAATACTCAAGCGTGACTCAGTTTGAGATATAAAACCAGAAAGCTTAGGAAGTTGGAAACTTTATTATATGGCACTATGATGTACTCCAGATTGTCTCAGTTCTGGACTGTGATTTCAGGTGTCGGACTTATTTAGTGGGCTGCTAATTTTTATCTGGAGACAAGTATCTTGGGCCTGACTTCTAATTAAGCATTGACATGAACTTTAATTTGACTTTAATCTGAAATTATGGAAGTTGTCTCTGAGTTTGAGAACTGTGGGATTTAAAAGAACTAATTCCAAAACTTTGAAAGTTTTCTTTTCCTTTAAAAAACAAACAAACCCATCATCTGGCTTTGTCTGCTCTCTATTCCTTCAAAAGACCCATGAGATTTAATGACCAGGAAAGCGAGGGGATTGGTAGAAATGATGTCCCCACAAGAGAATGCAGAAATCTCCTCTCAAGTCTTTCAGCCTTCATCTAAACAATTACATTATTTATTGAAGTTTACAGAAATATCACAGATATGTTCCACTCACAACTGAAAAACCCGAAATTGCATTCATCGCTGAAGACTTAATTTGTGGCACCAGAGTGCTTTGATTCAAATACATTTTCTCTAAGTTTTAAATTAACACCTGTTGAGGAGCGTTTGATGGAAAGCATTGATACGCTATTTTAGGAAAGGATTTCATGACATTAGAAAACTTAATCTCTAATGATAAAGGAGAAAAGGGTGTTTATCACGATTCTACGCTCTAACACAATGGCCACTTCTAACAATCAGCATGTATAATGGGATAGAAGTACAGTTCTGCAAGCCATACTCATGAACCTTGTTGTACTGAAAGAAATAAGAGGCACATAATTCATATGTGTCATTGTTTTAAGATAAAGGAATTGTGCAAATTTTAAAGGCCCTAATTTTTTAAAAAAGCATTTCATTAAAAGGAAAAAAATGGGGACAGGTTTTAGGCTAGAGATGGGATTACTGTTTATTTTTTTAAAATTTCTGTTGTGGTAGCCATCATCTGAACACATGTAGGACAGCTGATAAAGATTGTAAAATAAAAAGAAAACAGGTTCTGGCACTCAGATTTACTTTCCTTCTTTTTTCAAATAGCTTTATTAAGATTTTAATCAAGAAAAATGGAAAAACATTGAAGCATTGTAAAATGAATGATTGTAAATCTACCTAAGAAACTCAAATACTTTGGCCACCTAATGAGAAGGAAGGACTCCCTGGAGAAGAGCCTAATGCTAGGAAAGATTGAGGGCAAAAGAAGAAGGGGACAGCAGAGAATGAGGTGGCTGGATGGAGTCACTGAAGTAGTAGGCATGAGCTTAAATGGACTCCAGAGGATGGTAGAGGACAGGAAGGCCTGGAGGAATGTCGTCCATGAAGTCATGATGGGTCGGACACGACTTCGCAACTAACAACAACAACAACAAAGTCTACCTAAATTGCACACTGTGATGGCTTCCCTGATGCTAGCTCAGATGATGAAGAAGAGCCAACTCCAGCAGCTTAGGACGAGAGCATGGGAAGTGTGAGGAAGGAGGTCTCCAAGGGGGAGTAAATGGGAAGAAGAGGAGAGGCCAGGAGGGAATCAATGAGATGATCATCTGGCTGAAGAAGAAGAAGGGCTCGGGGACCGAATCAGAAGTGCAGGATGAGAAGTAACACAGTTGCAATTGGTCAGCAGGATGAAGAAGAATTGCCTCCTCCACCAGATCCCAGGACTCACTGGGCTGAAAGGAGGCAGGCATGATGGAAGTCAGCCAGACTACTCGCAAGGTTGCAGCCTTGCCCCTCCTAATGAGTTACACCAGCCCAGGCCTACTTAGCCCAATCAGTTAAGCAGCCTGACACTGGAAAATAACAGTTCAGTTTCCTTCTGTGTCTCTGGCCTGGATTTCTTGGATTTCTGTCTTGTTTCTTGAATCTGTGCTCAGACTTTGGACTCGTGGACTGGTACTTTGGATTTGGTGTTTTTGTTGATTGATTGTATGTTGGACTTTGCTTTATTGGAATTTTGAGGGGAGCTGTTTGCAGGCAAATTGAATGCAAAGGGGGAATGACATTAGGGGCTGGTGGCATTTAAATAAAGCCCTTAAATTCTCTCTCTCTCTCTGTGGTCCGGAACAGGATACACACCTGCCTGAATAAAGCTCCATGTTCTAAGAGCAAAGAATACAATATATATGCTCACATGACATGCAATGCAAAAATAAACAAGCCAACGAATGCTTTAACATGACAACCTGGTTACAGAAGAGAATGGCTAAGTTTTCTAAACCATGCTGAACTACCAAGAAACCCAACCCTACATTAGCCTAGCATGGTATTCTATATGTCAAATTATGATATTCAACACATTTATTTTGCAGTGTGATTTAAGGAAATGTCCATATATTTACATGTTTGGGTTTAGCAGTAATTGATGTCCAAATCAAGTTATTATGTACTTCAGGAACTCCATAGACCGAAATGTTCATTTCATATGCCCATTTATCTTTGTGTGTGTTTAAGCAACTTTGACTGCCATGCATTATTTAGCATCTACGTCATTCTGCATATAGATTTAAAGAAAACAAAGTGGGGGTGTAGCCTTTTACTGCTGAACTGAATGCATAAACCTGCCACTCACAAAACAGTTGGGATGATTTAACAGTCTGCACACATCAACTGTATATTCCCAGATTTCTTCCCAACCCCCCCTTCATGGTTGCATCTTGTAAAGATTTGGATTGAACTCTGCTCTTGCTAGTGGAAGACATCTAAGGAGAAGCCACACAGAGAATAGGAGGATGCTGACAGAGGAAAGAATCATAAATTGATTACATGCTGGAGAGGATTAAAAGTAACTTTCTGTTAGTGTAAAGTCAGAAACAAGATCTGTTTTACATCATAGGACTAAAAAAATGTCTATGGAGATTCTAAGTCATCCAGGTCATGGTTGTTTCAAAGATGCTTTTCAAAAGACAATTGGGTATTGTTTTTTCCCTTGAGGAAGAAGACAACTTTTCGCTTCTCATTCAAGAAGCTCATCAGTTGTGGTTGGATGGCAGGGGTGGGTTCTAACATTTTTTACTACCGGTTCTGTGGGCGTGGCTTATTTTGTGGGCGTGGTTTGATGATCATGTGACAATTCTTTAGGATTTAGCAGAGGTACTGGTCTACCAGGCTTTTAACTGCTTGCAGAGCTGTACCGATCTATCCATTTATTTTTTGCAGGCACTGGTCTACCCATTTATGTTTGCAGGCACTGCTCTACCCATTTATTATTGAAGGCACTGATCTACTCATGTATTTTTGCAGGCACTGGTCTACCCATTTATTTTTGCAGGCACTGATCTACTCATATATTTTTGCAGGCATCAATCTATTCATTTGTTTTCTTTTAACACTGATCAGCTGTAGGGCGGCCCTTTGAAGCCCCATGGTAAGAGTTTAAACAGTTTTTTTCCCTCTAGCCATCAGCTGGGACTCAGGAGGCAGCAATAGATTGGGTGTGGGGCCAAATAAAAGGTAAGAATAATGCGGGGGCGGGGGTGGGGCACGGGGGGTGGGGGTGGGGCGCACGGAGGGGTGGAGGGCAGTGGGGGTGGGGGGGCAGTACTGGTTCGGTGAAATCATATCATCACTGCTACTGGCTTGAGAGAACTGGACCGAACTGGGAGGAACCCATCACTGTTGGATGGTCTCTCTCTCTCTCTCTCTCTCTCTCTCTCTCTCTCTCTCTCTCTCTCTCTCTCTCTCTCTCTCTCAGGGTGGGAGGGAGGGAGGGAGGGAGGGGAATGGAAGGATTAGTTTTAACAGGATGGTGGGTGTGGGTGAAAGGATTATATATTTTTTTTTGCAGTCATCTGATTGTTAGTGTCAGACTCGGAAACCTGACATTTAGTACCATCTTTGAGAGCCATTGAGGCCACCTAGGGGTTTATCTGTGCCCTTAGTGTCCCCTGAACCTCTACCTGGATAGAGAGGACCATTGGTTTGAAAGAGGGGTAAATGAGGCCATCTAGGTTGAGCAGCCGTCCCTCAACAGAGGGGGAGGAATATGACACCATCTACCTCCTGTCTACAACATAGCACTTTCAGCAGTTCCAAGAAGATTCCACACCCATGTACACTCTAATTCAGGTGACCCTGAGGGCACAGATAAACCTCAAGTGGCCTCAGTGACTCTCAGAGAGAGTGCTAACAACCAGATGACTGCAAAGAAATAGAATCCTTCCATCCCCATCCCCAACATCCTGTCATAACTAATCCTTCCATCCAGCCAGAACTGATGAAGCTTCTTGAGTGAGAAGTGAAACCTCTTCTTCTTCTTCAAGGGGAACAAAGGTAGCCTTTTGAAAAAGCACCTTTGAGATGACTAAAAAAATATTGATGTTTTCATCACATTCCTTTCCAGGATCAGATTTTTTTTGGAGTATACAATTTTAAAACACTTCAGTGGGGTAAGATGAAAGTAGAAATGATGACAATCTATAATAAGTGGGAAAGAAGATGGGAAGTGCAGTAACTGTTCTGAATAATGGTGATGCATTTTACATGTCATTTGTTTTCCAGATAAAAAATTAATATAGAGCTGGTTGTCTGCTTATCTATCTATCTATCTATCTATCTATCTATCTATCTATCTATCTATCTATCTATCTATCCCTTTCCATCCATCATCTCTCTCTCTCCATCCATTCATCTATCTCTATCACCTATTTAGCTATTTATCTATTATCAGTATTTGTGTGAAGATAAGAATGGTTTGATATGAAAGATGGATTATATTTGGAATCATTTATCCTAGGGCAAATGATTTGATCTGGGTAATTTTAGCTCATAAAATATACAGAAAACACAAGAATGAACATTCCAAAGAAGATAAGATAAGACGGCTTGTGAAACACAGGATGGTCCTAAAACCACAATTCTTCTTATGAGAACTGGGTACAATAGTCGATTTCCCACCTTCTTTCTTCTTAAACTTAGAGTTACCTAGCTTCCTCAACCGTTCCTTGTTTGATTTAGTTTACAGATCAGGGATGAAATGCTACGGACAGGTTTGGGTGAACCATCAGTAATAAAAGCTACCTGTTCAAGCAAACCGGTAGTAAAAAAAATGCTATAGATTCGGACAAACCAATATTTCCGACGATCAGCTGTGCTTTCTAGCAAATCTAAATTGCACGGCACAGCTATGCCCCTCCCTCGCAGTTCTACTTACCTTAGAAAAGACTTCTTAAGCCTCCTTTTTCAGCGCTGCGTGGTAGTGCCTGTGGTGTACCTGCACGCAAAGCATGCACGCATGCAAAGTACCGGTAGCAAAGCGAACTGGTAGCAACCCTCGGAGCATTTCACCACTGTTACAGATCCTTATTCATCTTTGTTGTTCTTCTCTGCACACTTTCCAGAGAGAAATCGTACAGAGTACAAATATAGTAGAAGAAAAAACATTGTCATAATTTTTTTTTCTGCTTTTGTGTGTTAAAGGAATAAATGGTCCGGCAAGACAATTTTTATGATGTTCTCTTTTGCACAAGTCCTTTGTGCAGCAAAAGTTTGTCACAACCCCTAGATGGTGCTGTTGCTTTTCGCTGATCATTCCTAGGATGACAATGCAAAGAGATTTTCCACTGGAAAAAGATGGAACAATGCAGAATGTGTAGCATTTGAATCTTTTAATGGTTTTTAAAACTATAAATGTTACATAGGTGTGCCAGCCTCTGGATCAAAACTTCCCCCTACCCCTTTTCTTTCTTTTTTTTAAAAAGTTTTTTATTTTAAGCATAATTAAAAAGACATACATAGACATACAACATATAACATATACAAAAATCTTAGTTTCTTTTTCAGCTACTTAACAGTGATCCATTTCTTACTAAATATTAAATATTTACAGATATTATGTTAACTTATTCAGCCTTTTTCTCCTATTATATTTCAATTCTATTAACATATTAATTATCTTCCTTCCCTTCTTCCTTCCTTCCTTTAATTTATTGCCTTATTTTTCAACCATTCATACCAATTATTCCACACTTTGTAATATTTGGTTTCCTCTTTCCCCTGAATTTCTTTAGTTAGTTTATCTAGTTCTGCACATTCCAAAATTATATCCTTATCTAGTGGTACTTCTATCTTCCAGTATTGTGCATATATAATACGTGCTGCAGTCAATATATGTAATATGAGATACTGTGTTTCTTTGGTATAATTTTCTATTGACATCCCTAATAAAAACTGTTCAGGTTTCCCCTCTATTGAATTCTTAATTATTTCTTCAATCCAGTTTTTAATTTTCTTCCAGAAGTTTTTCGCCACCGGGCATGTCCACCATTGATGTTACATGGGTGTGCCAGCCTCTGGATCAAAACTTCCCCCTACCCCTTTTCATATGGAATCTAGATAGACTTATCTATCTAAGACTTATTTATTCCAACAAGCCGGCCTTGTTTGATTGATTTTAATGGGGTTTTAAAATTTTTGGTAATATTAATTTCTGGGCTTTTAAATTGGGTATTTTAACGGGGTTTGAGACTTTTATTTTGGAATGCCAACGATTTAATCTAATTTTAAATTTTTTAATATTTGTATTATATGTGTTTTAATTTGGCTGTTCACCGCCCTGAGTCCCCCTCCCGGGGAGAAGGGCGGTATATAAATTGAAATAAATAAATAAATGAATGAATGAATGAATGAATAAATAAATAAATAAATAAATAAATAAATAAATAAATAAATAAATAGAGGGCTATTTGAATTGCTTTAAATCAGCATAGAAGGAGAAAGAGGAAAACTTTTAAAAATGAAGAACTTTTACAATGTTTGTTTATTTATTTATTTATTTGTATGTATTGTGATATGGCTTGGGAGCAACTGGGCTCAAGGAAGTTTAATTTCTGTCTGGGTAATTTATTTTGAAAGATGGATTTTAACACTGACATTTTCCCACTTAGATTTCATCAAAGGAGGGGAAAACAGTTAAACCTGGGCTTGTCAAAAAGGCATCAAGTGAAATAGTTTACTGGTCGGGCCAGCATATGAAGAAAGATATACAAGTAAATGAGCGTGTAAAGATGGGAGAGAATCTTCTCCGCCATCTTGCCAACCTGGCTAGGAGAAATTGACAGCAGTGTTCCAATAGGGGCTACCACAAAGACAAGGGAATCAAGCTATTCTCCAAAGCCCCTGAAGGGAGGACAAGAAGCAATGGGTGGAAACTAATCAAGGAGAGAAGCAACCTAGAACTAAGGGGAAATTTCCTGACTGTGAGAACAATTTATCCATGGAACAAATTGCCTGCAGAAGTTGTGAATGCTCCAACACTGGAAGTTTTGGACAACCATTTGTCTGAAGTGGTGTAGGGTTTCTTCCTGCCTGAGCGGGGGGTTGGACTAGAAGACCTCAAAGGTCAATTCCAACTATTCTATTCTATTCTATTCTATTCTATTCTATTCTATTCTATTCTATTCTATTCTATTCTATTCTATTCTATTCTATTCTATCCTATCCTATCCTATCCTATCCTATCCTATCCTATCCTATCCTATCCTACCCCACCCTGGGAGTTGAAGTCTCTGCACCTTAAAGTTGTCAAGGTTAAAACACATTGGATTAGGCTACTTCCTGGAAGACCATTTACTCCAATCATTTGCTGGTGCAGCAAATCCTCAATTAGAGGAATCATTTCAAAATAAATCATTGCTCAATAAATCAATAATGTATTTATGATGATCATCTTTGCTTGTTTTCTTTTACCGTCCTTCTTGTGATTCCTAGGGCTATAACACATCCATATACTGTAGTTTTTTTGGCAACAATGTGGAAGTAGTTTTCTTCTAGACTTCTTTATTTTTTTCATTTTTCTGGAGTGTTGGATTCCCACACCCCCATCCATTTATAAAAGACAAATCTACATTCTTCACTTTCATTACTCTGCTTTTCATATATATATATATATATATATATATATATATATATATATATATATATATAATATTTAAGAATATATTTCAATAATGATTTTAATGCACTTCTTTCCGCCTTTGTCTTTCAAACAATGGATTTCTATGTGCACTGTAAATTATGCCTTTCTTCATACACAATTCATACATTATAAGATAATTTTTTAAAAAAACTCAAAATCCAAATAATATTCTCATCCTGCTTTTCAGCTGAAGTTCAAGCTGATTTTAGTTTGAAATAGGAAATGAATAAAAATTTTCCACAAAAGTAAAATCGCTTTCCTTCAACATATTCTCCTTCAGTTTCTGCTTGAAGATATCCAGAGAAGGAGGAACTATCAACTCTCTAGGTATTTGGATCCATTTTAGCAATAAAATTTGTATACAATGGTATTTAATGAGTGTGTAATAATTAAACATAACATTAATATACATTAAAATGGTTTTTGAGCAGATAAGTACAACATCAATTATATCAATCAATGAATCAGTCTGTTATGTCATGCGTTATTTTTAATATTTGATAATAGGAAGTCTAATTATATAGACAAATACAATTCTTCAAAAGGATGCGAAGACCTGGTAGCCTTTTCAAAAGAAAAATCTGAGTCCAGAATGAAAGGGGAAAACAGCTATTTTAATTTAGAGGTAGACTAGGTCGTGCAGAAGCAATAGAAATGAGAAATAACATTAAGGCACATATTTTTATTTTCCCATTCTTCACTCTGACGGTTCTCCCCAAACAGACATGATTTAACCGGGCATTTCAGAGGGCAACTGCCTAGTGGTTTTTATGGCATTAATGTGCAATCAGCACAAAGGGAGAATGAACAAAGTCAAATTTTCAAACCAGTTTCTGCCCTTCTCCATTGCAGCAAGTCAACATGATCAGTGGTAACAGCTCCTCATATGAGTTTTTTTGGGGGGGAAAGATTTCTTTGGATCTAGCATGCCAGAGAAATAATGATGCATTCATCTCCTTGCTGGCAGCATCAAGTTCCTCCTGACTATATGTCAGGAGGAACTTTTTGACATATGAACTATTAGCCAGAGAACAAGCCATCTCATGAAATGAGTTTTTTTTTCTTCTTTTTATTTTTTTTTAAATTTAATTTTATTAAAACATATATATGACATTTACACAACATACAACATATAAGCATTTTAACATTTTTAAGCATTGTTTCATAGTGGTCTTCCATCTGTTACTTTATTCTTCTTCCCCTATCTCTTAATCTATTACTCCTTCTTCTTCCCCTCATTTTCCTTTTTTCCCCTCCTCCCTATAGAGATCTATATATTTTAATTATATTTTTAATATTATACATTTCTTCATTCATGTTATATACATTTTTATTCCACTCCACACATTTGTTATATATATATCTTGTACTTTTAATCTTCTCTCCTTATAATTCAGTACGCTTGCACAGAGAGGGCCTCCTCCGGATGCCGTCGGCCAGACAGTGTCGGCTGGCGACCCCCAGGGGGAGAGCCTTCTCTGTGGTGGCGCCCGCCCTCTAGAATGACCTACCCCTGGAGATACGCAGGATATCAGACCTCCGGACCTTTCGTCGGGCCCTTAAAACCCATTTGTTCCAACTAGCTGGGCTGGCTTGATCCCATCCTCTGTTTTAAATTGAAATTGATTTTAAATTGGACTGTTTTAATTGTCGGCCGAAAATATTTAATTAATTTTTAATTGGTTTTAATTTTTGTATATCATGTTTTATTCTGGCTGTTCACCACCCTGAGTCCGCAAGGAGAAGGGCGGTTTATAAATTGAAACAAACAAACAAACAAACAAACAAACAAATAAATAATTCTTATTTTCTTCTTCTTCTAAAGGTCTTCAAACAAAGCTTTTTAAAAATTTTATTCCAGGGGTCTTCAAACAAAGCTGGATATACAATATATGCTGTAGCAGGGGTGAAATCCAGCAGGTTCTGACAGGTTCTGGAGAACTGGTAGTGGAAATTTTGAGCAGTTCGGAGAACCGGCAAAAACCACCTCTGGCTGGCCCCAGATTGGGGTGGGAATAGAGATTTTGCAATATCCTCCCCCCAGGAGTGGGGAGGGAATGGAGATTTTGTAGTATCCTTCCCCTGCCATGCCCACCAAGCCACGCCCACAGAACCCGGTAGTAAAAAAAAACTGGATTTCACCACTGTGCTGTAGTGCATCTTGCCCTGAACAAAGGTTGGATTAGATATCCTTTAAAGTTCCTTCCAACTCCATCATTCTATTGTCACCAACACTATCAGGAGGGTAGCTCTAATTCTATCCAAACTCTTCCCATTCAAAGTGTCTAGAAAGAGGAAAAAGTAACAGCAACTGTGGCAACTCTACCGGGCATTGTTCCAAATATCCTGAAGCTAAAATGTAAAAAGAAGGATGTGCCAACTTTCCTGTTAACTACTATACAACAAGCTGTCATTCTCCAGACCTGAGTAACACAAGGAGCTTTGCAAACAACTCGAGCCACTTGATTCAGACAGAGGGCTGTTACTTGGAATCCCCACGATGTTGAGGATGTGAAGTTATTTAAGTTGCCCTAAAGTTCTAACCAAAGCTCATTCAAGGAAATTGGGAGCACTGCTGGTCTCATTACATTTCAATTACATTTTTATTGATATTTATATTCCATAAATTTTCTCTCCCTCTCCCCTCCCTCCGTCCCTCTCCCTCTCTCTTTCCCATCCGTCTGTCTGTCTGTCTGTCTGTCTGTCTGTCTGTCTCTCTCTCTCTCTCTCACACACACACACACACATCTATCTATCTATCTATCTATCTATCTATCTATCTATCTATCTATCTATCTATCCATCCATCCATCCATCCATCCATCCATCCATCCATCCCTTGAAGTTTCAAGGTGATCTTCACCAATTTTCTTTAAGTCTATAACAATTGCTCTTTCTTCATACTATAGGGCCGTGATGGCGAACCTATGACACGCATGCCCAAAGTGACACACACAAAGCCATGTCGCCCAGCACGCGCGGCCTTGCCTGTTTATCTTCCAGGTTTCTGATGCGCATGTGTGCGCAATGATCAGCTGTCCTTCATGTGTGCGGCAGTGCCAAAAACCGGTGTGCACATGCGCACTGGCCAACTGATTGTCAGGTGCACATGTGCACCAGAACCCAGAAATCTGGCTTTTCTGGAGTGTGATCCCTTCACACGTGCGACAATGCCGAAAACCAGCCTGCGCGTGCGTGCTGGCCAGCTGATCGTTGGGCACGCATGTGCATTAGGACCAGGAAGTTCAGCTTTTCTGGAGCCCGGCACCCACCGAGCGTGCACATGACATTTCCACATGACCTTTTTGGCACTT
Source organism: Masticophis lateralis (assembly GCA_030761175.1). Taxonomy (NCBI): domain Eukaryota; kingdom Metazoa; phylum Chordata; class Lepidosauria; order Squamata; family Colubridae; genus Masticophis; species Masticophis lateralis. The sequence goes on from JAUDYJ010000003.1 coordinate 201,041,308, forward strand.
TGTGCTGAAAAGGTTCACCATCACTGCTATAGGGGACGGGGATGGGAAAAAACCAGGACTTTGGGATCCCTAAATTATAATGAGCAATTTTATGGTCCAGGAATTGAATTTCCCCTTAGAACATTTCATACAAGTTAGAACAGAAGTGATCAAAGTTCCTTATCCTAAAATCTATTCTCCCCAAAATGCCTATCTCAAGGTAAATGATATGATGAATTAAGAAGATATCTATTCATCCCAGTGGCAGATTATTCTTTGATAGTGCAAATCCTTGCACTATTTCTTCATACAGGGAAAGACAGAAAATGATCTGAATGGGCAAAGCAAGGATCCACATAAGCAAGGATCTACATGCTCTCTTCCCAAAATCGAGCAAGAGAATAACTTATTGGTTTGTCAATCTAATGATTTCGTCATTGCTAAGCTTTCAAAACAATCCAAATAAAACTTTGTACTTGGACATCACCTGACACAGTACACAGGTAATCCTTGATTTATGACCACAACTGAGCCCCAAATTTCTATTGCTAAGTGAGACGTTTGTTAAGTGAGTTTTGCCCCATTTTATGACCTTTCTTGCCACGGTTGTTAAGTGAATCACTGCAGTTGTTAAGTTGGTAACTCAGTTGTTAATTGAATTTGGCTTCCCTGTTGACTTTGCTTGTGAGAAGGTTGCAAAAGGGGATCACATGACCCTGGGATACTGCAACCGTCAAAAATGTGAGTCAGTTACCAAGCATCTGAATTTTGATCAGGTGACCATGAGAATGCTGCAACGGTTGTAAGTGTGGAAAATGGTCACAAATCACTTTTTTTAAGTGCCATTGTAACTTTGAATGATCACTAAACAAACTGTTGTAAGCCAAGGGCTACCTGTATTGTAGACCAATCAATATTAGTGGTTCACGAAGAGCTCAGTTATAAAGCAAAAAGGTAACCAAGAGCTAAATATGGAAGAGATAATAGCTGCTCATGTGCAAGTTCTAAACTAAAACAGAAGAACAAAGCCAATATGATCTTAGGCCTATGCCCTCCGTTTTCAAAGATAACACCAGGAACTGCTTTGAAATCCTGAACCTTATTGCTAGGGAACCTGGAGAAGAGTAGAATGAAATAAAAGCAATTGCCAAGATAAATGTGAAAAGAGACTGCCAAAGACCCAAGGAACAGAAGAAACTGGGTGTCAGAACAAATGATGGATGTTATGAAGGAGAGAAACCAAAGTCAAGAAGGACGAAGAACTCAAGGACAAAATTCACAAAGAATCTTAGAAAGATGTTAGATGAGACAAGAAGAAGTATTGCAATAATGTCTATAAAGGCATCAAAGATGGAAACAGATACAGTAAAAGGAAGCCTTCCCCAAAAAATATTTGGACTGAAGAAGTTCCAACCTCAAACTGATAGGCTAAAGTGGCCAAGTGCCAATGGACCAACAGTAATTGATTCTGAACTTCTATACAGTAGAGATGCCAACATCCAAGTTAACCTAGAAGATATTCCCTACTTACAAGAACCTGTAATATTAGAAGTTTGTTAAATCCATGCAAGTCAAAAGACAACAGGAATTAATGGAATAGCTACAGGGGTGGGTTCTACTTACTTTTACTACAGGTTTGCAATGGGAGCGTGCACGCTCTGTGCATGCACAGATCACCCATGATGATGTTATAGTGGGTAGATGGAGCCTCCTGCCGATTTTACTACTGGTTATATAGAACCGGACCGAACTGGGTGCAACCCACCACTGAATAGCTACAAAAAACAACAGAAGAAGAATGTAACCAAACCACATTAGCAATTATGGCAAAAGACGAGTAACCAATAGATCAGAAGAGGTCAGTCTACCTGCTCATACCCCCCCAAAAGGAAATTTAACAATTTATGAACTATTGTACAATATTAGGCTAGCAAAATACTGCTTAAAACTGACCATCAAGATGCTGAAGTGTTGTATACCTTTTGCCTTTTAAGACTTATCTTATCAACATAAAAGAATGTCAGTCAAGAAATATGCTGTAGAATAGCATTTGGTAGAGAAATAATGAAAGCCTTGGAAAACAGATTGAGATCCTGGCGTTCTCAGGAATCACCTCCAACACAAACATTCCAAAGTGTCAATGCTTTTTCTATCCTGTTTCTTCAAAGTCTTAAGTTTTGCTTTCCTGCTGTTTTACAGGGAAAGCCATAGCTTGAACGATTTGATAGGCATCATGGCATTTGAACATGGCTTCTATCCCAATCCTACTAACTTCTAGTCTTTCACATATTTCTTGAAAATCAGGAGTATGTATTGATGGATAACCGGACTGTAGGTCAATCACAGGCTGGAGTTTGAGGTAGCTTTGAAGTAAAAGAGTGGACAATGCCAGGCCACAAACTAAAAGGACTAAGGGGGACATGATAGCAGTATTCCAGTATTTGTGGAGCTGCCACAAAGAAGAATGGATCAACTTATTTTCCAAAGCACCAGAAGGCAAGACAAGAAACAGTGGATGGAAACTACTCAAGGAGAGAAGCAACCTGGAATTAAGGGGAAACTTCCTAACAGGGAGGACAATTAACTAGTGGAACAGCTTGCCTTCAGAAGTTGTGGATGCTCCTTCACTGGAGGTTTTTAAGAAGAGACTAGACAGTCACTTGTCTGAAATGGTACAGGGCAGTGATGGCTAGCCTTTTTGTCATCACGTGCCAAAAGTGGAGGGAGCATGGGGGGGGGGTCATGCACATGCGTGCCCACACCCATAATTCAATGTTCCCCACACCCCCTGCGCATGTGCACGCAACCCCCCTGCGCTCCCCTCACTTTTGGCTCATGATGGCCTGGTGGGCCTGGTAGGCCTGTTTTTCACTCTCTCTGGAAAGCCTCTCCAGATGCTTTCTAGGAGCCTGGGAAGGGTGAAATGGTCTTCCCCACCTCCTGGAGGCCCTCCAGAGGCGGGAAACAGCCCACTTCCCAACCTCCAGTGGGCCCAGAAGGCCCCAAAATCAGCTGGCCGGCACGCACATGTGCGCTGGAGCTGAGTTAGGGCAATGCTTACATGCCCACAGCTATGGCTCCGTGTGCCACCTGTGGTATGCGTGCCATAGGTTCGCCATCATGGGTATAGGGTTGGACTGGAAGACCTCCAAAGTCCCTTCTAGGTCTATTCTGATTGACTGATTGATTGATTTAACATTTAAAATGAAATGACATACAATTAATATGCTCCTTTCCATGCGTTACTGTCAGATAAATATGAGCAGCTGCTTCCAAATGAAATCATGAATAATGTTTCAGACAAATGCAGTCTAGGCAATGGCAGAACCAGTTAATTCAAACAATAAAATGTCTGTGGAGATTCTCAATCATCCAGGTCATGATTTTCCCAAAGATGTGTTTCCAAAAGGCAACTGGACTTTCCTGGTTTGTTTGTTTGTTTGTTTTTTTCCTTTGCAAGCCTGTTGTTTCTCATTCAGGAAGGAACTGAAGAAGCTTCATAGATGAGAAGCAAAACATTTTCAGAGAAAAAAACCCAAGAAAGTTCAGTTGCCTTTTGGAAAAGCGCCTTTGAGACAAGCAGTCAAATACAAATATTCTTACCAATTCATGCCTCAATAAGTAGAGTCAAAAGGCAAACTCACTAAACCAGGAACAGTGAGTAACTGAAATGCATATCCAGTTGCCCATGGGAAGCATCTTTAATAGCAAATATCTTGAGAAAAAAAAAAGTGCAGTAAAAATCCTATCTAGGGGGATCCTGATGGATCATCAGGGAAACATTCTAGACAGTTGCTTCAATCAATTTCATCTGTACGTAAGGGAGAAAAGGACACATTACATCCTTCAAGTCTAAAAGAAGATGGAAATATGCAAACGTGATATATATATATGTTTTCTGAGGTTTTCGCGGGTGTTTGTATGTAGGTCTTTGGTTATTCGGGTCTTCTCCCGCGTAGAATTGGAAGTATCTTGGCCACGTTTTGACAAAGTCTCATTCGTCATCTTCAGGCTGGTGTTCTCGGCTTCATTGCTCCTGGAAGAGCGAAGCCGAGAACACCAGCCTGAAGATGACGAATGAGACTTCGTTGAAACATCGCCAAGACACACACACACATACACACACACACACACACACACACACACACACACACACACACACATGTAGGTCTTTGGTTATTCGGGTCTTCTCCCGTGTAAAAATGGAAGTGTCTTGGTGACGTTTTGATGAAGTCTCATTCGTCATCTTCAGGCTGGTGTTCTCGGCTTTGTGCTTCCAGGAAATTCTATAGAAATAGAATTAAATAAATAAAATAAATAAATAAATCCCACCTGGTGAAGGAGATGACCAGGCTGAGCCTAAGGGAGGGGGAGGGGTCAAATGCATCATCAGTCATGAGTCCCTTCGCACCCACAAGAGGTCTAAGTCCATCCTACCTTGAATTCCTTTTATACCTAGCTAATTTGCTTAAACTGTTAGTAGTTCAGATTCTTGTAGAGAGCTTAAGCTTGCAATAAATCTTTGAATGGCCTGGATTTTCTGATTTCCCTGGCACATGACACTTGGCTTGCAAATCTTGAAACTCAGGTTCACCCTGAATCTTGACAGCTTTATATTTAGAAGAAATAGAATAACAGAGTTGGAAGGGACCTTGGAGGTCTTCTAGTCCAAATCCCTTCCTAGGCAGGAAACACTACACCACTTCAGACAAATGGTTATCCAACATCTTCTTAAAAACTTCCAGTGTTGGAGCATTCACAACTTCTGCAGGCAAGTTGTTCCACAGATTAATTGTTCTAACTGTCAGAAAATTTCTCCTTAGTTCTAGGTAGCTTCTCTCCTTGATTAGTTTCCACTCACTGCTTCTTGTTCTACCTCTCAGGTTCTTTGGAGAATAGATTGACTCCCTCTTCTTTGTGGCAGCCCCTGAGATATTGGAACACTGCTATCATGTCTCCCCCAGTCCTTCTTTTCATTAAATTAGACATACCCAGTTCCAGCAACCGTTCTTCGTAAGTTTTAGCCTCCAGTCCCCTAATCATCTTTGTTGCTCTTCTCTGCACTCTTCCTAGAGTCTCCACATCCTTTTTACATCATGGAGACCAAAACTGAATGCAGTATTCCAAGTGTGGTCTTACCAAGGCTTTATAAAGTGGTATTAACACTTCACGTGATCTTATTTATTTATTTATTTATTTATTTATTTATTTATTTATTTATTTATTTATTTATTAAAATTTGTATGCTGCCCTATCTCCAAGGACTCAGGGCGGCTCATAACGACAATCGACCAAGTGACTGTAAAAACAACAAATACAATAAAAAATATCAAAAAATATATATATTTTTTTAAAAAAGTTAAAATATACTACTTCATCAGTCCGGGTCGGGGGACATAAATAACCAGGTTTTCAATTCATGGCGGAAGGTACCAAGGTCAGGGGCTAGCCGGAGCTCCAAGGGAAGTTGATTCCAAAGGGTGGGGGCACCCACAGAGAAGGCTCTACCCCTGGGGGTCGCTAGCCAACATTGTCTAGCTGACGGTACCCTGAGTAGGTCCTCTCTGTGAGAGCGTACTGGGCAATGGGAAGTTGATGCTGGTTGCAGGTGGTCCGACAAATAGCCTGGACCTAAGCCATGAAGGCCTTTATAGGTTAGCACCAGCACCTTGAATCTCACCTGGAGGGCAACCGGCAACCAATGCAAGCCACGCAGGAGTGGTGTAACATGGGAGTATCGGGTCCCTCCCGCAACAACCTCTCACATTTTGATTGGCTTATTTGCATACTTCTACATAGGCTAATTGTGAATGTAACCCACTTATATAGCAAAATCCTTTCCCAGACCTAGTAGGACCATATCATTAAATGACTTTAAGGTCATTCCCAATGCTTTGAAAGTAGGATCAGAGCCAGCTCCTGCATCAGAGAGCTCCTATCTATGTAACTGGAGGATTCTGGTTGGGAAATCAATGCGCAGCAATCAAAGGCAGAGATCAGAAAGCTAAACAAATCTAATCTAGTTCAATACAAAGTATTGTATTTATTTTTAAGGCAAATAGTGCCTCCCATAAGAGATAAGGATGAAAGGAAAGTGAAAACATACTTGCTTGGATGTCCTTTCCAGCAGCTTAGACATCTTTTGCTTAACCACAAAAGCCCTCTTGAAAGGGATCTCGGGGAGGAAGTTGGGCAGCCAAAGTCAAATAAATGCCTGACTCTCTGCCAGCGTCTACAATCCAGCCATGGAGTCATATGACATCAGTTGAAAGGAAAAGCTTAGCAGTTTGAAGGAGAAAAAGTGTTAGGAAAGGATAAGGAAGCCTATGAAATGAGATATTAAATGCAACATTGCAAACAATTCTTACTGGAAGGAAAATGGGTGACATCTAAACAGATCAGAATGGTTGCATTTACAGCTTTCTAAAATACTGGAAAGGAAAGGAGGCATATATAGCAAACAGAAGGAGGAGAGCATAGCAAAAGAAGTAAATAATAGTAGAATATAAGTGGTTGTGGCATCAGGTAAAAGCCAGGAGACTGGGAGTTCTAGTCCAGCCTTAGGCAAGAAAGCCAGCTGGGTGATTTGGGGCCAATCACTAGGAGACTGGGAGTTCTAGTCCAGCCTTAGGCAAGAAAGCCAGCTGGGTGACTCTGGGCCAGTCAGTCTGTCTCCCTCAACCCAACACATCTCACAATGTTGTTGTTGTTGTGGGGAAATAGAAAGAGAAATAAATACTGTGTGTTCATTGCTTTGTGTTATAAAAAAATAATAAAGGATGGATGCCAATGAAAATAAATAAATTACATATACAGTATATCTATCTATCTATCTATCTATCTATCTATCTATCTATCTATCTATCTATCTATCTATCATCTGTCTGTCTATCTATCTATCTATCTATCTATCTATCTATCTATCTATCTATCTATCTATCTATCTATCTCTCTGAGGTTTTCGCGGGTGTTTGTATGTAGGTCTTTTTTTATTTGGGTCTCCTCCCGCGTAAAATTGGAAGTGTCTTGGCGACATTTCAACGAAGTCTCATTCGTCATTTTCAGGCTTGTGTTCTCGGCTTCGTGCTTCCAGGAGCAAGCACGAAGCTGAGAACATTCCAGGTTTGCTCCTGGAAGCACAAAGCCGAGAACACCAGCCTGAAGATGACGAATGAGACTTCATCGAAACGTCACCAAGACACTTCCAATTTTACGCGGGAGAAGACCCGAATAAACAAAGACATACAATCACTAGAAACTGTAGAGATTGTGCAAGATAACGCTGAAACTCAGAATGAATTGAGGTTTGCAAGACATGCCCAAAATAATAGCCAAAAATGGGGTTTGGGCAGACCAGTAATGAAAAGAAAGGCAAAGACGTTATTAGGTGTGTTGTGAGGGCACAGAAGTAACAGATGTTGGCAAGAAGGCAGAATAACTTAACTTACTTGTTATGTCTGCATTCAGAAGAAAAATGCAGCCCCAGCTAAGCTAATGCTGTGCCCCTGGCAGAAGGAGGGAGCTGGAGAGGGATAAAATAAAATTTAATTATGGAGTCCTTGGTGCTCTCTGAGCTTGGCTGTTTGCTTGTAGATGTTTCATTACTTGACATTTCATTACCTGTCTGCAAGCAAGCCACCAAGCTCGGAGAGCACCAAGGACTCCACAGTTCAACCCTGAGCTACATATATTCTCTTCTATTAAAAACTTAATTAATTTAAACAAATGCTGGTCTCCAGAGCCAGATGAGTTACATCCTTAGCAAAGGGGGTTGCATTAAGTTTATTTTATTATTTTATTTTATGACTTCAATTTTGATTTTCCTTTCTTATCTTTGAGTACTCTTGGAAAAGTTTGCAAAGTCCCAGGAGGGATTATTGATCTTATCTTCAGAAAAAGAAAGGCTCAGGGAATTTTGGACTTCTCAGCTTCGTATCTATATTGGCCCAAGTTTTAGAGCAAGTTACCAGAGCAAGTTTATGAACACTTGGATACAGAAATGTAAAAACATACCATGTTTTCTCTGAAAATAAGATCCTGTCTTATATTTTTTTGAACCTTGAAATAGGGGCTTGGCCTTATTTTCGGGGAGGTCTTATTATTTTGGGGCGCGTGGAGCAAGATGGGGCTCCTCTTGCTGTCTTACCTGATTTCCAGCTCTGTCTCTCTAACCCTAACCAGAGGAAATGGCGGGGACCCGCTGCGTTTGTGTTTAAATATTTTTGGGAAGGGCTTATTTTTGAGGAGATCTTATTGTTTTGGGGCATGTGGAGCAAGATGGGGCTCCTCTTGCCGTCTTACCTGATTTCTAGCTCTGTCTCCCTAACCCTAAGCAGAGGAAATGGCGGGGACCGGCTGTGCATGTGTTTAAATATTTTGGGGGATGGCTTATTTTTGGGGAGGGCTTATTTTAGCACATGTGCTCAAAAGTCCAATTGGGCTTATTATCCAGGGAGATCTTATTTTTGGGGAAACAGGATATAAAACTGAGGGCAGAAAAAGACCTAGCAGTTCATTGATCCAACGAAAAAGATGGCTTCCTGACCTGACAGTCTGCCTTTTGAGGTTATTTTATTTTATTTTATTTTATTTCTTTTAATTTTTGTCAGATGAGGGACATCTGTTTATCCCAAGCATACTGTATCTAAACTCACTTCCTGAAGACTGACCCACTACCTCAGCTGGAAGTCGGTTCAAGCTTCCCATACTCTTTCTGTGAAGTCATACTTTCTAACACTACTTTTGAATTTCCCTCCTGTCAGTTCGAAGTTATGCCACCTGGGTTTTTCATCTTTGCTTAAGATTGAAAATATTAATATTGAAAATATTAATTAGGGAGAGGAGCAACCTAGAATTAAGGAGAATTTTCCTGACAGTTAGGACAATTAATCAGTGGAACGAATTGCCTGCAGAAGTTGTGAATGCTCCAACACTGGAAATTTTTAAGAAGATTTTGGATAACCATTTGTTTGAAGTGGTGTAGGGTTTCCTGCCTGAGCAGGGGGTTGGACTAGAAGACTTCCAAGGTTCCTTCCAATTCTGTTATTCTCTTCTCCTCTCCTCTCCTCTCCTCTCCTCTCCTCTCCTCTCCTCTCCTCTCCTCTCCTCTCCTCTCCTCTCCTCTCCTCTCCTCTCCTCTCTCCTCTCCTCTTCTCCTGCAGCAAAAACAATTACTACCAACCTGCCTTCCATTGAGGGCCTGTATACTGCACAAGTCAAAAAGAGGGTTGTGAAAATATTTACAGATCTCTCACATCTTGGGAAAAAAATGTTTCAATTCTTACCCTCAAAACAACGCTATAGAGCACTGCACACCAAAACAACTAGACACAAGAACAGTTGTCCCCCGAATGCCATCACTCTGCTAAACAAACAATTCCCTCAACTGTCAAACTATTCACTAAGTCCGCATTTCTATTACTATTACTATTACTATTACTATTACTATTACTATTACTATTACTATTACTATTACTATTACTATTACTATTACTAATTAGTCTTCTCATCGTTCCTATCACCCATTGTTCTGCCCCAGCTACTGATCCAAAGAACACAGCACACACAAAGTTTGTACAAAACATAATTTACTAAAATAACTCAGTCTTTTTCAACACAAAAGCTGTTAAGAAACTTTGTTAACAGCCTACAAGAAACCAAAGATAAAGTAATCACAATCTTACTAAGGTTGGTAGAAAGCCCAGAAGCAATTTGCAGAGAATCCAGATGCGAAGTAGAGTGAACTAAAGTTGTTCCCTACAAAATTGCTTCAGTCGGCATTCCTCCTTAAATAGGCTAAAGGAGTGGCCAATTAGCCCCAAGCCTTACTCTCGAGGAGACTTCCTCCTGAGGAGCCACTCCTGCCTTTTGGCCGCTCTGCGCACCCGTGCATTGAGAAGAGGCTCCTCCTCTTCTTCCTCTTCAGTTATGGGAGCTTCTGGAGGTTCTGAAGGCCTGGCTGAATCCCTGCCTCTGGCACCACATCTTCTCCAGCCTCCTCGCTGTCAGAATCAGCTACAATCCACTCAGGCCACTGACAGGCCACAACACCCATTTCCCTCCCACATATGACTGTATGACTGTAACTTATTGCTGCATCCTTACAATTTATATTGATTACTTCCTAGTATGATTCGATTGCTTATTCGTACCCAATGACTATCATTAAGTGTTGTACCTTATGATTCTTGACGAACCTATCTTGTCTTTTTGTGTACACTGAGAGCATATGCACCAAAGAGAAATTCCTTGTGTGTCCAATCACACTGGGCCAATACAGAATTCTATTCTGTTCTGTTCTGTTCTGTTCTGTTCCCACCCACCCACCCAGTAAGCTTTATCCAATCTGCTACGAAGATCTTATCTTGAAGTGCACAGTGACTTATATATTATTCCTTCCTTTCTAAGTTGGGGGCAATCTACTGCAATTGCTGCTGTTTTGAGATGTCTCAAAGCGAAATCAGATTTTACACAAGAAAACCTGGCCTAGTGTTTTATCTTCCTGCCTTGATTACGTGAACAATTAAAAAGTGGAGAATGATCAGAAGCTTCTATTTATGCACTGTGAGAGGAACATGCTCGATAATGAATGCTTCCATTTAGAAATGTGACACAGATTTGCATTTTGCTCAAAGGGAGGCTAATATAACGGCATGCAGGTAAGGAGAAGGCTGGTGATTTAATCACAGAATGCTGCTGGTCTCAATAAACTGTAACTGCGTGGCAACCAATGGAAGGGTCTATAGCCCTGCTGAGAGAGAGAAAAAAATCTTTTTATTAATGGAAAAACAGTTCCCATGACAGCCTATGCTTCTAAAGCAATCTCTCAGCTCAGGAGCTCCCTTTTGACTATCTGTAATTATAGCCCATGGATTACATGTTCGGAAAATAAACAGAAAACAAGCATGGGAGGATCATGACTCAAGTGTGCAGGCCTATCGATTAATCTTCCCCCCGATTTTATATTCCACTTTTCAACCAGAGAGAACACAAGGCAATATTAATGCACAGGCCAACATCTATAATCTAAGAATCAGGTCTAGGTGGATAAAGATTCTATTGTTGTTTTTTCTTCCATTTCATTTCCAGATGAAATGAAAATTTGGTTTAGAAATGTCTTTCCAAGGAAAAGAAAAGTTGGGTGAAATTATTGTGGAACAGGAACATTTTTGCTATGGAGATTCTCAGTCATCCAGGTCATGGTTGTCCCAAAGGCACTTTTTCAAGAAGCAGATGGACTTCCTTTGTTTTTCCTTGAAGAGGTTCCGCTTCTCATCCAAGAAGCTTCTTCAGTTCTGGAAGAAGCTTCTGGCAACTGGGCTTTTTTAGTTTTTCTTTGAAGACATGTCACTTCTCATCCAAGAAGCTTTTTCAGTCCTGGAAGATGTTCAGTCCTGGAGAAGAACTGAACTTCTGAAAACTGAAGAAGCATCTTGGATGAGAAGAGAAACGTCTTCAAAGAAAAACAAAGGAAGTTCAGTTGCCTCTCAAAAAAGCACCTATGGCGTACATCCTTGCCTTTGTTCAGGGACAAGAATGTGTTTCAACATCCTGTTGGTTGGCAGTTGCTGTTTTTTAATTTAATTTTGTGATGGGTGCAGCAATCATCCGTTTTAGTCCATTCAAGACTTACGTATTCCGGAATCCCTTTTGGTTTCTGCCTAGGCTCCTCTTGCTTCCCATACTGCAAAACTTCATCTCGCTTTCTTTTATTATTCTTTTAAAGACAATTTTAAGTTTCAATAGAAACATTGCTACCTGGTTTCCAGGGAAGTCAAACAATCAGATCAATATTACTGCATAGTTTTCAGGGAACTACAGAGCAACTTAGAAACAAGAGGACAAGCTGTTCCCTACTGTTTTCATGGCTGCAGCATCAGAGAAAAGATGGTCTTAAAAGAGAAAGGGGGGAGGGAGGGGAAGGGAAGGGAGTGAAGGAAAGAAGAAAGGGAGGGAGGGAGGAAGGGAGAAAGGAAGGAGGGGAGAAGAAAGGAGGGGAGAAGGAAGGGAGGGAGGGTGAGTGGGTGGAAGGGAGGAAGGAAGGGAGGGAGGGAGGGGAAGGGAAGGGAAGGGAGTGAAGGAAAGAAGAAAGGCAGGCAGGAAGGGAGGGAGGGATGAAGGGAAAAAGGAAGGAGGGGAGAAGGAAGGGAGGGAGGGAGGGAGGGTTAGGGAGTGAAGGAAAGAAGAAAGGCAGGCAGAAAGGGAGGGAGGGAGGGATGAAGGGAGAAAGGAAGGAGGGGAGAAGGAAGGGAAGGAGGGAGGGAGGGTTAGGGAGTGAAGGAAAGAAGAAAGGCAGGCAGGAAGGGAGGGAGGGATGAAGGGAGAAAGGAAGGAGGGGAGAAGGAAGGAGGGGAGAAGGAAGGGAGGGAGGGTGAGTGGGTGGGTGGAAGGGAGGAAGGAAGGGAGGGAGGGAGAGGAAGGGAAGGGAGTGAAGGAAAGAAGAAAGGCAGGCAGGCAGGAAGGAAGGGTGGAAGGGAGAAAGGAAGGAGGGGAGAAGGAAGGGAGGGAGGGTGAGTGGGTGGAAGGGAGGAAGGGAGGAAGGAAGGGAGGGAGGGAGGGAGGGTTAGGGAGTGAAGGAAAGAAGAAAGGCAGGCAGAAAGGGAGGGAGGGAGGGATGAAGGGAGAAAGGAAGGAGGGGAGAAGGAAGGGAGGGAGAGTGGGTGGAAAGAAGGATGGGAAGGAGGGAGGGAGGGAGGGAAGGAAGGAAGGAAGGAAGGAAGGAAGAAAGAGAGGGTGGAAGGGAGGGAGGGAGGGTAAGGGAGTGAAGGAAAGAAGAAAGGCAGGCAGACAGGAAGGAGGGAGGGAGGAAGGAAGAAAGGAAGGAAGAAAGAAAGAAATAAGGAATGGAGGGAAGGAAGGAGGGGGGAGGGAGGGAGGGAGGGAAGGAAGGAAGGAAGGAAGGAAGGAAGGAAGAGAGGGTGGAAGGGAGGGAGGGAGGGTAAGGGAGTGAAGGAAAGAAGAAAGGCAGGCAGACAGGAAGGGAGGGAGGGAGGAAGGAAGAAAGGAAGGAAGAAAGAAAGAAGTAAGGAATGGAGGGAAGGAAGGAGAGGAGAAGGGAGGGAGGGAAAGTGGAAGGAAGGAAGGAAGGGAAGAAGAAAGAAAGAAGTAAGGAATGGAGGAAGGAAGGAGGGAGGAGGGATGGAGGGAGGGAGGGAGGGAGGGAGGGAGGGAGGGAAGGAAGGAAGGAAGGAAGGAAGGAAGGAAGGAAGGAAGGAAGGAAGGAAGGAAGGAAGGATAGATCTACAGGAATATAGTCATCTATCTGTGCAAATATCTGGGAAAGTAAAGGAAAGGCCCAGTGACTATGTGATTCTGGGAGTTGAAATCCATGGATCTTAATGTTGACAAGATTGAGAAATATTGATCTAGTTTACCAGCCCAATCAGTGCTGATAATCCGAAGCAGCAGATCTTCTGAAATGGCCTGTGTCAAATTCCTGGCAATGGTAGCCCAGGAAAGTATCATTCAGGATGGGCAGCTGAATTTTATAGGATCTGCAATCATACTTGATGGAAGGGACAGTTTCTGAAAATCCATTCGCTAGGGTATCTCAGGATTACACAGAAAATTACAGTACCATTTTGCTTTTAAAGGACTTATAGCTGGATTCCATGTTGATTTATTCCAAAGTCCTTCCCACTGAGTTCTGTGGGATCTCACTTCTGAACAGGTATGCAGATAATATAATTAAAGCTTCACTTCCTTCAAATCATGACAAACCCCTTGCAAACATTTTCAAAGTCTTTGGTTACAAATTTCATTGAAATCAGCTTTTTTGAGGGTTGGAGGTATGTGCTGTGAAGGTACCATTCATGTTTTCCTACAATTGCTAGAGAAATGAATGATCCTGAAGGATCAGAATTCCAATGCACCCAGGAATCAAAAGCCATCTCTTCCAAATTTCATTTGAACCTCATTAATAATGAGACTCTTTTATTGCTGGGACTAGACTGTATTTTTAATAACTCCCTTGGATAGTTTTAAGGCTTTGTGCCTGCACTTTTTGTACATCTACTTTCCAATTCTCAGTATACATGGCCTCCAAATTGATACCTTACCCAATAAGTTACTTAGTTGAAGTTCTGCCTATTAAATCCAAGGGAAAATTGTTTGCTTTGACAATTGGACAGAGACTTTTATCTTGCAAACTCTTTTATGGTTGAGTTCAATACATTGATGACCATTACTGACCATTCCCTGGTGACGTTCGGTTTAGTGTTGTGTTTTACCTATATTAGAAGAAGCAACTTGCTCAGGCTTCAAGGTCTTTAAAATAAAGAAGTCCATCTTGAGTGGATGAAGGATGAATTGAGATTTAAGAGCCGAGGTGGCGCAGTGGTTAGAGATTAATTGTTCTCACCGTTAGGAAGTTTCTCCCTAATTCCAAGTTGCTTCTCTCCTAGATCCATTGTTTCTTGTCCTGCTCTCTGGTGCTTTGGAAAATAAGTTGACCCCCTCCTCTTTGTGGCAGCCCCTGAAATACTGGAATACTACTATCATGTCACCTCTAGTCCTTCTTTTCTATAGACTGGCCATACCCAATTTCTGTAACCATTCTTCATATGTTTTAGTTTCCAGGTCTTTAATCATCTTAGTTGCTCTTCTTTGCACTTTTTTTTCAAAGTTTCAACATCTTTTTTGTAATGTGGTGACCAAAACTGGATGCTGTATTCCAGGTGTGGCCTTACTAAGGCTTTTAAAGCGGTACTAATACTTAACGTGATTTTGATTTTATGCCTCTCTGTTTATACAATCAAGGCTTGTATTAACTTTGTTGACTGTTGCCTCAATCCTACTGGCTCATCTTTAAGGGATTGTCCACTAGGACTCCAAGGTCCCTCTCACAGTTACTGTTTTTGAGCCAGGTTTCACCTAATCTGTACCCATACGTTTGGTTTTTTCTGCCTAGGTGTAAAACCTTGCTTTTCTCCACATTAAATTTTATTTTGTTGGATAGGGCCCATTGTTCAAGATCTGTCAAGATCTTTCTGGATCCTGAGCTTATCTTCAATTCCTGCCAGCTTAATGTCATCTGCAAATTTGACGAGTTCCCCTTCTATTTCCTCATCTAAATCATTTATGAAGATTTTGAAGAGCTACTTATATAAGGAGCAAATTGCTTTAAGGAGTATCAGGTCTCTTTGATATGATAATTTTTCCCCAAGTTGGGTGTCCTTCAATAAATTTTTCCATTATTGAGCAATTCAAGGAATTAACAATTAGTAGGCTTATAAACTTGAGAAGGCTACTGTTGTCCTTCAAAAGGGGAATGATGGAAGTTTTCTTCATGTAATGCTCTAGATCCAGAAAAATGTGATTCTTTATTTCGGGAATACTTCTGCTTCAATAGAAGTCATTGTTCTGATACAGATTTGAGGAGAAAAGAATTCTATTCCCTTTCTATTTCTGGTTCCATTTTAACATGTTAAATCAACTGAGATAGATCTATGCCGGAAAAGATGTGGATATTTATTACACTAACAGCCCAGCTTCCATCAAAAAGAACTGTCCATTTTTCCATCTTCTATATTATATTATCTTGTCAAATACTGGGTCTTATCTGATCTTGATGTGCTTCTCCATTTCTCACCAGACAAAATGCACATTGGTGTGAAAGTAAACAAAGACAGTTATCACAACTGATACCTTGTAAAAAACTAGAGGTTGGATTGAATGTATCATGGTAACTTAGGAGACTTTGTGGGGTCCTTGGTGTTTTCCAAGCTTGGTTGTTTTCTTGCAGACATTTCATTACCAAACTAGGTATCATCATCAGCATTTAGTAGGGTTCTTTGTACACATTTAAGGTTTGCTCGGCACCACTGACAGAAGCTGTGTGAGTTAAACTGGTACTTTCATAATATTTTCAGAGAGTATAAGATCAGAAACTTTTAACATTATTCTAGGATTTATATACATTAACTATATTATATATCTTATATATAAAAGGGATGTGGTGGCTAAAGTGACTAAGACGCTGAGCTTGTCTATCGAAAGGTCAGCAGTTCAGTGGTTTGACTCCCCAGTGCTTCATAACAGGGTGAGCTCCTGTTACTTGTCCCTAGCTTCTGCCAATCTAGCCATTCAATGTAAAAAATGCAAGTAGAAAAATATGGACCACCTTTGGTGGGAAGGTAACAGTGTTCCGTGAGCCTTTGGCATTTAGTCATGCTGGCCACATGACCATGGAGACATTTTTGGACAGCGTTGGCTCTTCGGCTTTGAAACGGAGATGAGCACCATCCCCAAGAGTTGGGAAAGACTAACACATATGTACCAGGGGAACCTTTACCTTTACCTATATCATGTGGCCATCATGACTATATGCCAAAGCGTACCGAGTGCTGTTACCTTTCCACCAAAGTTGTACCTATTAATCTATTCTCATTTGCATGTTTTTGGACTGCTAGGTGGGCAGGAGCTGGAGCAAGCAATAGGAGCTCACCTTATTTTCTGACACTTGGGTGTCGAACCCAGGCTATCAGTTTTCCACTGAACACTCCCCACACCCCTTTTATGGAAAAAGGGAACACTAAAAAGTATCATTCTTTCAAAATTAATAAAAAACCCCAGCTTTTTCAACTTTCAAGTACCTGCTTTACTGGTAAAAATGCAACTTGAAATGTAACGTATTGGTTGCATCTATAAAAAAGCATAATTTCAAATAACCATCTAGAGATGACTGAAAAAATAAGATTTTAAAAAAATAGCCTCAATTTTGTCTTTATTTTTCAAAAAAAGGGAACCTAGACCATTTCACTTCGATCAATTTTAATGAACTATAGGCATTTTGCCAGGATTGAATTCCACTGCCCATATATTTGCACTTCAAATTTACCTGCCTGCTTACTTCTCCTTCATTTGCACAAAGTGTGGGAAGTAACAGTGTCATGTGCTAAATTTGATATTTGATATTTAGTGATATCTACCAGGCATGGCATTTGTATAGTAAAATATGCCAGGGTGACACCTTAAGGTGTGAAGAGCTAAGTGTAAGGAGTGAAAATAGCTGTTGATGAAGTTTAACTTTTCTAAACAGGTAAAGTTCTGAGAAAATGCTGTGCAGGTAATTAACCCCAAGACGATACAACCCTGACTGCTGCAAAACTAGAAAAACAAATTTATTACTTGTTAGTATCAGTCTTCATCAGCATGGCATCTTATGTTTATTTAATCAGAATTATCTTCTACTTTTCCTTCTGGAACTCAAAGCTACTGTATTTGCATATATTTTGGGACACTTTATTTATCTGCAATATAAATAATGGATTGTGTGAATGGTGCCACATTCACACAATTCAAGGTGATTAAGAAATAAATTCAGGAAAATAAGCTGGGATATCTACAAGAGGTTTTCCAAAAAAAAATAAAAATAAAAAAATAAAAAATCAATATGGCAGCCTCAACAGTGTGATCCAAGCCCTATCCATCTTTCTACATCCATCACATGCACAAAGAAAGGGGGTGGGGCTTTGAATGTGCAGTCATGGCCGACATTTTGATTTTTTGAAACCTCCCTAAAGACACTGCTGAAAACATCATCATCATCACTACCCCAAAACACTAGGCAACTTAGAAAATACCACTGAAGACTGTCTTCAAAGCAAATTATAGAGAGTAGTGTCCAAAATAAACTTGGAAAATCTGTGTTTTAACAGTTTGTTGAATAGTGACCAAAGAAGAGCTAGAAGAATCTTGGGGAGGAGAAACGTATTTCAGATAATTGTGGTAGCAATGGAGAAATGTTGTTTGTGGACTCCTACCCTGTTTCCCCTAAAATAAGACATGCCCTGATAATAAGCCCAATCGGGCTTTTGAACACATGCGCTAAAATAAGCCTCCCCTAAAAATAAGCCCTCCCCAAAAATATTAAAATGCATGGGCAGCCGGTCCCCACCATTTCCTCTGGTTAGGGTTAGGGAGAAAGAGCTGGAAATCAGGTAAAATGGCAAGAGGAGCCCATCTTGCTCCGCAGACCCCAAAGTAATAAGACATACCCAAAAATAAGGTCAAGCACTTATTTCGGGGTTCAAAAAATATAAGACAGTGTCTTATTTTTGGGAAAACATGGTATTCAATTCACTTGTGGTGGGGGAAACTTTTGGTTAGGGTGATGGCCTAAAATCAGGAGACTGAATTCTAGTCCCGTCTAAGGCATGAAAACTTGGCTGAGTGACTTTCAGCCAATCACCAGGAGATTATGAATTCTAGTCCTGCCTTAGTCATCAAAGTTGGCTGGGTGATTTGGGGCTAATTACCAGGAGATTGTGAGTTCTAGCCCTGCCTCAGTTATGAAAGCTGTCTGGGTGTCTTTGGGCTAATCACCAGAAGACTGAGTTGTAGTCCCACCTAAGGCATGAAAGCCAGCTGGTTGACTCTTGGCCAGTCACCAGGAGACTGTGAGTTCTAGTCCTGTCTTAGATATGAAAACTCAGTTGAGTGACTTTAGGCCAATCACCCTCTCTTAGTCCAACCCACCTCACTTAATTGTTGTGGGGAAACTAGGTGGAAGAAGTATTAGGTATATTTGTTTTTTGAGTTACTTATAAAATTATAAAAGCCGGATATAAAAATAGGGTTGTCAGGTCTGCTTCCAAAAAATAGTGGACAAGCGGGGGGCGGGGGGGTTAAGTAGTAAAAAAAAAAATACAATTAAATTATATATTTTCTTACAAACATTTTAACATAATGTTAAAACATGTTCAAAACTTTACTTAAAATTCAAAACATCAAATATATTATAATAATATGTGAAATATTAAATTACATTTTACTTTGCTGTCATGTGTATTTTTTATTTGACTGCGCAGCTTTGATCAATTCTTTGTGTTTAAGGAATAATTCTTTAATTTCAGTACAACGTTGAGAAATATTAAAAAATATACAAAGTTCACTTCGAATTGATGGTACAAGCAGTCGGTTACGTTCGTCAGTCTACAAATTTCCCATGATGCTGAAAATTCATTCAATGTTTGCATTTGATACCAGAATTGATGCACAATACTGGAACAGTTTCAGTAAACTTGGAGCTGGCTCTTTCTTGAAAAAGTACGTCCACTTATCAAGGGACGAATTGCCCTGCAGATGAACATAAACTTCTTCTAAGGCAGAAATTTCATTGAAGAGAGTGTTGGGTGTTTGAATAAAAAAAGTGTCCACTATTTTGTGAAAAAAAATAGTGAACATAATGTGAAAAAAGTGGACTGTCCACTCAAATAGTGGACACCTGGCAACTCTATATAAAAACCTAATAAATAAATGTATCTTGAAGGGAGCAGACAAGTGAGTCACTGCCTTAGCTGTGGACTGAATGAAAGCAACTTCATGAACACATGAAATATAGAAAGAATTGTTCAACATGTTTGTGCTGTTAGATGGATGAGGATGAAGCTTAGGCCTTTCTTTAACTTAAAGATCTTCATTTTTAAAAAACTTACACATTCCTCATTTTATACAATGGAACTTCCTGTATTTTATATGATCCATTCAGCTTTGCTGATATAAAGTTTCCAAATATAACTTTAGTATCTCCATTATATTTTAAGAAATGGACTAGTCGTTTAAGGAGAAATGAGATAGTTGTGCTACAATTAAAACAGGTATTTTAATTTTTTCCCATGGGCACAAAGGATTGAACTCAAATTCTCAGATCAACATCTTAATATGAGATGTTTCTGTAAATACCGTACATTTCGTTCAGATTTTATTCTTATTTGAAAGTTCTCCCATCACTAAGGAACAGCATTTTGTTATATGCTTTTTTATAACAGTTCCACTGCAACTGGATACTATATGGAATAACATACAACTCAATATTATGTTTTAATTTTTATTTTTAATTCAAATAGTTCTGTACTGAAGGGAAAAAAAGACTCTTCAAACTCCATTCTTTAATAAAGATGAACTCTTTTAGCTTGTTGCAAATTTAAACACATTTTGATAGCTTCAGATGGCATGAATGTTAAGCAAATTATTTTTTTCACCCTAAATCTTGTTGCCAACGGGCTTGAAAATGTACCAACTTTGAATGAAATGAAGAATACAAGTTGGAATTGAGAAAGTCTGTTCCTAGTATTTTCCTGCCAAATTCTCCGTATATATATGACACAGTGGCTCAGTGGCTAAGACACAGAGCTTGTCAATCGAAAGGTCGGCAGTTCAGCGGTTCCAATTCCTAGTACTGCATAACTGGGTGAGCTTCCGTTGCTTGTCCCAGCTTCTGCCAACCTAGTAGTTTGAAAGCACGTAAAAAATGCAAGTAGAAAAGTAAGGACCACCTTTGGTGGGAAAGTAACAGTGTCCCATGTGTCTTTGGGCTTTAGTCATGCCAGCCACATGACCACGGAGACATCTTTGGACAGTGCTGGCTCTTTGGCTTTGAAACGGAGATGAGCAGTGCCCCCTAGAGTTGGGAACGACTAGCACATATGTACGAGGGGAACCTTTACACACACACACACACACACACACACACACACAATTTTTCAGAATATAAGACGCACCAAAGTATAAGATGCAGCTTAGTTTTTGGGGAGGAAAATAGGAGGAGGGGGGGATCTGCCTACCAGGGATTCATCTGACTAGCGTCCTTAGTTTGATCAGCTTCATCACATTATTTTCCTGGTTTTTATCCCCTGCTTGGGGATAAAAACAGCTTCTAAAGCACAACTGATCTTTGGAGAGAGAAGCAATGAGAAAAGCAGGCAAAGCACGGAGATTGCTTCACTCGCTAGCGCCTTGTTAGGGCTGAAAAAAAGCTTCACAGCTGAGAGTCGGAGGGAGCGGGAAAAGATCGCTTCACTGAAAAAAAGCTTCTAAAGCACAGCTGAGAGTCGGAGGTAGATCGCGTCACTTGCTAGCACCTTGTTAGGGCTGAAAAAAAGCTTCAAAAAAGCTACATTTGGAGTATAAGACACACCCAAATTTTCAGTCTCTTTTAGGAAGGAAAAAAGTGTGTCTATATACTTCAAAAGAAAGAGGAATTAAACCAAAGAGTTCAAGATTATACTTCACAAGCTTATAAATGTGGGATGTGGACCAGAGACCTCCAAAGATTGTTACTAAATTGTGATGGGTTAGCCTAATAAAAGAGGAGAATGATTAAATGTATAACAGAACAGCAATCATATTAACAATACATACAGATGGTCCTTGACTTACAACAAATTGGAGCCGGATTTTTGTTGCTAAGCATGGCAATTGTCAATTTTATTACCTTTCTGCCGTGATTATTAAGTGAATCATTACAGCTGAGAAGTGAATCCATGGCTGTTAAGCAAATCCAGCTTCCTCCATTACCTTTACTTGTTGGAAACCTGCTGGAAAAGTCACAAATGACCCTGGGGCATTGCCGTAGTCATAGATGCATGCTGGTTGCCAAGCACCCAGATATTGATAATGTTATTGTGGGGATGCTGCAGAGGCCATAAGGGAAAGGAAAGTCACTTTTCTCAGTGTCGCTATAACATCAGACGGTTGCTAAACAGATGGTTCTAAGTCAAGGACTACCTGTACTGTATGAATACTTGAATATATGGACTTTAAGTACAGTACAATAAAATAGATGGATATTGTGGGATTCCATACCATACAAGGCATATACAAAAATGAAGAAGATCCAAAAGAAGATGGAGAGAGAACATCAAAGACACACTACAACAGCATCAATTAATAATGGTTGAAGCTGTCAGAAGAGGAGAAGGAGAGAGAGAGAGAGAGAGAGAGAGAGAGAGAGAGAGAGAGAGAGAGAGAGAGAGAGAGAGAGAGAGAGAGAGGAGGAGGAGGAGGAGGAGGAGGAGGAGGAGGAGGAGGAAATGAGATATAGATTTTTTAACGTGGCTGTCAGCCATGATAGTAAAAGTGAGTGGGTGACAACCTTCCTTCTCAAAAGGAAGTAATGTTCTATATAGTTACTTCAGTTTCAGTTTCATTATCCAGCCTGCCATTTTGACATTTTTGACCACCCAAATGGTGGCCCTTGAGCAGAGAGAGGTTATGCATCCTTGCCCAACAACTCTTATCCGAAGCTGCAAAAGTAGCTCTCAAATTGATTTTTTTTTTTTGGTGGTAGTTGGGAAAAATTAATAAATTCAAGGGGATCATATATGCATAGTATTGCAATAATAGAATGCTCTCATTTTAATTACATTTTCATTTAAATGCAATCAATTTTTTGCCTTTGCTCTTGCACCTCCCACTTATGTAGGATGGTTTCTAAGGGCCTGAATAAAATTCTAACAGATAAGTAGTGATTTTATGATTTATATAACAGTGATAAGGTATTTTTTAAGAGAAACAGTTTCTTAGAAGGGAATCTCTAGAAAGCTTTACTTGTGCCTAAGATGAAAAGTTGCTTGATCAGGTCAGAAAACCCATTTCTTTTATCCATTTTCCCTCTTCGCTTAAGCATCTCAAGTTCCTTTACAAAGATTTTTCATCTGGATACTCTAAAATCCACTTGTTCCCCTCATCTTTTGATATAGCTTTATCTTTTATTTATTTGAATGGTTTAATTTTTAATTGGAAATTCTACATTCCTAAGCTGCTTCCATTGCGCAACAGCTCCTTGGTGAAACATTTCTTCGGCTTTGCTCTGACCCAAGATCCCCCATTTCATCTTGTTTTTTTGAACCAGAGGTTTAGTCCAAGGAGACAAGTCCTCCCTGGGCAGCATAGTTTGTTACTGATATATTAAATTTGTAACTTCTCAACAATTCAGACACTGTATATTCTTCAGCTTTAGGAAGGGAGGGAGGGAGGGAAGGAGGAGAGAAGACAGAATTAATGAAAAAAGAAAGGAAGGAGGAAAGAAAAAAAGAAGAAAGAAGGAAAGAAGAAAGAAATAAAAAAGAAAGGGGGAGGGAAGGAAGGAAGGAGGGAAGAAAGAAAGAATAAAGAAGGAAAGAAAGAGAAAGAGAAGGAAAGAAAAAGAAAGAAAAAAGGGAAGGAAGGAAGACAAAGAAAAAAGAAAAATGAAGGAAAGGAAAAATAAAGGAAATAAAAAGAAAGAGAAGGAAAGAAGAAAGAAAGAAAGAGAAAAAAGAAAAAGGGAGGAAGGAAGAAGAAAAGAAGGAAGGAAGGAGACAGAAAGCAAGAAAAAAGAAAGATGGGAAGAAAGAAAGAAAGAAAGAAAGAAAGAAAGAAAGAAAGAAAGAAAGAAAGAAAGAAAGAATCTCCCACATCTATAAACAAAAGTGTCATTGAAATTAGTGATTTGACAGCATTTCTTGGTGGAACTGTATTCCTGAATTAAGTTCAGTGAATTAAATAAACAGTTAATCAATGGCCATCTTATAGGTTATCTATACAGTCTGGCACAAGTTGTGCAAGATCCATTTTCTTCTCACCACAGGCCTCATCTACTATTCTAGAATTCTCTTAGCCATCCATTCTCAGCTTGACACACATACAATACGTTGGGACTGCAGCTCCCAGCATTCTCACTCAGCATTCCCTTTGGCTGCCTTGGCTGAGAATTCTGGGAGCTGTAGTCTTTAAAAGTTGCCCAGAGGCACCAATCTTCTCATAGCTTCTAACTCTGGATTTGTAGCTGCTCGAGATTGCACGCTTCAGAACGTACCCTGCTCAACATTTGTCCACGTTTTTAATCCACGAGTTTCTCTACAGCCTCATTTTTAACATTCTGACAAATAATTGTACTTTACTTTGCAATAGGATAATGCTTTCTTAGGAGAGTTGTAAATATCTCTCTGCTGCCACTGACCAAATGAGAATTTGCTGGCAGTAGAAGAAACCAATCGATTTTTATTACCTGGAATGTGGCCTAACCAAAATAATTGAAATGTCCTTAGCTTGTTTTGGGGAGAGTGGGGGGGGGGGAGGGGGGCTATTCAGAGAATTATATATTGATTAGACCACGGGCTAGTTGAGTTCCAGTTGAGCAAGTTGCCAAGTTTGGAAACAGCATCTCTGCCTCTGCTATGAACTAATTGCATGGCATGAAAAACTTGGCCTGATTTGGGCCGACAACGGCATTGTCTGATTTTATTATTTTTTATTTTAGGTTTTTTGTTCATCCCACCTTTATTATTTTGCATAAATAACTCAAGGTGGCAAATGTATCTAACACTCCACCCTCCTCCTATTTTCCCTACGGAAAAAAAAAACCCTGGGAGGTGGGTTGGGCTGAGAGGCAGTGATTGGCCCAAGGTCACCCAGCTGGCTGTCATGCTTAAGGTAGGACTAGAACTCAGGCAGGCTCCTGGTTTCTAGCCTCCTGTCTTGACAGCTAGACCAAACTGGCTCCAATTCCTTGACAAACAGGGAGGAGTCCTCCGAAGTATAATTTGTGCAAAAAGAAACCAACATTGTCACGTGTGAATATGTTTTTATTGCAAGTGACTGCAGTGATTCTGTGAAGTGACTGCTTACACTTTTTTACATGCATACCCAAAATGTAAGTGGGATATAGATAGATAGATGATTGATAGATTGATAGATAGATAAAAAGATAGATAGATAGACAGACAGACAGACAGACAGACAGACAGAGGTAGGTAGGTAGATAGATGATGATAGATCAATCGATCAATTGATCGATGGATAAATGTAGGTAGAGGATAGATAGACGGACAGACGGAGGTAGGTAGGTAGGTAGATAGATAGACATAGATAGAAGTAGGTAGGTAGGTAGATGATAGATAGAGAGATAGACAGAGATAGGTAGGTAGATATAGATAGAAGTAGGTAGGTAGGTAGATAGATGATAGATAGATAGATAGATAGATAGATAGATAGATAGATAGATAGAGATAGATAGATAGATAGATAGACAGACAGACCGACTGACTGACAGAGGTAGGTAGGTAGACATAGATAGAAGTAGACAGACAGATAGATAAATACTCATCACGTATTGTTAACTGTTTTTTTCCCCTGAGGATTTGAAATCTATCCAAAAATGACTTTCACAGTCAGCGATGGGTGGAAACTAATCAAGGAGAGAACCAACCTAGAACTAATGAGATATTTCCTGACAGTGAGAACAATTAATCAGTGGAACAACTGGCCTCCAGAAGTTGTGAATATTCCAACACTGGAGGATTTGAAAAATAGACTGGACAACCATTTGTCTGAAATGGTGTAGGGGTTAGACTAGAAGACCTCCAAGGTCCCTTTCAACTCTTCTTCCATATATTTGTTTTGCAATTCAATCCTCTTTCATTCTCTCTGATCAAATAATCTCAGGGTGCTTGCAGTCATTCACTCCACTTTCCCTGTCAAACTTGATTGCCTCGCTTTTGAACTTATTAATATTCCGATTGACATTTCTCATTACATCATAACGTATTTCTCAGATTTGCTGCATATCCTATGGACCCTCATCCCAAAACATAACATGTGGTCATTTCAGGATGCACACATTCATGATCCCAACAGCACACCTTAAATGTTACCCCCCCCCCCCCCCCACAAAACCCCTTATACTTTTATCCATGCATTCATTGAACAACAAATTGTCAAGCTGTCTCGTTTTACTGAGTCGTGATGATGCAGTGATTAGAATGCAGTACTGCAGGTTGAGTCTGCCCAGTGCCAGGAGTTCAATCCTGACTGGCTCCAGGTTGACTCGGCCTTCCATCCTTCTGAGATCCGTAAAATGAGGACCTAGATTGTTGGGGACAATATGCTGACTCTTTAAACTGCTTAGAGAGGGCTGTAAAGTACTACGAAGTGATATATAAGTTCAAGGTCTATTGCTAGTGCTATTACTGGATGTTGATTTTTTTAAAAATATCTTTTTTTTTAAAAAATTGAAGAAATAAAATAGAGATAAAATACGTTCATATTATAATACTAAACCAAAAATGGTGTTGTGTGAGTGTGTGTGTGGGGGGGGGGGGGGGAGGGAATGAAGTTTATATTTTGAGAGTACAGAATTGTTTGCTAATGCACCTATAAATGAGGAGAACAGAAAAAACAAGTCATCAACATTTAATATATTTGTCCAAAATGAGATTTGAAGCGGAGAGGCAATCTATCAAGAAAAACCTGTTCAGTGTCAAACCATTTACTAACCATTCCATTAATTCTCAGATATCCTACAAATATACATATTACATTTGTTATTTTTTTAAGATTAATATTATCAGGTCTTGATCTTGACTGATTGATTATGCATGATTCCACAGTCCCTGCTGGGAGAAATATGTAATAGTGAGGAGGTGAAGGAGGAGATGGTCATATTTCATCCAATTTCCAGTCCGCCTTCCTCCCTGTTGGAAACTTCAATATGGTTGATCTTCAAAGTAGAAAACCAATAAGCTTCAATATATTTGGCGTTCCTCTATTGAATTTTTTTTTATTTCTTTTCAATCTCCCATTAATCTCCTGGTGTCAAGATTCTCATTCATTTCTTTTGTCTACATCTTGAACCTTCATGAATAGATTTCTTTATCTTTTTAATGCAAATTATAATGCCCCTCCCTCCCTCCTTCTCTTTCTTTCTGTCTTTCTCATATGCATAAGCATGTGTTTTGTGTGTGTTATTAAGACAGGAATAGAGGAGAGAGAGAGACAGAGAGAAAGAAAGAGAGAGAGAGAGAGAGGAGGAGGAGGAGGAGGAGGAGGAGGAGGAGGAGGAGGAGGAGGAGGAGGAAAGAATTAACTCTCTGTCCAGGTTCTTGATAGTCATAAACTATAGACCAGTGATGGTTAACCTTTTTGGTGCTGAGTGCCCAAAGTGTGCACAAGTGTCCAAACCCCAAAATGCAATGTGCGTGCCTCCTGTACATGCATCCCCCTGCACATGCGCCCCAGGCCCCCCTGCACCCCATTTTGGCTTCCAGGTTGGTGCAGGAGGCCTTCCAGTCCCAAAACAGGGGGAGAGGGATGGGCATGAGTACGCAATGCAATGTGAGCGCCCCCCACACATGCGCCCCACCCCCCACGCATGTGCCCCACCCTCCACGCATGTGCAGCAGAGACCCGAAGACTACCTGGCTGGTGGGAGGCGTGCACACATGCATGGTGGAGCTGGGCTGGGGTGACGGCTGGCGTGCCATCAGAGAGGGATCTGCAGGCCACCTGTGGCAGATGTGCCATAGGTTCTCTATCACAGCTATAGACCATGTCTGCTTTATTGTCAGGATCTTTGGATGAATTGTATCAAGACTTTAATTTCTCCCTTGCATTTGGGCTTTATTACAGTTTTAATCTTTCATAATAAAACTCCTCTATGCCCTGGGGACAATAAAATTAATGTGTGCAAACGTTCCCTTACAATTTATACAGGTTCTTATCTTCCTCCTTAGCCATTGTACCTATAGTGCATGTGTACTATAGTGCATCTACAAAACAGATGATTTTTGGAATGCATACTGATTAGTGAAACACTGATTTCCATCTTTCCTCCTCCTCTTCCTCCCCCAATTCCTCCTCTTTTACCACTTCTGTGCTAAGGGAGATACAAAGTTTTGGTTCTGCCTCATACTTTTTCACCTTCTCTTTTTTATGTATGCTTTCTCACTAAAATAATATATAAGTTCCAAAAGGTGCCACAACAATATCCCAGAATACTACTAGGTGAGATCATTTCAAGTTAGACATTTTACTGAGTTTTGGCCTTTGTTTTCTTTTAATTCACTGTTTTCAGAATGCTCTTTTGTTCTCTTATTTGTATGTCCTTACCATTCCCCTCCCCTCCTCTTCAATTGTGTCTGATTCTTGAAAACTGCCAGGAGAAGTCCCTGCGGTTTTCTTGGCAAGGTTTTCCAGAGGTGGTTTTGCCATTGCCTCCTTTCTAGGGTTGAGAGAAAGTGACTGGCTCAAGGTCACCCAATTGGCTTCATGTCCATGGTGAGTGTCATGGCTGCCATTCTGTTAAGTGACACATCGCAAGCTGACAGCCTGATATTAGTAATGAGGGGAGGGAACAGTAGAGGTAGGGATGCAGTGAGGGAACTGAAAGAAATCGAAACCGAGCAGTACCATCCCATAAGATGCACCAGCCTTTTCAAGGTCACACCAAAAGAATGAGGAGCCAGTTAGCACGTGAAGACAGGAATTGTTTCCCAAACAATTTGTTAATGCCTAATTGGACATTGACTGATAACCAGGCAGTGCTTGCTGGGAACAAGGGAAAGTTACCAGTAACTGTATCTTTTGTGCACAAAAATCTCAGATCCAGCTTTGCCGCTTCTGTAACTACTTTGGCTTTAGTAAAGTATACTTTTGGCTAATAGCAGTAGCAATAGCAATGCGATAGCACTTAGAATTATATACCGCATCATAGTGCTTTACAGCCCTCTCTAACCAGTTTACAGAGTCAGCCTCTTGCCCCCAACAATCTGGGTCCTCATTTTACCCACCTCGGAAGGATGGAAGGCTGAGTCAATTTTAAGCCTGGTGAGATTTGATCTGCCAAATTGCTGGCAGCCAGTGATCAGCAGAAATAGCCTGCAGTACTGCACTTTAATCACTGCACCACCAGGACTCTAATAATAGGCCAGGAGTCTTTTTTTGTTTTCTAATTAACCAAGATGATTGACATTAAACTATATCTGAGATTTTAGAACTCATGGTCTCCCAGTTTCTAGCCTAATGCCTTAACCACTACACTAAACTAATTCTCTTCTGATCATTAATTTTGGATAAATTAAAGTAGGACATATAGATTCGTTTGTCTCCTTTAGCAAATCATTGTATCTTGTTAATGCTCTTGAAGAAACCTTGGAAATCTATAAAAGAGCTGAATATTTCATTGTTATTTATTGAAATATTTAAAGTAGAATCCAATAAAGTTCTATTACAGTTTAAAATTTAACTTCATCATCTCCAGCCAATTTACAATAGTGAATTTAATCTACCATTCTGGATTTCAGCACAATGCATGTTTGGAAGGAAAGGAGTTAGTTCTTTGGATTATTTTAGGCAAAGAAATCAAACTTTTAAAAATGGGTAAGGACAACAAAAATTTTGAGAACATGTTATGGATGCTTTCAAACTATGGCAGATACAACCAGTCATAAAAGCTGATAAAGTTGTTTTCCACTAATTATTTGTAGTGTTCTGAGTATTTGTAATGTTCCAAGGAGCCCTAGTTGTACAGTGGTTATAATACATTATTGCATATAATCTCTGCCTACACCCTAGAGTTCGATCCTGATGGGCTCAAGGTTGACTCAGCCTTTCATCCTTCCGAGGTCAGTTAAATGGGGATTCAGATTGTTGGGAGCAATGTGACTCTGTAAACTACTTAGAGAGCACTGTAAAGCATTGTGGGGCAGTATAGAAGTCTAAGTGCTATTGCTATTTCTATCACCTCTATATGCTTCAACATTTTTATGGGGTGGTGGTCCTTATTTCAAGTCAATACAGTTACCCTAAATCTCATCAAATGGAAAATAGATTACTGTTCTCTGCAGGTTGCAGAGATAATCACCAATTTGATTCAGAGTTCAAACATAAACTATTGCAGAAACCAGCAACCTCTATAGGTAGATGCGTAGAAGACATACTAGAAGTGCAGTGAACCGCATAGAAGGAAAAGCAGGAGGCATTCCCAGATCCTGCACAAATTAAATTTCTCCATACATATAAGTGTATGTGGAGTTAATTAAAAGTGTGGCCTTAATTACTTAACATCTAAGCCTTGCTTTCTCCTTCTGCTGTAATTCTATTCACTAAGCACTATGACTTTTGATTGGCATGCAAATGACTTTTCAAAGAAAGTGTAATTACTTACTAGTCTCTGAAGATTTTGTAACTGTTTTTTTTTGTAATATCCTTCTCAAAATACAAAAAAATGCCTATTCTGTGTTTATTGGCATGATTTGTGATCAACTCACTATTTGTTGATCTGGCCATTTTTTCCTCTCCCCCCCCCCCCTTCATGGGCAAGTCACTAATTTAACTTATTTATCCATAAAAAATTAAGTCCACTGAGATGTAGGCATAGATCAAATCATTCCACCTTGAAGATGAGCTTTCCTTCTTTTAGTTTTACCTGAAAATAGAATAGAATAGAATAGAATAGAATAGAATAGAATAGAATAGAATAGAATAGAATAGAATAGAATAGAATAGAATTCTTTATTGGCCAAGTGTGATTGGATACACAACAAATTTGTCTTGGTGCATATGCTCTCAGTGTACATAAAAGAAAAGATACATTCATCAAGAATCATAAAGTACAACACTTAATGATAGTCATAGGGAACAAATAAGCAATCAAATCATATTAGGAAACAATCAATATAAAATGTAAGGATACCAGCAACAAGGTTACAGTCATACAGTCATAAGTGAGAGGAGATGGGTGATAGGAACAATACGAAGATTAATAGTAATGCAGACTTAATAACTAGTTTGACAATGTTGAGGGAATTATTTGTTTAGCAGAGTGATGCCATTCGGGAAAAAACTGTTCTTCTGGTGTGCAGTGCTCTATAGCGTCATTTTGAGGGTAGGAGTTGAAACAGTTTATGTCCAGGATGCGAGGGGTCTGTAAATATTTTCACAGCCCTCTTTTTGACTCGTGCAGTATACAGGTCCTCAGTGGAAGGCAGATTGGTAGTAATTGTTTTTTCTGCAGTTCTAATGATCCTCTGAAGTCTAAGTCTGTCTTGTTGGGTTGCAGAACCAAACCAGACAGTTATAGAGGTGCAGATGACAGACTCAATAATTCCTCTGTAGAACTGTATCAGCAGCTCCTTGGGCAACCGTTGACCAGGCAATGCTGTTTGGCGACACCCAGGAGTAGGGCATTCTCTGTGGGCGCCCCTACCTTTTGGAACAAACTACCCACTGAGCTCCGGATGGCCCTGGATCTCCGCTCCTTCCATCGAGGCCTGAAGACTTGGCTATTCCAACGAATGGGTTGATGCTGATTCTTGGGTTTTATTATTTATTGATTTTAATTTGGTTTTAACGGGATTTTATTATTTTATCATTGTATGTTTTTAACCTGTGTTCACTGCCCCGAGTTCTTTGGGAGAAGGGCGGCATATAAATACTGCCAAATAAATAAATAAATAAATAAATAAATAAATAAATAAATTTGAGCTTTCTGAGTTGGCACAGAAAGGACATTCTTTGTTGTGCTTTTTTGATGACGTTTTTGATGTTAGGTGTCCATTTTAGATCTTGAGATATGGTAGAACCTAGAAATTTGAAGGTCTCTACTGTTGATATTGTGTTGTCTAGTATTGTAAGAGATGGTAATATGGGAAGGTTTCTACTAAAGTCCACCACCATTTCTACGGTTTTGAGTGTGTTCAGTTCCAGATTGTTCTGGTTGCACCATGAGGCTAGTTGTTCAACCTCCCGTCTGAAGTTATCTTGGCAGCAATACCAAAATCTTTCTTCTAAGATGTTGTTTTGTTTTGTTTTACATTTTCCCGGTCTAGCTAACTGATCTGGAATTAATAAAGGAGAATATTTGTAGTTCAGGGTTGAAATGAGGGATCCTTAGTGCACTGATGATGTTACCTCACTTGAGTAATGAAACATCTGCAAGGAAACAACCAAACTCAGAGACCATCAAGGATCCCTCAGATCAGGAATTACCTGGAAGAGTCTTATCCAAAAAGTCTGTAGCGATTCTCAGTCATCCAGGTCATGGTTGTCCCAAAAGTGCTTTTTCAGGAGACATCTGGACTTCCTTGTTTTCTCTTTTGAAGATGTTTCACTTCTCATCCAAGAAGCTTCTTCAGCTCTGACAGGATAGTGGGGAATGAAAGGATTTATTATTATTTTTTAAATTTTTTTTTAATGAAATTTATTTTAATACAATACAATATAGTCAGACAGTGTTATTTTTCTACACAAGTTAGATTGATTCTTCCTTTACATTTCATCGTTCTAAATTCCTATATGTATCTTAAAATTTGTATTTTAACTTCGGTTATCAATCCACCTGTACCAATCATCCCACACCGTATAATATTCTGAGTCTTTTTTCTCATTTAATTCTAATGTTAATTTGTTCATTTTGGCACATTCTAGAACTTTCTGAATAATATGTTCTTCTGGTGGTGTATCCTTTCCTTTCTAATATTAAGTGTAGGCTATTCTTGCTGCAGTGAGTATGTGTATGATTAAATATCTTCTTTTTTTCCCATATTTTGTCTTTAGTATTCCCAGGAGAAATGTTTCAATTCATGTATTAATTCAATTTTTTCATTGGTTAATTCTTGTAGCCAGTTTTGAATTTTCCTCCAATACCTCTTCGCTTCGGGACAGGACCACCATATATGAAAGAAGGTACCTTGATGACATCCACACTTTCAACATTTGGGGCTTACATTTGAATAAATTTTTGCTAATCTCGCGGGCGCTAGGTGCCATCTGTATAACATTTTATATTGGTTTTCTTTTTTGTTACCGCTTTTGTTAATTTATAGTTTCTATTCCAAATCGTCTCCCATTCATCCAAATTTATATTATGTCCAAAATTTTTGGTCACACTATTATTGGCTCTTTTACTACCTCTTCTGCCCTGTCAAATTCTAATAAATAGTTATATAATCTGGATAGTACTTTTTTTCTGGGCCTATAGAATGGAAGGATTTATATTTGTTGCAGACAGCTGGTCATTTGCATCCTTTTAGAGGGTCCTCGAAGCGCTTGGAGGTTTACCTCTCTCCTCAGGGTCACTTGAGTAGTGCTCCCAGTTCCTGTAGTCTGCAATTTCTCCCCTCTGGAAATCCATTTCTACTCCCACACCATTCAAAGGGTGTTCATCCCAAATTGTATAGCTAAAAGTCTGTAGAGATTCTCAGTTATCCAGGTCATGGTTGCCCCAAAGGTGCTTTTTCAGGAACAACTGGATTTGTTTTTTTTTTTTTTTGAAGATGTTTCACTTTTCATTCAAGAAGCTTCTTCAGCTTTGGCTGGATGTTGGGGAATGGAAGGATTTATATTCCTTGCAGACAGCTGGTCATTTTCATCCTTTTATCCAAGAAGTATCAAGTCTGCTTAGCTTCTGAGCCTAGAGTTGGTCACACAAGATCCACTACCTGTAGTTCCAAATGAGAAACAAATTAACTGACCAAAAGTAAGGACCCAGCTCTGCAAACTGAATGTGGGAAGAGATGCTTTGACATAGTTCTGAAGAGTATCGTTTAGCTTTGGATATTTGCTTTTATAGAACAACTCCCTGGATCAAATAGAGAAAATCTGAAGTGGCCAATTCAATTTTGCTTTTAACCTCTGAAGTGGAAAGTAATTAGAAATTTTCCCCAGAATTACCTGACTATTACCC
Organism: Masticophis lateralis; assembly: GCA_030761175.1. Taxonomy (NCBI): domain Eukaryota; kingdom Metazoa; phylum Chordata; class Lepidosauria; order Squamata; family Colubridae; genus Masticophis; species Masticophis lateralis. The sequence goes on from JAUDYJ010000003.1 coordinate 201,074,510, forward strand.
CATTTCAGTGTATTAGATTCTCAAGCGCCCTTGAGTGCCTGTCATATAGATATAGTGGTTTGTCAATTGGAACTCAAGTTGGAGTCTCTTAATTAGGGATGTGCCGAAGTAGCTGAATATAATGTGGAAAAGCTGGCAGGCAGTTCCCTCACTGACCCTATTCCTACTTAATGACAGCTCGGCTGATTAATGTCTACAGAAACCATACATCTATTTTTTGTTTTGCTTCCTGAAAAACATCCATAAATGTTTCAGTGGCAATGATATCATTGACTTATATTTTGCCTGGTGATTTTCCTCATTCCTTTGGGAGATCTTTTATGATCTTTCACAAACATTACTGCAATGGAACATTCTCTGTGCACTTTAATTGTTTAACAGTGTGTTGCTTGGCCCTTTAATTATTGAGACCCTGAAGTTTGGCTTTGATAGCTCCCTGGATTGTTGGTGTGGAAAGAGGATATGCCGGTGGTCTGAACTAGTGTCAATGTTTGGCATATTTATAGGCCGGCTTTATTGTGGAAAGAGAAGGTTTTTAAGATGTAAAGGGCAAGTAAAGTTACTTAATGGGACAAGCTGAAGATGGGGAAGAGATTTCAGAAGAGAGAAGCTACCGTATTTTTCAGAGTATAAGACACAACTTTTCCCCCTCTAAAAGGGGTGAAAATTTAGGTGCGTCTTATACACCAAATGTAGTCCAGCCCCCCCCCCCCCCACTGGCTCCTACTCTTTGGCCTCTGCTTCCCAGCAATTTACCTCCTTGCAGCAAGCAGCAAGAAGAAACAGTTTGTTTCAGCTTCAGCACAGCCTAATTAGCACAAGTTGATTGGATTGGTCTCCTAACTCTCAGTTGTCTTGCTCTCAGCTGTTTTAAGCAGGCCTCTTCTGCTTGCTGCATGGAGGTAAGTTGCTGGGAGCAGATTTTTTTTTCTTGTGCTAATCAAGCTATGCTGAAAATGAAAATGAAAATAAAGTAGGCTATTTGCAGTTTGCTGCAACAAGGCAAAATTGCTGGGAGGCCGAGGCAGATTTCTTTTTCTTGTTTTCCCCACCAAAATTGTCCGGAGCGTCTTATACTCTGAAAAATATGGTATCTGAATTTCTCAGCATAAGCTTTTTAATGTTAACAGAACAGAAACTTTTTAAGAGAATGTAATCAATAGATTTTGAGACTTTTGAGAAGCCTATAGTTCTGGAAAAGATAGAATAACAGAATAACAGAGTTAGAAGGAATTTTGGAGGTCTTCTAGTCCAACCCCCTGCTCAAGCAGGAAACCGAGAGGTGGTATTCAGCTGGTTTGGACCAGTTCGCCCAAACAGGTAGCGGAAATTGCAGGTGAGCCTGCCCACCCGTCCCAGCTCTATGTTGTCCTAGTTAGGGACATTTTTGAGGCCAGGCGCATGTGCAGAGGGCATGTGTGCGAGCAAAAGGCTGGGCACATGCACGGAAGGCAGGCGTGTATGTGAACCAGATGCGCGCATTATGGTGGGTAGCACCATAATGTGCAACCCACCGCTGAGGAAACCATATACCCTTTCAGACAAATGGTTGACAATCTCTTCTTAAATCCTCCAGGAATAGAAGAGAGAAGCTCTTCTATAAATTCCATAGAAGGCTACAGAAGTGTATAATTTTAGAAAAGATAGAAGGAAAGAGAAGTGTATAATTCTGGGAAAAATAGAAGAAAAGAGAAGAAGAGGATGACCAACAGCAAGATGGATGAACTCAATCACAGTAATAATGGGTGCGCCATTGGAAGATCTGAAGGACCAGGTGCAGGATTTATCATCCTGAAAGAGGTCTACCTAAGTCAGAGGTCTTCAAACTTGGCAGCTTTAAGACTTGTGAAGTTGAAGTCCACAAGTCTTAAAGTTGCCAAGTTTGAAGTCCTCTGACCTAAGTGGCCACTAAGACCCAATACTGAATCATTATAACCATGATAATTATTCTTTAGATGGATCTAAAAATAAGAAACTCTTCTCTCTTACATCTTTCTACCAAATCTTATTGGCAAGAGCACTCAGAGAAAAGCTGAAGGTGCAGATAAGTGCAGGTGGGAGTAGAAATATGCCTCAAAGCATCAGGGTGCAGAGCATCTGGATTATCCTGTTGCAAAATGTCTATTTCAGATGGCAAGTTTAAATATTCTATTCCATGAAAAAAAAAAGAAGTCTTTTGCCTTAAACTCACAAAACAGAGGGATCACCTCTAGCTTTCCCGATGACAATTTTGTAATTACTAAGAGCAGCTTCAAAACATTTGAAGGAGGGAGGGACCTTTGTCAAAGATCAAACTGTCCTTCTAAATGAGCATTGTGTCATTTAGGTAAACTAGGCTGGCAAAGGCCTGGTTCCTGCTGTTCCCACTATTAACCAGCAAGCAAAGAGCCTGTGGCTTTTAAGAGCAGAAGATGGCAGGGAGTCAATATCTTTTACAGAGTTACAGTTACAGAGAAGATTTTAAATGTTATCACTTTACATGGCTTAGCTGTGGGTTATATCCTGTCAGGTTTTCAAGTAATATGCCTGTAGCAAACAGAACTCCGAGGCAGGTAGATTCCTCAAAGAATAGTTTTATTTGACGTATCATATTGGCACAGGCTGGTGAAAACCGACTCTGAATGTTCCCACGGTTTTCACTTATTAAAAGTAAAAGTTTTCTCCCTTCCCTAAACAACCAGTCACATGGTCCAATCAAGACCTGAGTAGGTCCAATCAAGACCTGAGTAGAGCCTGAGTAGCGTAGGGGGCTAATGCCTCCTACTAAAGGCAGCAATTAAGATCCAGCTGCCTGCAATTTCTGCGAGTTCAATCCTAGCCAGGCTCAAGGTCGACTCAGCCTTCCATCCTTTCTAAGGTGAGTAAATTGAGGACCCAGTTTGTGGGGGCAATAAGCTGACTTTGTATAAATATACAGAAGTATGAAAGCTATTGCTTAACGCATTGTAAGCCGCCCTGAGTCTCCGGAGAAGGGCGGCATATAAATCAAATTTTAAAAAAAAAGATGTCATCTGGTTGCCTGGTAATTTTACTCCTCCTCTTTCTGGCTACCTGTGGGAATGTCCTTGGTTCCCAGGAGAAAGTATTTTGTTTTGGCTAAAACCCCCAATTGTTTCTATTCCCCCCTCCCTATCCCCCAGCTCTGGTGTGGTAACACTGAAGCATCAAAATGGCCTCGGTCAGGTCAACTTCAGGGTTGACATACCCAGGACCATCTTCTCCAGCCACCTAAGTGGATGTTCCAGGACATCCATTTAGCAGAGTTGTCCAACCTTTAAGCCAACTTTGCGATTTGTGGACTTTAAGCTCCCAGATATTCCCCATGCTGCCTGGGAAATTGTGGGAGTTGAAGTCCACAGGTCTTAAAGTTGCCAAGGTTGGGCATCCCTGGGATAGAGGGAGCTCTTCTCTTCTCTGTTGCTACACATTTCCCTCCTAAGTTAGAGTCCCCCACTTTATTAACATTTTGTAAAAGTTCTCAAAGGCAGCAATTTAAAAGTACATTGGAATAGTAATTATTGCAGCAAACCTCTTTATTGACTTCAGTTCTTTAATTTTAAGGCTGTTCATGCATTTTGTCATAGGTGTCTTTTTAAAGTTAGATCTTTATTTTAATAATAGCATAGTCCTTACTAGCATAGATATTATGCATATGGCACTTATCAGCATAGATATCAGATAGATAAATAGATCAATGATCTATCTATCTATCTATCTATCTATCTATCTATCTATCTATCTATCTATCTATCTATCTATCTATCTATCGATTCGATTTATATGCCACTCTTCTCCAGAGACTCAGGGCAGCTTACAATACATTAAGCAATAGCCTTCATACTTTTGTATATACTTGCTTAGTAGGGCTTTTGCCTCCCGCCCCCCAAGCGGTGTTCTTTTTATACAAAGTCAGCTTATTGCCCCCACAATCCGGGGCCTCATTTTACCTACCTTGGAAGGATGGAAGGCTGAGTCAACCTTGAGCCTGGTGAGATTTGAACTTGCAGTAATTGCAGGCAGCTGGCAGTTAAGTGCTAACTAACAGCACTTTAGTCCACTGCGCCACCAAGGCTCTTATTGATCTATCTATTGATCAATCACATAATAGATCAATCAAATGATCTCTACATAGGGCATAAATTCACAGTATTTACTAGTATAGGTATCATCTATTCAATCCACATATTAGATAGTAATGTAAGCCTTTGAGAGTAATTTGACTGGAGGGTGAAAAATTTAATATACTTTGTATTTCTAAGCCTACCCAACTTTTCAGGACCATGCTGAATTGACCGCATGAAATTTTCTTAGCTTCTCTTGGAAACTGTGGCGTTATGATAATTATTCTATAGATGGACATTTAAGCTAGGAAGCTTTTCTCCTAGGGGAGGACACAAAAACAAGTGTAATTATTAATTGTCATTTTCATTCGCTTGCAATGTTGCTTCCTAGCAACCATTGTTGTTTACTTTGTTATTGGTTAGAGATAGTAGAACTGGTGGAGATTTTGAAGATTCACCATGAACTGCAGCAGTGGTTGAATTCAAATTTTTTACTACTGCTTCTGTGGGCGTGGCTTGATGGGCATGGCAGAGGAAGGATACTGCAAAATCTCCATTCCCTTCCCACTCCTGGGGGAAGGATATTGCAAAATCTCCATTCCCTTCCCACTCCTGGGGGAAGGATATTGCAAAAACTCCATTCCCACCCCACTCTGGGGCCAGCCAGAGGTGGTATTTGCCAGTTCTCCAAACTACTCAAAATTTCCGCTACCGGTTCTCCACAACCTGCTGAATAGCACCCCTGAACTGCAGGTCTATCAAGCCAACATTCCTGAATCTGAACATCATCCAGATGTGTTTGAGCTTCAACTTCCAGGCTTCTCATCCAGCCCCTAGATAATGGTTAAAAATCCAGTAATTAGAATACTGAGCAAGAATTTGTGAAATAACACTTTTCTATGAATGACAATCTCCACAATCTATACCAAGATTCTGGAGATATTCTATAGCTGGCACAAATAATATTTTTCAAGACAGAGAGAGACCTTCTCTTTTCTTTTCCTCATTTTCTTCAGTGCCTGATGGAGGCTTGGCAAAAACAAGTTTGTATCACTGTTTTTACACACTATTGCTTTTAAAAGCAAGGCAAAACAAAACAGGAAAGGAAAATGAATTGAACTATCTGATCCAGAAGGTGAAGCTTTCAAGTCAACCTCACCTCTGGTGACTTAGAGACATACCCATGCCGTTTCCTTGGCAACAGTGCAGAAGTGGTTTGCCATGGCTGTCTTCTGGACATTTTTTTCCAACTAACCAGTCTAGTTTATAGCCAGATTGTATTCCGTTAGTCTCTCCTGTGAATATTATCCAGCTCTGAGCCTGCATAGCTTTACGGCAGGGGTGTTAAACTCAATTTCATTGAGGGCCACAACAGGATTGTATTTGACCTCAGGGGGCTGGGGTGGGGGCATGGCCGAGGTGTGTGTGGCCAGGATGGGCATGGCCAGTTCAGTGTCACTCATCAAGGCTCCAGTTTTAGCTGCGACAGCCTCCTGCAACTCTCAACCAGTGAAAAACGGAGCTCAGGGAGGCTGCGCATGGCCTACCCGGGCTCTGTTTTTGGCTGTGACGGCCTCCTGCAGCCTTCTGCCAGTGAAAACAGGCTCCCCAGGTTTTTGCTGGCAGAGGGCTTCAGGAGACCATCATAGCCAAAAACAAAGCTCGGGAGGGCCACGGCAGCCCTCCTGAGCTCCATTTTTGCTAACAGAGGCACCACTGGCTGGTCCTTCACTGTTTCCAGGGTGGCTCCACAGGCCAGATCTAAGCACCCCATGGTCCGGATCCAGCCTGCAGGCCTTGAGTTTCACACTAGAATAGAATAGAATAGAATAGAATAGAATAGAATAGAATAGAATAGAATAGAATAGAATAGAATAGAATAGAATAGAATAGAATAGAATAGAATAACAGAGTTGGAAGGGACCTTGGAGGTCTTCTAGTCCAACTCCCTGCTTAGGCAGGAAACCCTACATCACTTCAGACAAATGGTTATCCAACATCTTCTTAAGAACTTCCAGTGTTGGAGCATTCAGATCTTTTGGAGGCGAGTCATTCCACTGATTAATTGTTCTAACTGTCAGGAAATTTCTCCTTTGTTCTAAGCTGCTTCTCTCCTTGAGCCGTTTCCACCAATTGCTTCTTGTTCTACCATCAGGTGCTTTGGAGAACAGTCTGACTCCCTCTTCTTTGTGGCAGGCCCTGAGATATTGGAAGACTGCTATCATGTCTCCCCTAGTCCATCTTTTCATTAAACTAGACATACCCAGTTCCTGCAATGGTTCTTCATATGTTTTAGCCTCCAATCCCCTAATCATCTTTGTTGCTCTTCTCTGCACTCTTTCTAGAGTCTCAACATCTTTTTTACATCATGGCGACCAAAACTGAATGCAGTATTCCAAGTGTGGCCTTACCAAGGCCTTATAAAGTGGTATTAACACTTCATGTGATCTTCATTCTATCCCTATGTTTATGCAACCCAGAACTGTGTTGGCTTTTTTGGCAGCTGCTGCACACTGCTGGCTCATATCTAAATGGTTGTCCACTAGGACTCCAAGATCCCTCTCACAGTTACTACCATTGAGTAGTAGTACTACCCTTTCTTTATGGGATTTAGTCTAGATCAAGAGTGGGGAACGATGGCCTTTTTATGACTTCAATTTCCAGAATTCCTGAGCCAGCCGTGCTCGCTCAGGAGTTCTGAGAGTTGAAGCCCACAAGTCATAAAGAGGCCATCATTCCTCACCTCTGATCTAGATCTTCAATGGCTTAATGTAACTATTTTACTTCTTACTTTGACACCAACCTCACCTTCATCTCCAAAGCTGTGGAAATGTCATTTATTTATTATTATGTTCTATCTATCTATATGGAACAAAGTAAATAAATCTAATGATAAATAAATAAAATCTATCTTCATTCTCCTTCATTCTCCATCTTTCTTGCTGAAGAAGATAACTTTTCAGCTCTTATTGTAAAAGGGGAGAATATCATCTCGATGATCAAGTTCTGTCTGTAAATCTCATTTTGAGATTGGTACAGTAAATTAGAAAATCCTTTATTGCTTTTTTTTTGACACATTACCAATGGTTTCTTCTTTTCAAATGCTGACTTCCTTATAGAATAAGCACTTGAAAAAGAGTAAGCACTATGGTATATTACTGAATGTGATGTCAGAGAAATGCATTAATTTAGGAAGCTGGGTCTTTTCAGAAATATGAATCAGTCTTGAGCACGGCTGTTTTGCAGTTACTCATAAACCAAAAGCTAGAAATAAGTAATAATGCTGTTTTTTCCCATAACAAATTTCATTTTCTGTCCCAGAAAGCATTTGGGGAGGGTCATTGGTCTTTTTCTCACCACAGTTTTCAGAACTCCTTTGATTAATCCCAAGGAGTAAGGCGTAATTTTAATTTTTTTTCTTGTTTTTCATTTTTACAATGTTACATTCATTTCATTGTGTTTCTTTATGGATGTGACGAGGTTGACTTTTGATCTGGAGGTCTATTGATTTGCAAAAGTGGCAACTGACCCAGAAATGCACAACTGTGGAGGATTTTTTGTGAAAAAGAAAAGATAGACCAGGATTACTGGGAGTACGTTGTGTCATCTGACTTTTCCCCTGCTAAGCTGGGGCACCTTCTCCTTCTGTACTGGGAAAATATCTATCTTAGGGTCTTCTGTCCAGTTTCCCCCACCCTAAACTCCACCCCCCCCCAGGAATTCTCTATCTCTCAAATTTTGGGTTGGGCTAGCAGCATGCCCTCCAGCCACTGAGGAGATGAGTTTCCCCTTAGGGTTCAAATCTCTGACATGTATACACTTTGCTGCACCAATGGGACTACTTATTGGAAAATCTTCCCATACAACTGCTGAATAGCAGCCAGGTCAACCCATCAAGCCTCAAGACAGCACAACTACCCTTCAAGAACCGAACTAATTTGCCTTTTCTCCTTTTCTTTACTCTTTAACGTGCATCTGGAGAAGCACTGCAGGGGAGTTTGGGCAACCCAAGCTTTTTCAGAAAAAGGTTTGGATTAAGAGACAGTAGAGTCCCAAACTGGATGCAGCAGAAGGAGAAGACATTCACGATAGCCTCATCCTAGAATCTCTCAGGTTATATGTGGTAGCCTAGAAGGTTATAGTGGAGTGGGAATGGAGATTTTGCAATATTCTTCCCCCAGGAGTGGGGAAGGAATGGGAATTTTGCAGTATCCTTCCCCTGGAGTGGGGTGGGAATGGAGATTTTATTTATTTATTTATTTATTTTATTTGGCTTATATGCCGCCCTATCTCCCAATCGACTCAGGGCGGCTCACAGTGATAAAATATACAAGCCACAATACAAAATTAAATCTAAAACCTAATAAAATTTTAAAATTTAAAACCGTTAAAATCCCCTCAGTCCAGGTTGGGGAACTTGAAAAACCAAGTTTTTAATTTGCGGCGGAAGGTGCGGAGGTCAGGCGCCAACCGGAGCTCCAAGGGGAGTTGATTCCAGAGGGTTGGCACTCCCACAGAGAAGGCTCTGCCCCTGGAGGTTGCCAGCTGACACTGTCTAGCCAACGGCACCCTGAGCAGGCTCTCTCTGTGGGCGTGAACTGGGCGATGGGGTGTCATTGCTGGCTGCAGGTGGTCCGCCAAATATCCTGGGCCTAAGCCACGTAGGGCTTTATAGGTCATCACCAGCACCTTGAATCTCACCCGGAGGGCAACCGGTAACCAATGCAAGCTGTGCAAGAGGGGAGTAACATGGGAGTATCGGGACTCTCCCATCACAACCCCCGCAGCTGCATTTTGCACCAGCTGAAACCTCCGAGTGGCCCTCAAGGGCAGCTCCATGTAAAGAGTGTTACAGTAGTCAATACGTGAGGTGACTAGATTTTGCAGTATCCTTCCCCTGCCATGCCCACCAAGCCATATCCACAGAACCGGTAGTAAAAAAAAATTGGGTTTCAGTGCTGCCCATATACCTATTAAAATATTAAGATATTTTGAGAATCTAATTCCCATTTTCTTCCTCTCAGATTGGAGAATATGGATAGCCAGGGAAGTTTCAGATATGCAACTGAAAAAAGACCATACAATGCAAAATCCTCTGCCATCTTCTACAAGAAACCAAATTTCTAAACATTAGCAAGAGAAACTTTGAAAAGTAAAGTAGGAAGCTGATACTTTCATGACATCATGTCTTACCAGAAAGTTGTTTCTTAAAGTCTTTAATCTACATTGAGTACTTACTCTTTTGCTCAATCTTCTATATTTTTCTTTTTCTGTATGTCACTATTTTAAGAACAAAAATAGTTAAAAAAAATTAGAAGTGTCTTTCACAGAAAAAATAAATAAATAAAACTCTGAAAACCGTAGGACAGATTTCAGCAGTTCATTAGCTAATTGATTCCTGTGTATCAATCATGAAGCATTTTGCATGAAAAATCAAGTGTTTTAGAATCTAAATTACAATAAAGCATTTGTGTTCCAGGTGTTGTGGTAACTCAGGACTCAATTATTGGGGAAAATTGTTGAGGTATTTTCAATCATTACATACTGGTATTTTAAATAATTCTGTCTTAAAAGTTTATTATGAAAATTAGCAAGGCAGGGGAGGGTGAAAATGTAGCATAATTTCCCAAGGTGAGCATCCTTTTCTATCTATGTATGATGTGCACGAGACCCATGAAAAGATGACGGAGCTTTGATAATCAGCCACGCCTACCATCTTGGTCTTCTAATTCCCCACCTCCAACATATTTTATGCTTAAGAGAATACCTGAACAAAGAAAGCAGCATTCACATGCCTTCTTGGAATGTAATAAAGATGTGCTTTGGTTGGTTGAAGAAACATTTTGCCATAACCCATAAAATCGAAGGATATAATTTTTCTATCTCCCCCTTTGGGGATAATTGATGGGAACCTTTATCTCTAGATCAAGCACTCTTGGAGTAGGCAATCAGGGTGATAACTCCTGATGCAAATCTCTTTATAAAGGTCATTTTAAGTTTAAAGCACCCGTTAGGTGGTAAATGTGGCTTCTCAGCACTGATTCATTAACACTCTGACTCTAGTGCTTTCATACTGTTAGCACTTTTCTGTGGTGGTTGAGCAGGAGAAGACATTGCTTTCAACTCTTGCTATTTTTATCTACCTACCTACCAAGAAGCGCTACAGAAATTGACTAACCCTCAACTTTAATAATTATTTTTTACTTTTTTTAAGGAGTAAGAATAAAGTACTAGGGAAACAGCAGTTTCAATCTATGTTAACAGTTAATATAATAATAACATAACATAACATAACATAACATAACATAACATAACATAACATAACATAACATAACATAACATAACATAACACAACACAACACAACACAACACAACACAACACAACACAACACAACACAATTAATATAATATAATATAATATAATATAATATAATATAATATAATAAATATAATATAATATAATATATAATATAACAACACAACACAACACAACACAACACAACAACTCTGTAAGAATAAGAGCCTGGTGGCACAGCAGATTAAAACCTGTTATTAACATTCAGCTGCCTGCAATTATTGTAAGTTTGAATCTTACCAGGCTCAAGGTTGACTCAGCCTTCCATCCTTTCTAAGGTAGGTCAAATGAGGACCCAGATTATGGGGGCAATAAACTGACTTTGTATAAATATACAAAAGTATGAAGGCTATTGCTTAACGTATTGTAAACCGCCCTGAGTCTCCGGAGAAGGGCGGCATATAAATCAAATTAAAAAAACAAACAAACACTGTTGCTATGCTATGCTATGCCATTTTAACAGAGAAGGGAGAACTAAAACAGAAACAAGAACTAGAAAAAAAGGGATTGAGGCAGATTGGTATTCATGACTGCAAATACAATCAAGATGTGATAAAGATTTGAAACAGTATGGTTTTAATTTGGAAAAATCAGAATTGGACGAGATATTGACTGGGCCATGCCATACAATATAATATAGAGACCAAGTTTGGTCTAAAGATTAAGGTATGAGGTTAGAAACTGGGAGACTCTGAGTGCTACCTTAGGCCCAAAAGCCAGCTGGGTGACTTTGAGCCAATCACCCATTGACTATGAGTTCTAGTCCCACCTTTGACATGCAAGCTGGTTGGGTGACTTCGGGCCAGTCACTCTCTCTTTCCCTCTGTTCACTGCACCTTACAGGATTGTTGTGGGGAAATAGAAGGAGGAAGGCAAATCAGGCATGTTCACCGCCTTGAGTTATTTGTAAAAATAATAAAGAAGGAACACAAATAAATGAATAAATATTCTGGAGATAAGTGGCTGGCAATGTTTCCAATAACTTAGATTTCAATATCAACCACAAATTTTGATTCAAGGGCTGAATTTAGAAATATGAAAAGAGCTTGATTTTCTTCTGACAAACTCAGTGATTTTTTTCCCTGAATCTTTGTGTAGCAGAAAGAGAATTAAAAATGTCAGTTGCTTATTTTTTGTTTGTCGTTAAAAGGAGGTGAAATTTGCCACCTAAATCTTCATGATAGGAATTTTGCTAAACTTTACAGAAACGATGACAAGGATTTTAAAGTTTGCTTTATGAAAAATAGCATTCTCATTTTTGGTACAAAATATGCTAACATTTGCAAAGTTAGCAAAAATGGAGAGAGATGGCTTCTGTTTTTTAAAAATGGTTTTGCGCAAATCATTTCAGCCATAAATTACTGCAGGCACCTTGCAACAGAAGGAAAAACCATCCACATCATTTCATTTGGCTGAGAATATTACTGAATCAAATGCAGACAATCTTCTAGAGAAAAAAAAGTTGGCCAATGAAGCAACAATGATGCTTGAAAGAAATGGAAATTTAATTGATTGAAAGCGTTGAATTTTTCCTATCCAAACTTTGACCTCAAATTGAGGGCAATCCAAATGGAATTTACAGCAGAAATGCCCATGAAATGTGAAATGTTAGAGTCATAACATTCTTGCATGATTCTCAAACAATCAGACCTCCAGAAAGTGATTGAAAAGTTGTTAAAAAAGGAAATCATATAGATATTCTAAGTGCTGGGAGTTTTACTTTATAAAAGTCTAATTCAAGAATATTGCTTGGGGCACTCCTTGTATTTATCTGAAAAATAAGCAAATAATATGTTGAATGACATAGTTGACATTGATACAGTGGTACCTTGGTACTCAATGTTAATTAGTTCCGGGAGGCATGATGAGTACCAAAAATGATGAGTTCCAAACAAAAATTTTCCAATAAGAAATAATGTACTGAGTCACAAAGCAGCTGACACCAACAAGTTGTACATTGAATACCAAACAAACAACGAGTACAGGGACAAAGTTTTCACTTCAAAATGCATTGAGTACCAAACTCGATGAGTTTAAAAGCAGTTGAGTACCAATCATAATCTCCATGAATAACATAGTTATTCAATGAAATGAAAGAGTATTTTATACGCTGGTTTTATCCATTAACATAGAAGAAATAATAATCCCATTCTCACAGGCAAGTATCAAAATTGTATTCAGAAAAAGTTTCCATTAGTAATCAGCACTCAGATCAGCCTAGATTAACTCCAAGGTCAACTTCAGACCAACAATCAAGTAAACAATATCCCAATCAAGGAACTGCCAAAGAGCCATTAGTAAACAGCCCAACCAAAGAATCCCTAAAACTGCCTCCAATAACACAGAGAAAGGCAAGAACCTGAATATAAACTGACAGCAAACATCAGTCCTTACTAAACTGATGATGTTACCTAGTTGGGTAATGAAACATCTGCAAGAAAACAAACAAGCTCAGAGAGTACAAAGGACCCCTCATTTCAACCCTGAGCTACAAATATTCTCCTTTATTGTGTAGTATCCGTTCTCAAATACTGCTGAAGTACTCGGTTTTAACTTTTTGGCCAAAGATTTCAACGTTGGTGCCAGTCAGAATATTCTCTGGAGAGAGAATATTCTACAAGATAGGAACTACCACTGAGAAACTTTGCCTCCAGGCCTCTCCTCAGTAAAAGAACAATATTGAAAAGCTGGTTCTGTCTGGAAAAAATGGTACCTAGCTAATGCTTTAAAGGTCAAAACACGCATTTTGAATTAACTGAATTAATTATTTGTTTTTCACAATAATCAAAGTTCTCAGGTGGTTTACAATAAACCACACTAAAAATACAATTTGAGTTCAAATGTACTCGGGGTGTCCAACCTTGGCACTTTTAAGACTTGGGGACTTCAATTCCCAGAATTCCCCAGCTGGCCATGCTGGGTTCTGGGGATTCTGGGAGTTGAAGTGCACAAGTCTTAAAGGTGCTAAGGTTGGATACCCCTGATATAGACAATCAAAACAGAAAAAAAATCCAAAAGGAAGACATATTACCAAGTAGATCAAGCCAAATTAAAAACAATAGTACTTGATTGTATGAATGTTGTACCATGCTAAGCTGGGTAATTTCTAGGCATGATTATATCACTTTGAACCTGCAAAGATTTGTGTTTTAATAAAACAAAAGACATTTGTGGTCTTAGGGATTGATTGAAAGATGAAATATTGTGGATTTAAAACTCCAGGAAATCTATATTTCCAGGGAAGTTTGATGATATTCTTCAAAACGTGAAGATTGCAACAAGCACAGTTCTATTGATGTACCTTTTAAAACAGGAAAATTAACTCTCTCTCTTTTTCTCTCTCTCCCCCTCCCTCCCTCTCCTCTATGATTGCTAAATAAAGCTTTAATTGTGGAATCCTTGATGCTTTCTGAGCTTAGTTGCTTTCTTGCAGATGTTTTGGGACAACCACGACCTGGATGACTGAAAATCTCTACAGACTTTTAGCTATACAATTTGGGATGAAAAACCCTTTGAATGGTGTGGGAGAGTAGGAATGGATTTCCAGAGAAAAAGTTGCAGACTACAGGAACCAGGACCACTACTCAGGTGACGCTGAGGACACAGATAAGCCTCCAAGTGCTTCAACGACCCTCTAAAAGGATGCAAATGACCAACTGCCTGCAAGAAATATAAATCCTTCCATTCCCCACTATCCTGTCAGAGCTGAAGAAGTTTCTTGGATGAGAAGCGAAACGTCTTCATAGAAAAAACAAGAAAGTCCAGTTTCCTCCTGAAAAAAGCACCTTTGGGACAACCATGACCTGGTTGACTGAGAATCTCTACAGATTTTCTTGCAGATGTTTCATTACTGAACTAAGTAACACCATCAGTACTACAAGGGAACAGGTTTTTCTCTCTTTATACACTAGTGCAGGGGTCAGCAACCTGCAGCTCTGGAGCCGCATGTGGCTCTTTCACCCCTCTGCTGCGGCTCCCTGTCACTCAAAATATGCGTCACAACCGCCAATGTGCGACACTAGCCGGCATGCGGTTTATTGAGCTTTTCAATCGTCAGTAGGCCAACCATGGATAAATCTAAGAAAAGAAAACTTTCAGAAGAAAACAGCATGTTTAATTCAACCACATATGCTAGTTTTGTGGCTGCTCAAGAAATAGTCAGGCATGGGAAGGCTTTTGTGTTTTTTTTTCTGTGGGAAATGGGTCCAAATGGCTCTTTGAGTGTTTAAGGTTGCAGACCCCTGCACTAGTGGCTTGCCCTATTAGCAATGGTGTGACTCCACAGTTTCAACCATAAACTACAAATATTCTGAAGCTGTAACTATTAAAAAAAGGGAAAAAATCATTAAAAACTCTAAGTGTGTCCATAAGTCTTATGCCAATGGCTTATTCTTAATATTGCAAAGAGGATTTTTGAATATATAGCATTAGATAACCAAGAAGCTCAGCAAGTAGCACTAGAAGCAGTTGTGCCAATCCATCACGGGCATCTCACAAACAAGCCACGTCAGTCTAATCTTAGCCCTCACCCTTTTTTTTGGGGGGGGGGGGATATAGTTACTTCCTTGATAGAGTGAGAAAATGCCTTGACCTTAGCAAAGCGTGAAAGTTAGTTCTTGCACGGTCAAAATAAACAACCGAGATTAGTTTGCTGCCCTAACAAAAATGAGACGGATACCATATCTTGCAACCGAAATAGATCCATTTCTAGCCCTTTAAGTACTGTTGAACAGGTAGAAAAAAAGGGTCTTAAGAGATTTGAACACTGTTATAAATGGAGCTCGCATTTCATACATAACAATTGCTGGAATTTATTTGTATGGCTTTCTAGTTTGTAAAATGCACCAAGACAAATTCCTTGTGTGTCCAATCACACTTGGCCAATAAGAAATTCTATTCTATTCTGTTCTGTTCTGTTCTGTTCTGTTCTGTTCTGTTCTGTTCTGTTCTGTTCTGTTCTACTCTACTCTACTCTACTCTACTCTACTCTACTCTACTCTACTCTACTCTACTCTACTCTACTCTACATCTATGTATTTAAGCCTTTGGTTCTTTGGAAATGTTCTTCTGCAATGTTTGCCTTGTCAGATTAATGGGGTATGTGCCACAAAGCATTCAGTAAAGTCTCTCATTACTACTCATTATCTCTTTATTCATAAAATGTCAAATTGGGGCTAGATGATGCCTTTGTCAGATGGAGGAATAATTGGTTCAATGGCCACATCTAGGGAATACTTATAAATGGTTCTGCAAGAGCTTGGAAAAATCCTGCTGAATGCAGTGCCTCAGGGCTCTGTCTTCACTTTGTGCTATTCAACAATTTTATTAATGACCTGGATGAAAGCTGGAGGTGATGATAATTAACTTTGTGGATGACACAAAACTAGAAGGCTGTCTAACACTCAAAAAGAAAAGGAAGTTTCAGAAGAACTAGGTAGGACAGAACAGCGGATCAAAAGGAGAAGTAATTGGGAGAAAATGTGAAGTCCTGCACTGGAGGAGGAAAAATGAAAAAGAACACATATAGGATAGGGAGACATGGCTCAGCAGTACAAATAGTCCTTAGCTTACGACCACAATTGGAACCAGAATTTCTGTTGCTTGGCAAGGTGGTTGTTAAATGAGGGGCGCCTGATTTTATCACTTTTTGGGCATTGTTGTTAAGCAAACCAGTGCAGTTGTTTGTTTATTTATTTATTTATTATTAAATTTATATACCTACTCCTGAAGGACTCAGGGCGGTGAACAGCCAAAAGATAAAAATACATATAATACAAATGTTAAAAGAGAGCAGGCAAGA
The DNA here is from genome assembly GCA_030761175.1 of Masticophis lateralis. Taxonomy (NCBI): domain Eukaryota; kingdom Metazoa; phylum Chordata; class Lepidosauria; order Squamata; family Colubridae; genus Masticophis; species Masticophis lateralis. The sequence goes on from JAUDYJ010000003.1 coordinate 201,090,726, forward strand.
GATTTCATTTTTAATATGTCCCAGTGTAAAAATGACAATAAAGGTTATCTATCTATCTATCTATCTATCTATCTATCTATCTATCTATCTATCTATCTATCTATCTATCTATCATCTATCTATCTATCTATCGGTTGCCAAGACCCCAAATTTTAATCACATGATGGTGGGGATGCTACAACATTTGTAATCCAAGGACTGGTCCTAAATCACTTTTTTCAATGTGTTTGTAACTTCAAATGGACATTAAATGAATGGTTGTAAGTCAAGGACTACCTGTAGCACACAAGGCAAGGATCTGGGTGTTTCACTTGTTCACAAGTTGCACATGATGCAGGTGAGATATCTTGTAGAAAGAGAAATATTGGAATGGATTAAAAGGATAAGCATTAAGAGTCCATGTCAGTTGAAGTCCAAGCTTGAAAAACATTGCCCAAAAGGAAGGCTCAAACTCATGGATGAAACTCCAGGGAACTCAGGTCAAATATTAATAGGAGTTTCCTGAACTACTCGCTAGTGGAAAGGCTACTTTATGAAGAGGCTGAACAGCTGTCTGCCTGAAATACTTTAGGATGGTGCTTCTGAATCTTGTCAGCTTTAAGATGTGTGGATTTCAACTCCCAGAATTCCCCAGTCAGCCAACTCCCAGTTCTGGGAGTTGAAATCCACACAACTTAAAGCTAAAAAGACAGAAACACTCCTTTAGGAGTTCCTGCACTGAGTAGGGGGGCTGGACAAAATGATTTCTGAGTTCAACGTCAACCCTCATTGTATAATTTTTTTATCTGATCCTGTTTTGTTACTGTAGAAAGTTAGCACCTACCCACTCTCCTAGAAGAATGAAATATTATAGAAAATATTAAAAAGGAAGAATATTATATTTCCCTAAAGGGAGAAATATGTTCTTGGAGACAGAAGCAGCCCCCACCTTCCTTAATAGCCCACAGCAGATGTTAGCACTTAAGAGATAAAGAGATAGATAGCTCTATTCATAAGCAAATAACCTCACCCAAGACCCAACATAGGAAAAAGCCATTATGTCAGCATTCCAGAAACACCCCCCCCCCCAAACTGCAAGTAAAACTCTGAAGCAAGCATTTTTCAAAGTTCTATTTACTAGAATAGGTAAACTGGCACATCTGGAAAATCTGAATCTGAGAGGTCCAAGTTTTCCCTCAGTAAACCCCCCAAACCATCCCCTCACTCCCCTCACTCCTCAGTCAATCGCATGCTCCAATCACCATCCGTCCCATCTCGAGACAGCACTCCGACCACTTCTTCTCCAGATGCAGAATTGCCCTGACCTTGACCGACAGGAAGAATGCTATTATATTTAAAGCCAACCCCTTTACTAAATCCCCACTTGTACTTTCCCACACATGAGAAGGTGGCAGCATGGAAGCTTCCGGCATAATATGGCTTCCAAAGCTGACACATTAAGCCATAACCCCTACATAACCCCTACAACAGCCAATAGAATACATGTTCTTGCACAGGAACAGGAAGCTCAAGTGCAAAGTCCAAGAGAAGATATAAACACCCCCCACCTCAACTCCATGTGGTCAGCTGCCCAGAATCTCACATTCTTGATGGTTCTGTTTCATCAATAAATGGACCCTCTTTCAAATCAGCCTCCAGCCTCCATTTTGTCTCTAGTGCCTTTCTCCTGGCTTGGAACTGAACCAGATGGATTTTTCCTTACTACATTACAAAATACATTTGGCTTTTGGATGCAGTTTTTGTTCATTTCCCATGACTGTCTCCAAGTACAGACTCATTCACTCCATTTATTCAGAATATTGAGGATCACAGAATAAAGTTAAGCATGATAGACATGATGCTATGAAATGGCTATACAGTGCGAACAGGCTTCATTTATATAGATGGGTATAACAGGAATTTTCCAGTTTTCTTAACATATACCTACTCAGGGAAGAACATTACAATTGCTAAAGGGTTAGTTAAGATTTGATAGTATATTCTGCAGCATAGTATATTAGTAGCATAGTAGTACTAGATAATGTATTCTACAAAATTGTTTGCAAGCAAACAAGCTCAGAGAGCACCAAGGAGCCACAGGTCAATCCAGAGCTACAATTATTCTCTTCTATCCAAAATATATTCTGCTTTATAGCCCAACATGAATGATCATTCCAGTGGCCAAAAACAAAAAACCCTGATTACCTTTATGTATTTGACACCTTTCTGACATTGTCCAAGCTTGGCAGCTAACATTCTATAACAGCTTTGTTCCTTATGCCATTCGTCTTGTAAATCCACAGGATTCTTTCTTTTTGCCATGTATAAGAATACACTCAAACTAGTGATGTTTCTTTGTATCATATATATGTAGATTCTCTTCTCTTCTCTTCTCTTCTCTTCTCTTCTCTTCTCTTCTCTTCTCTTCTCTTCTCTTCTCTTCTCTTCTCTTCTCTTCTCTTTGCCTAACTGATACTGGGATGGCAAAGACCAGGAAATATTTTGAGGAGTGGGAGGCAGGATTGTATCACTAGAGGAAATAAGATACTTCAGCTAATTTTCCTCTCCTATTTTTTAAAAAAACATAATACCTGCATCAAACCTAGGTTTAAATAGATACTAAGTGAAACTTTCAAGTCAACTCCACTTTTGATGACTTTACAAACAGCAAAGGTTTAGAAGAAAAACAGTCTGATCTATTTTCACTAGGTGTTAGCTATATTCATACAAACTGTAGCTAAGTAAGCAGAACATGTTTGCAATATGTCAGCGAGCATAATTTTGAATGTCTGCAAAGGAACATACTTGCTATTAAGAGAAATAAATTGGAAACATGGGCATTTTGTTCCCCTCACAGATTAGATACCTTTATTTTTGGTTATCTCAAATGCTAACAACAGAATTGCACTTTTCCATAAAAATACATTCAGTTTTGAATGTTTTACCAAGGGAATATATTTTTTTGTGGGCACTGCAGAAGTTGAATTCAACGCAATGCATTTGCTTCTCATTAAAAGGTGAAAAAAATAAACTCCAGCAGATTATTATATTTTTGTCCTCAGGTGTTTTTCTCTCTCCTTTTGCTATTAACATGCTGCTATTGGTAGAAAATGTGCTTGCATTAATGCACAGGCTTGCAAAATGTGTCATTAACAATAATCTGTGACTTCACCTTTCTCAGGATAACACACTGCACTTTCAATTATCACACTGGACTGTTGTGGTTCACTGGATGGAAATAGATATTAAAATGGACAAAAAAAGAAGAAGCAATCATTAAGCAATGGGTGAAGGCCAAGGATGATTCTCCTTTTTGGAGATGGAAGTTTTAGTCAGCCTAATTTCTATTCTATTTCAGATAGCCATTATAGAGGGCAATTCTTCAACTGAACAGATGCAAAAAAAAGACAGGAACGTCTTTGAAGAATTCCTTTCTTTGAAGAGCTGTCTGACCGAAGTGCAAACTTTCATTTACGTTCCTCTGTTTGAAGACACCAAATGATAGCCAGACAATTTGAATAACTATCAAAAGGCACACTTTCATTTGAAAGTTGGTTATCCAGTCGAAGTCTACTTTGAAGACCAAAGCCACAAGAAAGGAGAGTGCACCCATAAACATTGAGCATCTGGCAGTGGTGAAATCCAGCAGGTTCTGGAGAACCGATAGTGGATATTTTGAGCAGTTCGGAGAACCGGTAGTGGAAATTTTGAGTAGTTTGGAGAACTGGAAAATACCATCTCTGGCTGGCCCCAGAGTGAGATGGGAATGGAGATTTTGCAATATCCTTCCCCCAGGAGTGGGGAGGGATGGGGATTTTGCAGTATCCTTCCCCTGCCATGCCCACCAAGCCATGCCACCAAGCCACACCATGCCTACCAAGCCATGCCCACAGAACTGGTAGTAAAAAATTTGGATTTCACCACTGGCAACTGGATAGTTGTGTTGTCCTGCTTACTCACTCACTCACACACATGTAACTGTGATTTAGTGAGTTTATTAATATTTCCCAGCAATTCCCTTCATGAGGACTCAGAACTGTCCCAAATAAGTCCAGCCACAAGTGGACCAAGATTAGTCCACAAAGCAATTGAAAGTTGCACAAACAAAATGATCCCATCAGACATACACAAGAGAGCTCATGAGACAAAAAAAGTCCAGAATCTACAAGGCAAAGCAGGGGTGTCAAACTCAAGGCCTGTGGACTGGATCTGGCTGACGGGGTGCTTAAATGTGACCCATATGGCTGCCCTGTAAACAGCGAAGGACCAGTCCGTGGTGCCTCTGCCAGTGAAAATGGAATGCGGGGCCTCCCAGGCTCTATTTTCAGCTATGATGGCCTCCTGCAGCCCTCTGTCAATGAAAACGGAGCCCAGGGAGGCTGTGCACAGCCTGTTTGAGCTCCGTTTTCAGCTGCAACAGCCTCCTGGCTGTTGCAGCCAGGAGGCTGTTGCAGAAAAATGGAGCCAGTGACACTGAGCTAGCCACGCCCACCCTGGCCATGCCCCCCCCCCCAGCCTCCCGAGGTCAAACACAACCTTGATGTGGCCCTCAATGAAATTGAGTTTGACACCCCTGATCCAGAGTGAAGCAGGAAACACGATAAGTAAAAACACACAGTTAGAAAGCAAACACATTGTTCCCTCAAAAGCACCTGTCTGCTGCGATAAATAGCCAGTTTTCTAGTGCAGACCAACACGACAGCTATTGAGTAGTCTGGCTGATCTCTGCTGCTCCTGCCATTTCTGTGCCCTGCATGTTCTTAGATCAGGTGCAGAAGGCAGTTCCTCCTCCTCTTTGCTGGCCATCTGCCACTGCAAGCTTTCCCCAGCTGAACCAAATCTGTTTGGATGGCTGTTCAGAGCCCTCATTCAACTTTGTCCTGAGATGACATCTGAGGAGGAATCTGGGGCATCATCCAAGGGAGATATCACAACAGCAGACCAAGATGGAACATATGTTTTCTAATCTTCACAGAGATAAAATATTACTTTATTGTTGTTTATGCTAATTATTTGTTATGAGTCTGACACTTCATACTTTTGGTAAAACCAACATCCATTTTCATTTTTTAGTAGTCTTGTCTGAAGTGGAGTGGTTTCCAAAACTAATAAAGAAATAAATCAGGATATAACTTCTGGATAATCTGGCCTCCTTTTCGGCTAAAGAGGTTGTAGAAAAAATGCTTTTAAAAGGCTCTGACGATCCCAGCTGAGTCACGCGATCATCAGAGGCTTTTTTTTTAAAAAAAATTAAAAGCATTTTTTTGGCCGAAGAAAAAATGCTTTTAAAAGTAAAAAAAAGAAGCCTCTGATGATCGCATGTTTCAGCTGGGCACGGGGGGGAGGGGGGGAGGGATTTTTGCCGGTTCTCCGAATCACCCGCCACCATCGCTACTGGATCTAGCAATCCGGTCTGAACCAGGAGCATTTTGCCCTTGAGCTAAATGGATGGTTTTCAAGCAAAACGTGGATAGCCATTTGTCTGGAATGTTCAGAGGATTCCTGATAGAGTATCTCCAAGGTTCTTCTCAAACCTGTGATTCTCTGATTTGTACTTGGATGAGATACAGGAAGTTGTAGGGCTATACACTATCTCAATGTCTATCAACCTTGGCAACTTGAACTTTCCCCAGACAAAGTTGGCTGAGTAATTTGGGGAGTTGAAGTCCACACATCTTCAAGTCCCAAGGTTGAGAAACATTGCACTAGACTAAAAAGTCCAAAGAAATGACCCTGAAGAGGACAATAGACAACCAATTTTGTATTTTGATTAAGAAAACAACATAGACATGTCTAAAAAATCACCGGGGATTGAACTTGATTTGAAAAACTTTGCCTCGATCTACCATTTGGGATTTAGATGTAGCAGAGAAAACAAAATCATTTGAATGACCTAAGCAAATATATCAGGTCTTCACCCAGACCAGGGGTGGACACTCCAAGAGCCACAAAGGTCCTAACCGGAAGCCCCCGTTCAATTCTGGAGCCGACCAGAAGTCCGGCTCCCCCATCATAGTCTCCTCCTAGCGCTGCTGACCATAAGTCTGGTTCCCCCATCATAGTCCTAACCAAAATCAATCCTAACCAAAAGCCTATCAATTGTGGAGCTGACCAGGAACAGGGAGCCACAGCAGAGGGATGAAAGAGCCACAGGCGGCTCCAGAGCCGTGGGTTGCTGACCCCTGACCCAGACTATATATGCCAGTAACACCCCCAATGAAAGAAAACCCCAAGGCCAGAAGTTCCTCAAAGTTCCATTTTATTAGAGATGTTATATTGGCACATCTGGGAAACCCCGAATCTGAAAGCTTCCAGGTTTTTCCCACCCACAAAAAAGTCCATGTCCCTTCCCCTGCACCCACATATCCATCCCATGGTCCAATTAATGCACCATCCCAATTGGAGATGCCTCCCAGTCTTGCCACTCCAGGTGCAGACTCTCAGAGAAAAGAATGTTATTATGGCTAGATATCCCTGCAACTCCATGCCATCCAATTTCCCACAGCTCTACGTGTGGCAGCCCTGAAGATCCAAAGAAAAAGATGGCCTCCAGGACTGACAATATCTTTATTACATTAAATGCAACCATGTTCTCCATGTGGTGATATTCTGGACAGGGATCTTCATAAAGTCATGTCCCCACTAACTGCAGTTTTAATAAGAGATAATCTGTCTAAACAGCAAAGCCATTTACCCTTGCATAAGATTGCGGTTTATGACAAGAAATGTAATAGCATCTTTGAGCATTTTAATTAAAAATTAATTGGGAGATTTTAAAGAACAAACTCGGGAGGAGGTGGAGGATGTCATTGTACAATGGCTTGTTTACAAAATTAGCCTGGCTTTTCTCTCTCGCTGTCCCTCCCCTCCCCCATGTGTTTCAATCAATTCCATGTCTATTAAATATAATTACGGAAGATGCTCCCTCAAAATTATAACGTAGCATTCAAAGAACAACTGGGGGGGGGGGAATCTGCAATTTTTACTGCCGAACGAGGGTAGCTATTAAAATGCAAATAGGTTCTAAAGGGAATGCTGGCAATGAGGAAAAGATTTTTAGCAGTTAATCTTGCCCTGACAATAATTTTCAGTTAACTGCTATTTATTATCTTCGGTGTCCAAGCACTTTCATGAAACATGGTGACAGAATTGCGCCAGAATTATTGGAGAGCAACCAATAATTGGGAGGGGGATTCAAAAGGGAAATTAGCCTGGACTCACTATGTAAACACAAGAAGGCAGGTCTGACACTCACACACTCACTCACACACACACACACACACACACACACACGCTTTTGAGCCTTATCTGGAGTTTCCCAGTAGAAAGCTGCCATTTGGGGAAATTCCTGTAGTATAGGCAATGAACAATAAAGTAGCTTCTTTGAACTCTACACATTTAAGTCTGGCTGTTCACATCCAACAAGGATAGATAATATTGGTGCAATGGAAATCTTCACAGGAATGCTTCATTTCATCAATGAAGCATTTTTTCCAAACAATACAACCAACCAGAGTGATAGCCTGTTTGTTATCAGCATCATCTTCATTTCCCTTCACCGAGTAATAGAACTGCAACCTCTGTTTATAATGAAGCAATATATTGTACTTCACATCCCTAATAGAGAAACATTTCTTTTTGAAATATAAAGGCACACAATTTTCTTAGTGATTCTCAGCTCAACTCTTCTTCAAATGGTTGGTTTGCTAATTTATGTTATGCTGTCTTTACTCATAACTGCCCTTTGGACTACTATGGTGTAACCTGATTTGATTAGCTGCTTAGAATCATGAGGAGCCTGTGTAGCGTAGGGGGCTAATGCCTCCTACTAAAGGCAGCAATTAACACCAGCTGCCTGTAATTTCTCTGAGTTCAATCCTAGCCAGGCTCAAGGTCGACTCAGCCTTCCATCCTTTCTAAGGTGGGTAAATTGAGGACCCAGTTTATGGGGGCAATAAGCTGACTTTGTATAAATATACAAAAGTATGAAGGCTATTGCTTAACGCATTGTAAGCCGCCCTGAGTCTCCGGAGAAGGGCGGCATATAAATCAAATTAAAAATAAAAATAAAAATAAAAATGTCTACCCTGGATTGGTTTATCATCTACAAAGGTTTAGATGGCGAATGTTCTGGTTATTTGAGTTACCCTTGTGGTTAAAGAGGTACAAGTAGTGGATAGGACAATTGCTTATGATTCTTAAATATTTTTTCTACAATTGGACAGATGCAGGCTGACACCAAATGGAATGAACTTGTCACCTGAATTTGACTCTCAATCAACTCAATTCTTTATTACAGTCATGGATCAGCATACGAAGGATGAAATACTAATAATTAATAATTTTAAACCACCCCACCTCCACAAATTTAAAAAAAAACATCAAAGGAGTATTTGAATATGTGTTCTGGGGTGGCCAACATGATCTCCTCTGGCTATTGTTGACTACAATTTCCCCAATCTCTAATTATGGTGGTTGATGCTGCTGGGAGCTGCTGGAAGCTCTTATCCAACATACTGGATGTAACCTGGAATTTTGTTTACTTTTTTTTTTTTTTGAAAAAAGAACCATCACTATGGTGAGGAAGGAGGAGAAAGGGTGGCGAGGATGGGGAAGAGCCAGGAAGTGGTTGTCTGGGAAACAGCAAGGGAAGGACCATTGCTCTTGGAAAACAGGGGCTCTGTATTTGGGAAGGGACCATTGCTTGTTGTGGGAGGAAGTTTGGATGAAACTAAGCCAATGTAAAATGGCAGGGTGGAAGAGACTACCTACTCTTTGGCGGGGGTATCACAGACGTGAGGCTAATCCATGCCAGGTGCGGGAGGGGGAGTAATTACATTTAATGGAGGTTATTTTAATGGGGAGAAGAGAAGGAATTAAATTGGGAAGAGGGGAAGAATTAGGATGACCTCCAAGATCCCTTCCAACTCTAGTTATTCTGTATTTCTATCCCGGCTCCTAATTAGCTTATAACCAACATGACACTTAAGGGAACCTCTACATGCATACATAACTGGTTCCATAACTATTGGGTATGGTATGAATCAGATGGTTCAAAATAAGCATTATTATTTTTCGTGTGTATCTCTTACAATACTGGAATGCTAATTTCATGGTTTGGGTGGGTAAGGAAACCAAGGAAAGCAACTCACAACTTCCCTCAGATGCTTTTGAGGCCTGGACGTGGTCAGACCTTATCTATGAAGAGGAAGAACAAGAAAACAAACTAAATGCACATCCCCTCTGCATTGTTCTAGAGCAGATTGTCAGAGTTCCAAGTAACAGACTCAACTCAATCAAAACTTTGAGGCCTCAAGGCATGAATTTATTAGGCATGTCATATTGGGACAGCTGGTGAAAACCCAACTCTGAAAGACATAAGGTTTTCCCCACCCAAATCAAAACCCAGAGTTCTTTTCCCCAGTCCACACATCCTTCACATGGCCCAATCAGGTCACAGCCCCAACTCCAGTTGGCTTCAGTCCAAGCCTCCCCAGCACCTGGTGGGAACATCTTTGGTTCACAGGAAAAAGAATTTTATTTTGGCTCTAAGTCCCCCAGCTATCTCTATGCCCCCCACCTTTTCTCACAGCTCCAATCGGCCTCACTGTGGCAGCTCCTGAGGATGCTCCAATATGGCTTCTGGGCTGACACAGATATCACAATGTAATGTTCCTATAACATACACTCTTTATCTGTATTGCACAGAAGAAGTTGAATCAATCACATGTTCTTTTACAGCGTACATTATATTTGAAAATGGACCAAAATTTTACTTTGCCTTTTCTAGGACCAATCTCTGACCAGTTAAATGAATTCTGTGCTGATTTTCTTTTCTTGTAAAAAAGGTATCTACTGTATGTACCATGCAATGCATGCAACATAGTGAAATCCTGCTTAGCTTCAAGACTGAAGCAGGAAAGCCACAGTGAAAAATAAGTCTGAATGCTACCTATGTGTAAGGTCTTGCCTCTCCAATCTTCCCAAGAAAGCAGGAATCTTGAAACTGCAGTGGTTCCAAAAGGAGCTTTTATTGGAAGGTTTGTGATAACAAGAGATCTAGGCAAGAACTGAAGCTTCTCACTTACAACCAGCTATTTAAAGCAATGCTAACCAAACCCCTCCCACATTACATCATTGCAGGGAAACAGAAACAGAAACATCATATAGAGATTAGTACAGTAATGCAGGAAACAGAAACTGGAAACAGAAACAGAAACTTCATATACAGACCACTCCATTCCTCCCCTCCTTCCTCCAAAATCCCTGTAGAAATATTTGGGACCTGACACTATACTTGTATGTTTTCCCCCTTTTCATTCCTGGTCTTTGGTATATTCCAGTTAAAGGACAGGAAATAAAAGTGAAATTGAACATCAACTCTGTATTCAAAATTTTAATATAAAAAGGTAGGCTGAAATTGCTATCAATTTGGGGAGATGAGGAAATTTGCTGTCGCGCTTTCCTAGCTACTACCAATGGGCATGTACAGCTGCTTTTGTAATGAACTTTCAATCCCAATTTTATCCCATTATAACAAGAATAAGTAAGAGTAATATTCACTCTCCCTGGAAGTTCAAGAATTATGGCATGTCACATCTGAATCTTGATTCTGAGTCATCAGCTAGAACTTGTTTGAGTGACATAATCATTAGCATTCACTGAAAAGCTCGTGTCTATAATATACAGTGCCATTTTGATGCATTCGGTATGCTTTTTCCTAACACTTCAGCTAAGTTTTAGAATAAACATATAGCAGCCTGTTCAGCATTGCTCACTCAGAGATACATAACAGAATAACAGAGGTACCTTAGAGGTCTTCTAGACCAGTGGTCACCAATTGGTGGTCTGTGGATCACTGATGGTCCATGAGAAAATTTTGGTGGTCCCCAGAAAAATTATTTGCATTTTTTATATTGCACTAAATCAGGGGTCCTTAAATTATGGCCCCTAGGCCAGATATGTGCAATGAACGTTTGTGTTGCTGCAGAAAGTCTCCCCCTTAGGGGTCTTTTTGTGTCAGTTGGAGGGGGGAAGAAATTCCAACTTGGGGTCTGCTTCAACCTCCTGGTGCGAGGCTTTGGGCAAAGGCTGGAGGGAAGAGCCACTGGTGGCAAGGAGCCGGAGGACCTTGTTCCAGTGGGACTTCATCATGGCCTGGAACTGGCTGACCATCTCAGCCCGCTAAGCCTCCAGGCGCCGGTACCTGGCCTTGCACTCCCGCAGGTCTTCCCTCTGCTTGGAAAGCCTAGTCCTCAGTGAGGTACTTCTGCTAAGCTTCCTTCTCGGTCAGATCCAATTTGAATTGAACCAGCTGATTTGCCAACTCTCTCTCGTGGTGGCTGATTAACTCCAGCAACTTCTTCCTGTTAGGGCCCTTAGGAGCCCAGGCAGGCAGGCGAGGAGTAGCAAGGAGAGGCTGGCAAGGTGCCCCTCAATGTGAGTGACATTGAGTTGGCCATGCCCACCCAGTCACATGACCACCTTGCCACGTCCACCCAGCTGGTCTTTAGGCAGATCATATTAGTGGTCCACAGGATTTAAAATTATGAATTTAGTGGTCCCTGAAGTCCAAAAGGTTGGTGACCCCTATTCTAGACCAACCCCCTGCTCAGGCAGGAAACAGTATACCATTTCAGACAAAGGTTTTTCCAATCTCTTCTTAAAAACTTCCAATACTGGAGCACCCATAATTTCTGGAGGCAAATTATTCCACTTCTTAATTGTTCTGTCAGGCATTTTCTCTTTAGTTCTAGATTGCTTCTCTCCTTGATTACTTTCCATCCATTGCTTCTTGTCCTTCAAGTGCTTTGGAGAATAGATTGATGCCCTCTTCTTTGTGGCAGTCCTTTAGTTAGTGGAACACTGCTATAGAGACACCCCTAGTCTTTCTTTTCATTAAACTAAAGGTAAAGGTTCCCCTCGCACATATGTGCTACTCATTCCTGACTCTAGGGGGTGGTGCTCATCTCCGTTTCAAAGCCGAAGAGCCTGCGCTGTCCAAAGACGTCTCTGTGGTCACGTGGCCAGCATGACTAAATGCCAAAGGTGCACGGAACACTGTTACCTTCCCACCAAAGGTGGTCCCTATTTTTCTACTTGCATTTTTTATGTGGTTTAGAACTGATAGGTTGGCAGAAGCTGGGACAAGTAATGGGAGCTCACTCCATTACGCAGCACTAGGGATTCAAACCGCTGAACTGCTGACCTTTTGATCGACAAGCTCAACGTTTTAGCCACTGAACCACCGCGTCCCTATACTAATGTACTAGTTCATTAAACTAGACATACCCAATTCCGGCAACCATTCTTTATATGTTTTAGCCTCTAGTCTCTCATGGGCAAGTCCCAAGTGGAAAAACAAAGCCAACTATTGCTATTTAGTAGACTGTCGATTGTTGTAAGCTGCCCAGAGTCCTCGGAGAATGGGCGGCATAGAAATATGATTAATAAAAATAATAAATAAACTAGTTTCCATGACATGAATATGAGCATATAACAGTTAGTCCTCAAATTACAACAGCAATGGAGCCTGCCCATACTGGTATTTAACATATTGTTCGAGCAGTGATGGCGAACCTTGGTGTCGCTGAATAGGGAGCACTTCGCGAGCAAATAATATAATGATTTCTACATATTCTATCATGTGATGCCCATGCATGTACTGTACACATGCCATTTCGGTTGTTGGAAGACTTCGCTAGTAATAATAATAATAATAAAAAATTGCTAGTAATGATTGCCGGAAGCAGCTACATTATTCTCCTGACTCATTTCTGTACTCTGGACTCTCTAGTCCAACTATGTTTACTATTTTCAATTTTTGGCATTCGGTCTCCAACCATAAGGAGCACACGTTGCTTCCACGTCAATTTTAGATCGAGCGTGACCACAAAGCTCATCCGTCTCCATTTCTTTTGCATCAGTGTTTGGAGCATAAACTTGGAAAACTGTCACATTACAGGGTTGTCCAAGAAATTGAATCGACTGCCTTCTATCCGTGTTCTGTCTTTGCTGTAACCTTTGCTGACTATGAAAGCAATACCATTCCTCTGCATTTCTCATGTGCCAAGGGATAAACAGTATGACGTGTCCAAAGCCAGTCTGTTTCAATTTACTGATGCCTTAGGTGTCAATGTGCAGTTGATTCGGTTCATTTTTCACTGGGTTGAGCTTTCTTATGATCAAGTTTCTTATATCCCATATTCCAATTATAATCCCATCTTTGCCGCATCAGATTGCTTTTCCCGCATGGCAGCTTCGGCAATTCAAAGACTTTAATCTAGTTGGATCATAAATACCATTAGCACTCTGAAAGATTTTGAATTTCCCCCCCCCCCTCAATGTGCCATCTGACCTGAGGGGCCCATCTTGCCAACTTGACAGTACACCATCAATCACATTATCTGGTCTATACAGGAGCAGTTTTCCATCGTCTTCTCCCATATAATATAAAATGATCCCTTTGCCCATCATCACTAAAGTGACCATCCTGCTCCAGCATCTTCCTATACAGGTAATCCTTGACGTTCAATTACAATTGAACTCAATATTTTTGTTGCTAAGCAAGACCGTTGTTGAGTGACAGTGTTAAGTAAAACAGACAGTTGCTCCATTTTACGACCTTTCCTGCCACAGTTGTTCACTGAATCACTGCACTTTTTAAGTGAGTAACATGGTTACTCACTTACTCTGGCTTCCCCATTGCTTGTCAAAAGGTCGCAAACCATGAACTCCCCCTCCCCTGCCCAGGACACTGCAACCATCATAAATAAATGACCTTCATGCCAGTGGTGGGTTCCTCCTGGTTCCGCCGAGCCACTAGCGGTGACGATATGATGTCACCGAACCAGTTCTGGCCCCCCAGCTCCCCTCCCACCCCAACCCCGCATTATTCTTACCTTTTATTTGACCCCACCCCCAATCTATTGCTGCCCCCTGAGTCCCAGCTGATGGCTAGAGGGAAAAAACTGTTTAAACTCTTGCCCTGGGACTTCAAAGGGCCACCCTACAGCTGATCAGTGTTAAACGAAAACAAATGAGTAGACCAGTGCCTGCAAAAATACATGAGTAGATCAGTCCCTGCAAAAACACATGAATAGATCAGTCCCTGCAAAAATAAATGGGTAGACCAGTACAGCTCTGCAAGCAGTTAAAAGCCTGGTAGACCAGTACCTCTACTAAATCCTAAATAATTGTCACATGACCATCAAGCCAAGCCCACAAAATAAGCCATGCCCACAGAACCGGTAGTAAAAAATTTTAGAACCCACTCCTGCTTCATGCCATAAATGACACTGCTGGGATTATACAATATATTCTTGGCAAACCTCCTGGCATTCTTTGTTTTAGCACACTAAGGCCATGACGGAGAACCTATGGCAACATGCCACAGGTGGCATATTTGTGGGCATGTGAGCATTACCCTAGCTCCAGCGTGCATGTGCACACCAGCCAGCTGATTTTTGAGCCTTCCGATCCTACTGGAAGTCAGGAAATGGGCTGTTTCCGGCCTCCAGAGGACCTCTGGGCAGGAGAAAGCTGTTTTTGCCCTCTACGGGCTCCTAAAAAGCCTCTGGAGCTTGGGGAGGGCAAAAAACAGCCTTCCGGTCCCACCAGAAGTTGGGCAGTGGACCGTTTTCACTCTCCCCAGGTTCCAAGAAAGCTCTGAAGCCCGGGGAGGGCAAAAAATGGGTCCACTGTGCCATTGCGTGCTAAAAGTGGTGGGAGCGGGGGGGATTGTATGCACATGCGCGGGGGTAGGATGCATTGAATTATGGATATGGGCACGCAGGTGGACAACCTCCCCATATTCCCCCCACTTTTGGCAAACGATGGTAAAAAGGTTAGCAATCACAGCTCTAAGGAATATACTTTAATATTGACAACTTGATGAGGCAGCATAGCAGGGTTTCTGGAGGGTAGAGAAAATACATTGAAGACAATGATAACTGCAAAAAAATGAGGATGAAAGGTGCAAAAGTTTAAAAGATATAGTTGCAAAAATATAGATAGTACAGAATGGTTAAGACTAGAAAACCGCAAAAACTGCGAAGTGGTGTCGATGGACATAAACAAAAACCACATTGTTCTGAAAGTGAGTCAGCAGAGTGGATGGCATGAAAAAGAAACACGATGACATTATTTTGGATCAAAAAGGAGTGATGAACTTCGGGAAAAAGCATTTTAAAGATTTGCAAAGGAATGACAGAGACATGCTTAAGAGTGAATTAATGCTACCAATATTAGCAGTGACGAAAAATATGATGAAAAGAAAATCTCTCATGCAATCAGAATGTTGTAAACTGGTAAAATTGTGGGTTCAGATTAAGTGTTGGGGGGGGGATGATAAAATATGGATGTAATTTGTTTACATTTGTAACTTGTTTAGTGGCCATTCAAAGTTACAACCCCACTGAAAAAAGGGACTTACGACTATTTTTCACACTTATGACAGCATCCCCATGATCAGCATGGGATCAAAATTTGGATGCTTGGCAACTGGTTCATATTTATGACAATTGCAATGTCCCAGGATTATATGACCAGCTTTTGTAAATTTTTGACAAGCAATCTGGGGAAGCCAGATTCATTTAACAATCGTGTCACTAACTTAACAACTGCAGTGAGTCACTTAACAATGGTGGCAAGAAAGGTCACAAAACGGGGCAAAACTCACTTAACAAAGGCCTCCTCACTTAGTAACAGAAATCTTGGGCTCAATTGTAGTCATAAATCGAAAACTACCTGCATAAGAAGGAACAGTGGATGGGCTGAGAAGGTGAAGACTATGAAAGCTGCGTTTGAGGGACCCGATACGATTCTGAAAAGTGAGAAATGTCATGAATGATGTTGGCATCAATTAAAGTCATCCAGGACATGGATGCCTGAGAATCTCTACAGATTTTTAGCTATACAGTTTGGGATGAACACCCTTTGAATGGTGCGGGAGTAGGAATGGATTTCCAGAGGGAAAAAATTGCAGACTACAGGAACCAGGAGCACTACTCAGGTGACCCTAAGGACACAGATAAGCCTCCAAGTGCTTCAAGGACCTTCTAAAAGGATGCAAAGGACCAGCTGTTTCCAGGGAATATAAATCCTTCCATTCCCCACTATCCTGTCAGAGTTGAAGAAGCTTCTTGGATGAGAAGCAAAACATCTTCAAAAGAAAAAAGAAGAAAGTCCAATTGCCTGCAGAAAAAGCACCTTTGACACTCTTGCTTTTATGCTTTATTCCTTTCTTCATTGATTGACTTTTATCCTGTCTTTTTTTTTTTTCATATACAACTGAGGGCAGTGAATGTACATGATACGCCTTTCTTCTCCCATTTTTCCTATTACCACAACTCTGTTGGGTTTAGGGAAAGTGATTGGCCCAAGGTCACTCAACCCGCTTTCATGCCTAAGGCGTGACTGAATTCACAGTCTCCTGGTGATTGGCCCAAAATAACCCAACCAGTGGTGGGTTTCAAATTTTTTTACTACTGGTTCTGTGGGTGTGGCTTGGTGGGCGTGGCATGGCTTGGTGGGCATGGCTTGGTGGGCGTGGCAGGGGAAAGATACTGTAAAATCTCCTTTCCCACCCCACTCCAGGGGAAGGATACTGCAAAATCCCCATTTCCTCCCAATCAGATGGGACATGGAAGGCAGAGAATAGATAGGGGTGGGGCCAGTCAGAATTTTTACTACTGGTTTTCCGAACTACTCAAAATTTCTGCTATTGGTTCTCCAGAACTGGTCAGAACCTGCTGAAACTCACCTCTGGTCCCAACCCACTTACATGGCTAAGGCAGGACTAGAACTCACATCCTCCTGGTGACTGATACAAAATCACCCAGCCAACTTTCATGCCTAAAGTGGGACTATAACTCCCAATCTCCTGGCTTCTAGACCAACAGCTTAACCAGTACATCAAACCAGCTCTAAAAAGCAAAAAAAAAAAAAAAAAAAGTATGATAAATTATGGATATGTGGTTATAGCTTATTCTTTGTGCCAATCCAGCCTGTTCAGTGTATTATATGAGACACAAACCTACCATAGAGACAAACGAATCACCAAGTTTAAGTTGTTAATTCAGCTTCTGAGTGAGAGGCCCTTAGGTGAATTAGAAGTTTCTCTAGTTAATGAATTCAGATTTTTACCAATAAAGTATTGGTTGTTTCTGGATCTTGATAGCTATAAAACTATCTCTAATATTTTCTTTAGAGGTGCATATTTAGTGCAAAGTCCTCGGGAATCCACAAGTGATAGAAGTGCATTCCAAATGAAAACAGTTGTGTAAAAAAAAATCCAACAGAAACCTTTAGTTTAACCTCAGTGTGCAAGATTTTAAGCAGTGGTGCTGAAGTAAGAATGGGGGAGGGGGGCAAGTTAATTGGTTGCAAAAATGACCTTAGTCCTTTCTGTGGCTACAATGAAAATAGAAATGCACTGTTTAAACAATAAAGATCCAGGCCAGGGTTAAGATAACTTGACATCAAGTTCATTGGTGTGTCATTTGTAAATCGATTTTCCTATTCCTTATGGATGCAAACACATCCAGCCCTCCTTCGATCAGTTTCATAAGCGAGGGAAACCTTCTAACTATAGCGCTGGGGGGGGGGGGGGGAGGAAGCAGAAAGGCAAAATCAGAATGAGGGTGTTCTTACAGCTGAAAAATTAAGTGTGTAGGTTTCTGTGTGCACCTATATAATGAAAAATGGAATATTGTAAAATGAAAGAAGAGAAACAGGAAGAAATGATGGCGGTGGAGGAAAAAAAGGTAAAGGTTCCCCTCGCACATATGTGCTAGTCCTTCCCAACTTTAGGGGGTGGTGCTCATCTCCATTTCAAAGCCAAAGAGCTGTCTGAAGAAGTCTCTGTGGTCATGTGGCCGGCATGACTAAACGCCAAAGGCGCATGAAATGCTGTTACCTTCCCACCAAAGGTGGTCCCTATATTTCTACTTGCATTTTTATGTGCTTCTGAACTGCTAGGTTGGTAGAAGCTGGTGCAAGTAATGGGAGCTCATCCTGTTACACGGCACTAGGGATTTGAACCGCTGAACTGCTGACCTTTCAATCAACAAGCTCAGCATCTTAGCCACTGAGCCACCATGTCCCTTGTTGGAGGAAAAGGGTAGCCAAATTATGACATCGTATTGAGAACAAAAATACTCTCCCCAAATGTTTCTTTCCAATACATAAGGGGAAGATTACCGTATTTTCCGGCGTATAAGACGACTGGGCATATAAGACGACCCCTGACTTTTCCTGTAAAAATATAGGGTTTGGGGTTTACTTGCTGTATAAAACGACCTCTCTTCCAACGCACACCAAATAAAAATTAAAAAACATCAACTGGCTCACCCACAATGTAAAAGCAGCTGTGTTTTTCCCTTTTACGTGGGGCTTGGCCATCCAAGCTCTGGCGATCCCAGCTGAGTTGCCTGCTAACCAGGCAACTCAGCTGGGATGGCCAGCGTTGTGTAAAAGGAAAGTTTTTCCCTTTTACACGGGGCTTGCGTGTAACTCAGCTGATTAGCGGCAACTCACCAGGCAATTCAGCTTGGCTCCTTAGAGCCATTTAAGGCTCGTCAAAGCCTTTCGGGCTGGTCTGCCTGGTTCCAGGAGACTGACACCCGGCGTATAAGACAACCCCCGACTTTTGAGAAGATTTTTGTGTGTTAGAAAGTCATCTTATACGCCAGAAAATACGGTACATTTGTATAGTACAGTGAGGATAATGGACTAGTGGAACAGACTGCCTTCAGAAATTGTGAGTGCTCCATCACTGGAGGGTTTTGAGAAGATACTGGACAGCCACCTATCTGAAATAGTATAGGATCTTCTGCTTGAGCAGGGGGTTGAACTAAAAGATCTCCAAAGTCCCTTCCAGCTCTATTGTGATTGATTGATTGATTGGTTGGTTGATTGAGGTCAAAATTATGCATTGTTGAACTACTGCACATAACTTCCCTATTGTCAATGCAGGCTGTGTTATTAACTAGTCATAGTTTTCATACTTCTCTTTGGACACTCATCTAGGAGACACCAAAATCCTGATGTTGAGGCAGAAGTTCAGGCATTCCACCTTTCCTGATCCTGGACAAGATCTCTTAGCAGAAGCTATAATAGTTTAGTAGCATCTGTGGTAGGGTTTGGAACACCCTTAGATATATAATGTGAAGGTCCTGCTTCTGTTCATTTTGCTACAGACTTTTTTTTGGGGGGTGGAGAGAGGGTGGATAAAACCAAATAAAGATGTGGTCTCAAATCTTGGAGCCTTTCCCCATCCTTCTCTTTGTTTCAGTGCAATGCAATGATGATCAGTGCAATGATGAGTGCAAGACACCCTCTTCTGACATAGAATCTAGAGCCAGATGTATTAATATCATCTTGTTAAATGAGGGCTTTTGTTTCCCATTTCCCAGTCTTGACAATAACTTGCCCCATTGTGCTTTTGTATACGAGAAACTTATCATAAGCCATTTGAAACTGGTTCAGAATCCAGACAGATAATTAGCATCATCTCCAGAATTGTGTATCTCTCAGCAAAGGCTAGGCTTTGTTGCTGAATGTATTTTCATTGTGTGACTCATCTTTTAAGAGCCCCTCATTCCACTTAGAAATGCATGTCAGGCAAAGGTTAATTAAGCCTAAAAGGTTTAAGCTAGATGTAGTGACTTCATAAAAGATCATTAAGAGATATGCATGAAAATACTAAATAGCAATGGCTAGAATAATGGGGTTAAGGGTTGGGGAGAGGGAGAGGGAGAGGGAGAGGAAGGGAATACAGGAAAATAACTAGCAACGGAAATATTCATGGAGAACTTTTGGTCACATCTTTCTTAGGCTGAAATCTGAACCTTTTTCAGTGCTTATGCCTCAGTCAGAGGAACTGACTCAGCACAATGGTTGATCCCACTTGGTCCAGTGTAAAGACCCCATTGGTCAAAGAATTTGACTGGTAGGTGGAGAGCCTTTTCTGCTCTGGCTTCCAGTCTATGGAATATCACTCCCTTGAGGTGAGATCCTCTCTCACCCTTTTGGCCTTCAAGAAGAGTGTCAAAACCTGGCTCAGTCAGTTAGTTTGGGGTCTAATAGCCAATGCAATCCACATAACCACATATCCATAAATTGCATTGTCAGGGTGGTTGAATCAAGGTCATGTGAGGTATGTCCAGTTCTAGTAAGTGGAATTCATCGAGATCAAGTAAAGTACTAATACTACTCTATAAAGCCTTAGTAAGACCTTACCTAGAATACTGCATCCAGTTTTGGTCACCACACTATAAAAAAGATGTTGAGACACTAGAAAGAGTGCAGAGAAGAGCAACAAAGATGATTAGGGGCCTAGAGGCTAAAACATATGTAGAACGGTTACAGGTGCTAAGATGACTTTCAGTAGGGAGAGCTAAGAGGACTTTGAACATTCCCTTCAGAGGATGTTCTCTGATTAATCTCCACTGTAAGGATGTGGAAAGAAAACCCCTGCAATTCAGGAACTGAAGCATTTGTTTCTCCGCCAAACATGTCAAGTCTCTTTCACATCATGATGGTCTGAAAGCAATCCAGGTGCATCCTGAAATAAATTTCTAAATTGGAAGAAGTTTGAGATGGTGTTTGGGCATATAGAATGCAATGTCTGGGTTGCCTTGAATTCTCTGTTTGAAAATTAATTTCTAAAAACAACCCCACTCCAATGCCCTTGGAATGGCATGATCTAGAGGAGGAAGAGAATATTCCTGAATCCACCATAATTTGTACATCCCTACTTTCCTTAAATTGAAAGGATATGGATGGTTTATCCTGAGGCAGGAACAAGAAGAAATCAATGCTTACCTTTCGGTGATGCCTTAAGGAATAGAAGATGAAAGAAGCTCACCCTGCAATGAGATTCTGCAATTTTTATGTCATGTTTATGTTCCTATCCCAAACAACCTCACACAAATTTGCAGTGAGTGCATCCTTTTAGTGATGCTTGAAAAAAATGTTCAGAGGATTAGAGAAGGCAATTGGGAACAGTTCAACATAACATAACAGAAGATGATTTTTTGGACCAGACAAGAGAGGCACTGTAAAAGGAATTGACAGATGAAGCAGCTGTTATAAGATAGGGATTCAGAAAGGAAAGGAAAGGAAAGGAAAGGAAAGGAAAGGAAAGGAAAGGAAAGGAAAGAAGTTTAGTAGACAAGAAAGACAACTAGACACAAGAGATATAGAAGATTTTGAGAAAGTTGAAGAGCATGATGGTTCATGAAGTGTTTTCATTCACGGAAGAGGAAAAGAGAAAGAAAGAAAGAAAGAAAGAAAGAAAGAAAGAAAGAAAGAAAGAAAGAAAGAAAGAAAGAAAGAAAGAAAGAAAGAAAGAAAGAAAGAAAGAAAGAGAGGGGGAGGGAGTGGGAGAGGAAGGAAGGAAGGAAGGAAGGAAGGAAGGAAGGAAGGAAGGAAGGAAGGAAGGAAGGAAGGAAGGAAGGAAAGAAATGGTGTGATTTGGTTTCTGAGGCTATTGGTTTGTGATGTCTAAATGAGTGATTGTCAGCATGAGATAATTGCACCTACCCAGAACTGGCAAGAATGTGTATGGCTAAATTTGTTGAACTTGATTAGGAAGATTTAAAATGAACCTGTAAAGTTGCAGGTGTAAGGTGGAAATAAGAATTTCAGTTGAAGATATATCCATTGTAAGAACGAGGAACTAAACCGGGCTCACTAAAGTCTATATATTAAACCTCAGAGTATAGACAATAAACAGGATGAGCTTGTTAAGAACTTTTGTGAATGACTTGGTTCTGGTTCTTTAAAGAGTGTCAAACATTTAATGAATAAATTAAAACTATTTGGGGCATTAGCAGGTTTCAAGGTTAATAAACAGGAGACTTGTTAACAAAAATACAAAAGTACAAGATCAAACAGAACAGATGAATAAGTGGCTTTTAAGACTGAGAAGGGAAAATACTTGAGCAAAATTAAAACCAATATGAGTGGTATGTTAATTCAATATAAATTGAAGGTTAAGATATGGTAATGAGTCTAACAAAGATAGAGTACAATTGTCACTGTTGGATGGAATTTCTGTGATTAAGATGAATGTTTTGCCTACAATGTTATTTTTGTTTCAAACAATACTTATTTTTGGCAACGGAGGTGCCATTTAAACAGTGGCAGAAGGACATAACTAAATTTATATGTCTGGGGAAAAAAACAACGAGATATTACAAGATGCGAAGGAAAGGGGGAGATTGGATTTATCAGACTTAAAATTATATTTTGCAGTCTACTATTTAATTTGGATGAACGTGTGGGGGTAATTAAGAAATAGGTTTGTTAGCTGCCAGCTCACGCTTGTACTGTGGTAATTGCTTGGCGCCAGTCTGCCATGAACTCTAGGGAGGAGGAGTGTATGGGAAGGGAAAGATTTTCCAGGTAATGAAGAGTTCACTGCATCTCCCTGAGATTTGGCTTCAAGGTCAACGGGCTGGGAACAGAACACAGTTGCATACCAACTTACGCTTGAAGTGACCACTCTGAAAACCATACCAGAGGGGCCTTACCATAATGCCTTGGTAAGGCCACACTTGGAATACTGCATTCAGTTTTGGTCGCCACAATGTAAAAGAGATGTGGAGACTCTACAAAGAGTGCAGAGAAAAGCAACAAAGATGATGAGGGGACTGGAGGCTAAAACATACAAAGAACAGTTGAAGGAGCTGGGTATGTCTGGTTTAATGAAAAGAAGGACTAGGGGAAACATGATAGCAGCGTTCCAATATCTCAGGGACTGCCACAAAGAAGAGGGAGTCAAGCTATTCTCCAAAGCACCTGAAGGCAGGACATGAAGCAATGGATGGAAACTAATCAAGGAGAGAAGCAATTTAGGAGACATTTCTTGACAGTTAGAACAATTAATCAGTGGAACAACTTGCCTTCAGAGGTTGTGAATGCTCCAACACTGGAAGTTTTTAAGAAGAGATTGGACAACCATTTGTCTGAAGTGGTGTACGGTTTCCTGCCTAAGGAGGGAGTTGGACTAGAAGGTCCCTTCCAACTCTGTTATTCTATTCTATTCTATTCTATTCTATTCTATTCTATTCTATTCTATTCTATTCTATTCTATTCTATTCTATTCTATTCTATTCTATTCTATTCTATTCTATTCTATTCTATTCTAACATCTTCTTTGAATTTGATTGGACATGGGGGGAGGGGCAATTTTTCAATTCTGGCTTTGCATTACCATATTTCACTTAACTTCTAGTAAACTATATCTTTCACAACCAATGGAGTCAAGGATCGTTGTTACTTAGAGATTCAAGGTGAGGCAGGTCTGACAAAGTTATTGGAATTAGAAGGACACAATCTGGGAATTGGGCGGGATAGATATCTACATCCGATAAAGTTAAGTTTAATTTAGATTTCAAAAACTTTTATGTCAGGTCAGCTTAGTCTCTACAGAATAAATACAAATTTAGTTTTGCCTGAAAATATCTTTGTGTCTTTCAGCACAAGAAGCATTTTATAGATGGAAAATGATAGGTAAACATAAATAGTTAACTTACCATGATGTACTAGGATTTTCTCAAGTGGACTGCAAATAAAATTCAAGAGAAGATTTGACAATAGAATGATATGCTTATCCTTGGTTTTCTTAGGTACAGTTATGAAAAAGATTTAAAATGAATAAAAGATGTTATGGTTTTGAACAATGTAAGACTGACTTATGTGCTAATGATAAACATGTCATTGCTAAAATATATAAACTTTGTTTATATATAATATTATATAAACTTTGAAAATTTGTGGGTGAAAGGACGGAAATTTACATGGTGTTCTAATCTGAAAAAGAATTTATATAAAAATGTATTGTTGGTTATTTGTCACCAGAGAAATTGTCTAGAATGTATAAAGATGCTTTGAATCTTTGCTGAAAATATGAACAAAATGGCATTTTATCGTGTTTGGTGGTTATGTAAAAAAGTTTTAAAAAATGGATACAAATAAGTCTATTAATTTAGATGAGTTAAAAGATTATAGTACAACTGAAACCAGAGGCATTTCTTTTGGGACGAATGGACAGAAAGCTAGGGAAAAAAGCCATGGATAAATGACAATTGCACCAAGATTACTCAAGATATGCTCAAAAGTGGAAAGAATCAGCACTACCCACAATGGAGGAAAGGATGGTGAAGATGAAACTTGTGAAAATGGCTAAATTAACTTCTTCGATTAGAAAAAAAAATAGTACCTAATTTATGACTTGTTTTATGATATCCCTTGAAGACTTTTTGCATGAAATGGAAAAAATGCATTTATGACCGGTGGTTTCGATGATTAGGAAAAAGCAAGCTTTTTGCAATCATAGAGGAAGAGATAATTTTGTAATCATACTTATATTTGTTGCAGAGGATACCAAAAGTTTCTACTTTCTATTTCTTTTTATCCCTTCTCACTGCACTTTTGTTCGTTGTTCTTTTGTGTTTCTGTCTTTTTTTTTTTTTAAAGCCCTGGTGGCGCAGTGGTTAGAATGCAATAGTGCAGGCTAACTCTGCCTGCAGTCTGGAGTTCGATCCTGACAGACTCAAGGTTGACTCAGTCAACCTTCTGAGGTCAACTCAACCATCTTCTGAGGTCATTAAAATGAAGACCCAAATTGTTGGTAGCAATATGCTGATGTTGTAAACTGCCCAGAGAATGCTGTAAATCACTATGGGGTGGCATATAAACCTAGGTGCTGTTGCTATTTTGTATTGGTTTGTGTTGGTTTTTATGTTGTCTTTAAAACTTCTAATAACATTAATTGAGAGGAATTAAACAGGATGTGCTTGATCTCTTGTTACAGGGATAAACATTACTTTTATACTTTTTATTCTTTATTAAATCTATATGCCTCCCATGTCATTATCAAGCAACTGTTGGTGGCTTACAGTATCATAAAGACAATATAGAAAATATTAAAAGTTACAAATATTAAAATATTAACACTAAAACAAATAGAATTTAAGAGCTGTGGTGGCACAGTGGTTAGAATGCAGTACTGCAGGCTAAGTCATTGCTCATTGCAATGACTTAGCCAGCCAGGATGCAATGACTCCCCCAGCCAGGAGTTCAATCCTGGCTGGCTCAAGGTTGATTCAGTCTTCCATCCTTCTGAGGTTGGTAAAATGAGGACCCAGATTGTCAGGGGCAAAACGCTGACTCTGTAAACCACTTAGAGAGGGCTGTAAAGCACTATGAAGCTGTATATAAGTCTAAGTGCTATTGCTGTTATTGGTGGGCTGATTCTAAGGATCAGAATATAGTGATTGCAGGTTGCAATTTGTTGAACAGGAAGAAAGAGAAATGGAGGAGGAATTCAATTACATGCTTAAAGTATCCATCTCTGAGCAGACATCCAAGAGATAGTGACATGGATAAAAAGAATTGAGTCAAAGTAAGTAAAAGGAAGAATAAATGCAGGAACTTTATTGACATCAGCTTTGAGCTACCAAATGAAGAATAGAAAGTAAATGACACTTTCCAAAAGTAAATTGCAAATAAGTTCTTTAAAAGTTAAAATAATAGCAGTAAGGAATTTCAATTACCTTGGGACATAAATCTGGCCAAGCACGATCCTTAAATGAAATTCCAATCTGTCTTGTTGATAACTTTATATTTATCCTTGGTTTGACTATAACCCCAGGCAGTGGTGGATTCAAAAATATTTACTAATGGTCCAGTGGGCGTGGCTTGGTGGGTGTGGCATGGCTTGGTGGGCATGACAGGGGAAGGATACTGTAAAATCTCCATTCCCTTCCCACTCCAGGTGAAGTGGGGTGAAAAATCCCCATTTCCTCCTGATCAGCTGGGATTCGGGAGGCAGAGAATAGATGGAGGTGGGGCCAGTCAGAAGTGGTATTTACCAGTTCTTTGAACTACTCAAAATTTCTGTTACCGGTTCCCCAGAACTGGTCAGAACCTGCTAAATACCACCTCTGACCCCAGGGGTCTTCAGCCTTGGCAATCTGTTGGCTGAAGAATACTGGAAGTTGAAGTCCACAAGTCTTAAAGTTGCCAAGGTTGGAGATCCCTGCTGTAACCAATGCAGAAGACAACGGAGCAGCATTTCTCCACCTCAGTGACATTTAAGGTATGTGGACTTCAACCCCCCGAATTCCCTAGCCAGCCAAGGACAGTTGTGTAAAATGTACTGACTATCAATGAAGTCAATTGAGAGAGAAGGCAATGCTCTCTGAATTAGTTAAAAATGGGATCCCAGTCAATCGGGAATCAAACTGAAATGACTTTATTAAGGAGAGGCATTGCTGTTGGGAGCAGTAATATTGCTGCTGTTGGTGGCACAGGGGACTAAGTGCGGTTAAAGTAGCACTTAGTTGCCAGCTGCCTGCAATTACTGCAAGTTCAAATCTCACCAGGCTCAAGGTTGACTCAGCCTTCCATCCTTTCAATGTAGGTAAAATGAGGACCTGGATTGTGGGGGCAATAAACTGACTTTGTATAAAGAAGAACACCGCTTAGGGGGGCCCAAAAGCCCTACTAAACAGGTATATACAAAAGTATGAAGGCTATTGCTTAATGCATTGTAAACCACCCTGAGACTCCGGAGAAGGGCGGCATATAAATCGAACTAATAAATAAATAAATATTCCATCCACCCCAAAATCAAGTGATTTGCAGCAACAGGATAATTGAAGCCCCAATGCTTCATATGCATTGTATGCAAATACAAAGGGGTGGGTCTTTGATCTCCCAGCTGGGTGGTTGGCATTTTCAAGCCAATGACTCTTGGAGGTCTTTCAGGTGAAGTATTATGTTGCTTTTTGCAAATAGCAAGCCACTGAAATCTTAAAGAAGTTGTTTGTAAAATTGCTCCTATTGTCATCTTTGGTTAGTTGGAATAGGGTTTTATATCAGGGGTAAATATTTATCATTTTCTTCTCTTTTTGCTCCATGCCGCAGGGATTTGACCTCAGTAAAAATGGTAAGATTAGTTTAAGTTTGAACAATGTATTTATTTTTTCTGCCTCTGCTCTTATGGGTCATCTGAAGCCTA
This sequence comes from Masticophis lateralis, assembly GCA_030761175.1. NCBI lineage: Eukaryota > Metazoa > Chordata > Lepidosauria > Squamata > Colubridae > Masticophis > Masticophis lateralis. The sequence continues at coordinate 201,117,739 of JAUDYJ010000003.1, forward strand.
ATTAAGTTCTAATTGTTTGATCAGTAGCTAAGGCCACACAGCGAGAAGTAAACGTAAGTAGCCATACTTCCTGAAGGGATTGGTTTTTTTTTTTAATTAAAAAGCCTGGATATATAAAAAGTAGAATCTTCCATTGAAGAGAAATGGGTTTTCTCTTTGTTTCATAAATATATAATGCAGCTTTGTATAAGTGAATCAAGAGAGTCAATTTGATGCATAAAGTTAAGGCCTCAGGATAGAAATTAGGAGACTGTAAGTTCTAGTTTTGTCTTAGGTATAAAATTGGTTGGGTGACATTGGATCAGTCACTCTCTCTTAGCCCTAAGATGACAGTGACAAGCCATTTTTAAAAATCTTGACCAGTGGTGGAATTCAATTTTTTTTACTACTGGTTCTGTGGCCATGGCTTGGTGGGAGTGGTGTGGCTTGGTGGGCGTGGCTTGATGAGCTTGGTAGGGGAAGGATCAAGGGTGAAATGCTCCTGGTTTGGACCGGATCGCCTCATCCGGTAATGAGGGCGGCAGCTGCTCCCACCATGCCCAGCTAAGCCGCGCGATCATCAGAGGCTTTTTTAAAAAAAACTTTTAAAAGCATTTTTTCTACAATCTCTTCGGCCAAAGAGGTTGTAGAAAAAATGGTTTTAAAAGTAAAAAAAAGCCACGCCCACTCAGTCACATTAACCCCCTCCATCAAGCCACGCCCACAGAACCGGTAGTAACAAACTTTACATTTCACCACTGGGAAGGATACTGCAAAATCTCCATTCTCTCCCCATTTCAGGGGAAGGATACTGCAAAATCCCCATTCCCTCCTCACTCCTGGGGGAAGGATATTGCAAAATCTCCATTTCCACTCCACTCTGGGGCCAGCCAAAGGTGGTATTTGCCAGTTCTCCAAACTACTCAAAATTTCCACTGCCAGTTCTCCAGAACCTGCTGAATTTCACCCCTGATCTTGACCCCCAAAATTATAAAGACTACTCTAGGCAGGTATCTGGGGTCAAAACTGACTTGAAGTTTCATACAAACACACATCAATCTTTTTCTCAGTTCTCCTTTCATGTTCTAAAATTTGTTGACTTCTTCCAACCCTCCCATCCAGTTTAATTATTTTTACTTGTTAATTTGATTACAACTTCCCTTTGGTTATTGGCTCCAATTTGAAAATGTATTGATTTGGGAAAACTGTTCTGCAAATCTAAGCAATCCCTTGAGATGAAATCCTCTTAACCCAGGGTAAAGCTTTAACATTATTAAAAATGTGAGAGAAGGCATTTAAAAAATGCATTCCTTGCTGCTTTAGACATGATGTGTTTTAATCATGATTTGTTGAATAAGCCATATTAGACTCAGCTCACCCATAATGAGCCATACACTGTGGTTTGCAAATCAGTGTGTCTGGGCACACAGACCATGCTAAGCCAAAATTACAGGTTTGTTTAGCTTTAGTGGTGTAAACTCTGCCATTGATGCCACAACAAATCTACCTGTAAAAGAAGATTGGGGGTAGGATTAAGAAAACACTTATCTTCACTACATGCTCAGTCTGTGGTGAGGCTTACTTCCATTCTCTGTACGTAATATTGCTAATCATTAACCAAATGGTGTCTGCAGATAATGATCAAGGAAATACTGAATTAATTTGATTGCTTATATGCTCTGGAACTGACTTAAGGAAATGGGAATATTTTAACACAATAGATATAACCTAAAGGAAGAGATGTCACTAGAAAATGAATATATTTATGTTAATTCAATCTTAGGATGCATTAACAGATGAATAGAAGCAACATCCTGAGAAGTGATACTACTGCTTTATAACACATTGGTAAGACCACAGTTGAAATCCTGCACCCAATTTTGGTCACCACAATATAAAAAAAAAGTTGACTCTGGAAAAAGTGCACAGAAAATAGATAAAAATGATTGAGGGGAGGGATCCTGAAAGCTAAAACATATGAAGAACGGTTGCAGGAATTGAGTATATCTCGTCTAGTGAAGAAAAGAACTGGGGTGACCTGATAGTAGTGTTTCAATATTTGAGGGGCTGCCGGAAAAAAAGAGGGGGGTGGTGGTCAACCAATTTCCCAAACCACCAGAAGTCAAGACAAGAAGCAATGGATGGAAGCAACCTAGAACTAAGGAGAATTTTCCTGACAGTGAGAACAATCAATCTGTGAAACAGCTTGCCTTCAGAACTTGTGGGAGTTCCAACAGTGGAGGCTTTTAAGAAGAGACTGGACAGCCATTTGTCTAAAATAGTATAAGGTCTCCTGCTTCAGCAGGGGTTTGGACTAGAAGATCTCCAAGTTCCCTTCCAACTCTGTTATTCTGTATATTATACCTATGAGCTGAGATGGTGCAGTAGTTAGAGTGCAGTACTGCAGGCTACTTCTGATGACTACCAGCTGCCTGCAATTTGGCAGTTCAAATGTCACCAGCTGAAGGTTGACTCAGCCTTCCATCCTTCCGAGGTGGATAAAATGAAGACCCAAATTGTTGGGGACAAGAGGCTGACTCTGTAAACCTCCTTAAAGAGGGCTGTAAAGCACTGTAAAGCAGTTTATAAGTGCTATTGCTATTGCTATGAAGAAGATTGCATGGGAAAAAAGTGGCCAGATCTACTAACTGGATAGGAAGTTTCTATGTGGAATTTGCTTTCATTTTGTAGAAATAATATTCAAGTCCAAATTCCAGGTATCCAGGACTTACGGCCAAGAAAGAAAGTGGTACTGCCAGTGGTCAGGGAAAAGACATATTGATATGTCTTCAGGGGTGAAAGAAATTGGCAAGATGGAAACCCATAATTCCTAGCCTGAAAGCAACTATTATGTCTATATACATCAGCTGCAGCTATCTGCCATGGCTTCAAAAGAGAGATAGAATATCACGGCTGGCTCAAAAAGAAAAGGTCTAGGATTTAAAATTTGGAATGCAGACTCGTTTATAAACGTTAATTGCTCTGAGCTGCAGTAGGCAGTTCTGTTAAATATGGCTTCACTATAGGAGGCAGTCAAATAATTCAGCCTGTCAAGTTTGGGCCTGTGAACCTTCTGCAGAAGAAGCCAAGTCCTTCATAAAGAGTTCAATCTGGAGAGCCATAATTTACAGCCAGGGTATGAAGCCTGTTTCTGCAATTCAGGGTGCTGATTGTGACCTTCAAAGACTTCAGCTGGTTTGGGACCAAAGTACTTTGGTCCTTTGAGTTGTCTTAATTCGGTGTGATATAAGATGGGGCCAAGAGAAACGCTGAGTGTTTCCAAGATTGATGTCAGCCCTTTGAGGGGGACCAGGTCAGGAAATGATTGCCACAAGGATTCAAAAAAAAAAAAAGAAAGAAAGAAAGAAAGAAAGAAAGAAAGAAAGAAAGAAAGAAAGAAAGAAAGAAAGAAAGAAAGAAAGAAAGGAAAAGAAAAGAAAAAAGAAAAAAAGTGTGGCTATTGCAGGTTATAAAAACAGAATTTTGAAAATATTTAGCAAAGCTGGATTACCACATTGCTATACCTCGCATGATCTTTTTACAATTGTAAAATCTACCCCCCCCCCTTTTTATATGTATCTAATTTGGTCTCTGACCGCAATAAAAGCTATCTATCTATACCTACAAGTTTTCTAGTTCAGCAACCCTTGGTAATTTTTCTTGAAATTTCACTTGCCCAGCCTGCTCATAGAAAAAATATAGGATGTTAAGTGATAAGCGAAATGAATATATTGAGGGGTCAATTTTGATGGAACAGGCACCACATTCAAACATGGGAGCTTGAATTCAATAGCTCTGAACAAGAACAGAGATAATAATCCCATAAAATGACATGGATTTCTGCAGGGCAGAACAAGGGAGAATTAATTACGATAAACTATGTAATTTCCATCAGTCGTACAACACACACATTCCATAAGGCACATTCTTTATTCCCAGTTTACAAACTGTTGACACGTTCCAGAGCTTTAACTGCGAAGGACAATTACTATATACCTCTATAAAGACTCTAAGCTGAAATACTGAATCTGACTTATTTCTTCCCTTTTTCTTCATCCAAGTTCTTTTACAGGTTAAGCAGATACAAAGATCTGTCAGAATATATTTCTCACAGAATGCATATCCAATGAGACCATCTTGATCTTGACCCCACCCTACTGTGCCATCATATTTCAAAACTACTGTAGCTACTGAATCATTCCAAGTAACAAATGTTTTATTTAGTGCTTTCTGGCACCATTCTGAGCCAACCTGGTTTGGCATGGTGCCAGAAAGCACAGAGTAAATCCAGAAATAAATCCAAAATCCAGTTTTATTACTGGGCATTAAAAAAAAACAGAGAAATTTGTGGAAGTTGTGGAATCTATGTGAGTTTCTTTGGGTTTCAGAAAGGCATATTTAATTGGAACTATTTTTCATTTTCTTTTCAAGTTCCGAATCGCTAACCCTTTGAGGGAAAATGTCTTCTCAGTATTAGCCTTTGTTACAGATTGTTAGAAACCTATACCCAGTGCTGGGATTCAGCTGGTTCGCACCAGTTCAGGCAAACTGGTTGTTAAATTACCACCCTCCCTTGCTATCAAAGTGGATCCTGGGTGCTATGCTGCACTGCAATGGAGAAATGGACAACGGAACAGCTGGCGTGAGGGAACGAGAAGGCCACTTTCTCTCTTTCTTCTCCCTGCTCCTCCTAATTCCCTAGTGCCAGCTGCTCCATTGCCCGTTTCTCCATTGCAGTGCAGTGGCCAGAATCCACTTGGATTGTGTGTGGGAAGGAGGATTTAACAACTAATTCACCCTGGGTCAGGTTGGCTATTGCAGGAGGCTCATCCCGCAGGTGCAACAGAACTGGAGGATGGGCTACGCTTCCTACAACAGCCAACCTGACCCAGGACGAACTGGTTGTTATATTATTTGCATCCTACCACTGCCTATACCCAAATTTCTTCCAATTTGTTGTTGGTGTTCTGTCACAAAGATGTGTATGACTCTTTGCAATCCTATGGGCCACACCACACCAGGTTCCCCTGTCCTCCCCTGTCTCTCAGACTCCCAGAGTTTGATGCCCAAACTCATGTTCACGGCATCAATTACACTATCTAACCAACTTCCCCTCTGTTGGTTCCTTCTCCTTTTGTCTTCTGTCTTTCCCAAGGAGTCCTCTACCTGAATTCTGTTTGGAAATTTCAAACAATTTTCAGGATGGGGGGGTGGGCAAGGATTCCGTGTTTGTGCTATTGAGACAAAACAAAGCTATGCTGCTGTAACTGTACTATTATGACAAAGAAACTGCAGTATTTCATTATCTCATTGACTTTGAGAAAGTCACGGCAAGCTTTGGAATGCTGAGGATTCTTCGTATAGGGAATTGGCTGGGGGAACAGAGTGGGATGAGAGATGAACACATTGATTTTATAGCCATTTCTCTACCAGTTGAGTCCATAGCATTCATGGGGGCAGATGGGACATTGTGATGCAAGCTTTTGCACTGGTGCCCATAACCAGCGGTGAAATGTAAAATTTGTTACTACCGGTTCTGTGGGCATGTCTTGGTGAGGGGTAATGTGACTGGGTGGGCATGGCCAACTTTTTTTTTTTTTTTTTACTTTTAAAAGCATTTTTTCTACAACCTCTTTGGCTGAAAATGCTTTTAAAAGGCTCTGACGATCCCAGTTGAGCCACGGGATCATCAGAGGCTTTTTTTTTTTTTACTTTTAAAAGCATTTGTAGAAAAAAATGCTTTTAAAAGAAAAAAAAAGCCTCTGATGATGCCGTGGCTCAGCTGGGCATGGGTGGGGAGGTGGGGTAGGGATTTCTGCTACCAGTTCTCCGAATCACCCACTACCATTGCTACCAGATTGGGCAATCTGCTCCAAATCGGGAGCATTTCACCCCTGCCCATAAGTTGTATTAAATGCATGTGTAAAAAGGGTGTGACTTGTCTTGTTTCATCATGCCCACCATCTTGCACAGTTCAGAGATACAATGAACATTTTTCAAACTTGAGCATGGAATTAAGACCACTGCAAACTAGACTAAAATCTGTTCCAGTGCTTTGCTGGGAAGATGAAGCAAGCAAATGTTTGAAAATTTAGCATTTCTGAACACATAAATCGTACCTGTTAAAGACAGATGCATAAATTCCCTTTCCAATGAAAACAAGATAAACCTATGTAGCCTTTATATTGACAAAATGGACAACTTTTGATTTGTAACTGATAGTAACAGAGAGTAGGCAAACAAAACTATTGAAATTTAATCCACCCTAAATGAACAGTGATTCCACTGAATTACATTCCACTGGATGTTGCTGACTTCTGCCCTCAATATGGATAATTGCAAGAGATGATCGTTTTCAAATTCATCCCTTTCATGGACATCATAAATCTGCTTATAGTAACATATGCTTCAATTTTGATGGGCAGCTTTTTCTAGGCTGATAGACATATTTGTATTATGTTGTTGTTAGTTGCGAAGTCGTGTCCGACCCATTGCGACCCCATGGACAACGTTCCTCCAGGCCTTCCTGTCCTCTACTATCCTCTGGAGTTCATTTAAGCTCATGCTGATTGCTTCAGTGACTCCATCCAGCGACCTCATTCTCTGCTGTCCCCTTCTTCTTTTGCCCTTAATCAGAGAGAGAGAGAGAGAGAGAAAGGTGAGGATCTTCGTAAATTTCATTGGCCCACACTCATCAGGGGTGGGATTCAGCCAGTTCAGACCAGTTCGGGGAAACTGGTAGTGCCAATGATCAGCTGAGAGCGAACCGGTTTGCTCAACCGATCAGCTGGGTGCGTGTGCCTGCCCCTGCGCTATACTGACTATATTTCCTTTGTTTGAAGCCCAGCTGATAGGCACAGCAGAGTGGATTGCCGTGCCCCAGCTGTTTTACTCACTGGGGCTGCAGTAGAAGGTAAGTTTTAGAGCTGTTTTCAAATGCACTACGCGCATGCGGAGCACGTGTTTGGTGGGTGGGTGAGTGAAGCGAGTGCTCAGCGAGCCGGTTGTTAGACTGGTTGAATCCCACCACTGACACTCATCCATTATTTTATTTTAAAATATTGTCCAAATGAGTAAATACTGCATATAAGTGCAGGAAAGAGAGAGATATTGGAAGTGACATTTTGGGTTCCAACATGCCAATGTCTCTTTTTAAAAAAAAAAAAAGTCATAAAAAATTGGATTCAAAGAGCAGATGGCAAAGTCAGAATTGGCAAGCGCATTGGTAGCTATGGGACACACATTGTCTGTTCCTACTTTAATTGCATTGTATCTGGTTGACTGCAATGAATTCTCTCTGAGATTGCTTTTAATAAAAAGCTTAGAAACTTCAGTTGATAACTAAGATTTTAACAGGTTGTCTTTACTGGGGGACATGTAACCCATTAGGTAAAATACCAATTCTGGTTTCTAATTTGTTTCTGAGCCCGGTAGAAAGGACTTGAGGAGAATTGTATGTTTGAGGAGCTGTTAAATTTTTTACCCTCTTTTATGAATGCATTCACTTGCTTTGTTGTTTGTCAATGCTTTCGTGTTTGTTTAAAGCTATCTGGATAATATTAACAGCACAGAGAGGTCTGCTGCATATTACTAGCTGGATTCTGGAATATTGTCCTGGGATTTTCTTAAATCTGGTCATTTCAAGGCTGTGGTCACTCAGCATAATAAATGTTGCATGAAATTTAAGTTGCACGAACTGGAATTGCTTGGGTCATTCAACATATTATGCCATTATGCCATGCTTCAGTAACCATAACAGTTGAATTCATGCATTCTACTAAGCGGTAATGTGGTTTGCTGGGTTTTGGTTTAACATTTTGTGTGACTCCACTGATAACTTTTAGATTTAGATTGAATGGGAACCATGATGGTGCAGTGTTGCAGGCTAATTCTGACTGCATCCAGGAGTTCGATCCTGACCGGCTCAAGGTTGACTTAGCTTTCCATCCTTCTGAGGTCAGTAAAATGAGGATCCAGATTGTTGGAGGCAGAATGCTGACTCTGTAAACCACTTAGAGAGGGCTGTAAAGTATTCTGAAGTAGTATATAAGTGCTATTTCTAGACAGTGAGACCAATCAACTAATGGAACAACTTTAATCCATAACACAGAAGTTGAGGATGCTCCATCATCAGAAGCTTTTAAAAAGAGACTGGACAGCCACTTGTCTGAAATGCTTGAGCAGGGGATTGGAGTAGAAGACCTCCAAGATCCCTTCTAGATGATGATGATGATGAATGATGAGTAGTTGGGAGTCAGGCATCCACATCATCATCAACTCAATAACCCTAATGTTTTATTGTCTTGGCTTAATAAGGAGATGGTTATGATCACAAAGGGAGAATGGAATCCTCCATTTGTTGTGTGTTATGGAAACAAATGATTGCAGTATTCAGTCTGGAGCCTTTTCATGGAGGCTGCATGAGGGGAGAGATCAGCAAGAGATAGTTCAGGAAATGGACTTTCCAACCAGTATCAGGGAAATTTCTAGGCATGTCCTTCTAGGTAATTGCAAAGCCTGAAAATAATGAGAACGTTTTCTGCTGTTTTTGCAGGGATTGCACCAAATACACTTCTGATTTCTGCAGTCTTATTTTGACAATTCTGGATTAGTAGGCATTGAATGTAATCGATGTATATCTGGTTACATTTCCTTGTTAATGTATTTGCTATTATTCTAATAATCGGGATTATTGAAGGGTTTGTTACCTCTTCTTTGGCATGTGAAAAAATGGTCTTTTATGAAAGAAGCACACATTTGGAGAAATCTTCAAAGTAATAGGTCTCGGATCAGAAGTCAAGCAAGATCAACCCTGGTTAGCATCTGGATGGAAGACCTATAGATTGGATTTCAGGAGATTCAAAAGAAACTTCACAAAAACGACAATATGGATATCATTGTCTGTCCATTGCAGGATGAAAGGCCTCTTTCATATGTTCCCAAATGATATGGTCCTGAACTTTCCTTTGCTAATTGGGCCCAAAATACTTGCTAAGGTTGTCAGTCCATCCTGTTTTAAGTCTCTTTCGTGGATGCTTTTGATCAAGTGGGATCCATTCTACCAATGTCATGGTCCACCAGTGCTTCTAGCTTTGTGACCAGCCCATTTCCATTTCAATTCTTTCACTCTCTTGATAATATTGTACATTTTATTTATTCTCTAATCCATATGTAGGGCTTTCTATCTTTTATTTATTCTCTACGTAGGGCTAAGCATGTATCTTTCTATGGCTTTTTGCACCACTTGTAGCTTTTGTATCGATTGTGAGGATAATGCCCATATAAACAGTATATGTTTATAGTATATCCATGAATATAGATAAAAGATATGCACTAACGTACTGGCTATAAGACATCAATAATGATCATTTTCTAAATGTGTTTCATTGAGGATATTTAAGTGTTCTGAATTGTTTTCTTTTGGGGTTTTTTTTCTTTGCCAGATTTTATAACTAGACCCTGGTATTTTCAGTGGTATAAGTATGAAGTTTTGTATAATATCAAGCTTGAAACTTTAAGGTAAGAAGTTGGTTTGTTTTAATCAGTAGAAGAAGCCAGCATTTCAAGGCAAAAGAAAAATGATCAGCCACATCCATTACACTTGGGCTAAATTGGAGGTGGCTCAGTGGCCAAGATCCTGAGCTTGTCGATCGAAAGGTCAGCAGTTCAGCGGTTTGAATTCCTAGTGCCATGTAACGGGATGAGCTCCCATTACTTGTCCCAGGTTCTGCCAACCTAGCAGTTCGAAAGCACCTAAAAAATGGAAGTAGAAAAATAGGGACCACCTTTGGTGGGAAGGTAACAGTGTTCTGTGCACCTTTGGCATTTAGTCATGCCAGCTACATAACCACGGAGACGTCTTCAGACAGCGCTGGCTTTTCGGCTTTGAAACGGAGATGAACACTGCCCTCTAGAGTCAGGAATGACTAGCACATATGTGCGAAGGGAACCTTTACCTTTACTCTTAAATTGGAGGAGGAAAGAGACCTAGGAGATTTGTGAGATGGATGGGGAGAAGAAAAAGGAAGTGATGGTATGGAAGGATGGTATTGCAACTTCCTAGCCTTGATTACTCTTTCCTGTATTGAGTGAAAACTAGAGGCAAAGTGATGTCACTGCTGCAAAACCAACCAACCAACTAACCAATCTAGCTTGTTTTACCTACATTCTGAGATCTCCAATGTTTGGACATTGAGATATTCATCCCTGGTGTTAACAGCAATGCAGCAGAAACTACCTAAAAGAGGCATGCATGTGTGCATGTATGTATCAAATTTCTACACTGCCCACTGCACTATGGTTTAAAATAATATAAAAAAAACACCTAAAAACCAGTTACTTGTTTCTAATAAAGCCATAGATATATGGTTATGGCTAGAACCATATTACTTGGCTCTACAGTATTATTAGTTGATTAATCATCATGGCTGCTGTTTATATTTATTTACTTTGTGGATGTTTTTATTTGCTTTAATCTCTTGAATCTCTTTTAAACTGTTTCAGAATTTTGGAATTCTAAGCCGCCTAGAGTCACTTGCTTGAGTTGGTCGGCTATAGAAATTGAATTAATAAGTACAATAGAATAAATATAACCCTATGAATAAAATTGCACATTAAAAAACAAAGTTAAGAAGAAGCTAAAGCTTACAAGTCAGAATAAAAATCTAAGTTAAAAATTCAAAAGGCTAAAAGATTCATGTGAGAGTGCCCGCAAGCCACCACCCCAGGGCTGCATCACCTTAATTGTAGAATCATAGAATCATAGGGCTGGAAGGGACCTTGGAGGTTTTCTAGTCCAAATCCTTGGCCAAGGTAGGAGACCATACTATGGACAAATGATTGCCTAATCTTTTCTTGAAATCCTGCAGAGATGGAGTACCCACAACTCTGGGAGGCAAGCTGTTCCATTGATTAATGGTTCTCACTGTCAGGAAATTTCTCCTTAGTTCCATGTTGGTTAACCATGTGAGTAACTTCCACACATTGCTTCTAGTCCAGGGGTGTCAAACTCAACGTCCGGGGGCCAGTGATAGTATTCAGCCAGTTCTATCTGGTTCAGGCAAACTGGTAGCGGCGGCTGCAGGAGGCTCTGCCCATCTGCCCGGACATCATCATGCATGCTCACATTTGCAAAATGGTAACGAAGGTAAGAGAATAACATTCCTGCCAGGGGCCATATATGGCCCACAGGGTGCTTAGATCTGGCCCGCAAGGCCATCCTGGAAACAGTGAAGGACCAGCCTGTGGTGCCTCTGCCAGTGAAATCCACGCTCAGGAGGGCCACACATAGCCTTTCCAAGCTCTTTTTTCACTAGTGGGAGGCCATTGCAGCTGAAAACAGAGCTCAGAAGCCCATTTTCTCTGGCAGAGCACTCAGGCCACCACAGGTGCCCCGGTCACGAATGACGTCAAGCTGGCTACGCCCTCCTGGCCACACACACCCTGCCCCCCCCCAAGGTCAAACACAACCCTGATGCAGACCTCAATGAGTTTGAGACCACTGTTTTAGTCCTATCCTAGATTAAAAAAAACAAACAAACAACTAGCTGCAGAATTTGATCAGAAGTTTCATATAAATAGAAATGACTGAAAATTAAGATGTAACAATATCCTGCTTAAAATAAAAACCTGCTAAAGGAATATATTTCAATCAGAATAGAGTTGGAAGGGATCTTCGAGGTCATCTAGTCCAACCCTCCCTGCTCAAGCAGAAGACCTTATACAATTTCAGACAAGTCTCTTCTTAAAAATCTCCAGTGATGAAATATCCACAACTTCTGAAGGCAAGCTGTTCAATGGTTTATTGTTCTTCCTGTTAGGAAGTTTCTCCTCCATCCCAGGTTGCTTTTCTCCTTGATTAGTTTCCATCCATTGTTTCTTGTCATTGCCTTCAGGTGCTTTGGAAAATAAGTTGACCCTCTCTTCTTTGTGGCAGTGAAGTAGTACTTTGTGTATTTTGTTGAGTAGGTTTCTATGCAAGGCTTTTGACTTTTGCTTTCAGATGTCTGCTTCACAGACTTCCAGTCACTAGCTTTCCGTCATTTTGCCTCTGCTCCAGAACTTAATACTTTTCTGGAAAACCAGAAGACTGGCGGTTGGCCTCACCACTGAAGATAGGCCTCACTGAAGATAGGCCACACCACTGAAGATAGGCCGCATGGAATGAATAGTGAGGCCAGCAATGTTCCATAGTACATTCCACCTTTCTTTTGATCTCTAGTCCTGAGTCCAAGAGTCCTTTCAGGCTTTCCGTGGTGAGGTGGTGACCTGGGCAGGCTAAAAAATTAGCGCTGCTGACCTTCACAAACACTTTCCATCCTTTTTTTTCCTCCCTCTTTGACTGCCTCTGTGACTCAAAATGACTTCAAGAATGTGAAGTTTTGTCTGGCTGAATGGGCTTCTTGATTGGAAACACTGCTGCCAAAAAGAGAAAAGGACTTAAAAAGGAAGTTGCGAACGTGCTGTGACCTGACCCCTGAGGTTGATTTAAAAGCGGGAGAGCATAATTAGAGACGATAATGATGGAAACGCAGGGTTTGCACAAGCTTTCTGGCATTCGTTCCTTAATTCTCATGTCAGGCTGGCGCTTTTGTTAAGATGATTTTGGATCAATTTGGATCAATTAGGCTGGAGCCTCCCCCGCTGCCTCCGGTTGTCAAAGAGCATTTCGGAAAGCCTTTGACTGCCCTGATCACAAGAACAATAGTGCGCCAGCTTCAGATTCCAAATCAGCAGGAACCTGGAATGTTTCTGAGAAGTGAAACATGGCCCCTGTATTCGAACTTTGGGAACTTTCGTGATGAGAACGCAAAAAATAAAAGAGGGAGCATTGAAATGAGGGTTTTGTTGGGTTTTTTTAAAAGCAAGATGCTGAGTTTTAATGTCCAGATAAAGAACAGATGAAGGTGTGCAATTTAAAGCCTGCCATCTCCCATGAATGATCCATTCAGTTCGGGATGGAAAAAAACTTGCAGTCAATGCTTTTGATAGCTGGATATCATTGCTTTTGCAGCCGCAGCTTCTATTGTCCCTTCTGACTCTTTCTCTTTGCTTTACCACTTTGGCTGTAACTTTACCAATGAGAGACACAAATGACCAGGCTTGAATTATCCTACTTCAGATACGTAAAGCAAAGACCAAGCTCTCTGGAAAAAAATATTCAGTGCTAGTGGAAGGAAGGAAATTTAGGGGACTGGAGACTAAAACATATGAAGAACAGTTACAGGAACTGGGCATGGCTAGTCTAGTGAAGAGAAGGACTAGGGGAGACATGACAGCAGTCTTCCAATCAGGAGTGAAATCCAGCAGGTTCTGACAGGTTCTGGAGAACCGGTAGTGGAAATTTTGAATAGTTCAGAGAAACGGCAAATACCATCTCTGGCTGGCCCCAGAGTGAGATGGGAATGCAGATTTTGCAATATCTTTCCCCCAGGAGTGGGGAGGGAATGGGGATTTTGCAGTATCCTTCCCCTGCCATGCCCACCAAGCCACGCCCACAGAACCGGTAGGGAAAAATTTTGGATTTCATCCCTGGTTCCAATACTTGAGGGGCCGTCACAGAGAAGAAGGAGTCAAACTATTTTCCCAGATACCCGAAAGCCAGACAATAATGGATGGAAATTGATCAAGGAGAGATTCAACCTAGAAATAAGGAGAAATTTTCTGACAGCGAGAACAATCAACCAATGGAACAGAAGATGCCTTCGGAAGTTGTGGGAACTTCATCACTGGAGGCCTTCAAGAAGAGATTGGACTGTCATTTGTCAGAAATGATGTAGGGCTGTCTCCTTGGGGCGGGGGGGGGGGTTGGACTAGAAGATCTCCAAGACCTCTGTTAATCTGTTATCTGAAAAGAGAAAGAGGACAACCAAGGTGGAGAAGTTCAGTCATAATGCTAATAACTACACCTTTGGATGACCTGGAAGACCAGGTTAAGAAAGGTCTTCATGGAAAAAGCCAAACGTCCTTTTTTCAAAAGGCAACTGGACTGTCTTTGTTTTTCCTTGAAGAAGTTTTGCTTCTCATCCAAGAAACTTCTTCAGTTCTAACAAAATAATGGAGAATGGAAGGATTTATATTCCTTGCATGCACGCACGCACACACCCATCCACACCCACTGACACCCACACCCACACACAAAGAATATAAATACTTCTCACTTGATCTGTCAAATCACTGAATAGTGATAAGCAAGTAGTGACTTAAATGGTGTTTAAATGACTTAAACCTTTTGCAGTGTAACTATAATTTGAGGCACGGTGCCTTGCCACTTGATAGCCCCTGGCTAGCTTTTCCTAGCTTTGGAAGTTAAGCCTGTTTGGGCCTGGTTAATGCTTGGCTAGAAAGCCACTAAGGAACCCTCAGGTTGGAGGTTAGACTGTGGAAGAGAAACGTATCTTAAAAGAAGCAATATCAAAATATTGTGTTGTTGCTAACAAAATTGCACGGATGTCCATATGATCACCAAGCCACAGGAATCTCGTTTAGCCAGAGGATATCTTCATCTTTTGGAGAGAAAAAAATATCTCCATGTGAGTTCACCCACTCTGGTTTAAAAGGTTTACCTAATGCTGCAAGACTCAATTAAAACGAAGTTAAGACTAGCTGTCCAAACCACTTTGAAATAACGTCATAATTCGATACTGTTGATTCGACATCTAACCTTGCTAAGGGTTGGGCGAGCAGGTGAGCAGAAGGTGGAGTGAACTGCCAAGTTTTGGATTCTAAAAATAAGGCTTGTTAGATCGCTGGAAAAGCAGCCACCTGCCAATTAAACGAAAGAGGCCTTCCATTAGGCTGGGTTGGAGTGGCAGATTGAGGCACTTACTTTGGTAGATAAATGCCTTAATGTCCCTCTTTCCATTCTGCCACGCACCGGAGAGGATCAACATGACGTAGAATATCCATTAAAATCAGGTTAAACTTTCAGGATGGATGTCAAGAGCCCTAGTCTTCCTTGATCCTTTCTGGAGCGAGAGCACCCTCTTTGCACACTGGTACGGATTATCCATACAATTATGTAAATTGGAACTGTGCGAGTTTTCTGACATCCGTCATTACCGGCTGAACTGAAACTATCAATTTCCTTTCAAGTTCCATTTAATGATTTTTGAGGCTTTTGTGGCAAATGCATTCCGTTCTTTCCATACTGTTCTTCAAGAACAGCAGTCCTTTTGTTTTTTGTTTTTTTATCACAGCCAAGGAGGACGTATTTAACACGAGGAGGACCGTACTCCAAAAAGAAGGCCAGGCCTGGACAAAAATAATCCTAATTGAAATGCACATTTTGCCTGGCCCTGAAGACCCTGTTATTTCAGCAAGCTGGCCTGGCCTGGTCTGGCATTTTAAATTATGGGTTTTAATGAAGATAGCCAAATTTGTTTAATTCAGTTTTAAATGGATTTTTAATGTTGTATGGATTCACTGTGTTATCATGGCTGTACACCGCCCTGAGTCCTTCGGGAGAAGGGCGGTATATAAATCTAATAAAACTAAACTAAACATTAAATTATGAAAGTACAATCAATATCGTTGCTATTAGTGCTGCGATTTAATCATCACAAGTGTGCTGCCTGTAACATCCACAGCAAACGTCAATGCCCCCCAAATGTTCACCTTATGTTAGAGGTTGGCAACCTTAAACAGTCAAAGAGCCACAAAAGTCCTAACTGGAAGCCCCCATTCAATTCTGGAGCTGACCGGAAGTCTGGTTCCCCCACCATAGAGTCTCCTCCTAGCACGGACAGGATAGGGTGGGGGTGGGTGGACGGGGCCAGCTGATCATCGGAACTACCGGTTCGCCCGAACCAGTCTGAACTGGCTGAATTCCACTCCTGTATAGCACCCCTCCAAACCTTGAGGGAACCAGTTTGGTCTAGTGGTTAAGACACCAGGCTAGAAATCAAGAGACTATGAGTTCTAGTTCCCACCTTAGGCATGAAAGCCACCTTTGTTAGTCTGGGCCAATCATCAGGAACCAGCAGGAATTCTGGGAGTTGAAGTCCACAGATTATAAAGGGGACATGGTTCCCTGCCCCTGCAAATTTATTCCAACAAACCTGAAAGATGTTGGCAGAGAGGCAGAGATTGGAGTTTCCATGGCTGAGACTTAACTTGAACATGGATCTTGCAAACTTGGTCAAAAATCTTAACTACTGGTAGGAAGTTAGCATCCACCTCTCTCCTAGAAAAATGAAATATTCTAGTAAATATTAAAAAGGCAGAATATTATATTTCCCTGGATGAGAAATGGAGAAACATGCTTTAAGGCAGGAAACAGACTCAGTCTTAGTAGCCCCCACCATCCTCAATAGCCCACAGCAGCTGTCAGCACTTAAGACATAAAGAGATAGCTAGGTCTATTCATAGGCAAATGCCCTCACCCAAGATCCAACAAAGGTGGGATTAGCCCTCTACCCATCTCACCACATGGCATCTGGGAAGATTACATCACCCAGCAAGGCTCAACCAAGCCTGGGACTCAGGACAGCCTAAAGAGTTGCCCCTGCATGGCCCCATGGGAGTCTGACAGTCAGAATACAAGCTCAAATTCAAAAGCCCAGAGACGGCATAAAACCAGGCATTCTCAGCATCTCTGCCCTTTTTTTTCTTCACCCAACTGTTGTGACCCAGGCCCAAGTAGGTTGTATTAAATACAAACAGTTTGAAAACAAACAGACTTTATTAGAACAGCTGAGAATTAACTCATCCTCAGCGTAGTCCAAACTAAATTAAAGCAAATTCCTCAAAACACTATTCCTCAGTTTATCACTGACCTTGGGATAATTAGGCAAACTGCCGAAGGCTTTTCTTGGCAAAAGTTCAGAAGTAGAAGATGCCAACAAGAAATGAATACAGTGAAACAAGAAGCAAATCTCTCAAAGTTGTTTTCCGGCAAAGAGGCCAAGAGCCGTTGCTGGTCTTTTAAGACTTATGGGAGGGGCCAATCATCTCTTGGCCCTACTCCTGAGTCGTCCTCTCTGCTTTATCTGCTCCTGCCTTTTGGCAGCTCTTCTCATGCGTGCACTAGGAACAGGCTCCTCCTGTTCCTCTACCTCTCTACTGTCAGCCTCTTGGAGGCTCCGAAGTCCACACATCACTCCCCAATGGCCCTGGCCCCATCTCTGCCTCTGACGCAGAACCCTCATCTGGGCTTTCCCCAGCCTCCAGGACTGGCCCATGTTCTTCCTTAGCCTCATCGCTGTCCGACTTCGCTGCCAGCTCCACAGGCTGCAGGCGGACCACAACACCAACATCTTCAAGGCATGTGATCCTGTCCACCATTAAAACCATCTTTCCAAACAGCCACCATGTTTCCATGTGTCTTTCTCCCCACTTGGAACTGAACCCAGAAAAATATTTCTTCCAACACTACCATACCACATTATATGGGGGGGGGGGTTGGGTTTTTTTTAAAGGTGAATGGAGAGAGTTAGGTAGAGGATAACTACCTAAAACGTAAGTTTCAGCAACTCTGAATAATACTTGTGTGAAGCAATACAGTGTTTTGACAGCTTTTGATTTGGCTGGCAATGCAGAGAGGTGTGTGTGTGTGCTTTGGATTTTTACCTCTAATGCATGCATGCAATTTAAATATCAATAGCATTTAAATATGCTTAAAGGAGCCCCTCTCTTTAACCTTTTCTTACGTTTAAAAGTAGAATCCTGCTTACACTGGTGCTAATATATGCACGGGTAATTTTAACTTCCTGTTGGAGAAATGCAGTGAATATATGCTTCCACAACTTTTAATTAAAAAAAAATATATGTTGAAAAAAAATTCATCCTAAATGTTTAGTATCAATTATTGTATTTTGTTGGTGGGTTACATTTACTGATCCAACAGGAAATCTGTTTGTTTAAAGTACAGCTAGCTGCTGACTTACAACTACAGTTCAGGACCAGAATTTCTGTTCTAAGCAAGGCAGTTGTCCAGTAGACTGTGCCCTAGTTTATGAACTTTTCTGCCATGGTTGTTAAGTGAATCACTGCAGATGTTAAGTGAACCATATGGTTGTTAAACTAACCTGCTTCCCCCTTGACTTTGCTTGTCAGACACTGGTTGGGAAGGTCACAAATGGCAATCCCATGACTTTGGGATGCTGCAACTGTCACAGATACATGTCGGTTTGCCAAGCACCTGGATTTTGATCACAAGATGGTTACAATGGTCATAAGTGTGAGAACAGGTGGCAAGTAACTTTTTTCAGTGCTATTGTAACTTCGAGTGATCACTAAATGAATGGTTGTAAGCAATGGTGGGATTCAAGTAACAACCGGTTCTCTGACCTAATGATTTCTTCCAACAATCAGTTTGCCAGACTTCTCAGAAAGTTAACAACCGGTTCTCCCGAAGTGGTGCAAACTGCTGAATCCCACCACTGGTTGTAAGTCAAGCACTAACTATATAGGGCAGATAGCAGTAGCACTTAGACTTATATACTGCTTCACAGTGCTTTTATAACCCTTTCTAAGCGGTTTACAGAGTCAGCCTCTTTGCCCCCAACAATCTGGGTTCTCATTTTACTCACCTCAGAAGGATGGAAGGCTGAGACAACCTTGAGCCTGGTGAGATTCGAACTGTCAAATTGCAGCAGCTGGCAGTCAGCAGAAGTAGCCTGCAGTACTGCATTCTAACCACTACGCCACCGCAGCTCTTCTCCAGGAGCTAGGAAGTTGATATGCTAAGACAACCCCTCACAAATACTCTGATTATGAAACGTCACTAGTGAAGAAGATATTTCCTGCCTGCTATATGATAGTTGGAAGAGCTAAAATTCAAGGAGGGAGGGGGACGATCTAAAATACTGCCTGAGCTGCAAGAGAAACAGAGAGAAAATGTGGAAGAGAATTTCCCCCTCTAAATCTCTTGAGTAGCTGACTTCATTTTTTAAAATTATTTTTTTAAAAAACAAACAAAGATAAAACATTCCATCTTTCCTTATGCAGTGTGTCATCTGGGTACATACATCTCTGTGCTACATCGTTCCTCATTTAACACATCTTTCACATTCACATTCACATTAATTTTATAATATGTTAAGTGTATTACACATTTAAATATTGTAAAATTTCCCATTTTCTTCTTAGCATCTTTCAGTAATAATACCATATTAACATCAAATATCATGACTCTCTTCATACATATACCAACAATTTTCATCTTATTTTTAACACTTTCTTAAACATATTTTCTACTTATTTTTGGTCTCCTTCATTTCCAAACTCCATTTTTATTCTCCAACCATTGATAAAATACTTCCCATATCATATAATATTCAGTTTGCTCTTTCTCTTTAATTGCTAGTGCTAATCTATTCATTTCTGCACATTTTCCTTATCACCTTTTCTGCTTCATTTTGACAAGACTGTTGCAATCCTCAAGTTAGCTAAGCATAACTCAGTGAAGTTTGTAAAAAAAACCAAAAAAAGGTAGGACTGTCACCTATCACCCAAAGATCTCTAACAAGCTGAGCCTTAAGATAAGTCATTCACCATAAAGTCCAGACTAGACAACCATTTGACTAGGATGGTATAAGCCAGAGTGTTGATTACTATGCAACCTTGGCAACTTTAAGTACTGTGGACTTCAACTCCCAGAACTCCCCAGTCAGTAAGTCCACAAGTCTTAAAGTTGCTAAGGTTGGACCCTCCTGGTATAAGGTTGAAGAGCTGAGGCTACTAAAGAAAATCTCAGGAGGCAACCTCCAAAACAGCGGAAAGTGCCAAACTAAATATGAAATTGGATTTGATTTGATTTAATGTAAATGTAATCTCTTAACGACTACAATGGAGAGAGGTGGGATTGTTGGCATTGAGCAAAGCAGCCACGTAGGTGTGTTGCTTAATGACCAGAATGTCTAACGACCAAAATTCTAGGTTCAGTTGTGGACCTACCCTATATCTGTCAGCTTCTCAGTGCTGACATAGTAAAGAGGGGGTTAAATTCCTGTGAGATTATTAAGAGAGAGAGTGCCGTAGAGTGATTTAGATAATGACCAATAGGATAAGGATAAGGATATATATAAAAACGAAATCCACTCACTCATCATGGAATCTCCAGAACGGTAAAGCCTACAAACTTGAAATTTGGCACGTATGTTCATCTTGGGGTCTAGGTGCTGGCTAAGAAAATATTTTTCGAAGTGACCCATCAGATCAGTAGTATTTCATATACAGTATATTCATATGCAGTATATTAACAGCCTGTGATGCTAAGGAGTTAGACGTTCTACTAGGTCTCGTGCGTGAGCAGGGGGTTGGACTAGATGACATCAAAGGTCCCTTCCAACTCTGTTACTGTAACTCCCCATCCCCACCTAAAAAGTTCCAACTGCCACTTGCCTCACATTCCATTACCTCAGTTCAAACTGACAGATGTTCCACTCCTTCACTCAGGAGCAGTCTGGGGCTCCTTACATATATACCCTACTAAGCAGGTATATACAAAAGTATGAAGGCTATTCCTTAAAAGCATTGTCTCTGGAGAAGGGCGGCATATAAATTGAACTAATAAATAAATACAGTACTAAGCGTCGCTACCTCATCAAAATGTCTACGCCTTCCACCTATGGAACTGCTTCCGAACTCAAGGCGGTGGGAGAGATATTCCCTTATGAGTTTCAATCATCGACCACCACAGAGCCAACCGATTGTGAACTGAATTTCTCCTGCATAGTGTCCCAGTCCCAAATCACTTCTTTCACTGACCTCCTCAGTTCAGACGAATCCGTTCCTTCTACTGTAACACCAGTTAAAGGGGAAAGACTTTCTTTCTGCTGCCTGGAAGTACAATGGATGCTTCCAAATGATGTCTTTTGGAGCCAGAGAGGTGAAGGAGGAAAATTTTATGCCAACATTCAAAGTGTAGGAGCAGGTCTACCATAGGATAGGGAGTATCATGGCAGCAGCCTTCATTTCTCCAGATATGCTTTGTCAGTGATGATGACAATGAGAGTCTGTCAAGACCATGGGGATGCTACAATGGTCCTAAGTGTGAAAAATGGTCATAAGTAGCACAGCACGAGTATCCAGCTGGTAATCAATAAAATGCAGTTACACACAAACAGGCATACACACTATAATCTATTTTAATACAGTGCACTTTGTGGTCAACAGTTTCTTCCCCCATGAATTGGATCTAGCCATTGACTGGTGGTAATCTGACAGCTCTCAATTGAAGCTTATAGCTAATGCTCATTAAGTAAGTTACCAAAATCTTATTTGTTCAATGCCCATTGTGCATTGTAGGCCTGCAGATAAAGTACTTCTATTCAATTCCCAACACATAGTGATTGTACGCTGCAAAAACCAATGTTAGGTAAGCCCCATACGTATAACCGTACTAAGCCAGCTATGTTTGCATTATTTTAATAACAAAATTCTATTATCTTATTAACCTCTTAAAGGCACTAAGCAGCCCCCAAATGATTTTTATTTTATTTCTTTGGTTCTGTGTTGCCAGATGTTGCAGCATTTCTTATTCTGAACGGTTTGGCTTCATATCAGGCCATTATAGACTGCAGAACATTTCTTATTACAGAATATGACTTGTCACCATCCCTTACCATGATGTTCCTTTCTGACAGAGTTACAGTTTGGGAGATTAGACTTCAAGTTGCAGAGGAAGATTAATGGGAGTGATCATGTTTTCTTCCAAGCCAGCCTGCACATTTTCACTGATAATTTCGTGAAAACTTCTGATAAGCTTCCAAGAGACTTCAGGATTTTCAAAACACGCCTTGAAAGCCACCAGGTTAACACAGTCATATCAAGACTGTTTTGTCACATGATGTCTCACCACAATAAGGTCTCACCGGAATTTTCACATATCCCTGTATTCTTGTAGGCATTCAGAGAAGCTCTGACCTACCTCTACGTTTATTAAGGAATTAGAGTTAGAATTTCAGCTTATAAAGGTAAAGGTTCCCCTCGCACATATGTGCTAGTCGTTCTCGACTTTAGGGGGTGGTGCTCATCTCCGTTTCAAAGCTGAAGAGCCAGCACTGTCCAAAGACGCATCCGTGGTCATTTGGCCAGCATGACTAAATGCCAAAGGTACACAGAATGCTATTACCTTCCCACCAAAGGTGGTCCCTATTTTTCTACTTGCATTTTTTACATGCTTTCGAACTGCTAGGTTGGCAAAAGCTGGGACAAGTAACGGGAGCTCACCCCATTACGCGGCACTAGGGAGTCAAGCCGCTGAACAGCCAGTTTCCGACAAGTTCAGTGTCTTAGCCACTGAGCCACCACATCCCTACTTTCAGTTTATACCAATGATGGTGCTCAGAAGAGAAGATAGAGTAGTTCTTAACTTACAACCACAATTGAGCCCAAAATTTCTGTTTCTGGTTGAAGCACTTGTTTAGTGAGTTTTGTCCCGTTTTATGACCTTTCTTGTCATAGTTGTTAAGTGAATCATTACAGTTCAGTTAGCAACATGGTTGTTAAGCGTATCTGGCCAGAGGCGGGCATCACATACTGTAACAACCGATTCGCCCAACACTGGAAATGTGAGCACGTGCTTGCATGTGGCATCACAAAACACGGCAATTCGCTCGTGGCGCCTTCCACACATGTGTGTGGTGTCAAAAACACAGCGATATAGGATGGGATTGCACCTCGGAGGGCGGGTGGGCCTGCCCAACTGCAGATTGCAACTATCAGTCTCCCAAGCCCACCACTGCATCTGGCTTCTCCATTGACCTTCCTTGTCAGAAGGTCCCAAAAGCAGAACACATGACCTCTGGATCCTGCAACCGTCATAAATATGAGTTGGTTGCCAAGCATGACCACAGAGATGATTCAACAGTTGTAAGTATGAAAAAGAGTTATGTCACTTTTTTTCAGTCTGTTGTAACTTGAAATGGTCACTAAATGAACTGGACTACCTGCACTGTACTTGATTGGATCACCCCTTTCTCTGTGATGTCTGATTTTTGACAAAGGTATCAAAGCCCCTTGTATTTTATGTCTTGCCTCTGATATTTAACCTGAGTAGATCAAAACCAACCTAGATGAAGTTCTGAGCCACCTCTTAAAAAGGGCAGAAAACGCAAGAGGCAAATGGTTCATTTCTTTATATTTTTTAAAAATTTAAGTTAAAAGAGGCCTATGGATTTCCTAGCATTTCAAACTTCACAGCTTCGGGCCTTGAGAATTGAAATTATAATCACCCAAACTTGAAAATTGCATTAAGTTGATGTAACATTCAGTTAAATTAACATGTCTCTTTGACAGCATATCAAATTTCTGAGCTAATATTTTCCCTTCTTTAATAAGTGTAAGCTGAGATCTCAATTAACTGATTACCTGGAGAACTTTTCGGAAGAGCCATAAAATGGCATCCTATAAGCACAAACTCTATACTCATTAAAGGTACATCTGAGAATGAAACTAAATGTGATAATGGCTTCTCTCAGTATTTAAACATGGCATTTTCCCAATTACTTCGTAAGAAATGTAAAAAATATCTGATTTTTTTTTTTGAAGGAACAAACACCAAATTGGCTATATAATTGAAAAACTTACCCTATGTTTACAGTTTGCTCTCATTTGTCCCTCCTCCCTTTGGGTCTCACTAGATGACCCTGTTTTATGGATGGGACTGGGGCATGTTCACTCCATAAATTAAATTTCATAAACTTCATAAAATTTAGGAAAATTTATTTCTAAAATAAATGAAATAAATAAGTTAATATGGAAAGAACCAGGGGTGGGCTGCTGGGGATTCGCAAGGGTTTGGGAGAACCTCTAGCTAAGATTCTGTGCAGTTCAGAGAACCCCCAAATTCCACTCCTGGCTGGCTCCACCCACCCCTCCCCTCCCCTCCCAGGAGTCCCCACGCAGCCTGTTTTGGATGCAAATAAGTGCAGGGCAGGCATGGAGGCTTAGGGAGGGTGAAAGGAAGGGTCTGTTTCCAGCCTCCAGAGGGCCTCCGGAGCTTGGGGAGGTTGTTTTTGCCCTCCCAGAGGCTCAAGAAAAGCCTCCAGAGCCCAGGGAGGGCAAAAATGCTCCTCCCCCTCCCCATGGTGCAGGAGGCTGACTAGGCCAAACCCACCATGGCCACGCCCACCCAGCAACCAGGCAGAGAACCCCTTGCTAAAATTTTTGAAGCCCACCCTTGGAAAGAGCAGAGATTATTGGAGATAGGTGGTCCCACAAACTCCAGGGCCTTGTTCTATGAATAGATTTATATGTCATAATCTGTACCTTGAATTGTATCCAGGAACCTACTGGGACCAAATCACTTGTGGAAGAATGACATTACATAGGCATACCACAGGGTGCCCATAACTATCCCTGTTGCTGTTCCTTGGACCAGTTGTAGTTTCTGGCTGTCCCAAAGATTGCTTTTTTCCAAGAGGCAGCTGGACCAGAAAGTCTATTTCTATTTTTTTCCGCCTTTCCCCTTTTGCTTTTCTTTTTTTTTCTTTCTTTCAGTCGGTCTTTTAGCATATAACATTTTTTAATAAATAGAAATAAAACCTCCCAGATCTTGTGGTTGTGAGCATTTTATACATAGAAATGTCCATCTATCAATTTTGGTTGTGAGGACCTGGCGGTGTCTCTTTCTCTCCACCTATCAATTTTGCATTCAGTTGAAGACCTGGATTCTGGATGATATAATATTATAATATATAATAGTACTATAATGTGATAATATTATAACACTATAATATAGGGCTGTCAAATCCATGGCCTGTGGGCCAGATGCGTCACGCGCTGGCCACACCCACACTCAGTTTAGCAAAGGGGAAAAAGTCACAATATCAGAGTTTGACACCCCTGCTATAATATTATAAAATTATAGTGTTATAATATTGAGTAGTGCAGTGGCCTAGAGGTGGAGCTCTTGCCTCATGATCAGGAGACCATGAGTTCGATCCTAGGTAGTGGCAGGTACTTCTCTCTCTGGGCACAATGAATAATTATCTGCTGTGAACCCTGCATTGGTGACAAGAAGGGCATCCAGCCAGTTAACATTCATCTCCATTCAGTTGCTCCAACTCCATCCTGATGTAGAGGGTTACAGTGTCATTAAAAGACAAAAAAAATAGTGTTATATTATTATTTCTTCAAAGACAATAACCATTATTGATGGAAACTTCTTTTTAGAAAATGAGTCACATATATAAGACAGGGAAAGGGCTAAGGAAGGAAGAGCTGTAAGGAACTCAGATTAAAATCTGAAAAAGGCTGCAAAAATGAGAGAGGGAAAAGAGATATCAAAGGTACAAATGTCAGGAAAACTACCCGTGAAGTGGTGGGGGGGAAAACATGCAAGTGATGGAAGGAAAAGAAAACAAAGAAAGCAGCTGTAAAGCCGAACAATAAAATACTCTGAACATCTCATCCTGGGAATATATGTTTGTTTACTTTTCAAACCTTTCTTGGTAGTTAGCCAAGAGAAGGCAGAACTGCCGAGCTTCAGAGAAAACTTGGCGGTTCATGACCATAGCATAAAAATGGCAGAGAGCCCAGATGTAGGACAGAGGCCTTAGAGCAATGGGAAAACAAACCTGTATTTCATGCCTTTGTATCCTGCTGTTCTTTGAAACTTATTTATTTATTTATTTATTTATTTATTAGATTTGTATACCGCCCTTCTCCTTACGGACTCAGGGCGGTGAACAGCCGAAATAAAAATTCAATACATAAAAGTTAAAAATTAAAACACATATACGTTAGGCTAAGAATTAAAATGCGGCAACGCTACAAACATTAAAAATTTTAAAATTTTAAAAATTCTTGTGATAACATCTACATACAGGGCTTTCAGTCTTTTCTACATGCGATATCTACAATAGCTTTTTCTTGATATTGGAATGTTTTGACATGTGTGTAGTATATAGTATGTGTCAACTCGCAAAGCATCCCTGGCCTGCTCTCAAGTTGCCATAAGCAAGGGGGGATGGGAAACCGACAAAACAGCATGGCAGCCAAAGTCTTATCTCTCTGCAGGCTGTATCCCAGAGTTATCCACAGCGGCCAGAGGGGAGTGGTCTATACAACCCACAAAATTGCTCCATAGGTGAATGTGATTTATGACACACCCTGGAGGGGAAGGGGGAAACAGGGTCATGACTGGGGCGTAAATTATATAGGATCAGAGCTGGCTTCAGTTGCCGACATGAAGCTCCTAATAAATAACTGAATTTCTTTTGAAGCTTGGCTTGAGACTCATGATTTAATTAGGGCATCCATCAGAACCCTGACAGTATGCTCCTAAAACTGATAACCTGGTACTACTTCTCAATGGAAGTGTTTTCAAATGTATGGGATTAGTTTTGAAACTCTGGGTTGTTGTGGTGAAATGTAGCCTGGATTCCCAGGAGGGAGGGCCTTCCAGAGGACCAAGAGGCAGCAAAGTTCAGATAGTTTGGTTGAGATAGACAGGATTAAGATGGCTCTCCTCTAGAAGTTCTCAGAGTACATGAGAACTATGATGCAAATGGTTTGCTTTACTTTGGCAAAATGTCTGTCTATACTGTGGGTGAGGAACAATAGAGGAAACTGCTTTGAAGTAACTCAGCATGTCTTTTTGGAATCTGACAGTTGCTCTAAATTTCTTTTCCTTAGAAGAAAATGGATGGCCTTTGTTCTTTGTGCTGAATCTCAGTTTCAAAGTGTATTTCCTCAAGTTATAATTTAGAATTAAAACCAATCAACCAGCCAACCAGCCAACCAACCGCAAAATGAATCATTCCACACTGTGCTAACTACTTACAATTATAACCATTTTCCCAGAAATGACTTAAAGCATCTTCTAGATTGCTCGGGCACTGCAAATGAAGTAGAAAACCTATCTATTATACGAGTGCCATGATTCTTGAAGGCAATATAGTATATAATACTGCTAGATCTGGGCTAACAAACTCCAGATATGGTAGCCCCACATAAGTCAATATATCATATAGCCTTAATATACAGATTAGTTCTAAAAACTGAGGATCAGGAAAACTCTAACAATTATTCATTTCTTCCAGATGGTTAACAGCTGAGAACCTGGCCTCATAAAACTTACAAGTTAACACATGTTAACTTGTAAGACACTTCAGAAAAAAAAGGGAATTGTTTTATGTACATTTATCTATTGTTACTACCAACTCTATTCCAGTTCAAAAGGAACAGAATTATAAATGTCTCTGCTGAACAGGACATAAAATGTAAGTTAAAGAGAAGATGTACACACGAGAGAAGCACCTTTGTAGTTTAAAGAATTCTACAAAGAGAATTGCAGGCCTTTGGGGTAATGTTTACATAGAAATCCATTGATTTGAGTTAAGGGTTAGTTCAGGATTAGATAAATACAGACATTTTTTTAAAAGAGTTCCTTTTTATTTTCGGAATAGGATTATTTTGGCTGCTGGCTACAATATTACAACAAAGGATGTCGTGGAGGAACAGGACTTTTGGGGACAAGTTCCTTTTGGAACTTGTCCAACCTTTGCCAACCTTTGCCTCTTTCAAAACACTGCCATGTAATACAATCCATAACTGCCAGTCCCTTATATTTAAACCTGTACAGGCCCTTTCCATTTGAATTGGAAACATTTGTGGCAGCGTACAGGTAATCCTCAATTTATAGTCACAATTGAGCCCCAAATGTATGTTGTTAAGTGAGAAATTTGTTAAGCTCCGTTATATGACTTTTTTTGCCTCTTTCGTTCAGTGAATCAATGCAGTTCTTATGTCAGGATAATGCAGATTGAAAGCTGACCAGCCACTGTAAGACTATGGACCAGGCGGATGAACTGAGGATGAGTCAGCAGGGTTATTGCCAGGGATGAAATTCAAAATTTTTTTTCCTACCGGTTCTGTGGCCGTGGCTTGGTGAGCATGGCAGGGGAAGAATATTGCAAAATCTCTATTCCCACCTCACTCTGGGGCCAGCCAGAGGTGGTATTTGCTGAATCGCTGAACTACTCAAAATTTCCACTACCAGTTCTCCAGAACCTGTTAGAACCTGCTGGATTTCACCCCTGGTTATTGCTGCTGTCTATATAAGGGAGGCCATGTGAGGGTGTCTCTCTCTCTCTCCTTGTGTATCATTCTCCTCATGTATCTGTATTGTAGTTCTCCGTGTAGAGTTAAAGAAGACTGATTGCTTGTCTGGTATGTGCCTACCATGTGTGTGTTTTTATATAGACATCTTGTATATAAACCACTGTTTGTAATGACAAAACCTCTGTGTCCTGTATTTTGCTCCTGAGTTGTCTCAAAATAGTAGTCACGCTGTAAATGCTCTGATATCTTAAATTAGAGATGCAGTTGTTTAAGTGAACTGGGATTCCCTGTTGACTTTCATTTTAAGAAGGTCACAAAAGTGAATCACATGACTCCGGGACATTGCAACCGTCATAAATGTGAGGCAGTTGGCAAGCATCCAAATGTAAATCACATGGCCATGGGGATGCTGCAATGGTCATAAGGGTGAAAAATTGTCATAAGTCACTTTTTTTCAGTACCATTGTAACTTTGAATGGTCATTAAATGAACTGTTGTAAGTCTGTATTTCTTTCCACAACACCACCAGGTAACAAGGTATCTGTTGCATCAAGTAACAGGGCATCTGGAGGATGGTGAAAGTGGCTAACAACAACAACAACAACAACAACAACAACAACAACAGATGGTAGCCTCAACTGAAGGACATCCCTATTTTATATGTATTGCACCCTTGAGAAGCCACTATTTAGCAGAATAGGTTAAAGTTCATTGAGTAGGATAACCCTTATTTTATTTTTTGTTTTATTTTTCATATTCAGAGGCCGTCCATTTCCCTCATAGAGTGTACAAATACAGTGGTATCTAAGTACTCGTCATTAATTGGTTCCAGGAGGCATGAAGAGTACTAAAAATGACGAGTGCCAAACAAACTTACCATGTGACCCTTTGTTTCATCCAGGAAAGACGTCCTGTCTCTCCCTTTTCTATGTCAGCGCCCTTCCCAACATAAGCAACTTTCTGTCCATTCCCTGTAGCCATCCTCCTTTTCTTATCACAGTGCAGTATTGAACAAACAACGAGTCCCGGGACAACATTTTCACATCAAAATGTGTCAGGTACAATATTCAATGAGGTTTGGAGCAGTTAAATACCGAGATAGATATAAATCCATATATAAATTTAATAATAAAAACTGTTTAAAACTTTTGAAGGAAAAGTCACCATGGCATCTGAACCCAAATTGTGATTTAAGGTATTTTCCAGCTAAAAATTTGCTTCACTCTTTCTACCTCAATTTTTCATAAACAGTTCTCTGGGGTCAAATTGCCCCCAGGAAAGTAATACTTTCCCCACTACAATGTTTTCCATTGTGTCATCATTTCCGCTGTCACATCCCAATGCTCTTCACCACTTCTGCCTTTGGTTCTTGTCAGTTCACCAGAAAATGTCTCGCCTGATGTAATCCTAAGGCAATTTCGGTTCGGATCAGGGAAATCAGTAGGCGTAGAATAAACTCTCGAGTCCTCCATTTGCCTTAAACAAATGTTTAATTAATAGGAGCAACGGCTCCTTTCTTTGCATGTGTAATGGCTTTAAACACAAGGGTAACATAGATTGTCAAGTCACATTACTTTGCAGCTTCTGAACCATGCTGTGCAACAGGCTATAGTTTAATAGGCTGTGTCAGAAAATGTGAGAGGAGACAGAGCTTCTTTTTTTTACATGTGGGAAGATACTGGATTTTTCCTGAGAAGGTGATGAATATTCAAAATGGCTTATGTATTACTAATTTAGTAATCATCCATTTCTCCAAGACAAATACATCTAGGTTCTCCTGCTTTACTGAGCTGTGTTTCAGCATCCTTATACTGCCAGTCAACAGACACAAGCTCTTTTACTTGGGTCAGTCGTAGCTGTGTCTTAGAGAAGATTGCTTAGGGGTAAATGCAGAAGCTAAAATCCAGGCAATGGACAAAGGTAAGGAGGAACATACTTGTGATCAATCTTCCTTGGTGATACCTTGCTTTGGAGTGTTGGCAGTGCCTTTGTTTAGGTCAGGGGTGTCAAACTCAATTTCATTGAGGGCTGCATCAGGGTTATGTTTGACCTTGGTGGGCCGAGTGGGCATGGCCGGGGTGGACTTGGCCAGGATGGGCATAGCCAACTCGACATCCTGCAGCCTTCTGCAAGAAAAAATGAAGCCCAGGAGGGCCGTGCACAGCCCTCTTGGGCTCTGTTTTCACTGACAGAGGGCTGCAGGAGGCCGTTGCAGCCAAAAACAGATCTTGGGAGGACTGCACGTGGCCCTTGCAAGCTTCATTTTCACTGGCAGAGGCACCACGGGCTGGTCCTTTGCTATTGCCAGGATGACCCTGTGGGCCAGATCTAAGCATCCCATGGGCCGGATCTGGCCCACAGGCCTTGAGTTTGACACCTCTGATTTAGGTTATCCCACATGCAATGTGACCTGAAGCAAGTTAACACAGAGATGTATCTTAAACTGAACTTAAGAGGATGTAACTATCATTATATACGATAATGATTATGAATATCAAGTCTTTGGAGGGCACTTGTGGAGGTATGAGTTCCATAGAACATAGAATCATAGGGTTGAAAAGGACTTCAGAGCTCTTCTAGTACAGCCCCCCGCTCAAGGTAGAAGATTGGTCAAATGGCTGTCCAGTCTATTTTTGAAAACCTCCAGCGATGGAGCACCCACAACTCTAGGAGGCAAATTATTCCATTGATTAATTGTGCTGTCAGAAAATTTATCCCTACTTCTCGGTTGGATCTCACTTTAACAAGCTTCCACCAGTTATGTCTTGTCGTGCCATCTATGCTCTACTCTGTGACAGCCCCTCAAGTACTATAAGACAATTATCATGTCGCCAAATCTTTCTCTTTGATAGGCTAGACATACCTAGCTCTCTCATTCATCATAGGTTTTAGCCTCCAAATCCTTCATCACCTTTGTTGCTCTTCTCTGCACTCTTTCTAGGACTTCAGCGTTTTTAATTTATTTATTTATTTTTGTATTGTGGTGACCAGAACTGGATGCAGCATTCCATGTGTGGCCTCACTGGTGTAATATAAAGTGGTATTATCACTTTTTGCGATATTGATGCTATCCCTCTGTTGATGCAGCTTAGGACTGCATTGACTTTTTTGGCAGCTGCAGCACATAGGATAGGATAGGATAGGATAGGATAGGATAGGACAGGACAGGACAGGACAGGACAGGACAGGACAGGACAGGACAGGACAGGACAGGACAGGACAGAATAGAATAGAATTCTTGATTAGCCAAGTGTGATTGGACACACAAGGAATTTGTCTTTGGTGTATATGCCCTCAGTGTACATAAGGAGAATAAAATACATTCATCGAGAATAAAAAGATACAACACTTAGTGGTAGTCAAGGTTACTAATAAGCTATCAAATCATACTAGGAAACAAATAAAAACAATATAAATTGAAAGATACAAGCAACATAGTTAGAGTAGTAAGTGGGAAGAGATAGATACCAGTAAGGAAGAGAAGAATAATAGTAATACAGTCTCAGTAAATTATTTGACAGTGTTGTGGGAATTAGTTGTTAAGCAGAGTGATGGCATTCGGAGGAAAACTGTCCTTGTGTCTAGTTGTTTTGGTGTGCAGTGCCCTATAGCATCATATTGTGGGTAGAAGTTGAAATAATTTATGTCCAGGATGTGAGGAATCTGTAGATATTTTCACAGCCCTCTTTTTGACTCGGGCAGTATACAGGTCTTCAATGGAAGGCAGGTTGGTAGTAATGTTTTTTTTTTCTGCAGTTCTAATTATCCTTTGAAGTCTCTCTCTGTCTTGATGGGTTGCAGAGCCAAACCAGACAATTATGGAGGTGCAGATGAGAGACTCAATAATTCCACTGCAGAACTGAATCAGCAGCTCTTTGGGCAGTTCGAGCTTTCTGAGTTGACACAGAAAGAACATTCTTTGTTGTGCTTTTTTGATGATGTTTTTGATGTTAGCTGTCCATTTTAAGATGGCTCTTATTAAGCAGTGGTCCACTAGGACACCCAGATCTCTCTCATAGTTAGTACTGTTGAGCCAGGTACCCCCTATTTTGTATTTATGCATTTGGTCTTTCTTACCTAAATGCAGGTCCTTCCTTTTTTCACCACTAAACTGCATCTTGTTGGATAGGGCACAATCTTCATCTTTGAAGGCCAAGTCTGTCAAGATCAAGAACATTGCTACCATCTCATCCTATGTCAGTTTCACTCTAATCTTTTCTCATTGCTCAGAGTTCCTGACTTTGGAAGAATTCTTGATAAACTAGGATTCCAATCACAGAGGATTTTATGCTTGGAAAAGTGAATACAGTAAGG
Source organism: Masticophis lateralis (assembly GCA_030761175.1). Classification (NCBI taxonomy): domain Eukaryota; kingdom Metazoa; phylum Chordata; class Lepidosauria; order Squamata; family Colubridae; genus Masticophis; species Masticophis lateralis. The sequence goes on from JAUDYJ010000003.1 coordinate 201,150,043, forward strand.
ATTGTTTTTCCACCTTTCATCTTAGTTGGGAAAGTTGGAATGGTCTTGAAGGATTGGAATATTGGGGATGGAACAGTATGGTCCTGTAGACCTTTTGTGTATAGATATTATTTGAAAGAATCAATTGAAAACTTTTTAAAGTATCTAAGCTGCAAATTTCTAGTGTTAGGTCAGGAGTGCTCAATATTGCCTTGAATCTTGTGGGTTGAGAAATGATTTAGCAGGACAGAATTTTCAAGGGAACAGCTCAAATCTGTAACATATCCCAATAGTCACCCTAAATCTTAAAGAATATATGCTATGAAATGTTTTCAGTTTCTTGGGAAAAGGACAGACTAATGTCACATTGATATATCACACAACTCCAAAGATCTGGAGTACCATGAAGAACATCAATCAACATCAATCAACATCATTCTGGCTGCCAAGATTTGGTGGGTATAAAATAGAGAGCCAGAACATTGAAAAGTTGCATAGAAACTTTATTCTAAATAGTCATACACTGTAACAATATATACCACAGTTTGGAATCTATTAATTATACAGTATTAATATAATATGACGTGCATACATAATGTATCTTTTATACAACTTGGTATTTGAAGAAGGTGCTTAAAACCTGAATGAGGAAAATGCTTTTGAGATAAAGTCCATCGGTTTAAAGAAATGTGAGTGCAAATTGAAAAATAATGTTGTAATGAAATGAGTATGAAATCCAGGCACTTCATAGATGTACTGAATTTTACATGATAAGAGAGTTAATTCATCATAGAGATACTTTAATGACAAAAGTTGAGCTTCTTCTCATAAATAAAAGTCAGAAGGCATCATTGTATTTACACTTGAGATTTATCCTTGTATCTCTATAAATAAAACACACTGCTTAAGAGATACTTCATCATATATTAGAGTCTGCTTGGAAGAATCTTGCTTATGCTTGTCATTATTTTCATAATTTCAGCACAGGAATAGACTCCATCTCCTCATGGAAAATTTGGCACCATAATTTTCAGATTTCAATATATTGTATATAGCCAACTTTTGAGGACAATGGATATCTGGAAATTTTATACCACCATCCCTCAAATCAGTTGACTGAATTTCAGCAATTGATTGAATTTCCCATTTGTGAATTCTACTAGACTTAGATTAGGTTCTATAAGTCAGTGGCCCCCAACCTTTCAGGCACCAGGGACCGGTTCCACGGAGGGCAGTTTTTACATGGACCTGGCCGGGGAGTGGGGGGGCGGGAGGGCATGACTTCACCTGCTGGCTGGAACTTGTGCATGCATGTATGGGGCTTTGTTCCTTGCATGGCCCAGTTCCTGGAGGGTTGTGGAATGGTGCAGGTCCCCAGCTCAGAGGTCGGGGACCCCTGCTACAAGTGTTAAGTTCTTATCATATCCAACATATTGAAATACAAAGGAGAAGGAGATGAGGGGACTACACTCTGTCATATTTCCTAGCTTCTACAATAGTTTCTCATATACCATATTGTTGTTTAGTAATAGACCTAGGTTTTCTTTTGCATGAATGGAGAGCTTTGTTTTATTCACAGATGACACTGAGATCCAGCAGATGATTTAGCTGGCGAAATAAGAGAAGCAAAATTTAATTTTGTTTTTCCTTTCCTTTCCTTTCCTTTCCTTTCCTTTCCTTTCCTTTCCTTTCCTTTCCTTTCCTTTCCTTTCCTTTCCTTTCCTTTCCTTTCCTTTCCTTTCCTCCTCCCCTCCCTGCCCTTCCCCCTCCCCCTTACTCTCACTTCCAAGCTTCTGTTTCTATTCCTGAAAACTTCCCAGTATTCTGCAATATTTTTGGAATGCAGAAGACATTGTAGAACAGGGGTGTCAAACTCAAGGCCCGGGAGCCGGATCCAGCTGATGGGGTGCTTGGATCCAGCCCACGGGGCTCCCTGGAAACAGTGAAGGACTGGCCTGTGGTGCCTTTATACACATAAAGCCTACAAAAAGGAAAGAAAACAAATACTGTACCTTTACAGGGAGGATACATGGGATGAGGGTGTGGCTAACTGATGAGGGTTTATAAGCCCAAAATAGATCTATCTTAGTCTCCCAACGGGCAGCAGAGGGTTTGCTGGCTGCCAGAAAAAAAGCCTAGAAACTAGTGGATTGTGATTTCACTGAACTAGGGCTGCATAAAAATCTTGGTTTACGTAGGAAGAACCTGGCTAAAGAGAAATACACATAAAGCCTGAACTGTGGCACTAGGTGTACTACAGAAGAAAAAGTACAGATGTAGAGCTAAATAAAGCAGATGCTTTTTGTGCACTAGATTTAAATGTTGCATATTCTGAAAATAATTAAGGCAATATTTCTCTGTTTCAATCAAACATCTTTTGAAAGACATCCACAGGAATCTGAAAAAAGGCACAGTTGTTTCGAGGAAACACTGTAACTAATAAAACTCTTGAAGTAACAGATGTACTTGGCTGAGGTCCTAAATGTTTTAACAATACGGAGCTTTAATAACAAATAGACTTTCTACATACCTGATATTTCTATGTAAATAGAAAAGAAAGCAGTCTGGTGCTGGAGGGCAGAAAAAAAGAGAGGAATAAAGCCCCCTTCCCACCCACAGAGTTAATGTGATCTAGGCTTCCTGTAAAAAGCACACAATTAGTCCCAAAACCCCCTCTTTTTATTTTAACGGTTGTTAATTATGTTCATTCACAGTCTGTAATGTGTCACAAATAGTTTGTAAAGAGTCCGACAGAAGTCTGCCACAGGATAAGGCTGATAAACACCCACCTTGATCTCCCTTGACACGCTGCCAAAGACCTAATTGGCAATTAGCTTTACAAGGCCACACGGAGCACAGAGTCAAAACGGAGCTTCAGAATTTAAACCGACCAGAACAAACAAAGTTGCTTCCTGCAAAGGCTCACGTACCTTTGCTCCTCCTTTATGTCTTATGGGAGGGGCCAATCATCTCCAAGCCCTACTCCTGAGTTGTCCCTTTTGTTTTAACTGTTCTTGCCTTCTGGCAGCTCTGCACATTTACGCACTGGGAACAGGCTCCCCCTGTTCCTCTGCCTTGCTGATGTCCGACTTTGGAGGCTCCGGAGGCAGCACATAACTCCCAGATGGCCCTGGCCCCCTCTCTGCCTCCAATGCAGAGCCCTCATCTGAGTCTTCTCCAGACTCCAGACTCCAGGACTCCCCAACCTCCTCACTGTCTGACTCTGCTGCCAGCTCCGCAGGCTGCCAGTGGACCATAACAATATGTATATACAGTGTTTTTATTGCTATTGGAGCTTAGTGCATAGTTTATTCATAAGACTTTTAGGGCATGAGTATTCATGCGTATCTATCTATAAAGGGGAAGTATGTATACTATAAATCTATACAAGTAGGCAAACAAAACTTAAATAAATGGTGTAGACTGGACTAAACACTAAACACCATGCAGACCTAAAGCTATTTTTATTAGGCCTGCTGAAGTAACAACCTCTTGCAAGTCTTCCCACATCACTTTATCATCAGGTAAATAAGGGAAGTACTTGTCTGAGATGATTTCTCAAAATTAGTTTCTTGGAATTGACTCAAATCTGGCTTTTCTGATCGTTGCCTTGGCAGCAGATCATCCCTCTGTCCTTCATCTTCTTCACAAATGGTTTAAGAATTTCCACCCCTCTTCTTTGGAAGGCAAGTACTCACTTGGTAGTTTCTCCTCCTCTTCTGTGCTTATCTGCAGCACAGACATGTGGATGCTATCTATCTCTCTCCTTAACACAATCTTGCCTGGTTATTCAGCATCTGAACCAGTTTGCTTTCCACCAGCAACAGTCCAGGGTTGCCTTTTCCATTCTGCTGGCTCTTTGGTTTCATCTGCCTGAGGCACTTTCCTCAGTGGCAGTGAATCCTCTGGCTCTCCTAGCTGTGGCCTCTTTTGCTATACATACAAACACTTCTCATTCCAGCAGCATCTCCTGTCAAGCTAGGGAAAAAAAATCTCTACCTGTCTACCTACTATGGCTTCTTTCATACTTATTTCTCTTGAAACCTACATGCCAGTTTGTAAGCAATTCTATCTTAAATGCCATGACCCTTTTACTTCAACTCCCTGAGTACTGTTGGAAGAAAAATCCATCTGGTTCAGTTCCAAGCTGGGAGAAAGACACTGGAAACATGGAGGCTGATTAGAAAGATGGTTTAATGATGAACAGAACCACCAGGGTTTATGGTTCTGGTGCAGCTGACCAATTGGTTTGAGGAGTACATGGATTTTTATAAGTTTCAGAGATGCTGCTAGGAGGAGGGTTGTGCCGTGTTTGAAATGCTGTTAGGAGACTGCGCAATGTAGTGAACTCTGTGTTTTCTGCTAAATGGTAGTGGGTTAATCCTATTAGGTCCTGAAGGATCATGTCCTGTTCTTCTTAATCCCATCATCCTGGAGCTGAAAGTCTTTTGTTTTGTAGATAGGCTGGCCCAGTCTTTCTTAATGGGCACAAAATATCTGCTGGGGGCTATTAAGAAAGACTGAGTCTGTTTCCTGCCTCTAAAAAAAACCTCATGTTTCTCCATTTTTCATTTAGGGAAATATAATATTCTGCCTTTTTAAATATTCCTCAAAATATCTCATTCTTGGGCGGGTGGGTGGGTCTTCCCACAGTACCGAAGACCTGCTCCAGACAGACTACAGTAGGAAAACCCTCCACAAAGTTTGATCTTGACAATGGCACACAGTTTTCTGTGCAAAGGCAGTTCATCCTCCCACATCCATGTATTATAATTTACTAATAAGGATAATCTCTCTCTCTCTCTTTCTCCGTCCCCCCTCCCCCCTCTCTCAGATAAACACACACATACATTCTCTCTCTTACTTATTCTTTCTCTTATTCTTTCTCTTCCTCTTTCTCTCCCTCCCTCTCTCTCTCTCTTTCTGTGTCTCTCTCTGTCTCATTCTGTCTGTCTGTCTGTCTGTCTGTCTGTCTGTCTGTCTCTGTCTCTGTCTCTCTCTCTCTCTCTCACACAAACACACACAAAGACACACAAACACACACACCAAGGTTGAAACAGAATAGGCCAATTTCTCCCCGCCCCTACCCACACCATTATTTGCTTTGGTGTTATTTTCCCCCCCAAAGTTCCTCGCATCCAACAATTACCTTCCAAGTCATTTCTTGATATGAAACGACAATTAGCGAGTCACCACAGACATTATTTTTAAAAAGATTCTTCAGGTCAAAAAACTCTAATTAACCTTATTCATTTTGAGAGCCTTAATAATAATTGGAAGCAAATCTTGTTGAATATGTTTTTTTTTCCAAGGGAAAATGACCAATGATTTTTTTCATATAGAGTATTAGTAAAATTATAGAGGTATATATAGAGAAAGAAGAGAGGACGAAAAACAACTGTTTTTGGTTTTTGTGGTAAAATGCTGTATAATGTTTATTTGCTTGGTGGATACTCAGGGGTGGGCTTAAAATTTTTTACCAAGGAGTTCTCTGCCCGGTTGCTGGGTGGGCGTGGCCATGGTGGGCATGGCCTAGTCGGCCTCCTGCATCACGGCAGGGGGAGGGCGTTTTTGCCCTCCCTGGGCTCCAGAGGCTTTTTTCAAGCCTCCAGGAGGGCAAAAATGGCCTCCCCGGGCTCCGGAGATCCTCTGGAGGCTGGAAGCGGGCCTGTTTCTGGCCTTCCTAAACTTCCAGTAGGCTGTTTTTCACCCTCCCTGAGCCTCGGCGTGTGCCCTGCACTTACCTATATCCAAAATCGGCCGTGTGAGCACTCCTGTGAGGGGCAGGGTGGGTGGGGCACAGCCACCCAGCAATGGGATTTGGGGGTTCTCTGAACTGCACAGAATCTTAGCTAGAAGTTCTCCTGAGTTCCTACGAACCCCCAGCAGCCCACCTCTGTGATACTATAACATGGTGTCAGGCATATAAAGTTCCAATTAAACTGATTTATTACTTCTCATGCATATGCACAGGAATCTATTCAACTAATTGGTTGCTATTTTGGCTCTAGATAATGGCTCATGGAATTCAAGAGGGGTTGGATATAATCCGGTTGTAGAGGTAGAGATTCTAGGCTGATTCCTCTTTTGACCCCACCTCCAGCTTCTGCTGCTCCTTCGCCTACACATGAACTCCAAAACACCATTCTCTTATTACTATTAATATTGACTGTCAGCATTTACATTAATAACGCCGAATGTCAATATTGTGAATTCTCTAACACTGGAAGTTTTTAAGACGAGATTGGACAACCATTTGTCTGAAATGGTATAGGGTTTTCTGCTTGAGCAGAGGACAAGAATACCTCCAAGGTCCCTTCCAATACTGTTATTCTGATTAAAATATTTTTATATATTTCAACGATCTCTACTTTGATTTCAAAATTAAATAGTTTCAAAATCATGATTTAGTCTCTGACATTTCCTAGATTTATCACATTTGTCTATTTTATGATTTATTTTAACTTTATTGTAACTTCCACTCTGGTTTTTTTTTTTTTTTGGTATTTTTTACTCTACTAGCATACCACAGCTTGATTGTGGATTGATTAATATAATATTAAAATAATTTAAATATTAATTCACTATGAGGGAGGGAGGGAGGGAGGGAGGGAAGGAGGGGGAGAGAGAGAGAGAGAGAGACCTTCATTGAAACTTCTGAGGAATCATGTCAAGGACTGAATTCCTATCTGTTAAAAAGGCCAAGTGGAAAATCCTGATTAATGTTAAAGCTGATTATTTCACTCTCTGTAATCTTCAGAAGTTCTGCAAAAGTTTTTTTTTAAAGTAGTATTATTTTTACATTCCCCTTGCAAGTAGCAGCTAATACACAGTGGAAACATGAATGCATTCAGATATTTATTGCAGTGCGGTGTTTGAAAGGCATTCACAGAGCCATTCTTGTGGGAAATTTGACTCCAACCAAGGAGATACAATGTCATAGATATCTCATCATGTCAGTTTGCATAATGTTGTAATTCATACAGCTTCACTGGAGATCCATGAATTGCACAGATTTGTATTGTTTGTTTTTTTTTTAAAAAAACACATTGCAATTTCTAATTTAAAATTACAGTCTTCTGTTTTGACTTTGAAGCTATTGTCTCAGAAGGTGGCAGCACCTGTCTGGACTTGGAGTCTGTTAGCTGGTCTTGATTATAACTTCCCTCAGGGAATCCTGGGACTATAAATTAATTTGGGAAGTTAAAAAAAAAACCCTCAAAGAGGATAATGAGAAATAGGTTTCATACTGCTTTCAAGAAAACTGCATGGATGCAGCCATAAAATTGCCAGGAGTTAGGTTTAATTGCATGGATGGAGAGAAGATACAGATTAAGATTTTTGGATACCCACACTTTGAATGACATAGGCCAGTGATGGCTAACCTTTTTGCCATCACATGCCAAAAGTGGGGGGAGTGCGGGAGGTTGCATGCACATGTGCCCACACCCATAATTCCATGCACCCCACCCCCCTGTGCACAACCACCCCGTGCTCCCCCCACTTTTGGCACATGATGGCATGGTGGGCCCAGTAGGCCTGTTTTTCGCCCTCCCCAGGCTCCAGAGGCTTTCTAGGAGCCTGGGGAGGGTGAAAACAGCCTTCCCCATCCTCTGGGGGCCCTCCGGAGGCCAGAAACAGCCTGTTTCCTGACTTCTGGTGGGCCCAGAAGGCCTGAAAATTAGCTGGCTAGTGCATGCATGTTCACTGGAGCTGAACTTGCGGGCCCACCAATATGGCTCTGCGTGCCACCTGTGGCACGTGTGCCATAGGTTCGCCATCACGGACATAGGCAATAGACTGATTGTAGACAGAAAGATTGGCAGTTTAAGATCCAAGTACTGTGTGAACTCCTATTCCTGCCTCAGCGCCTTCCAACCTAGCAGTTCAAAAGCGTGCGAACAGGTACTACTTCAGTGGGAACCTAACAGTATTCTGTGTGCCTCAGCATACAGTCATGCTGGCCACATGACCATGGAAGCATCTTCTGACAAAGATAGCTCCCTTGCCAAGAAAATGGAAATGGGTACCATCCCTTAGAGTCAGACATGATTGAGCAGACGAAATCTTTTTTTTTTTTAAATTTTATGAAATACTTATATCAGAAGGTTTGAACAACACTGACATTTTGTAGGAATCTCATGGAAATCTAACATTAGGAATCAGAATCCAACAAATTCTGGTGCTTTCTTGTTGGTAATTTTATTTGTTAAAAGATAGAAGAAAGAAGTGTTCTGACCTAAACTTCCCAAGAGCGCGAAGCAGACTCCTTGTCCTGATAAAACTTCTTTTATTTAGATTAAAAGGAATTCCCTCTCCAGCAAAGTCCCGGCAAACAGTCTTTTATGAGATTTCACAACTACAGACCTTTATCAGGCTTGGAGAGTTGTCAGGCCAATATCTTCCAAACAACATGCTGAAACAACAGCAATTACTTGGCAAGAAGTCAGGAACAGATCTTCACCCTAATGAATTGAACTAATTGTCACCTGCCAACTCCCCTCCCCTTCACTCCTCTTTATTCCCTATGGGAGGGGCCATTCACTGTCCACCTGTGCCTTTACTCCCGAGTCAGCCCTTGTTCCTTAACCGTCCCTTCTCCTGGCAGCTCTGCACACGCACACATCAGGAACAGGCTCCAGCTGTTCTTCTGCCCCACTGATATCCGATTCCAAAGGCAGCTGATAACTGTTGGACGGCCCTGGCCCCATCTCTGCCTCAGATGCAGAGCACTCATCAGAGCCTTTCTCAGACTCCAGGACTGGTCCATGTTCCTCCCAACCTCCTAACTGTCTGAGTCTTCCACCAGCTCCACTGGCCGCTGGCGGGCCACAACAGTAAGGTGACTTACTATCTTGAACCAAACTGTTACCAAGTAGAAGAATTGGTTGAAGAAGGGAAGGTGACTGGAGAGAAGGATCATATTAGAGCCTTGGTGGTGCAGCGGACTAAGTGCTGTTATGTAGCACTTGGCTGCCAACTGCCAGGTGCCTGCAATTAGTGTGAGTTCAAATCTCACCAGCTCAAGGTTGACTCAGCCTTCCATCCTTCCGAGTTAGGTAAATTGAGGACCCAGACTGTGGGGGCAATAAGCTGACTTTGTAGAAACACCGCTTATGGGGGGCCAAAAGCCCTACTAAGAAGGTATATACAAAAGAATGAAGGCTATTGCTATAAGTGCATTGTAAGCCACCCTGAGTCTTTGGAGGAGGACGGCATATAAATTGAACAAACAAACAAACAAACAAACATTATCCTGTATCCATGCACTGGGGTGTTCCAACAGATCTCTAGTTAAATATGAAGTAACAGGATTAGATGACCTCTGGGATTACTTCCAACTCATATTTTTATGAACAAGTGTTCATAAAAATGTTTATGAACATATGTTAGACCAGATAATTAATTGTATCTGTGTATTATCCAATTACTATCCTCTCCACACAAGTGTTCTGAAGGAACATTTCTAGTTTTGTGAGAGGTTTTAATGAATGAAGCTAGCAAGGAAGGATTAATGGTTCTTGACCTAGAGTGAACCATATGTTTAGATAGATCATGAGCTTCCAAACGTCATCAAGGAAATGATTAATGTGACCTAATTAGAGTACTGCCACTATAGTGCTGGAGAAGGAAATTCTGTTCTATTTTTTCCTGCCAATTCTCACTTAGTTTGATGGAAGAGAATTTGCTTTGTATTCTTTCAAAGGAAAGGAGGATGTTGGAGAAGTTCTCATGAGTGGAGTCATAGACAATAGGAACAGGGCAAATGCACCATGCTATTATCCAGCTAATCATGCAACTTTTCTATTTACATCAAATGTTATGCTGCCATTACCCAATCAGGTTATTTATGCAATGGTGTCAAGATTCATGTAGCATCAATTTGATATTATTGACATCACTGTGAATGGATGGAGGCTAGATTTTTTGCACTTGGTGGCCTAGTGGTTAAGATGCTGGACTTATTGACCAGAAAGTTGGCAGTTTGAGACTCAAGTACTACATGATGGGGTGAGCTCTTGTTCTTGTTCCAGCTTCTGCCCTTATTCTTAACACTGGTACACCACAGGGTTGCATGTTGAGTCCCTTGCTCTTTATGTACATGACTGCATTCCCATTCATGCCAGTAATACTATTAAATTTGCAGATGATACAAGTGGTGGGACACATCTCCGGGGTGGAGCGGTGAGGAATGAGTCTGTCTATCAAGTTGAGGTGGACCGGTTGCTTTCATGGTGTGGAGACAATTACTTGGTCCTTAACACCAATAAGACCAAGGAGCTTATAGAGGACTATAGAAGGAATAGATCAGATATCCAGCCCTTAGTTATCAAGGGAGACCAAGCAGAGGAAATGGCTAGTTTTAAGTTTCTGGGTTTTAGCATAAAAGAGTACCTGACCTGGGGCACTTACATTGCAGCACTGGTCAAAAGGGCTCAGCAGAGATTATACGACCTGAGACTTTTCAGGAAACAACAACTGAATGAAAAACTGCTGGTGACCTTCTACCGTTGCACCCTAGAGAGTATTTTGACTTACTGCACCTGTGTATGATTTGCCAATTGCACAGTGGCAGATAGGACAGCACTCCAGAGGGTTAACATCATTGCCCAGAGGATCATTGGTTGCCCTCTCCCCTCTTTGGAAAAGCTTTAGAGCTCCCGCTGCCTTAAGAAAGTTCAAAACATTCTTAAAGATCTATCTCATCCTGGGTACCCTTTTTTTCAGCTAGTAGCATCTGGCAGATGGTACAGGACAATAAAAAAAAGGACAAATAGGCTGAAGAACAGCTTTTATCCCAGAGTAGTAACTATATTGAATTCAACTGTATAGTGCAATATTAATGCAATATCAGGAGTTTTCAATACAATTGTATAGAATGAGAAATTACTGCAAAATACCCATTTCCTCCCCATCAGCTGGGACTCAGGAGGCAGAGAATAGATGGGGGTGGGCCCAGTCAGGTGGTATTTACTGGTTCTCCAAACTACTCAAAATTTCCGTTACCGGTTCTCCAGAACTGGTCAGAACCTGCTGAATACCACCTCTGGTCTGTACATGTTTTTTTCTTTGACTCTATCATAATCTCTTCACTGCTCTGTAGCTTCCCTGGCTGCTCATCCCATGAAGTTTCTTCAGATCAGGAAATCTAACTACTGAGGAAAATTCCAAATGATTGGATGATTGATTGATAGATTGATTGAAAGAGTGGGAGTAACAATTCTTAGTAACCCCCAACAAGAACCCCACCAAAAGCAATCTGACGTACATTGTAGAGATGCTGCCAAAGGCAGCATCTCTGCAATAAGATGAAAGTCCTACAGAATGCAGTCTTTCCACCTTCCTATTCTCCCAGTTTAACCTGAGCAGGTGCAGTGGCTATTTCGGGAAGAGATGGACTAGTCCAGGGGTGTCAAATTCGATTTCATTGAGGGCCGCATCAGGATTGTGTTTGACCTTACAAGGCTGGGGTGGGTGAGGCCAGGGTAGGCGTGGCCATCTTAATGTCACTTGTGTCGGGGGCAACTGTGGTGGCCTGAGCACTCTGCCAGTGAAAATGGGCTCCTGAGCTCTGTTTTCAGCTGCAACTGCCTCCTGTAACCCTCTGCCAGTGAACATGAAGCTCAGGAGGCTCTCCTGAGCTCCATTTTCGCTGACAGAGGCACCATGGGCCGTCCTTCACTGTTTGCATGGCAGCCCTGCGGGCCATATCTAAGCACCTCATGGGCTGGATCCGTGCCCCGGGCCTTGAGTTTGACACCCCTGGACTAGTCCCACTTCTCTGATCCAGGTTTTCATTACACCTGAATATCAGCAGTCACATCTAGGAATAAATCCTGCATAACAGAAATTACCAGGGACCAACCTGACACTGAAGAGCTGGACCTTTACATTATTAATTAATTTGACAATAACACCCATCACAAAATTCATATGACCCAACCACATCGGTTTTAGAACAAAGAAATATAACTCACATTTCAACCATTTAATGAGAAGCAATAATATTTGCAGTTTGTATAGCTCATTCTACCTTGCAACACATGAATTATCTAATTAGAAATGACTAACAGAAAATGCTTTTAACTCCCTGAAGACAAATGAAAAGAAACTCCATCCTTTATATTGCCAACCATTAGATGCGCCCTTATCCTTCACAAATAGATTTTCTGAACTGAAAACACAAGTCATGTCTATTCTTCTTAAACCTTTAAAAAAATCTCTCTTTTTTTAACAGCTTGAGTAGTTGCAGGGAAAAAGAATAAAAAGAGGAGTAGCAGGGAAGAAAACCAACACATTTAATATAAAACCAGTTTCCCCCCTGACATTCAGAGGTCTTGAAAAGCAGTTTATTACAGATCTGGTGGACATTTGGATATTTAATTAAATGTCAAGTACATATTTGCTGTAGGAACAAAGATGAAGATTTCATTCATTCATGATCTGTTTGTTATGCGATTACTCAGACCTAAAATATATCAGCTGCTAGTACCTCCTCAAAGGCACTTACATATTTTAGGGGGTCAAAAATCTAATTAACCCTAACTATTGTGTTTAGAATGTTGAATAATGTCAAATGAGTTCATGCTGACAACCTATTTTTGGCTCAGGGATTTATATGCAACTCTTCCCACACCAATTCTATCTCCAATGTCCTTTAATGTTATTTTTCAAAAAGATCAAAAGAGGAGGGCTAGCAAAGGGCCCATGGGAACTGATTGTTGAGTGGTTACTGTCCATGTTAATTAATGTATCAATATATTATAACTGTTAAACTGTAATGGTAATATTCATAATTGTTGTATTATATTTTTATTACCTGTAAACTATTTAGAGCTCATCCAGATTGAAGCAGGGATAAATCGCATAAATAAGAATAAAAAAAAATAAACCACTTTGATATAGAACACCTTTGATTCCAGTGAGGACTCCATCTTTGGACCAGAATGGAACAACTTGCCATGGCAACTTGCATCAGAACAATTCAACAAGTACAAAAGTTAAATTAATTTCAACAGAACCGTGGCCAATAATAATAAAATAAAGTCAATCCAGAACTACAAGAGTTACAATAATTTTGATGAAAATGTAGTCACCAATAATAAAAGTAACTGAATGAAATGATTAATACAGTATTGAACTGTCCTGCAGTGAGTTGGCCATGTCAAGTTGTCCTAGCCCCCATTGGATAGTTCCACTGAGTCAGGCTGTAGCGGGAAAACCCACTTTCCCAAATGCAGGACACAAGACCACAAAAGTTGGAGAACACAGGTTTATTTGCTAGCAAAGGTTCGGAGCATTCACATGTCAAATGCCCAAGGTGTGCCTTTTATACATTTTGCAATTTTAGCCACGCCAGAGGCGTTACGCTTCTGACTCTATTTCCATATATGGGTATACCGTCTGTTACTTTTCGTGTATACTTCTGGTAATATGTTTCTTAATGAAAGTTCGTTACAGGGATGATATAGAACATAGGTCATTAAACTCATCAGTACATTTAACAAGTTCCTTATTTCTGTTCCTTGTACTTTCCTCAGGTTTGCAACATAACTTCTACTCCCACGTCAACACTTTTGAGAGCAACATAATACTGTGAATAATACAATACATAGATTAATATGATTTATAGTATAAGGCCCTTCTGCCGCAAGGCCAAGGCCCATCTTAACCCAGTTTTATTTTATTTCTCAAAGTGGCCATCCAGATGCCTCTGGGGTACCCAGAAGCAAGAGATGAAAACTTATCCCTTTCCCTCTGTTTTTGTGCAACTGGTCCAAGGAGATATACTGCCTCCAAAATTAAGATTAATACTCCTTTATTGATATATTCTTCATGAATTTATCTAAACAATTGTTGTGGCCTGCCAGTGGCCAGCGGATCTGGCAGCAGATTCGGACAGTGAGGAGGTTGGGGAGGAACCTGCTCTGATGAAGGCTCTGCATCAGAGGCAAAAAGGGGGCCAGAGCCGTATGCCAGTTATTAGCTGCCTTTGGAGTCAGACATCAGGGAGGCAGATGAACAGCTGGAGCCTGTTCCCAGCGTGTACATGCACAGAGTTGCCAGATGAAGGGAACAGCTAAAGAACAAGGGTCGACTTCGGAGTAAGGCAGAAGTGGGTTTCAGGAGATTCTGACCAGTTCTGGAGAACCGGTAGCGGAAAATTTGAGTAGTTCGGAGAACCGGTAGTAAAAATTCTGACCGGCCCTGCCCCTATCTATTCTTTGCCTCCCAAGTCCCAGCTGATAAGGAGGAAATGGGGATTTTACAGTAACTTTTCCCTGGATTCGGGACGGAATGGAGATTTTACGGTATCCTTCCCTTGCCATGCCTACCAAGCCACACCCACAGAACCGGTAGTAAAAATGTTTGAAACCCACCACTAGAGTAAAGCCACAGGTGGACAATGAATGGCCCCTCCCAGAGGGAATAAAAAAGGAACGAAAGGGGAGTGGAGTTTGCAGGAAACAATTAGTTCGTTACTGCATTCTTGTGAAGTATTGTGGCATCTGAAAGATATTGGCCCGGCCACTCTCCAAGCCTGATAAAGGTCAGTAATTGTGAACTAACTTGAAAGACTGTGGGACAGGTAAGACTTTTCTGGAGAGGAATTCACTGTATATCGGGATGAGGACTCGGCTTTGTGCTGCAGGTCAGAACAACAATTTTGAAAGCCATCCAGATTTATGCACTGTGAGAGAATATGCTTTCATGAAGTAGGACTATAGTAAATCAAAACTGAAAGAAAAAAAAAATGAGAGATCTCTTGAGTGGAAATGACTTCTTGAATAATCCTCACGTACTCTAAGAACACAAGAACAAACTTCACATTCTTTCCTTTCCTAAAGAAACATTTGCAAGGAAGCAACCAAGCTTAGAGAGCATCAAGGACCGTACAGTCTTTCTTTTTCGCTGTGAATCTATCTTATGTTATTTATGTTATTTATTTTATTTATTTATTCAATTTATATGCCGCCCCTCTCCAAAGACCCAGGGCGGTTCACAATACACTCAAAAAATCACTATAAAAACACTTAAAATTAAAAACATTACAGACATTAAAACCCATTCACATCATTTATGGCCGGATCTCGTCAGATTGCAAAGCGAGATCAACAGCCCCAGAACTGCCGGAAAAGCCAGGTCTTCACTGCTTTTTTGGAAGACCAATAGGATGGGGGCGGTCCAGACCTCAGGAGGTAATTGGTTCCAGAAAGCTGGGGCAGCCACAGAGAGCCCCTCCCCCACGGGCCTGCCAGCCGGCATCGTTTAGCTGATGGTATCCGGAGAAGTCCAACTCTGTGGGATCTTACCGGTCGCTGGGAGCTATGCAGTAGAAGGCAGTCTCAAAGATAACCTGGCCCTGAGCCATGTAGGGCTTTAAAGGTAAAAACCAACACCTTGAATTGTGACCGGAGACCAATAGAGAGCCACTGCAGCTCGTGGAGAATTGGTGTAATGTGGGTGTACCTAGGTGCACCCACGACAGCTCGCGCGGCTGCGTTCTGGACCAACTATAGTCTCCGAACACTTTTCAAGTGTTGTCCACTCTGCTGTAGAACTTCCATATCAAGTTTGGTTCAAGGGTTATATTCTATTACATAAATTATCAAAGGAAATACGTACCATCCTTATCTAAGAAGTTGTAAAATAATAATCTCACCCCTTTAGGTTGTATATTGAAACTATCTAAGCTAAGACCCATTGTACTTATAGATGGTTCTTACCAGGGGTGGGTTCTACTTATCTTTACTACTGGTTCACAGCAGGACTATGCATGCACACTTGCTTTGAGCACATGCATGCTCTTCTGCGCATGCACAATAGTGTTTTGATGATGTTGAGGTCGGTGGGTACAGCCCCCCACCGGTTTTACTACTGGTTCTATAGAACCGGGGGCAACCCACCACTGGTTCTTATCAACTAGTTTGTCTAGAAAGGCTTCTGTGCAAACCACCATCAAACTTACATTCAAAATTCTTAACCAACTGCTAACCTTCAATCCTGGTGTTGCAATGCACTGAGCTCTGATACACTGAAGTGTTGTAATGTACAGTTAGTAATGTTATTTTTCTTCTCAGCTATAGAAGAAGGTTAAAAACAGCATACAAGAGTTAACTGTCAATGGAAATGGTATTCCATTAGCTTCAAGAGCTTTGCAGTGAGGGAATTGTGGAGGAAGTTATCTCATTGCGTGCTCATGCTAATCCCCGCTGAATTATTTTGACTTTCTGTATGTTATGAATTCACTGGCTCTATCTGACTATCTGTATGGAAGCCGATAAAACATAATGACAATTCAACAAGAAGGAGACATGGGACAACTCAATCTATTACCCACCGCTTTCAGGACAACTGATCAATAGAATTTTGACTTTATGTATTGGGTTAATAAATCATGCTGGAGAATTAATCGTATATATTCTGTTCTCATTTGCATATAATCCAGATAAAAGGATCTAGAGGTATGAATTTAGTTGGATTGAAACAGTTGCCTCTTTTTCAAAGATCATTCAAAGATTTTCCTTTAGGTCATTTTCTTCAAATATATTCCATGTCAGGGTTCCGACAGATACCCTAATTAAATCATGACTCTGGAGCCAAGCTTCAAAAGAAATCCAGTTATTTATTAGGAGCTTCATGTCGGCACATTCCCAAGTGAAGCCAGCTCCGACCCTATGTAATTTAAGCTCCAATTATGACCCTGTTTTCCCACTCCTCCCAGGGTGTGTCATCAATCACATTCACCAATTTTGTGGGTTGTAGAGGTCACTCTTCTCAGCTGCTGTAGGTAACCCTGGGATACTGCCTTGAGAGAGATAAGTGTGGAATGTGCATCTGTCTTTGGCTGCTGTGCCATTTCGCCAGTTTCCCATCCCCCCTGGCCTATGGTAACTCGAGAGCATGCCAGGGATGTTTTGTGAGTTGAAATTTCATTCAGAATTGGATAGGAAAAATCCAATCCAGGTCAAAGAGGGAAAAGATCCTAATTTGACTTTGAAGCAGGAGCTATCTGATTCAATTCATGAATGAACCCAAATTTTGGAAACTACAAATCAAATGCTTCCAATAGGTTTCTAATGGGAAATTCCCAAAGAATTTCAGAATTCCATTGATAAATGGGCAGCAATTTAAATTTGTCAAATAAATTTTTACAAATCAGTGAGAAAGTCCCAGACCTCACAGCAGAAGTTTGATAATAAGGCTGCATAACTTTTTTTGTCCACAAAAATCCATGTTTTTAGAAAGTGATTTCATATACTTCCTTCCCCTGCTCTTCCTCCTCTGCTTCTTTAAAATATCAAAAATGCATGCATTTGGGCTATATAAATCTTAAATCAGTTGTTTCACATTTTGGAAAATTCCTATAACTAACCCACAAAATAATAAAAATTGGATGAAGGTGCTGACTTTTTCAGTCCAACTTTTCTATTTTTCCATGTAAAATACCTTGAAAAATCCCATTGGAGGGAAAACCCATTTAGGATTAGGGTTAGGTCCCCATGAACTTGTAGAGTAAAATGGATATCGCCAATGAGATCACAGTGCATCGGTATGGATAGGGGGGTGCTGACTTTTTCAGTCAACATTTTCTACCTTTCCAGATAAAATAAATGGAAAACCTGAGTCCTACAGGAGAAGGGCAGTAGAGAAATATAATTAATAAACTAAAATAAATAAATTAAACTCCCATTGGAGGGTAAACCTACTTAGGGTTAGTGTTAGGTCCTCATGAACTCGTAGAGGAAAATGGATATCGCGAATTAATTCACAGCGCATTGGTATGTTTAGTAGGTACGGTGTTTTTCAATCTAGCTTTTTTACCTTTCCAAGTAAAATAAATGGAAAACTCCCATTGGAGGGTAAACATACTTCAGTTAGAGTTAGGTCCCCATGAGCCTAACATCCATTTAGAGCAAAATGGATGTCACCAATGAATTCTCATCATATCAATAGGGTGCTGACTTTTTGAGTCTACCTTCTCTACCTTTCCAAGAAAAATATATGAAAAAATCCCATTGGAGGGAAAACTCACTTAGGGTTAGGGTTAGATCCCCTCTTAGTAGAGCAAAATGAATGCCGCCAATGAATTCGCAGAGCATCGGTATGTATAGCGGGGTGCTGACTTTCTCATTCCAGCCTTTCTACCTTTCCAGAGAAAATACATGGAAAAATCCCATTGGAGGGTAAACCTACTTAGGGTTAGGGTTAGGTCTTCGTGAACTCATATATCATTGGATATCTTGCCTCAGAAGCCAAAATAATAGTAAAAATTAAGAAGCATCTCAGCTGAAAAATAATGCCCATTGTGTAATATAGATAGTCTGCAGGTTATGTTTGGACGTCATTCTATGACTAACAGCCTATTTTTCTAGAGTGAGATCCTACACTATGTTCCCGCACAAAGTATAACCATTTACAACCTGCCACTACAGATTACCTAAATCACGACTTATATAACCCAGGCATTTTCTCCATACAGTTCTGCTATTTAGGACTGCTGTCAGCCACAGAATTCCAAAGTAGTGATTAGGTTCTCACCTTTTGCAGGGTTGAAGCTTGAAGATGTTTTTTTCCCCTCCAACACCTTCATATTCAACTATTCCTCTTCTGCCTTTCAAGACATTGGTGTTTTGAACACTTGCCTGCTGCTTCGGGAATACTGTTTCTGAAACATTTTAACCCTAATTGAAGTTCTCAGTTCAGAAAGCATTCCCATCTGCTTTGTAAAACTTTAAGAACTTCTTCCAAATCCACTGACGCCCAGTATGGTGTTTCTGTTTGGAAATTGCTGTAAAATCTACAGAGATTATTGACAGTGGTTTTGAACTGTTTCTCATCAATTATTGTACTCTAGAAATATTTTTTGGGGATGGAAAACTAAAAGGGAGGGAGGGAAGGAAGGAAGGAAAGAAAGAAAGAAGGAAGAGGGAAAGAATGGGAAAGAAGGGAAGGAGGGAGGGGAAGAGAAGGGATGGAAGGAAAGGAAAGGAAAAGAAAGGAAAGGGAAGGGAAGGGAAGGAGGCAGAGGAAGGGAAGGGAAGGCAGGGAAGAAGGAAGGAAGGAAGGGGAAAGAAGTAAAATGAAGTGAAGTAATGTGAAGGGAAGGGAAGGGAAGGGAAGGAAAAGGAAGAGTAGGGTAGGGTAAGGTAGGTAGAGAAGGGAAGGGAAGGGAAGAAGCAAGGAAGAAGGGGAAGGGCGAAGGAGAAAGAGGAAAAAAGGAAAAAAGGAAAGGAAGTTATAACAGTGTAGTGTAGGGAAAGGGAGGGAGAAAGAAAGAAGGAAGGAAAGAAGGAGAAAGAAAGAAAGAAAGAAAGAAAGAAAGAAAGAAAGAAAGAAAGAAAGAAAGAAAGAAAAAAAGAAAAGTTTTAGCAACATTTTTCTCCCACTTTTGATAATTTATTCTTGCTATTCTGTATTTATTTTCTTTCCCATGCTAGGTCAGACAGTTGATTCACCTGATTCAATATTGAAAAGAACCATTAGCAGTTCTCAGTGGCCTTCAAAGCTCTGCTGCCTAGGAAACCAGCAGAGTCCTGGTGTCATTCTGTCTTTAGGAAAAGAAAAGGTGGTTCAGAAGTGGGTGATTTAGAGCACAGCAGCAGGGAGGACAAGTGTGATGAGCTTTGTTTATAAATCCATACAAATGACAACTACCACAAAAAATAACACGTGTCCCGCAGATGTATGGCACGCATGCCACAGAGTTTGTGCTGGATACCTAAAGTCAAGAAGTCAAGATTAGCTCTTGAACACTGATATTATAAATAGAAGTGTATTATTGTACATTTGTATATTATTGCTGAGTGTAATATTGTACCTTTACAAAAAGAATGTGCAGTATATTAGGGGTTAGCAACATCCTTAAAATTACGTATGCAACAGTGGTGGGTTCCTCCTGGTTCGGCCCTGTTCGGTTGAGCCGGTAGAGGTGCCAATATGACATCACTGAACCGGTTCTCTTTGTATGAGAGCTGGGGCCCCCCGCCCCCCGCGCATTATTTTTACCTTTTATTTGGCCCTGCCCCCAATCTATTTGCTGCCTCCCAAGTCCCAGCTGATCGTCTAGAAGGAAAAAAAAACTGTTTAAGCTCTTGCCACAGGCTTCAAAGGGCTGCCCTACAGCTGATCAGTGTTAAAAGGCAGTGTGGTGGTAGACCAGTATGCTCGAAAAACGAATGTGTAGACCAGGACGCGCCAAGAACAAATGGGTACACTGGTACAGCTCTGCAAGCAGTTAAAAGCCTGGTAGACCAGTACCTCTGCTAAATCCGAAAGAATTGTCGCATGACCATCAAACCACGCCCATAAAATAAGCCATGCCCACAGAACTGGTAGTAAAAGAAATTAGAACCCACTCTTGGTCTGCAATTATACACAGACATATTCATCCATATAGTGGTCAAAATCTCACAGTCATGACTTCCGGTGGCGCCTTCCTCGTTGGCGGCGGGCTTTCTCATGCCCGCTGGTTTCCCGGCGCGTTAGAGCCGCCTAACAGCTGGCAGGCGGCTCGAAAAACCTGTTCTTCGATGGGAGGAACAGGTAGAGCTTCTGGGGGTGAGGTAGAACCTCTTTGAGCCCCCCAGGAATTTTCCATGTCCTGGGGAGGGCTCAGAGGGATGGTTCCCTCCATACCCCCAGGGTATGCTCCGCGCCGAGAGGATCCTCCGCTAATTACTTAATTAGCGGAGCCAGACGTGGGAGCAACACCACGATTGAAACTACATTTGGAGCAAGTTGGAAAAGAGAAAAGAAAAATTCAAGCAAGTATGGATTTTTTCCTTAACGGAGTTTTTTTTCGGAAGAGGAGGGGGGGGGAAGGGGGAAGGAGAGGAAGAAAATTGAAAGTCTTTAAGATGGCGACAGGCTCTGCCTGAAACGAAAGTGTCAGTATGAAAGTATCCTGTTACAGACAAAGAACCCAAAGGAATAGAGGCTGATTTAAACAGATTTTTTCTACCCTTTTTTTTTTTCTTTTCTCTATTGAAGTAAGGAAGATTCTTTTTCTTGGGTTTTTTTTTTTAAAAAAGTAAAGATGCCTAAACCTAAAGGAAGGGGGGGCTCCCCTTTGAACCAGATGAATAAAGTTGAAATGTCTCATGTGCAGAGACTTACAGAACAGGAGTTAAAAGAGTTAATTACAAGGTCCTTAGAGAGTGTGGTAGATAAGATAAAAGGTTCACAGAAGGATCTTGAGGAACTGGTTTCTGGGAAATATGACCAATTAAATCAAATCATTGCTCAAGTAGCCTCAGATTTTTCAACAGCGCTGGCTGCAATGGGGAAGAAAATGATTGAGATGAGTAGTAAATTTGAATCTCAAATACAAGAGTTACAAATGAAACTCCTGGAAGCAGAGGCCAATAACCATAAGATTCAGAATGATGTTATTATGCTTCAAATTAAGACTATGGAATCTGCAATTAGATTGAGAGGGATAAAAGAAGATAACAGAGAAAACCTAAGGACAACTTGTGCAAAGGCCTTTGCAGAATTATTAAAGTTACAAGATGAATCAATTCTGGGCTCTATAGTGAAAGTTTACAGAGTTAACTCACGTTTGGCTAAACAAAGGAATTTGCCTAGAGATGTCGTTGTTTACTTTACGGATAAAAGACTGAGAGATGATATTCTACAAAAGTCTTATTCCGATAGACTGCAGGTAGCAGGCACACAAATCAGGGTCTTCAAAGAGCTACCTTCGAAGGTTTTAAAAGACAGGAAAGATTTTGATTTTTTGGTCAAGGAATTGAAGAGAAGTAATATTCTATTTAGATGGGACTTTCCAACTGGTATAATTTTTAGATATCAAGGTGTGAGACACTGTTTGAATACTATTGAAAAAGCAGAATATTTTTATCAAAATATTTTTAAGGGAGCACCGAAACATCTCAAGAATAAAAAGTCAAAAATAGAGTTTACAAAATGTGAAAAGAAAGAAGAAAATCAAAGTGTGTTAAAAGTAAAAGGAGATTTTGGTGGTTGTCCAGAGGATTCTATTATGGATTTTTCGGATGAGAAAACGGAATACCCCAGTGTTTCTGAGGGATTACAAGACCCTGAACTGCTGGAGGAAGATTCAAAAAATAAAGTCTTACATCGAGATGACCAGCAGCAGAGGTCCAATACTCTTCAAGACATGGGGGTTGATGCTAATCGACAGGAATTAGAATTCAATGAAGAAATCCGACTGGAAACCACAGGTGATAAATTTAAAGAGCATCCTGAATTGCCTGATATTGAATCAGAAAGCATTGAAAGATTTGGAAAAAATGGATTAAGCACAATAACTGGTTAAAAGTTCATTCTAAATTGGATTAATTTTAAACTTACACATTAAAATGGATTATAAAAATTTTTACTATGAAATTTATCCTGGATTGGACATGATATCCTGAGTTTTGATAGATTGCTGCAAAATTAGCAGCGATTACTGGTTACCCAATTATATATTTTGGTGGAACATATCGTCTAGGAGAAGACTAAGAACTTGAAAACATCTTATAACCCGAAGGATTGAATTGCAAAGGGTGGCAGGATTTGAACTAATTTCAAAGGAACATCTGGGAAGCAGCTTTTGTTTGAAAGGCTGCAAAAGCTTATTTTTAGGTATAGTATAAGCTAGCTGGAATGATTTTTCCTAGAGGAGTGAATATCTTCGTGGTTGGATTTTACTTATATAAAGTCACTCGGGGGGTTGTGTGGAGAAATGTTTTACTTTGTTGATGGGGGCAGCGGCAAGATGAAGATTATTGAAGCGGATTTATGAGAGGAAATATATTTGACATCACTCAAGTTGAAGAGAAGATTGAAATTTGGATTATATAGACTGAGAAATGAATTAAATAAAAGATAATTTTCTTTATGATATAACTGTATGATTATAACTATATATGCATATATATTTTTTGTGTTTTATGTTTTTGGGGGTTTTTTTCTCTTTAGTTAAGGGTGTAGTTAGGATAGAACTATAATGGTGTTCTTAACTATAATGGGGTTTTTTTTTATTACAATATTGTTTAAATATATTAATGTTTGTTTCTGTTAGTTTGTTTTTTACTTTTGTGCCCTCTTTCCCTCTTTCTCTTTCTTTTCCTCTTTCGAAATTTGTTTAATTTAGAATTTGAATATTTAATAATCTTTTTCTTTTTCCCTTGTTCTAAATTTTGTTTTTTTTAAAACTTGTAGCGGAAGTCAGGGGGGGGATAGGGAGGGAAAGGGTTGGGGAGGGAGGATGGGAGGGGTAGGGGAGGGGGATTGGGGGGGGAGAAAATGGAAAAATTTTGTATTGTAAAACTTTTTCAATAAAATCTCACAGTCATATCTCATAAGACAGTAATATCTTGAAAGTTATCTTGGAGTTTTACACAGACGCTCATAAGATTTTACTGACGTTTAATCTTTTTGTTCACATTGTAGTTAGTGTTTTTCATCTTACTTCTTTTTCAAGATCATTTTAATTTTTCTTTACGTTTTTCATTTTATGTTTATTTGGGCATATGCCACCATCAGGTAAAATTATGCAGTGGTGCCTGCCCCCACGCCCCTAAGATGGTTGCTGACTGCTTTAGTGTGCCAATTCCTTCTCAGTGGATGCCTATGGAGATTCTCAGTCATCCAGGTCATGGATGTCCCAAAAGTGCTTTCTCAAAAAGTCTTTCTTTGTTTTTCCTTGAAGACGTTTTGCTTCTGATCCAAGAAGCTTCTTCAGTTCTGACTGAACGGTGCAGAATAGAAGGATTTCTATTCCTTGTAATCACCTGTTGATTTGATGGAGAATAGAAGGATTTATATTCAGATGACTGCAAGGAATAGAACGCCTTCTATTCTCCACCATTCAGTCAGAACTGAAGAAGCTTCTTGGATGAGAAACAAAACGTCTTTAAGGAAAAACAAAGAAAGCCCAGTTGCCTTTTGAAAAAGCACTTTTGGGAATCACAGTGGATGATTTTTTGACTTTTCTTTTTAATCATGATGGGGATTTAAGTATGAGGTAAAGAAACGGCTAAAGAAATTACCTAGTTTGAGAATGCAAGGAATCCTTGAAGTTTCAATACCAAAGGAAGACAAGCATGCATTAAAAACGATAAATGTAAATATTCTCTTATGGCAAACTTAAGAAATCTTATAATTCTTGGGAGGTACACATTGATTTTGGGAGGGCCATGGACCATAGGAGCTGGGCAATAAGATAAAATAGTTGGAACTATGCCTTATATGAGGGATGCGGTGGCTCAGTGACTAAGATGCTGAGTTTGTCGATTGAAAGATCAGCAGTTCAGCAGTTTGAATCCCTAGTGCAGCATAATGGGGTGAGCTCCTGTTACTTGTCCCAGCTTCTGTCAACCTAGCAGTTCGAAAGCATGTAAAAAATATGAGTAGATAAATAGGGACCACCTTTGGTGGGAAGGTAACAGCATTTCATGCGCCTTTGGTGTTTAGTCATGCCGGCCACATGACCACAGAGATGTCTTCAGACAGTGCTGGCTCTTCAGCTATGAAACTGAGATGAGCACTACCGCCTAGAGTTGGGAATGACTAGCACATATGTGTGAGGGGAACCTATACCTTTACCTATACTTATATATGGACCAGGATTTTGGAATCATAGAATAATAGAGTTGGAAGTTACTTATTTGTAATCTAGTTCAATCCTCTGTTCAATGCAAAATCCACTCACGTATTTTAGACTGATGATCTAAATTGGTTATTTACTATATGTTTGAGCACCTCCAGTGAAGAGAAGATGCCACTTCATCAAGCAACTTGATGGCTGACAGTGGTTGACAGCTCTTATCATCAGAAAATTGCTGTAATATCTAACTTGAATGTATATCTTTGAGATTCTTATCCTGTCCTCTGGACCAGCGGTCTCCAACCTTGGCAACTTGACTTGTGGACTTCAACTCCCAGAATTCCTCAGCCAAAGCTGGCTGAGGAATTCTGGGAGTTGAAGTCCACAAGTCTCAAAGTTGCCAAAGTTGGAAACCCCTGCTCTGAGCTAACAAGAAGCAAGTCCCCCTCCTCTAAGGAGGAGAACAACTCCAGTTCAGATAATTTTTAGATGTCTGAAGATGCTATCATAGCTCCCTCGGTATTCCATAGGCTAAAAATGCTCTACCTATTTATCACATTTTTATAGCTGCCCATCTCCATACAAAACTATTGCCTGGCAGTTCGCAAACAATTAAAAAAAAATAGTGTAAAAACAGCAAACCAACACAATAAATAAAACAGTGTGAAGACTGCAAACCAATAAATAAATAAAACAGTGTAAAAACAAGAAACCAGTGCAATAAATAAATCACTTTAAGGGGTTATTTAAAACTATGGAATATCATGAAACAAAATTCGGAGCTGCAGTAATCACCTCCAAATTTTATAGTCAATATAGCTGCTGCACTGGCTCTACCATACTCTCAGGTTCTCATGTCAGAACCATGTTTTTCAGGCCTTAATCATTTCTCATTATACTTAATTTCAGTACTTCCTTCTTTCCTTCCTTCCTTCCTCCCCTCCCTCCCTCCCTCCTTCCATACATCTCCATCCCTCTGTTCTTCCCATCTTCTTCCTTCCTTCCTCCCTCCCCTCCCCTCCCCCTCCCTTCACTTCATTTCACTTCTTTCGCCTCCCTCCCTGTCTTTCTCCCTTCCTCCCACCCCTCCTCTCCATTTCACTTCTTTCCCCTCCCTCCACCCCTCCCCCTTCCCTTCACTTCCCCTCACTTCTTTCCCCTCCCTCCCTGTCTTTCTCCCTGTCTTTCTCCCTCGCTCCCCTCCCCTCCCCTCCCCTTCCCACCCTTCCTTTCATTTCACTTCTTTCACCTTCCTCCCTAACTTTCCTTCCTTCCTTCCTTCCTTCCTTCCTTCCTTCCTTCCTTCCTTCCTTCCTTCCTTCCTTCCTTCCTCCTCCCCCTCTTCCTGTTTCATTGAGCAGAATATCATTCCACTGTGGATGATATATTTTTAATGCTACTGTTGGATTATTTTTTAGAAAGTATTGACACCTAGAGCACCCAGAAAGCATATGGAATATAAATCAAAGAAATGGAATCAAATCCCTACCTATTTCCTTCCTACAGCAGTAGAACCTACAACTTGAATGTTCTGTGAAATCCTTTTTTTTTGAAGCCCCCAGAAGATGCCCTAATGACCCTGAAGCAGGTAAAAATAAAATTTCCTGTCCTTAGATATCGTTTAGGGAGAAAATGGGGCACAAGGGTGAAGTATATGTTCCATTCTCTTTGTGTGTGTGTGTGTGTAATAAAATATTGATTTTTTTGTAGACTGGTTTATAGCTGCCTAGAGGCATTTATTTAAGTTGGTTGGCCATATGCATTTTTAAAATAAAACAAGCAAGCAAGCCTAGAGATTTCAAAGTTACAGCAAATGGGCTATATATAACCTTCCAAGTCATTTTCTGTGACTTTGCAATAGCAATAGCACTTAGACTTATATACCGCTTTACAGCGCTTTACAGTCCTCTCTAAGTGGTTTACAGAATCAGCATATTGTCCCCAACAGTTTGAGTCCTCATTTTATTGACCTCGGAAGGATGGAAGGCTGAGACAA
The DNA here is from genome assembly GCA_030761175.1 of Masticophis lateralis. Classification (NCBI taxonomy): domain Eukaryota; kingdom Metazoa; phylum Chordata; class Lepidosauria; order Squamata; family Colubridae; genus Masticophis; species Masticophis lateralis. The sequence continues at coordinate 201,176,598 of JAUDYJ010000003.1, forward strand.
CCTTGAGCCTGGTGAGATCTGAACTGCCAAATTGCAGTCAGTCGGCAGTCAGCAGAAGTAGCCTGCAGTACTGCATTCTAACCACTGTGCCACCGTGGCAATGAGATTGCTACCAGCACATAGAAGATAGTGCGCATATAGATGTTTAGGCTGGACCATGGGAAACACATCAGGAAAGACTAATGCATTTGGTCAGGCCCAGAGATGGCCCAGTATCAGTAGGCCATAGTGGTCAGGCCACATAGTTGTCCTCTAAAGTATCTCATGTGCAGAAGCTCTGTTCTTCTGGAACATCGGCTAGTCTTGTGCTGTACAGTGGACACTGATTCAGAGGCAGCCCTGCCTGCCTGCTTGTCACACCAGAAAGATCTCTCTGCCAGAAATGGAATGAAAAGGGCAGCAAGATGCAAGAATGGTATTCCTATTAGGTGAGGGAAAAGCGGGCAGGAAGAAAGAAAACAAGGAAAACCAGAAAGCTAAAAACTCAAAGAAAGATTTATTTGCTCAGCCACGAGATGAAAAATAAAGGAAAGGTAGGCTTTGGGCATCTCTTAATTGGATGAGATGACTCGATTTATATGATATGAAAATCATATGAAAAGCCTTGACATATCAATCCAATAATATAAACTAAATTTTCATGTTTCAGTTAATGAAAATGCTGCCAGTGAACTTGTCCTAGTGAAATAGCTTTTTTTTTGCAAAAAAAAAAAAAAAAGAAAGAAAAAAGAAAAGAAAAAGAAAAGAAAGAAAAGTGTACTCTGATACTTTTTTTTCTTTATCTTTTAATTCTCTAGAGATTTTTTTTATGAGAAGACTTCAGTGTTCTCATCTTCTTGAATCTGGGATCTCTGATTTAGTCCTGCTCAGTTATCATATGTCTTTTTTATATATGAGTCCATTTTACTTCTATAATGCAGCATTTTTAGCTCTGTTCCCAAAATCACATATAACTAGGAATATATACACCTGTTTTCAGCTATAGATTTATAACTCATACCTACCCTGTTTCCCCCTTCATCTTCAACCACAACAATACACGAGCAAATAATAGATACAAACTCAAGATAAACCGCTCCAAACTCTTTGCAGAAAATATGACTTCAGTAACAGAATGGTCAATGCCTGGAATGCACTACCTGAGTCTAGTTTCTTCCCCAAACCCCCCAAACTTTAACCTTAGACCAGGGGTGAAATCTAAAAATTTTCGCTACCGGTTCTGTGGGCATGGCTTAATTAGTGGGTGGGGTTTGGTGGTCAGGTGACTGGGTGGGCATGGCTTGTTGGTGAGGTAGGCGTGGCCAAGTCGACGTCACTTCTTTGCCCTTTTTTAACCTACAAAACACAACACTACACAACTGGCTCACCCACAATATAAAAGCAGCCATGCTAGACCCAAAATGGCCCCTGCAACAAGCAGGAACCTCACACAGGCACAAAAAGCCCAAAAAACCAACTCTCCCACAAAATTCCACATACAGCTTTGTGAGATTTTGTGTGTTTGTGTAGTTAGAGTGAAACACTACAGAAACACACAAAATCTCAGAACGCTGCACAAACATTATTTTATTTTTATTTTTATATAAAAGCAGCTAAATTTAAAACTTCCTAAACTTTAAATGGCTAGGTCTAAAAAAAGAACAACTAAAAAAAAAACCCAATTAACTATTTTTTTAAAGCTCCCAAAGGGGGAAAAAAACTTACCCAATTGAAGGGACAAGGCAGGCAGGCAGGCGGGCGGATAGAGCTTTTCACCAATGACCTTGATTGCAGGCAGGGAGATTCAGTTGCTTGCTGATGCAATGAATTGCAGGGATTACAGCAAGCGAAGCTAGGCAGGCGTTGCAACCAGCAACTCAGGATTCGGTCCAAAGAGCCAAGTTAAGCAAGCTGGAGGCTAGGGGTGGGGGTGGGGGAGGAATTTTTGCTACCGGTTCTCTGAACTGCCCGCCGCCATCGCTACCTACTCCCCCGAACCGGTCCAAACCGGTTTCATCCCTGCCTTAGACTGTCTACTGTTGACCTCACCCCATTCCTAAGAGGTCTGTAAGGGGCGTACATAAGCACACCAGCGTGCCTACTGTCCAGTGGTGAAATGTAAAATGTGTTATTACCGGTTCTGTGGCTTGGTGGTGGGGGTTTAATATGACTGAGTGGGCGGGGCCAACTTTTTTTAAAAAAACTTTTAAAACCATTTTTTCTACAACCTCTTCAGCTAAAGAGGTTGTAAAAAAATGCTTTTAAAGCCTATGAGATCCCAGCTGACTTGCCTGATCGGTAGAGGCTTTTTTTCCTTTTAAAAACATATTTTCTATAACCTCTTTGGCCGAAGAGGTTGTAGAAAAAATGCTTTTAAAAGCCTCTGATGATCCCAGCTGAGCCGCACGATCATCAGAGGCTTTTTTTTTTTACTTTTAAAAGCATTTTTTCGGTCAAAGAGGTTGTAGAAAAAATGCTTTTAAAAGTAAAAAAAAAAGCTTCTGATGATTGCGCGGCTCAGCTGGGCAATGGGGAGGGCAGGGATTTTTGCTACCAGTTCTCCAAATCACCCGTCTCCATCGCTACCAGATCGGGCGATCTGGTCCAAACCAGGAGCATTTCACCCCTGCTATCGTCCCTGTCCTAATATTCCTTTTTACTTACTCTTTTCATGTATTCAAATTATGTTTATACCTTTACCTGTTATCTTATATATGCTTGACAAATAAACTTATGATTATAATAAGCCCAACTGGGTCTTTGAGCGCATGGCAATAAGGCCAACCGCTTATTTCAGGGTTCAAAAAAATATAAGACAGGGTCTTATTTTTGGGGAAACATGAGTAAGTTTAAGAGTGTACAGTGTCTTACTAAATTAGTACAGCTAGTTGTCTACAAATTTGTGAGTCTGTCTCTTGCAAAAATAGCTTTCAACCAATCATTGCTCAATCTGACCTAGTCAATAACTGAGCCAATTCTCTTCTCTTCTCTTCTCTTCTCTTCTCTTCTCTTCTCTTCTCTTCTCTTCTCTTCTCTTCTCTTCTCTTCTCTTCTCTTCTCTTCCCTTCCCTTCCCTTCCCTTCCCTTCCCTTCCCTTCCCTTCCCTTCCCTTCCCTTCCCTTCCCTTCCCTCCTCTCCTCTCCTCTCCTCTCCTCTCCTCTCCTCTCCTCTCCTCCTCCCCATCCCCATCCCCATCCCCATCCCCATTCCCATCAGATAATTTCTGGAAAATATAAAAACACAAGTAATTGCAAAAGTTTTGCTGGATCTAGGACTTGATGAAATATATGTTTATGAATTGTAGCCAAACTTCCATTTCCTCATTAAATTTTGAACTGAGAAAAATAAAATGGTTTCAAGAGGCGTGATTAAACACATTTTTAATACTGATTGAAATGTTTATTTTCCGAAGAATCTGAATTGAATTCCAAATCATTGAAATCCATTGCAGTGTTTGCATTGCAAACCAACATGTGAAGTAACGAAATTAAATTGTGATCTACTGAATATATTTGTCCAGGAAGTGCAGAAGTTCAGAATTTGCTTAAGAGAATTTACCAAGACTGAAATCCAGTGTATTCTTTTTAGGTAAGAGATCATTGCAAACACCTCACATGGTGAGAGTATAAAATGAGCCAAATGCAAGCCAGTCTCAGCTACTGTCCATAACGGCACAATTAATAAATTAAGTTAATAATAAATTGTCTGGCTATTGTGTTTGTACAGAATTGCTGGTTCTGTATAAGTGACATGAAGTAGCTCTGAAAAAGTTTGTTATAATGGCATTAGCCACCACACCTCATTTAGAACAGGGAATAATGAATGATGCTGTGTGCTGTAATTAGATTACACCCATTTTTTTTTTCAAGCTGATCTGACCAGTGATGTTTGTCAAGCTGCAATTTCCATCCACACTCAGATAGTTTGATTAAATCTATTTGGCAAGTGCTAACAGAGAACAGAGCTATGTAAAAACTGAATGTGGCAAGTATACCACCAAGATGTCACGGGGTTTGAATGAAGAAGTGAAGGCATGCAGAAACAAAGGATATCTTAATCAATTATTTGAAAATATTTACAGACCTCTCGCATCGTGGACAGAAATTGTTTCAACTCCTACCCTCAAAATGGCGCTATAGAGTACTGCACACCAAAACAACTAGACACAAGAACAGTTTTTTCCCGAATGCCATCACTCTGTTAAGCAAATAATTCTCTCAACACCTTCAAACTATTTACTAAGTCTGCATTACTATTACTATTAGTTTTCTCATCATTCCTATCACCTCCCTGTAACTTTGTTGCTTGTATCCTTACGATTGATACTTATATTGATTGTTTCCTAGTATGATTTGATTGCTTATTTGTGCCTTATCATTATCATTAAGTGTTGTACCTTATGATTCTTGATGAATGTATCTTGTCTTTTTATGTACACTGAGAGCATATGCACCAAAGACAAATTCCTTGTTTGTCCAATAACAATTGGCCAGTAAAGAATTATTCTATTCTATTCTATTCTATTCTATTCTATTCTATTCTATTCTATTCTATTCTATTCTATTCTATTCTATTCTATTCTATTCTATTCTATTCTATTCTATTCAGGGGCTTGTGAGCCATACAGCAGGGTTTCATTTATTTTTTATATTAGTATTTATTTATATCCCACCTTTATTATTTTTATAAATAACTCAAGGCAGTGATCATATCCAGTACTCCTTCCTCCTCCTATTTTCCTCATGATGACAATTTGGAGATTTTCATATATGCAATCGTTTAAAAACTGTTTTTGAATATAATGATGCTGATGCTTAGTAACCATATAGCAATAGCAATAGCACTTATATACCGCTTCACAGTGCTTTTACAGCCCTCTCTAAGTGGTTTATAGAGTCAGCCTATTGCCCCCAAGAATCTGGGTCCTCATTTTACCCACCTCAGAAGGAGGGAAGGCTGAATCAACCTTGAGCCTGGTGAGATTCGAACTGCCAAACTGCAGTCAGCCAGCAGAAGTAGCCTGCAGTACTGAACTCTAACCACTACACCACCGTGGCTCATAAATACCACTTCTTTGGGATCAACTGTCCATGACCTGTCCTGCAGTCCCCAATGGTGTACCCACCACTGCTGTAGTCAAGTCCACTCAGCTTGGTTTGGGTCATTCTTTTTCCTTCCATCTTCCCCAGAATGGTAGACTTCTCAACAGAGTTTAGTCTTTGCATAATTTGCCCAAAACATGATAATCTGACCCTACTTTTGGAGGCCCTCAAATGAGAATGTGGGTTGATTTGCTTGATGATCCATTAATTTGTTTTCTTGATTATTCATGGCATTTTAGGAGTTTTTCCCAACTCCAAAGTTCAAAAGAATTAATATTCTTTCTCTCCTGCTTCCTCAAAGCTCAGCTTTCACTTCCGGAGTGTCACATTTCTTGCGCTATTGTTTATCTTCATAGGTATAGACACAAAATAGCAATAGAACTTAGACTTATATACCGCTTCACAGTGCTTCACAGCCCTCTCTAAGCGGTTAACAGAGTCAGCCTATTGCCTCCAACAATTTGGGTCCTCATTTTACCCACCTTGATGGATGGAAGGCTGAGTCAACCTTGAGCCTGGTGAGATTTGATCTGCCAAACTGCTGGCAGCCGGGGATCAGCAGAAGTAACTTGCAGTACTGCACTCTAACCACTGCGTCACCGCGGCTTTGAATAGCTTGTCCAAGGGCCTTCTTCTTGCACTTTTGCAAATTATTTTAAGGCTCTCATTGCTTCTTTAATTAGCATGTTTTTAATGGTTTCTGACGTATGATTTTGGATATTTTTACTGTTTTTTGTATTTTAAATTTCTGAGTCAGCCAGAGTCACATATGTGAGATGGGAGACTGGGAGGGGGGGGGGAGGGGGTGGTGGTTACATAAATTGAACAAAGAAGCAAACAAATATATTTTTCTGTAACAGCTGGAAAAAAAAAATCTGAAATTTTGAGAGACCCCTTCAGGCTTTGAGGTCCTAACTGTAGCTTGCTTAGCTTAATGCCCGAATTCAGCTCTGAGATCTCTCTTTCTACTTCAGATTATTATCAGTAGTTGAATGTTTTGAGACTGTGAATCTGGCAAAAACAGTGTACGTTCTTATCAGCTGGGTAGAGATGATAATAAAATTGTTGGAGGGCAATTGAGTGGAGTGAGCAAGATACAGAAAATAGGATTAGGTGGATCTTAAAGGACAAAAAGGAAAAAGAGAGGAAGGATGAGCGATTGGGCAGGCACTGAATTCTCCACAGAAAGAATAAAGCACAAAATGGTGTTGGAGGCTCTGGTATTCAAAACCATACTTTGATCCACTGGTGGAATTCATTTTTTTTAATGACCAGTTCTGTGGGCGTGGCTTGGTGGGCATGGAAAGGGAAGGATACTGCAAAATCTCCATTCTCATCCCACTCCAGGGGAAGGATACTGCAAAATCTCCATTCCCACCCCACTCCAGGGGAAGGATACTGCAAAATCTCCATTCCCGCCCCACTCCAGGGGAAGGATATTGCAAAATCTCCATTCCCACCCCACTCTGGGCCAGCCAGAGGTGGTATTTGCCAGTTCTCTGAACTACTCAAAATTTCCACTACCAGTGCTCCGGAACCTGTTGAATTTCACCTCTGGTTTAATCCTTTCCATAAGTTAATTACAGTAGAGTCAAAATGGATTTTTGTGTATCGTATGGTCAAAATATATTACAGTGGTTCTCAAACTGTTCTTCACCAACAATCTTCTTTAAATATCTTTTGTGGCCACACACCATGGCAATGGACCACCAAGACTTACCATAATTCAAGATTTAAACCATAACATTTCTTCAAGACTTCGTGGACCCCCTGTGCCACCACCCTCAGGGGTCCCTGGACCACAAGTTGAGAACCTCTGGTCCAGCACATTCTAAGTCAAAAATGTCTTAACTTATGACTTGCAAGCTATAAATTTTCAAAAGCAAATACAAAGGCTCCCGCAGATTTAAAATGCTTATTTTACTTATGTCTGCAAACTTCTAAAAACTCCCTCAGAATTGGTTTAAATTGTTGGTTCTGATTCCTGTTAGGAAACCAGCTCCAACAACTGTACTGTCAGAATGCTTTGAGAATTCTCAAACGTAAGAATAAAATTATCCTCTTTAATACCACAAGTAACATTTATCTATTTATTTATCCATTCAATTTGTACCCCTTCTTTCTACTCACGTGGAACAATCCTCAAGGTGACCAATATAAAATGAAGATTTGTTTCTCTTTCTCTTTCTCTGTTTAAAAAAGAAACCAGTGATTAAAACCAATATTAAAGTGATTTACTATGAAAGGCTTGGGGAAAAAGATGTATCTTGATTGTCTTTTTAACAGTGATGGAATGGAGATCAAATGCAACTCCTTGGGGGAGGCATACTGATAAGTAAGAGAAAAAAAATCCTTTTCCTTATGTCTATTAAATAACCCTCAGAAAGGGAAAATGTTGCTTATTTATGCTCAGCATTCACAATATTTTTCAGGAAGAGGAGAATAATTATATGATATATAATTACAATATATATTTTGTTTTTTGTGCTTGAGTCAGAAGCACCGAGGTGCTTCTGGGTTGAAAGAATAGCCGGTGACATCACTGTTGCAGTTGGGGAGGGGTGGGGATGCTCTGTTGGGGGTGCTAGTCTTTTCATATCCCTGGCAGCTGGAGTGAAGGACAAGATCTCAATCCTACCCCACAGCAGCTCCCAGGTCTCGAACCCAGACTTGCAACCTTCTGCCCCACGTTCATTAATAACCAAAAACTGTTTTAACAAAAAAACTGAAATACAAGAAAAAGACAAAACCATACTATGGTAAGTACAATTCTACATACACTTATTTATTACAAATATCATTCAAGTACATACTGTATATTTTTCTAAAGTATTAGACTACCGTTAATGCTAGTCTAGTGTATATCCTATTTTTAACCTACTGTATTTTGGAAAAATGAGTCCCATATTTTATTGTACTTGTCCATACAAAATCTATTTCTGTAGCAATCCACTCATAGGTGGCAAGTGAAGTCTTCAATCCACTGAGTGAAAAGAGCCATACATTTATCTTTCCAATGCTGCAATATCAGTCTTTTTGCCATACTAAGGGCATTTATGTTGTTCAATTGTCAAATTACAAATAGTACGTAGTTCAAAAGAGTATTATCCTCTGAAAATTGTAGCCTTTGTTCTTCTTATATTGTCCTGATTCAACAGGACACAGTATTCTCACCAGTGCAACTTTTGGTTGGCCCTTTCAGTGCCTTTGACTTCAAATTTTCCTTTTTTGATGCTGCCCAAGTTTGCATTGACACTTTTAACAGCTGCCGCATACTGCTGCCTCATGCTTAATCTGTGGTCTATCAGATACTTAAATTCTTCTCAGAAATACTGCTGCTGAACCAAGGACCACCTATTTTGCATTTCTTCATCTGCCGTCGAACTGCATTTTATAAGAAGAGCTCAATGTTCAAGTCAATCAAGATCCTTTTGACCAGGGGTGGGTTCTACTTAGCTTTACTACCAGTTTGCAATGGGGCTGCGTGCACACAGTCTTTTTGCTCACGCGCGTGCACACTCTTCTGCGCAGAAAATGCGCAGAAGCATTTTCATGATGTCAGGGTCAGTGGGCGGGGCCTCCTGCCGGTTTTACTACCGGTTCTATAGAACCGGTGCGAACCAGGGGCAACACACCGCTGCTTTTGACCCTTGAGCTTGTCTTTGGAGGTGATAGCAATTCTCCCAACTTGTGACTTCTACACATTTTCCCAGCATTTCTTCTATCCCCTGATTTAAGTAATGTGTAAGTAATACTGGGCACTAGGCTGCATTGGCCTCTCTCCATATAGACATATAAAGGTAAAGGTAAAGATTCCCCTGGCACATATGTGTTAGTCGCCTAAATGCCAAAGGTGCATGGATCGCTGTTATCTTCCCACCAAAGGTGGTCCCTATTTTTCAACTTGCACCCCATTACACAACACCAGGGATTCGAACCGCTGAACTGTCTACCTTTTGATCGACAAGCTAAGCATCTTAGCCACTGAGCCACCACATCACTCTAATATAGACATATAGGTCTCTCTATAATCCATTCAGAACCATGCGTAGACTACGACTACAATTAACCAGTGGAAAAACTTGCGTTCAGAAGTTGTGGGTGCTCCATCACTGAAGGCTTTCAAAAAGAGACTGGACAACCATTTTAAATGGCATGTGGTCTCCAGCTCAAACAGGGAGTTAAACTAAAAGACTTCTGAGGCTCCTTCCAACTCTATTATTCTATGCTCTATGTTCAACCCACTGGGAATCCAATTGGCAGTTCAACCATCCAACTCACATTGTTCTATTTTATCAAAATGGACATTAGGGTCAACTTAAGCAAGTTGCACACATGGTTTCAGTTTTCATTGGGAGGCATTGTCTGAGTTGCAGGAACACAACCAAGCCCCCACTAAGCCGAGCACAACCAAGCCCCCACCCAAACAGAACACACCCCCATCCAATCAGAGCACAGCCAAGCCCCTAACCAATCAGAACACACCTCCACCCAATCAGAACACAGCCAAGCTCCCACCCAATCAGCTCCCACCCCCACTAGCAGTTAAAAGGAAGAAACAGCTGCGACCTCACATTGCTCCTGGAAGCACGAAGCCAAGAACACCAGCCTGAAGATGATGAATGAGACTTCGTCGAAACGTCACCAAGACACTTCCAATTTTATGCGGGAGAAGACCCGAATAAACAAAGACCTACATACAAACACCTGCGAAAACCTCAGAAAACACACACACACACACACACACACACACACACACACACACACACATATATTTCAAACTTGCCAGCTGAATAGACAACTGTCAATTGGGTTGAAAATATGAGAAAGCAACAAATGAATTGATAGCATTCTTTAGCTAGTGGAATATGGCTTGGTTCAAGATAATCCTTCTGTCTCTGCATCCAAGGAAAATGGAGCCAGCTGTGATTGTAGAGGATTTCTTGATAGGGAAGAGGATGAGTATTGTCAGAAAGCCTATCAAGTAGTATTCTTCATGACTTGGAGGACAATTCCAGTGATGTCATGTGAACAAGGGGATTATTATCAGATGCCATGCATTTAAAATGGAGAGCTGCAAACTGGGATCAGCGCCCAAAGATACTTGGAAATAATTAAAAAGAGCAAAACACTCTTAATACCTCCGAGATCACCAAGGCCCTTGGTTATTTTGCTTTTAAATGTTAGAGTCTTAGTGAATCTCATTTAAGCTTCTGCTCTAATGCTGTCATAATTCTAATTATTTTTCCCTTGCGCTTATCACCGTTCCGTTTTACTATGATCAGAGGTATTTCATTCCCCCCTCTACTAAATCCCCCATTAATTCCTGATCCTATCCATATGTACCACCTTAACCTAATCTGAATTTAGCAAAAGTCATTGTTCATACCCCAGGGGTTGAAGAAAGGCCATCCGAACATACTGTGACATGTGTTTATTTTTTTGATAAAATATTGCATTACATTGGAGAATATTCTGGGGAAACAAAAAAAAAGGGGGGGGGAGGAAGATTACTTTATGGATTTTACCTACACTGGATATGAGAATACAGGATGGTTTAAAGAAAATCTTGTTAAAATTGTCAGCCAGTATTAGCTCAAGATTTGCAACCTAAGAGGGGCTTTCTTTACAAGCTTTGTACAAGGCACAATATTTGCTGAAAGTCCAATTCCTTGCATAAAACAAGGATGAACAATCTGTTTCCAGCTGGGTGGGAGAGCCAGTTTAGTGTTATGATTAAGGAGCTGGTCTAGAAACCAGGAGACTGTGAGTTCCAGTCCTGCCTTAGGGGTGAAAGCCAACTGGGTAACTTTGGGCCAATCATCAGGAGACTGTGAGTTCTAATACCACCTTAGGCGTGAAAGTGATCTGAATGACTTTGAGCCAATCCTGAAGAGGCGGTGAATTATAGTCTCAACTTAGTGTCTATGGAGATTCTCAGCCATCCGAAAGGTGCTTTTCCAACAGGCAATTGGACTTTCTGGTTTTTCTTTGAAGATGGGCTGTGAAAATATCTACAGATCCCTCACATCCTGGACATAAATTGTTTCAACTTCTATCCTCAAAATGACGCTATAGAGCTCTGAACACCAGAACAAGAAGACACAAGGACAGTTTTCCCCCGAATGCCATCACTCTGCTAAGCAACTAATTCCCACAACACTGTCAAATTAACTACTAAGACTGTATTCTTCTTCTTCTCATCCTTATTAGTACTTACCTCTTTCCACTTATGGCTATATCCATGTTTGTTTGTTTGTTTGTTTATTTATTTATTTATTTATTATTAAAATTTGTATGCCGCCCTTCTTCCGTGGGACTCGGGGCGGCTCACATAATAAAACAGACAATGATAAAAAGCTAAAATACAGTCCAAATTTAAAATCCCCAAATTTAAAACCCCATAACCGATCAGGGAATTCGACGGAAAGGCCATGTCTTCAAGCCAGTACGGAAAGTGCGAAGACCAGGAGCTGTCCGGAGCTCGGTGGGTAAGCCATTCCAGAGGGTCAGTGCAGCCACAGAGAACGCCCTCATCCTGGGGGTCACCAGCTGACATTGTCTGGGCGACGGCACCGAGAGGAGGGCAGCTCTATGAGAACGCACAGAGTGGTGGGAGGCCGGTAGGAGGTGGTACCTTGGGGCCATGCCATGAAGGTAAGCACTATTTATAGGTAAGTACCAGCACCTTGAAGTGGATCCGGAAGGCCACCGATAGACAGTGCAGCTTGTGCAGGAGAGGTGTTGCCCAGGAGTAGTGGGAAGCTCCCGTAACAACCCGTGTGGCCACATTCTGGACTAGCTGGAGCCTCCGGGTGCACCCCAAGGGCAGCCCCATGTTGCTTATATCTTTACAATTTATATTGTTTTTATTGTTTCCTAGTCTGATTTGATTGCTTATTAGTATCCTATGACTATCACTAAGTGCTGTATCTTACGATTCTTGACAAATATATTTTATTTTTTCTTTATGTGCACTGAGAGCATATGCACCAAAGACAAATTCCTTGTGTGTCCAATCACACTTGGCCAATAAAGAATTCTATTCTAAGATGTTTTGCTTCTCATCCAAGAAGCTTCTTCAGTCTGACTGGATGGTGGGGAACCGGAGAAGCTTCTTGGATGAGAAGTGAAATGTCTTTAAAGAAAAAAACAAGAAAGTCCAGTTGCCTCTTGAAAAAAACATCTTTGGGACAACCATGACCTGGATGGCTGAGAATCTCCATAGACACTAAGTTGAGAATATAACTCACCGCCTCTTCAGGATTGGCCTAAAGTCACCCAGATGGCTTTGTCTCTTGGTTTCTAGACCAGCACCTTAACCACAATACGAAACTGGCTCTCCCACCTTGCTGGGAAAAGATTGTTCATCCTTGCTTTATGCAAAGCATTGGGCTTTCAGCAAATATTGCGCCTTGAAATCAGAAAGTCCAGTTGCCTCTTGGGATTCCACCTTAGGTAAGTTGGCTGAGTGACTTTGGGCCAGTCTCTCTCTCTCTCAGCTCAACCCACCTCACAGGATTGTTGTGGTAGGGAACATAGAGAAATGGAGAAATAGGAATCAGAGTATTAAAAGAGTTGGAATATGAAATACTCTGGCTTGATATATTACATATTACATCTGTATCAAGGGCTTGAAACAAGATGTAAAATTGATGCATAAAGATGATATATACAGTACGTTAAATTGAAAATTATATAAATTTATAAATACATATAAAACTTATTAAAGGATAAAAGGAATATGTAAATACATATAGAAATACTACAGATATGAAGAATAGATTAAATTGATGTTAATGAAGAACAAAAATAGAATATACTAAAAGATACTATATATTTAAAGATGTACGTAATGTATGAAATAATAGGCCATAGATTAGAATTCTGAAATTTGAATTGTTACCGATAGTTGAAAGCTGTAAAAAATGGAAATGTGCTTTTAAAACTAAAAAAGGTTGAATAAAGACTATTATAAAAGAGAGAGACAGAAATGGAGAAATAGGGAAATGGAAGGAGTATTATGTATTCTCACCATTCAAGTTACTTATAGAGTAATAATAGTGAGATAAAAAATAGAAAGGAAGGAAGGAAGGAAGGGCCATGGGTATATTTACCTGTGTATTGAAGCATATAAGGACATTGTCTGCTTTTTTCAGAAAACTGAACTGCAACTTTTACTTTTTTTAGAAAACCAAATAATAATAATAATAATAAAAAACAGATACCCTCTGGTTCATGTATTGATTCAGGAAGTATGCGTGTTCTCAACAAAGTATGGTGCAAAAATCCCTTCCACATCTTTTTGCACATTTGCTTTATTTCTTCAGAAAACTCAGCTGCAATTTTTTTTTAAAAAAAGTCAAATAATAATAAAAAAATAGATTCACTCTGATTCGTGTATTGATTCAGGAAGTATGGATATTCTCACCAAAGTTTGAACTTTTGGAAAATTTCCTTCCAGCCCTCGTTGCAGCTCCACAAGATGAAAAAAAAGAAAGAAAGAAAGAAAGAAAGAAAGAAAGAAAGAAAGAAAGAAAGAAAGAAAGAAAGAAAGAAAGAAAGAAAGGCTTGTGTTTGTGTTTAGAGGCACTGCATGTGATTTGAAATGAAAAGATCATTGAGAGGAAGTTAAACATCCTTTCTTTATTCTAAGTTCTTCATTTCAGCTTCCAAAGCTTCAAGCAAACATCAGGCTTAGTGTGTTGATCGCATTGGCAACTTTTTTCTTTTCCATAGCTGATCTCTTTCTAGCTTCTGATTAAGCTTTCAATAGCAACATCTTAGCCAGAGAGAGTGTTCCTACCTGCCTCCCCATAGAATTTCTATGAGTCCTACCAGAAATGTTGCATCAAGGCACTGAGAAGCCAAAAAAGCTTCTGAAGCTCTCATGCTGAGAGAATAAGGTTGCTTTCATTCTTGGAAGACAGGTCCTCCCCTTGTGCAAAGCACTCCATTGAATACTCACTGTATGTGATGGACTTTAGTCAGTGATTTAAAGCAATTGAGGAAAAATGGAGCATGGATCTAGCAATCTTTTCATGATTTTTCAATGAAATCTGTAGTTTCTTAGATAATGAGTGGAGAGAGAGAGACTAAGAAATATCAAATATATTCATAGAATAACAGAGTTGGAAGGGACCTTGGAGATCTTCTAGTCCAACCCCCTGCTTAGATAGGAAACCCTACACCACTTCAGACAAATGGATAGCCAACCTCTTCTTTAAAACTTCCAGTGTTGGAGCATTCACAACTTCTGGAGGCCAGTTGTTCCACTGATTAATTGTTCTAACTGTCAGGAAATGTCTCCTTAGTTCTAGGTTGCTTCTCTCCTTGAAGCTCCTTGGAGCTTCTCTCCAGGATAAGAAGTGTTTCTTGTCCTACCCTCAGGTGCTTTGGGGAATAGCTTGACTCCGTCTTCTTTGTGATAGCCCTTGAGATATTGGAACACTGCTATCATGTCTCCCCTAGTCCTTCTTTTCATTAAACTAGACATACCCAGTTCCTGCAACTGTTCTTCATATGTTTTAGCCTCCAGTCCCCTAATCATCTTTGTTGATCTTCTTTGCACTGTTTCTAGAGTCTCCACATCTTTTTACATTGTGGTGACCAAAACTGAATGCAGAAAGAAGAATGCAAAGAAAAAGAAGAAGTAGGAGAAGTAGTAGTAGGAGGAGGAGTAGTAGTAGGAGGAGGAGGAGGAGGAGATGGACCAATAGGTGAGATCTATAAAACTTCTCTTCTTGAAGCTACCTCTGATTTTTGAATCAGGCATAATAGAACAAAGATTTCAAAAAATAGGCAGGCTTCAGAGAAAGGTAAGATTGTAACTAAGATAAAATTTGATTTGATTAAACTTAGTATAATCCAAAAGCAACCAATTAGTAAGAGCAAGCCAATGAATTTCATAATTTTTGCTTTCTGTCATAAGATAAAAAAATCATCAAGTTCTGAAAATGGAATCAGTGGTTATCTTGTGAAAGATGACCTGTAATTTCGGGTTGTGCAGACAAGGAATTAGTTAAAAACTAGCTACCATGTTTTCCCGAAAATAAAACCCTGTCTTATATTTTTTTGAACTCTGAAATAAGTGCTTGGCCTTATTGCCATGCACTCAAAAGCCCGATGGGGCTTATGATCAGGGGGATGTCTTATTTTGGGGGAAAGAGAGTAGAAAAGAGTTAATTGATAAAGAGAAAGGGAGAACGAAAATTAGAACTGATGCAAAAGAGGATAGGGACCAGGGCAGGGGTGAAATCTACTTACCTTCCCAACTGGTTTGGAAGTGCATGCGCCATGTATGCTTGCTTCTCTCGCTTGTGCATGCGTCACATATGCACGTGAACCATTTGTGCATGTGCAAACCCTTCTGCGCATGCACAGAGGATAAAAAACACGTGAATGCACAGAGGGTTAAAACCAGGAAGTAATGATGACTGGGTGGATGGGCGGAGCCTGATGCCACCATCGCTACTAGTTCTCTGAACCACCAGTCGCTATCGCTACTGATTTGGCCGAATCGGGCCAAACCGGGAACATTTCACCCCTGAACCAGGGGCTCAAATGGCAATGCAGGCCTGGTCTTTAAATAAAGCAATTTTTGACTTGGCAACCAAAGCTTTCTTCACCAGAAGAAATACTGATTCTTTATGAATGCACAGAGGATTCGCGCACATATGTGATGCATGCACAAGTTTTAACAAAAGCTCACTCACTCCTTTGGATCCAGTCCTGGTGGCTTCCTTAGCTCTAGCTAGTACCTGGCAGCCTACTTGAGAAAGATATAGGGTGTGTGTGTGTGTGTGTGAGGGGGGGAGGGAGTGACAGAGAGAGAGAGACACACACACACACACACAGAGAAGCAGAGAGACAGAGACACATAAAAAAGACACAGAGAAGTGGAAGGAGGGAGATTGGAGGGGGGAGGGAGAGGGCAGAGAGAGAGAGGGAGACAGAGAGAGAGAGAGAGAGAGAGAGACATAAAAATGACACACAGAGAGAAGTGGAAGGAGGGAGATTGGAGGGGGAGGGAGAGGGGAGAGGGAGGGAGGGAGGGAGAGAGAGAGAGACAGAGAGATAGACACACAGAGAGAGGCAGAGACAGACATAAAAAGACACTTATTTCAACAATTCTCTTCCTACCATTCTCCCTCCCCCCACATAACATACAGTATCTTTGTTATCATGGTGTTCAATTGGTATTCAGCAGCCATTGCTATGGGTTTTCATGGTTTTCATGGAGATGACACATACGCTTCCCTTGATTTTTCCTGCTGCTGTTTAAGATCAGTTAATGGGCACTTAAAATGGAGTGTTGCCCTGCAGGAGTAAAGTAATTTCAATCCAGGTGAATGAGCTGAAAGTATAAATGATCACATTATGCTGAACTTGGTTCTGTCACTTATTTGGCTTCCTGAATCATGTGCTATATTTCACTTTTGGAAAGTGTTACCCACACATGCCTAGATTCAGCTGGTGGTCATTCACTTACATACACAGAGCCTGTTGAAGCACATGATTCTTGTAAGCCCCACTTGCTATCTACTTCGATTTTCCAAATAGGGGTGGCTAGAGAAGACAAGGGACCCAACCCTGGTCAACAGCCAGGAAATAGTTAGGGACAGGCACAAATCATTTTCAACTGAACAACAAGATACAACCTGTTTTTTGAAGTAGATGGAAAACTGGTGAATTGAAAGTAACAGCAAAACTTCACTGATTCCAATGAATATTTGCTCTCTCTCCCCCCCCTCCAATCTCCCTCCTTCCACTTCTCTCTCTCTGTCTTTGTCTGTTTTCGTCTGTCTGTCTCTGTCTCTCTGTCTCTCTCTCTCCCCCCTCCCTCCCTTCCCCCTCCAATCTCCCTCTTCCACTTCTCTCTCTGTGTCTTTTTTATGTCTGTCTCTGTCTCTCTGCCTCTCTGTGTGTGTCTCTGTCTCTGTCTCTCCCTTCCCCCCACCCCCACACCCCCGTGTATCTTTCTCAAGTAGGCTGCCAGGTACTAGCTAGAGCTAAGGAAGCTACCAGGACTGGGTCCACTTCAGTTCAGTGAGTGAACTTCAGGATTCATTTTTTATCCCCAAAAGGTCTTGCTTTGTTAACAGCTAGAATTGGTGCATTTTTCCTTAGCTTAGGCCCAACTGTTTTTGTCTGGTTCGATTGATATTTTTTTCCCCTTTGTTTCCCTAATAACTTGTTTCCTTCTTAATTACCTCCCTGAAGGGATCTTTTAGAAAGATTCCTGGCATTTTTGTCCTTTCTGCTTATTGCCTGCTATGTCTTTAGTTATGGCATCTGAAGGCACTGAGGACCTGGCTTTTCCCTGAGGCTCTGGGCCGTGGCATTTTTATATTACACATAAAAAACAGACAGAGCTTTGTACACATTATGGTGACTGCCATCTGAACTTTTTTTGAACACATCCTGCAGACATTCCTAATTAGGGTTGTACATCATGGGAAAATGATGTGGACCAAGTACTTTGGACTGAGGGAATATGTAGTAGAAGCCTGGAAATGTTGGACCACTGAGTTGGAACATGAAACTAGAAGACAGATGCCGCACTTCCTGGATCATTTTTTAAGTGTACATAGCCCAAATCAACCACTTTCATTCAGAGCAAATCAGTTCTAGTATCTCCAGCAGAATTGAACATGAAGACCTATCAGTGGGAATTTGAGGACATCCATAGAAGTAATGGTCAACTGAAGATATCTCCCCTAAAAGCAGAGCTCAACAACCACAATAGAATAAAGAATGAAGTGAAAAGCTTCACTTCGGCTGTGGCCAGGGGGACCTTTTTTTCAGGTTCGCCTGATATGCCAGTTGCGGCCCTTTCTTGATCGGGATTCCCTGTGCACAGTCACTCATGCCCTTGTCACCTTGCGCCTGGACTACTGCAATGCTCTCTACATGGGGCTCCCCTTGAGGGGCACCCAGAGGCTCCAACTGGTCCAGAATGCAGCTGTGCGGGTAGTTATGGGAGCTGCTTGGCGCTCCCATACAACACCCCTCCTGCGTGAGCTGCACTGGCTCCCAGTGGTCTTCCGGGTGCGTTTCAAGGTGTTGGTTATCTTCGAGACCGCCTGCTGCTACCAATGACCTCCCATCGACCCGTGCGCTCCCACAGAGAGGGCCTCCTTGGGGTGCCACAAGCCAAACAATGTAGGCTGGTGACCCCCAGGGGGAGGGCCTTCTCTGTGGGGGCACCTACCATCTGAAACCAACTGCCCCCAGAAATAAGGAGAATCCAAGACCTCGGTACCTTCTGCCGTGCCCTTAAAACTCTGTTTTTTCAGCAAGCCAGGCTGGCTTAACACTTTGAAATGTTTTAATTGGTTTGTTATTGTTTTTTAATTACGGGGCCAAATTTACATATATCTTTTTAATTGTATTTTAATGTCTGTACTCTATGTTTTTACTTGGCTGTACACCGCCCTGAGTCCCCAGGGAGAAGGGCGGTATATAAATGTAAATAAATAAATAAATAAATAAATAAATAAATAAATAAATACATACATACATACATACATACATACATACATACATACATAAATACATAAATAAATAAAAAGCTGTTTTTGTGATTCGTCTCTCAGCAAGATGAGGAGATCACCCATTAGAACTCTAGACAACTTCATGAGGTGACCACAACACAGCAGCCTCTGGCAGGTTTAGATCATTGGGGAGGTGCGGGGGCGGGGGGGACAAAGTCATTGTATCTCAAACTGGGATTCAGCACCTTTAGTAAGGGTTCACATATTTCCTTTCCTAATCACTTTTGGAAATTGCTTGTTAAATACTTTTTGAATATTAGGAACCTCTATAACAGCAGGTTTCGCTCCATGGGTGATTTTTTTTCAGTCCTTAGTGAAATACTTTTATACAAGTTTAAGAGCTTAAAAAATTCTTTTTTTTAAAAAAAAAATAGCATAAAGGTGCCATTTATGCTAGCACCTTTATGCTCTTTGAGCATAAAACAGCATAATAGCATAACGGTTGAAGTGAAAGGTATTTTTACTAAAAGATATTGGTTGCAGTAAATCTCAGGCAGAATCTGAGTTTCCCACTCATCAATACAAAATTATTGCCTTCATTTCTCCCCCAGCTCCCCTGTTGTGGCCTGCCAGCGGCCTGCACGGATCATGGCTGATCCCGACGAGGAGGAGGCTGGTGTGGTGTCGTGCCAGCAGCCTGTGCAGCCGGCGCTCGCGTCGGACAGCGAGGAGGCTGAAGAGGATGTGGTGCCAGAGGCAGACTCAGCCAGGGCATTCAGAACTTCCAGAGACTCCTTCCAGTGGAGAGAGCAAAGTGGAGGAGCCTCTCCTCAATGATCGAGCATGCAGGGCTGCCAAAAGGCAGGAGTGGCTCCTCAGGAGGAGGAGGTCTCCTTGAGAATAAGGCTTGAGGATAATTGGCCACAAGAAACTTAGTAAGTTTCTTGCTAGAAACATCAGTTTATAGCAAGAGTTTCTTGCTAGTAATTATCATCAGAGCATTTTTGGAAAAGTCTTATCGTATGTTGCTTTCTGGGCTGGTTGCCAACTTTTGGCGGACTTTGCTTTATTCTTGCTACTTAATAAATTTGATAAGGACCGTTGGTGTGTGTCTATATCCTCGGGAATCCGGAGCTGGGGCAGAACACCCCCTGACCAATTCAAATCCAGCCAATGTGACACTGTGGAAATGTTTTGGGAACACTGAGGTGTATGGGTTGCTCGATTTTCACACTCAGGGTAAATGGCCTTGAAGATGCCTGGCACGAACTGGTTCCAGACTGATCTGCCTTTCTTCAGCTGTCATTCCCCATTCTCACACAACATGCATAGAGATAGACAAGAACTTTGAGATGAATATGTTGTAGTATGTTAAAATTAAATGGAAAAAAAAGGAAAGATAAATATATATGAAGAAATGATGATAAATTTTGAAGATGATGACACAAATGTAATACCCAGATGATACATGGATTGATTAATAATGTACAGGAATATTAGAAGAGGAATAATTGTAAAGTAAAAAAAGAAATTTAAAATGAAGATGTAAATAGAAATCGGGTCTGCTCGAATACCATCTTAGATTGAATTTAAAAAGGAAACAACAAGGGAATGGGAAAGAGGGGGAGGAGTAGAGAGGGGAAAGTAGGGGAGTTGGGAGATGAGAAGAGAAGAGAAGAAAAGAAGAATGGGAAAACAAGAGGAACAAGGAAGGGGAAAGAAGAGTAGGAGAGAGGTTAAGAAGGGGAGGAAGAAGAGAGGAGAGGGGAAAGAGGAGAGGAAGTAGAAAAGGAAAGGACAGGAGGAATGAGGAAAGTAGAAAGAAAAGAGGAAAGAGGAAAAAGAAGGGAAGAGAAAAAGGAAAGGTTGTAGTAAAACAAAGGAAGGAAATGGTAAAAGTGCAGACCTGAACAATTCATTAATTAGCTAATAATAAAGTTAAAGAATAAGATGAACGAACAATGTATAAGGATGGATAAAAGATTGTACATTTAAATATGTTGATGAAAAATAAAAAATAAAATAAAATTTCAAAAAAAAAACAACAACCCATGCACAGATGGTTTTAGCAGGTTCTGACCAGTTCTGGAGAACTGGTAGTAGAAACTTTGAGTAGTTCGGAGAACGGGTAAATACCACTTCTGACTGGCCCCACCCCCATCTATTCTCTGCCTCCTGAGTCCCAGTTTATTGGGAGAAAATGGGGATTTTGCAGTAACCTTCCCCTGGAATGGGATGGGAATGGAGATTTTGCAGTATCCTTCCTCTGCCACGCCCACCAAACCATGCCCACCAAGCCATGCTACACCCACAGAATTGGTAGTAAAAAAAATTGAATCCCACCACTGAACATGCATACAAGTTTATTACCCATTTGTCACCCCCCCATTGCTCCCCCCTAGTCCTTTGATGGCAGGACACCAGTGAGGAACCAAGCCATAGATGGTAAATCTGACATATACCAAATTGTATCAGAATGTGGAGATTTTCAGTTTCCTTTACAGACTGCTCTAAAAGAGCTGTATAATCTCTTGTTAATCCTGATGCTCTTTCCAGTGGACATAGGTACCATGATCGGATTAACCTTTCAGTATTGTATCTCAATTAATCCATTGAGGAAATGAGATATGACTGAATCATTAAAAAAGCAAGATGTTTTCTAGATGGATAAATAAACAATTTCCCACTTTCAATTTCCAGTAGCACCAATTTCCAGTAGTACCAATTTCCCTCTTTCACAGTGACATTTCTTTCCCCAGGGAGTTTCTAGAATATTTTATTTTACACATGCAATGGATCAAAGAGGAAATACAAAACTGTCCTGAGTGCTTAATGATCTGTTCCAAGGAGTAAATTATAGCGGGAATTGTTGAAATATTAAATTTAGCAGAGCCCAGTTTATGCAACTGAAATCAGGTTCTTGTAATGGGTTCTTGCTCAAAAATATAGTTTGTTCTTTTACAGTAACACAATAGTAAAAGTAACATCCCTGACAGCATGATCTATTCAAGGAATCAAAACAGAAGAAGCTGGAGCTGCTGTATAGTGAAGTCACTTTCTTTTCTATTATTTTTAACAAATTGCTGAGCTCACTGAATATATTCAGTAAGATAAAGCTTGGTGAGTTTCTGATAAGAGGAAAAGGCTGAAAAAAGAAAGTTCCTTCAATTTTTCATTCAAGGAGTCGCATACACAAATGTTTCTCGTCCTGGACCACAAGGAAACTATTACGGAAAAACCCACCTTCCAGTGTTGACTTTCAAATGTTTTTTCCTATCAGTTCTATGGGCGTGGCTTGGTGGTGAGGATCCTGTGACTGAGTGGGCGTGGCAAACTCAATGCCACTCACGGCCATGCCCATTCAGTCACATGACCCCCCGCAAGCCACACCCACAGAACCCAGTAGGAAAAAATGTGCGTATGAGTATGAGAAGGACTTGTAGTGAATACTATGGCAAACAGAAGCTGAACTTTTCTCTCTCCATTCACAGTGGAACTGCTGCTCCCTTTATGGTCCCACTGGCCCCCTCCCTCCCGGGAGTCGAAGCACCTTAAAGGGACAGGCTGCAGCAGCTCCGCTGTGAATTCAGGAAGAAAAGTTCGGATTCTCTCTGCTGCATTTAACGTTGAATTCTGTGGAATACTGAGCGGCCAGAAGGGCCAAGTGAGCGGCCGGAAGAGGTGAGTGGCAAGCAGGTGATGAGCAGGCGGGTGTAGGCGGGGCCAACCAGGAGTGATTTTTACCAGTTCGGTGAAATGATTCAAATCGTCCCTACCGGTTTGCCTGAGTCAGTCTGATCCGGTCGAATTTCACCCCTGCCACCTTCCTAATAATCTCTAAAGTGGAGACCACACCCAGAATGGAGATGGCTTGCACAAGAGTCTGACGCAGCTGCTTTCTTTAAATATTCATTTTGAAGACTTCATATTAGGAGGAGGATGAGATCTTCACACATTCAGTCAGGAGGACGAAGGAGAGTTTTACTGACATTTCTTCGAGCATCTTTGTGTGGTTTAGGATTCTGCTTTCTTAAGGCCTTAAGACCTAAGGAGAGCTGAATGGCAATCAGAGAAGTTTGCTTAAATGTGACTCCAGGTCTTCGTATGATTTTGGATTCTGCTTTAGCAGGGTCTCATAGGTCTCATGGAAAGTTGCATATCCGTTCAGACAAGTATTAATATTAGGGTTATGGTGGAGACAACTTTTTTATATTCTAGGTAGAATGCACAGACAACAGACCCCACAGAGTTGTTGATGAATGGCTGGGAAAGTAGAGGACGGGAATGTATCAATAGAAGAGAATATTTGAGGGTTGAATTGTGAAGTCCTTGGTGCTCTCTGAGCAAGGTTTCTTCTTGCAGACATTTCATTACCCAACTAGGTGACATCTTCAGTGCTAGAATAGCAATAGCACTTAGACTTACATACCACTTCATAGTGCTTTACAGCCCTCTCTAAGCGGTTTACAGAGTCAGCCTATTGCCCCCAACAATCTGGGTCCTCATTTCACCCACCTCGGAAAGATGGAAGGCTGAGTCAACCTTGAGCCTGGTGAGATTTGATCTGCCAAACTGCTGGCAGCTGGCGATCAGCAGAAGTAGCCTGCACTACTGCACTCTAACCACTGCACCACCGTGGCTCTTGGGAGTGGGGTTTGCTTTCTGTTTATATACTAGTGTTTGTCCTTTCAGTGGTGTTGGGATTGTTCTTGGTAATTCTTTGATTAGGCTGTTGTTTAGAGTTTGATTGTTTGAACTGGTAGTTCCTGGGTTGGGGTATTGTTTACTGCTTGATTGTTGGTTTGGTATTAATCCCTGCTTATCTAGGTGTTGATTGCTGGGAAGGTACCTCTGGCCCATTCTGATCTTTCACTCCTGTTGCAATTATCATTGATCTGCCCAAATGTTTATATGGACCTGTAATAAGCAGAATAATGATGAAGAGTTGAGTGGGCAAAGAGAAAGAAAAATTCAGCGAACAGACTGGAGGAAAAATTGCTTGTTGGAAGCACACTTAGAATAGGGAGAGAAGATAGATTTCCCCAAGATTTTTAGTTAGGTCAGTAAAAGTCATAGCAACAGAGTTCAACAAAGCTTGTTTTCCAACACTTTGTGGGTAGGTGGAGGGCAAGTCCTAGTTGGTTTTGTGAACCCAGCCAAATTGATTTCTTTATAGTTCAGTGGATTGTGTTAGCTGGAATTTGCACTAATTTAAGAACAAAATTCAGCTGTAGTGAACCCTGCCAAAGTGACCAGTGGAAGAAGTCAGGTTTAAGCGAAGCACTTGTGGTTTATAAAAACTTTGTCCTGTTCCTAAATGGACCATAGGAAACAACTAGTGGTGAAGGAGGGTATCATGCAAAGCCATCACTCTCTTCCATTGTGGGGGCGAGCAAAATTAGGCATACTGCAGAAAGGGAGTAGGAACCAGTAAGTCAAAGTAAGAAAGGCATGAGAAGAAAAAGAAGTTATAGCTAACTCTAATTTAGACCACACCATCCATTATACTTTTCCATACCTTTCTAGCCTTGCAAATCGTCCTTGCTTCCCCTGTTTATCCACTGTGCTATCTTCACTGTTTTTTTCCCCCTACATTTCTTATCTCTTTTCCCACCAGCAATTTCCCCCAACCCTGATTTGAAGACTCTTGCCCTGTAGTTATTTCATAATGGTCACCCACTGAATGTGTCTCTGAGTTGGAGAAATGTAGAATGTTTGTCTGAATGTCAGGTGACCCTGAGGATATAGACCAGAGGTGGGTTTCAGTGGGTTCTGACCAGTTCTGGAGAACCGGTAGCAGAAATTTTGAGCAGTTCAGAGAACTGGTAGTAAAAATTCTGACTGGCCCTGCCCCCTTCTATTCTCTGCCTCCCAAGTCCCAGCTGATCGGGAGGAAATGGGAATTTCACAGTAACCTTCCCCTGGATTGGGGAGGGAATGGAGATTTTACAGTATCCTTCCCCCACCATGCCCACAAAGCTATTGCCCACAGAACCGGTAGTAAAAAAATTGGAAACCCACCACTGATATAGACAAGGTGGCCTCAACAACTGTCTAAAAGGATGCAAATGACCAAACTGTCTGCAAGGAATATGAATCCTTCCATTCCCCACCATCCAGTCAGAGCTGAAGAAGCTTCTTGGATGAAATATGAAATGTCTTCAAAGAAAAACCAGAAAGTCCAGTTGCCTCTTGAAAAGGCACTTTGGGGACAATGTTTGTCTAAATTGGTAGTTCTATTGGTACTATTGGTACTGAATTGGTACTATTTACTGCTTGATTATTGCTCTGGTATTAATCTAGGCCAGGGATCTCCAAAGTTGGCAATTTAAAAACCTGTGGACTTCAGTTCCAAGTATTTCCAAGCTAGCTGTACCAGCTGGGGAATTCTGGCAGTTAAAAATCCACAAGTCTTAAAGTTGTCAGCTTTGGAGAGCCCTGATCTAGTCCAACCAGAGGTGGTATTTAACCGGTTCGGACTGGTTTGCCTGAACTGGTAGTGGAAATCGCAGGTAGGCCTGTCTACCTGCCCACCTGCCCCAGCTGTATGCCATCCTATTTAGGCATATTTCTGAGGCTGGGCGCATGCTTGGAAGGGGCGCGCAAGAGCAACGTGCATGCACAGAAGGCAGATGTGCACGAATCGGGCGCACACATGCACAAAGCAAATGTGTGTGCACGGGGCGAACAGGTAGTAACTTAATGTGAAACCCACCACTGAGTCCAACACTAATGAGGAAATGACCTAAAACTTATTTTGGTGATTGAATCAAAACATTGCAGACCCCAATCATTAGTTCAAAACTGGGAAATTTCCATCTGAACTTCTAGCTGTGCATCAGACAAAGGGTCCAAAAGATTAGTTTATTTTCTGGGAAGTAGATCCCAGAAAAGTAAAAATGCAGAGAAAATATCAGCTGAAACATCTCTCAATCTGAGCATCATCATGGAAGGTTTGAAGCTTCTTCGCTGTTTACTTTTCTGAGAGGATGTGAAATGATATGCATGAGCATTACATAGAAAGTAGCAAAAACACAAAAGTCAGAACCCAAAATAATGTTGGAAAGGGTGCCTGATGGAGAGGAGACTGAATAACACCTCAAATGCCGGCATCTGAGTGGCAAGGAAGCAATCTTTATGTCTGTTGTGTCAGAAAATTCCTTTACATTCTTTCTGCCATTCTCAGTCAGACTGACAGAAAGTAAATTGCTAGAGGGATTTTTTTTTCCTCCCAGAGAGCAGAAAAAGAATGGGGAAATTCTAATAAGTGGAGAACAGGATTTTAGATTTCCTTTCATTTGAAAATTCCTAATGAAGGAACTTCAGGACTTTGTGCTTGAGGCAGTGGTGAAATGTAAAATTTGTTACTACCAGTTCTGTGAGCATGGCTTGGTGGTGGTGGGGGTAATGTGACTGGATGGGTGTGGCCAACTTTTTTTTTTTTTTACTTTTAAAAGCATTTTTTCTACAACCTTAAGAGGTTGCAGAAACAAAATTCTACAACCTTAAGAGGTTGCAGAAACAAAATGCTTTTAAAAGCCTCTGACGATCAGGCAACTCAGCTGGGATCGTCAGAGGCTTTTTAAGGCATTTTTTTTCCTACAACCTCTTTGTAGAAAAGGGGATCATCAGAGGTTTTTTTTTTACTTTTAAAAGCAATTTTTTGGCCGAAGAGGTTGTAGAAAAAATGCTTTTAATAGTAAAAAAAAAAAAAAAGCCTCTAATGATTGTGCGGCTCAGTTGGGCATTGGGGGGGAGGGGGCAGGAATTTTTGCTACCGGTTCTCTAAACCACCCGCCACCATCGTTACCGGATTGGCGATCCGGTCCAAACCGGGAGCATTTCACCCCTGGCTTGAGGTGGAAAAAAATGAAACTTTGATTGTGGGTTTTACTGATTAGATAGATTTGTTGTTATAGAATTGGCTAATTTATATTATTATGTAAAAGTAAAAAGTTAAGGTTTGATGTTCCTCTTTTATTCTATTGTACCAGAGGAAGTCAGAGGTCGATGCCTTTTTTTTCTTTTCTCCCTTTTTTTCTACATTTCTCCAATTCCCTTTTCCCTCCCTTATTTTTCCTACTACCCTGTTTCCTTGAAAATAAGACATTCCCTGATAATAAGTCCAATTGGGCTTTTGAGTGCATGTGCTAAAATAAGCCCTCCTGAAAATAAGCCCTCCCTGAAAATATTTAAACACATGCGCAGCCAGTCCCTGCCATTTCCTCTGGTTAGGGTTAGGGAGACAGAACATATTGATCAATATATCTATGACATCACTAAGGGTCAAGCTAGTTTCAAACTCATTCTTTAATAATTAGGGTTTTTTTTTAAAAAAAATAAATAAATTAGCTTTTGTACCTTCTCATACCTAAATTAAGAGAAGAGAACGGATTTAGGTATCATGACAAATCAATTTGTGCACGGTGCAATGTATACGTGAACTTTGGTATAGCTTCAGGATTGTGATTTATTGGTCAAAGGAAACCCTAATTAATAGGCTGAGTGAATTCGGATCAGCTAACTAAGTTAAGCTAAACAAATCTTGATTTAGTAGTACACCTATCTGAAAAAGTAGTTTCAGCTATATTCATGCCTCATCTAAGATCCCCGAAAGGTAATTTTGCAAAATAATCATATTAACGGATTTATCATTTATTTGAAGATGGTGCTGCACCATCTCCCCACTTCCTTTTCATTTTTATTTTCTCACAGTAAAACACTAACCATGCTTCTACCTCTTAAAGCTAATGCATTCATTAATTATAATTGCCACTGCCAGATCCCCACCATTCTAAGACTTCTCCTTAATTATTTTGATTGGATGTTCGCCACTTTTATCTGGGCTAATTTACTATTCATAGTACAGTGATGGAGTGTTCATTCTGTTACTCGGATTACAGCTGTAAATGGATTTATACATCATCAATGATAGCATCATCCCAGACCATTTAGCATGAAAATACCTTCCAGTTATTTGAATACAGCAAGTAATAACACTTAAAATAAAATGAATGTTGGTGCCTTGTGGTACCTCCTAAACTGGATGATCTGTGTGCTATGAAGTTGGATGCTATCATTCAAAAATATTACAAGGGATTGACATTAAATACTTGTTGCGTGTTTTTAAAAGTATATTAACCCTTTTCTGTTTCACACATTCTCTATTTGTCATCCATAAATGAGTACAAGATAGATAGATAGATAGATAGATAGATAGATAGATAGATAGATAGATAGATAGACAGACAGACAGACATGAATGGATGGATGGATGGATGGATGGATAGATAGAGGATAGATAGACAGACAGATAGACAGACAGACAGACAGATAGATGCTATATGATGGATGGATGGATGGATGGATGGATGGATGGATGGATAGATGATAGATAAATAGACAGACAGGTGGACAGGTGGACAGGCAGACAGATAGACAGAGATGATAAATGATAGATGATAGATGATAGATCGATGGATGGATGGATAGATAGACAGATAGTCAGACAGAGACGGATAAATACTGTAGATAGATAGATAGATAGATAGATAGATAGATAGATAGATAGATGATATAAGATAGATAGATAGATAGATAGATAGATAGATAGATAGATAGATAGATAGACAGACAGACAGATAGACAGATAGACAGATAGACAGATAGACAGATGATAGATGGATGATGGATGGATGGATGGATGGATGGATGGATGATAGATGATAGAGAGACAGACAGATTTAATAAAGTTAGATGAGACAGAGATATTGTAGAGATATAGATGATAGGTGTGAGGAGAGAGATTTCTATAGATATTCTCTCTATATATTTTATAGAGATAGATGGATGATAGATAGATAGATAGATAGACAGACAGACAGATATAATAGAGCTAGATAGATGAGACAGACAGAGATATTGTAGAGATAGATAGAAGATAGCTAGCTAGCTAGAGACAGACAGACAGACAGATATTGTAGACTGACAGAGTTAGAGATGGGTATGCAAGCACGCCCATTAAAAGACCTACAATAAGCCTTAATATGCACATGATTCATATTTCCTCTGAAAGCAATGTGAATAGTTCCCAAAGACCTCTAAAAATCCTTGCAAACTTTTTTTATTTCTTTTAATTTTTCAACCGTTAGAAGGAGAAAATTATTACATCTCTGACTGCAGGGTAATTGCACTAATGTTCAATTTTAATTAAATGAAATTAAGTCAATGTTCCTTTCTATTCTGGCTCCACCCCCCTACCTACTGCATTCTTTGTTGAGATCAAACTAGAGTTGAGATAATTGAACAAGTGAAAGAGAACTAAGTTTAGCTGGAACATGGTTTAAAGCAGAGTTTCAGATACAGAAAGATGGGCCTTTCTTAAGGGGATGTTCCAATGCTAAAGGGCGCTCAGATGGGACCATAGATATCTCAAACTCTTAGCTTCCATCTGAGCAGAACTGATTGATTGATTGAATGATTGATTGGTACTGATTTCCACTCCTGAAGGCTGAGGGATCCTTTATGTGCCAGAGGTTTCCTTGTGCAGCTGTGCTGCCCTTTCCTTCCTGGCTCTCTGTCCCTCCAAATTCAACTGCCAGTGCTCCCTGGGTTGGATGATAGAATATGTCAGATTAAACGTCTAACTCATCTGCATCGCTTTACACAAAGTCAAGTACGGGTTAACATATCACACATCCCTCCACCCACATAACTCCACCTTACCTTTGACTCCTCTTCCTGGGTAAAAGAACCTCCACCACGAGGTCATCCAGCAGTTCCAGATGTGTACCTGCAAGGGAAAGAACAAAGGTCACTGACCATTAACTGAAGAGGCCTAGGATTAATTCAGGCCTACAATAAAAGGAATTAAGATAAATATCTACATTTGTCTTGTGAGTTATTGGGTCGGATCCATCTCCATAATAGAATAGAATAGAATAGAATAGAATAGAATAGAATAGAATAGAATAGAATAGAATAGAATAGAATAGAATAATAGAGTTGGAAGGGACCTTGGAGGTCTTCTAGTCCAACCCCCTGCTTAGGCAGGAAACCCTGCACTACTTCAGACAAATGGTTATCCAACTTCTTCTTAAAAACATCCAGCATTGGAGCATTCACAACTTCTGGAGGCAAGTCATTCCACTGATTAATTGTTCTCACTGTCAGGAAATTTCTCCTTAGTTCTAAGCTGCTTCTCTCCTTGATGAGTTTCCATCCATTGCTTCTTGTCCTGCCTTCAGGTGCTTTGGAGAATAGCTTGACTCCCTATTTTTTGTGGCAGCCCCTGAGATATTGGAACACTGCTATCATGTCTCCCCTGGTCCTTCTTTTCATTAAACTAGACATACCCAGTTCCTGCAACTGTTCTTCATATGTTTTAGCCTCCAGTCCCATCATCATCTTTGTTTCTCTTCTCTGCACTCTTTCTAGAGTCTCAACATCTTTTTTACATCGTGGTGACCAAAACTGAATGCAGTATTCCAAGTGTGGCCTTACCAAGGCCTTATAAAGTGGTGTTAACACTTCATGTGATCGTCATTCTCTCCCTCTGTTGATGCAGCCTAGAACTGTGTTGGCTCTTTTGGCAGTTTTTGATGACCCTCCAGTTCAGGGTTGAAATGCTTGGACCCTGGAAAATTAGCCCCAATGCCATTTCACCACTGCATTTAGTGCAGAGACTTGCTGTGTCTGACTACTTTTCCTTCTGAGAAGGACTCTTGAGCTAGGTTTATGAGATAAAAGTCCTACCTTATGAAGGTTTACATTGTTGTTTACAAGCTTTTCTTTCCTTTGCCTGGGGCTCTCCGAATGTTGCTAAAATAAATGAGATGGAAGCATGTATATAGTATTACATGATATTTGGTAGTTAAGCTGTATATCTCTGCTAGTACTTGCCTGGCATTACCAGCAGCTGCACAGTAGCTGTTGTAAAATTTAATTTGACTTTTACTTGTATTTACTTCTCAACATATGCCTGGTAGCATTAGATTGATGAGTTTATGTTTCAGCAATGATACTACTAGACTGCATGAAGTTTATCTTTCTCTCCTCATCATGCCTTTTGAATCTTGCCTCCCAGCACTTATACTCCATTCTTTTGCAAAGATCTTTATTGTATACCCTTACACCCTTAAGTAACTGGGACGTGGTAGCTTAGTGGCTGTGCTTGTCGATCAGAAGGTCGGCTGTTCAGTGGTTTGAATCCCTAGCGCCACATAATGGGGTGAGCTCCCATTACTTGTCCCAGCTTCTGCCAACCTAGCAGTTTTAAAGCATGTAAAAATGCAAGTAGAAAAATAGGGACCACTTTTGGTGGGAAGGTAACAGAATTCCGTGCACCTTCGGTGTTGAATGACAATAGAGACGTCTTCGGATAGTGCAAGCTCTTCGGTTTAGAAACGGAGATGAGCACCACCCCTAGAGCCAGAAACGACTAGCACGCAATTGCAGGGAAACCTTTATCTTTACCTTACATCCTTAAATCTGGAATGGGTGAATTCCAGAAAATCCTTTATAACAAGATCAAGAGCAAGAAGGGACCACACAATAACATCCATGTTTCTCATGTCCAACAGATTACCTGGGTCCTCCTAGACCATGTATTCTGGAATCTGGAGTACCTGCCCACCAACTGGATAGCCACAGATCACAGGGGGCTACAATTCCTAGAATTGTTAGGCAGATTGTAGCCACAACTTGTTTATCAATAGTGGAACGAAGAGGTCCTTGGTACTCTCTGACCTTGGATGTTTGCTTATAGATGTTTCATTACGAAACTATTTAGGTAACATCGTCAATTCCTAGAAGTCTTCTCTTTTCTCAAAGAAAGCTAAGTAGCTTCCTTACCAATGTGATTTTTCTATCACTGTGGAATAATAGAAAATACCCAGGATGAAGATAATAGATGTGTGAGAACTATGCCACAGAAAAGATTGAAAAAGCACCAGGCCCAGACAGAGTAAATCTTTCTTGCTTGAAAGACTGTCCTGATCAACTGGCCCCCATATTTACCCACATCTTTAATAAATCACTGGAGATGTGATTTATTCCTAGAACTGTCAGCAAGGTTGTATGGATATCCAGGAATTTGGGTGAGATAGGGGCAATGAGATTCATTCTCTCTCTCTCCCTCTCTCTCTCCCTCCCTCCCTCCCTCTCTCTCTCTCTCTCTCTCTCTCTCCCTCTCTTTAAATTTTATGCTGCCTAACTCTATCATTCTATGATTCCAAAATCCTGGTCCATATATAAGTATAGGTAAAGGTATAGGTTCCCCTGGCATATATGTGCTAGTCGTTCCCAACTCTAGGCGGTAGTGCTCATCTCAGTTTCATAGCTGAAGAGCCAGCGCTGTCTGAAGACATCTCCGTGATTGTGTGGCTGGCATGACTAAACACCAAAGGCTCACAGAACGCTGTTACCTTCCCATCAAAGGTGGTCCCTATTTTTCTACTTGCATTTTTATGTGCTTTCGAACTGCTAGGTTGGCAGAAGCTGGGACAAGTAATGGGAACTCACCCTGTTATGCGTCACTAGGGACTTGAACTACTGAACTGCCAACCTTTTGGTCAACAAGCTCAGCATCCTAGCCACTGTGCCACCACATCCCTCTATTCATTAGTATACAACCCAAATAATCCAGAAGTTAAAACAATTCTTCCAAGATAGATAGTTAACTCTTTAGAGGGTTTTTTTTTCCAGTTGTTGTTGGCTTTTTTTTTTTTTTGAGGTGTGGGGGGGAGAGATGCATAATTTTATTTCCAATATGCAGGAAATGAAACTAAAGACATTTTTTCACCACTGTCATAAGGATAAAACTGGAGACTGTTTTTAAAGCTAAGGCTTATTTAGGACAGGTGTGTTGATGGTTCTTTGATCAGTCAAATTCATTTTAGCCCATGGTTAAAAATGGGATGGTGGAAAAACAATGTATTTTTAAATAATCTATAAATTATTATCCCTTAAACATTGACAAAGTAACACAGCACCATCTTTTACAATCTATGTTAACACCTTAAAAAAACACTGACTTCCTATGTTGGAAGAAATTTCCCCTGTTCATTCTCAGATGGGACGCACCACAGATGCTGAGAAGAAAAGGTTGCAGAAGCCAGCTGCCAGAAAGTGGGTCCAATATTTCAACCGGTTCGACTTCCTGCTGAAGCACATCCCAGGGAGGAGGAACTTCCTAGCTGATGCCCTCTCCTGCATGCCCCAGTACAAATGCAAACGGGAAGTGGTAGTAGAAGTCATTGTCCCCTCTACCCAAATAGCAGCCCAAGTGACCACCAGATGATAACGCCGCAACTGGCAAGACCAACCCTCAAGCGATCTAACCATGAAACTCAAAATTGAACTGCTAGCAGACCCCTGGTCCCAAGACAATCAACACATCCTGACAAAAAGAGATGATCTAGCATGAAAAGGGATGAAACTCTACGTCCCAGAATCCCTATGCACCCTAATCCTCCAGAGGAGCCATGACATCAAAGCGGCAGGCCACTTTGGGTTCCTAAAGAGTTTACATTTAGCACGGAAGCAATTCTGAACCGGTGTCAGGGGAAGCCATCATGTACTAATTATTACCTGTGCGTTGGGAACACCCCTTCCCTTGTTGTCATCCTTACCTTAGTTTCCCATCGAATTTGCGGTGGCAAAGCTTAAATGTCCGCCTTGTTCAACATCTGAACTCAATCTTCACAGAGGACTTTTGAAATCAAATCGAACATCGCAGTTGATCCACCCCACGTTAGAAAGTAGATCGTGTGAATCCTGGTTACCCTTTTGAGTGGATTTGCCTTTGTAGCAGGGGGAAAAAAAGCCTGGTCGTTTCAGTTATTCTCACTAGAGGAGTAGCAGAGCTTATATGTTTACATTTCTATGAATAAAAGCATTCTTAACCATCAATTATCAACAGGCAATGACCTTAAAAGAATGAACACTACTTGATTAACCAACGGATGGGAAAATAAATAGTACCAATACAATGTGACCTTTAAAAAGCAACAGAGGTACTCTGAAAATCTATGGGTTTTTTTTAAAAAAATGTAAAATGAAAATATTTCCTCTTATACTTCATAACTTGCTAATGTTTTGTTTTCCAGCCATTACATTTATAATGGATAAGAAGACCTAGTGTCAGCTCTCCTTTCACAATGTTTAAAACGCTTCCTGAAAATCATACATTCAAGGACAGATTGCCATTTTCCCTAAATTTGTATTATATCTACTGCTAAATTTGCCTTCCTGGTCAAGGTGATTCCTCAGGGCTCTTTTCAACTCTTGATGATGATGATGATGATGATGATGATGATTTACTTTATTCATTAAACATGAAACTCAGTTAACTGAACATTCAAAAATGCATCACAAATACCATTGACTGGTATTTGATATGGGTTGCTACCAGCGTCCTAGGTATCAACAAAGTACCTTCTTAAGATGTACGATGTTCCAAGTAGCACAGTTTTTTGCAGTTCCGCTGGTGTTATGGCAGGAAGCTGCAATTTGTTGATGTATCTTATAAAATTTTTGGATATGGTATCAAGTGCCCTGATGACAGTGGGTACCATTGTTACCGGCTTCATCCATAGCCGTGTAGTTTCGATGGCCAGTTTGCAATATTTCATGATTTTTTCCAGTTCCTTTTCTTCAACTCTGGCATCTCCTGGTACTGCCATGTCAATAAATTATTTTGGTTGTTGTTGTTGTTGTTGTTGTTGTTGTTGTTGTTGTTGTTGTTATGCTTTGTTGCACAGCAAGCCAGATGTTCAGACTGAATTTGGTGTTTTTATCCATCTATCCAATCCTTCACAAGGGGGCCTGGGAAGGCATATGTTTTTTTGATGTGATAAAGTTATGGTCACAGGATATAGCAATAGCACATAATCTTATACACTGCTTCACAATGTTTTATTGCCCTTTCTCAGGATTTTACAGCCTATTGCTGTTGTGATTCCGACCCTCAAGCCTGTATTATCAGAAGGAGAAGACTCTGAAAGTGAAGGAGAGGAGTTGGCAAGGCCTCCCTCTCCAAGACCCTCCTCTGGCAATGCCTCAGATGTCCTCCGAAGGCCAAGAGATAGGCCAGGAGCCAGGCACTTCAGAGCAGCTGCAGTTGGACAGTGATGAAGATGAGTCTTGGCTGGACCCCCGGCAGCGTCACAGAGATAAGCGCGCGCAGCAGAGGAAGAGACGTGCCAGAGATTAAGCAGAGTCACTGGAGCACACCCCACAGGGGATAAAAGGGGGTGTGGTGACCATTCAAGCCTTGTGACGAACAAAATTGAAAAGCTAGCAAGTCATTCTGCATCTCTGGAACTTTGTTTCATGCCCTGCTTGGATTGATTTTTTGGACTGGACTTGACTTGACTATACTCTAGTTTATGTGGACTCACTTTGATATTTCAGACGAAGGAGAAAAACCTCCCTTTGTAAGTAAAGACTTTTGGCAGGCAGCCACTGGGTTGCTGCCAATTCTGTTATTAAAGGAATTCTTGTCTGCTGGCTTATTTAACTCTTGGCCAACTGTTGGTATGTGTGTTTGAGACGGGGACAGAACAATTGCTCCCAACAATCTGGGTCCTCATTTTACCCATCTTGAAAGGATAGAATGCTGAGTCAACTTTGAGCAATGAGCTGGATTAGACTGCAATACTGCATTCTAACCATTGTGCCACCATGGCAATAGAATAGAATAGAATAGAATAGAATAGAATAGAATAGAATAGAATAGAATAGAATAGAATAGGCACTTAGACTTATATACCGCTTCACAGTGCTTTACAGCCCTCTCTTAAGTGGTTTTCAGAGTCAGCCTCTTGCCCCCCAATAATCTGGATCCTAATTTTACCCACCTCGGAAGGATGGAAAGATGAGTCAACCTTGAGCCAGTGAGAATCGAATTGCCAAACTGCTGGCAACTGGCAGTGAGGAGAAGTAGCCTGCAGTACTGCATTCTAACCACTGTACCACCATGGCTGTTCTGAGTAAAGCTGCCTTTTGTAATTGATTGATTGTGATTTTTTTCAGTGCTGGTGGTATTTAGGTGGTATGCCAGATGTTTTGGGATTGCACCCATGGCATTTATGACTATTGGTACTATCTTTGCTTTCTTCTGACCCAGTCATTCTATTTCTATTTGCAAGTCTTCATATTTTATTAACTTCTGCAGGTCTTTCTCTTCTTTTCTGCTATTTCCAGGTGCTATCACGTCCACTGTCCAGACTTTTTTGTCTTTCTTTATTGACAATTGTGAAGTCTGCAGTGTCATGTGACAGGTGCCTGTCGGTTTGAATTTTAAAGTCCCAGAGCACTTTAGGTTCTTCATTGTGTATTACTATTTTGTGGTCCCACCAGTTCTTGCTTGCAGGCAAATTGTATTTCTTGCAGATGTTCCAATGCACCATTTTTGTGACATTGTCATGCTGTTTGGTTTTGTGTGTGTGTGTGTGTGTGTGTGTGTGTGTGTGTGTAATCAGTCTTCTTGCAGCAGTTAACCAGGTGGTCAACTGTTTCTTCAGCTTCTTTGCAGAGGTGGCACTGGCTATTATAAAGCCAGAATGGAGAAGACATTCTCCATTCTGGCTTTATATGCATTTCTTCTTAAGGCTTGGTCTTGTGCAACCAGAATTAGCCCCTCTGTCTCTTTCTTCAACATTCCTGCTCTTAGCCATTGCCAGGTCTTGTTATTATCTGTTTTTCTTGCTAGTTTTTTTTTAATTGACTGGCCATGTAATATTGTAATCATCTTTTATTGGTTTCTAATAGCATTAGGAATGGGTAGAATGGCTCACCTTTTTTGCCTCATCCTGGACTCAATGAATGATGTCTACGGAGATTCTCAACCATCCAGGTCATGGTTGTCCCAAAGGTTCTTTTCTCAAAAGGCAACTGTACTTTGTTTTTCCTTGAAGATGTTCTGTTTCTCATCCAAGAAGTTTCTTCAGTTCAGCTTCTTGGATGAGAAGCAAAACATCTTCAAGGAAAAACAAAGTCCAGTTGCCTTTTGAAAAAAGAACCTTTGGGAGGACTGTGATGTAGCAGGAAGCCAGCCTTTCTTGGAGGAAGATCTGACAATGTCAGCTCTTTGTAGATAGGAAGGAAACAGATTTGACCAGACATACAAAACTTTACTTCATTGATATGGGTTATAATAACAGAATCTTGAAAGCCTGACTGAGTTTCTCTTTTCCTCCTTCTTATACCCAAGAGAATCAAGGCGGGCCAGTCTTGAATTTTTTCTTCACCCCTTCCCTATCTTTCCAAGCTAAGTTAATGTTTTTGTAATGGCTGCTGCACATTTTCTTCAAGGCCATCGCTGTTCTTCTCTACAGAAAAGGAGAGCACGAACTGAATTTGCTGTCTGACAGACATCCTGGAAAACTGATAAGGACTTTGGAGTGCTAATGCTGTGCCTTATATTCAAGCCAAGAAAAGAGACTGTGTTTCTTGAAATATGAATAGAATGTTTCAGAAGACATTTTCTATCAAAAATATGTGTTGATAACTTCAGCTGTCAGACTGATTAGTATGCTAGTTCAGTACAGCCATGACATCTTCACTATTAGTGGAGCCACAATGACTCAGAATTCAGACTCAAAGAGTTTTCTCTTCAAAATGGTGTCTGCCATCAAAATGGTTTCTCATCAAACTGGGATGAAGCATCGGATGGAATGCCACAATGAACAGTTCTGGGCTTGGACTTCTTCAATGTATATCTTAATGGTTTGAATGAAGAGGTAGGATAGCTTGTATCAGTGGTGAAATCCAATTTTTTTTATTACTGGTTCTGTGGGCGTCGCTTGGTGGGTGTGGTGTGGCTTGGTGGGCATGGCTTGGTGAGCATGGCAGGGGAAGGATACTGCAAAATCCCCATTCCCACCCTACTCCAGGAGAAGGATACTGCAAAATCCCCATTCCCTCCCCACTCTGGGGCCAGCCAGAGGTGGTAATTGCTGAACTACTCAAAAGTTCCGCTACCAGTTCTCCGAACTGATCAAAATTTCTGCTACTGGTTCTCCAGAACCTGTCAGAACCTGCTGGATTTCACCCCTGGCTTATATCCTTGAACAAAATTTTGATTGTTGATTTTTATTGTCCTTACTCTTTTGAGTCACTGAGAATCTATATACAATTGCAACAGGATATAAATCATATAAGACCAAAGGGGGGGAAAAAAAAACAGATGTTGAGCCTCCAAAAAGAGTGCATAGAAGACTAACCAAGATAATTAGGGGACTGGAGGCTAACGCATACAAGGAACCATTGTGGAAACTGAATGTCTAGTCTAATGAAGAGAAGGACTAGGAGTAACATGATAGCAGTCTTCTAATATCTGAGGCGATGACACAAAGATGAGGGGGTCATTCTATTCTCCAAAGCACTTGTAAGGGCAAGACAAGAAATAACAGATGGAAGTTTATAAAAGAAAGATCCAAGCTAGAACTAAGCAGAAATTTCCTCTTACTGTGAATAATTAATCAGTGGAAAAGCTTGACTCCAGAAGATGTGGATGATCCCTCACTGGAGGTTTTTTTAGAAGAGAATCCATTTTGTTTAGATTCTCCTGCTTTAGCAGGTGGTTGAACTAGAAACCTTTTATTCTATATTGTTTATGTTTGATAAATAGAAACATAAATAAATACATTCACAATGATCTTAATAGAACAGAAAAGTGAAAACAATAGAATAAAACTGAATAAAGGGACCCATAAATACAACACCAACGGGCCTGGTGGCTCAGCAAACTAAAGCATTGTGATTAACATCAGCTGTCTGCAATTATTGCAAGTTCGAATCTCACCAGGCTCAAGGTTGACTCAGCCTTCCATCCTTTCTAAGGTAGGTAAAATGAGGACCCAGTTTGTGGGGGCAATAAGCTGACTTTGTATAAATATACAAAAGTATGAAGGCTATTGCTTAACACATTGTAAAGCCGCCCTGAGTCTCTGGAGAAGGGCGGCATATAAATCAATAATAATAAAAAAAAACTATAACAGCCTGGGTGGCGCAGCAGCTTGAGTAGTGACACCAGCTGCCTGCAATTACTGCAAGTTCGAATTTCACCAGGCTCAAGGTTGACTCAGGCTTCCATCCTTTCAAGGTAGGTAAAATGAGGACCCAGATTTTGGGGGCATAAGCTGACTTTATATAAAAAAGAACACCGCATGGAGGGGGGGGGCGAAAGCCCTACTAAGCAGGTATATACAAAAATATGAAGGCTATTGCTTAACGCATTGTAAGCTGCCCTGAGTCTCCAGAGAAGGGCGGCATATAAATTAAATAAATAAACAACAACAACAACAACAAAACTGAATAAAGGGATGCGGTGGCTCAGTGGCTCAGTGGTTGGCAGTTCAGCAGTTCAAATCCTTAGTGTCATGTACCGGGGTGAGCTCCCGTTACTTGTTTCAGCTTCTGCCAACCTAGCAGTTCGAAAGCACATAAAAAATGCAAGTAGAAAAATAGGGCCCATCTTTGGTGGGAAGGTAACAGTGTTCTGTGTGCCTTTGGCATTTAGTCATGCTGGCCTCATGACCACAGAGACGTCTTCGGACAGTGCTGGCTCTTTGGCTTTGAAATAGAGATGAGCACCGCTCCCTAGAGTCAGGAATGACTAGCACATATGTGCGAGGGGAACTTTTACCTTAAAGTTCTTTATTTAAAAAAAAAATAAGGAACAACCACACAGGTTTAAGATACCAAAGGCCTAGCTTGTTAATTGATTGATTGATTGATTATGTGCCATCAAATACTAACAACTACATGGATAAATTTTCTCCATGACGATCCCTAACCAGATTTCCCAGGTCTTCCAATGGTACAACTCATCATCAAGATAACTGAGTTTATCCTTTTTGTTGCTGGTCATCTCTCCACCTTTCTCAGCATTAGGGCCTTCTCCAGAGAGCTGGCTCTTTGCATAACATATCTGAAGTACAATAAATTGAGCCTGTCTTTTTGTGTCTCAAGTGAGAACTCTGTATTGATCTGTTGAATAATCTATTTTGTTTTTGTTTTTGTTTTACTTGGCTGTCCATGGTGTTCTCAGGAGACTTCTCCAATACCAAAGTTCAAAAGCATCAATATACTCTTTGCTTAATGTCAGGTGTGTCTCTGCTCAAAATTCAAGAAAGAAAAACCCCAACTTCATGTTTGTAGAGAAAGGTACTTTTACTGAGTATGAACTGAATGCAGCGAAAGAAAAGCAAAGTCTGAAGCAATAGGTGCAGAAATTACATATTGAAAGCATCCCCAAATCCCTCCCCCCAAGGACCCAGGTTGAGTGTCCAATCCACATCTCCCCAAAGTGTCATGTGGTGTACTTCTTCAGACGGTCCCATCTATCTGGTATGGTGGAATGGTTGACCTAGACAGCTATCAGCTCTCTCTGCAGCTGTTGTGACCCAGGCCCAAGTAGGTATTATCAGACACAATCAGTTCGAAAACAGACAGACTTTATTAGAACAGCTGTGAATTAACTCATTCTCAGCGTAGTCCAAAATTAATCAAAACAAATTCTTCATAATACAATTCTTCAACTTTATCACCAATCTTGGTCTAATTAGGCAACCTGCCAAAGGCTTTTCTTGGCAAAAGTTCAGAAGCAGAAGACGCCGACAAGAAATAAATGCAGCAAGGCAAGGAGCAAATCTATCAACTTTGTCAGAAAACGTTTGTTTTCTGACAAAGAGCCCAAGAGCCATTGCTGGTCTTTTAAGCCTTATGGGAGGGGCCAATCATCTCTTGGCCCTACTCCCGAGTTGTCCTTTTTGCTTTAGCTGCTCTTGCCTTCTGGCAGCTCTTCACATGCGTGCCCTAGAAACAGGTTCCTTCTGTTCCTCTGTCTCTCTGCTGTCAGCCTCTGAAGGCTCTGGAGTCCGCATATCACTCCCCAATGGCCCTGGCCTCATCTTTTCCTCCAATGCAGAGCCTTCATCCAGGCCTTCCCCAGCCTCCAGGACTGGCCCATGTTCTTCCTCAGCCTCCTCACTATCCAACTCCACTGCCAGCTCCGCAGGCTGCTGGTGGACCACAACACCAGCTCTCTGCAGACAGTTAGAATTTTCCTCCCTTTTTCGAGTCATCTCCACCTCCACTCCCAAATACCTGCGATATCACCCCCCCTCCCATTACAATGGCAGCCGGAAGCAAACAAGCATCATAGAGGCTGACATTTATTCTACTTCTTCAAAGTCCAGGTTTGTTCATCATGTGGAGCAGGGATGAAATGCTCCAGGTTCGGACCGGATCGCCCGATCCAGTAGCAATGGTGGTGGGTGGTTCGGAGAATCGATAGCAAAAATCCCTGCCCGTCCCCCACATGCCCAGCTGAGCCATACGATCATCAGAGGCTTTTTTTTTTTACTTTTAAAAGCATTTTTTCTACAACCTCTTCGGCCGAAAAAATGCTTTTAAAAGTAAAAAAAAAAAGCCTCTGATGATTGTGCAGCTCAGCTGGGATCGTCAGAGGCTTTTAAAAGCATTTTTTTTCCTGCAATCTCTTAAGGTTGTAGAAAAAATGCTTTTAAAAGTAAAAAAAAGCCTCTGATGATTGTGCAGCTCAGCTGGGATCGTCAGAGGCTTTTAAAAGCATTTTTTTTTCCTGCAATCTCTTAAGGTTGTAGAAAAAATGCTTTTAAAAGTAAAAAAAATATGTTGGCCACGCCCACCCAATAACATTACCCACTACCACCACCACCAAGCCACGCCCACAGAACCGGTAGTAACAAATTTTACATTTCACCACTGATGTGGAGGTATGACTTTCTTGGATTTGTATCTAAAAGTAAGCTGTGTTTGAGTCAACAGTGTGACACGGACTCTAAAGAGCCAAAATACATCATACTGTCTGAAGAGAAGCATTGTTTTCAAATAATGGAAAGTCATAGTTCTATACTCTACTCCAGACCCTACTTCAGTGAGTACTGCATCCAACAAATGCAGTAAATTGGGTAACACATTTTTTTAAAAAAAATAGAGAAATTGGAGCAGATGTAGAACATAACAGTAAATATAATCAAAGGGCTGAAAACCAGAATTTACAAGAGATTGGAACTGGGAATGTTATAAGAAAAGGCTGAAAAATTGTTTGTATACTAAAAGGTGTGTGACACTTGTGTAGGGCATAAATTAATATCCTTAAGGCACAGAAAGGTAAATTCCAGCGGAATAAAAGAATAGAAATGTTCAACCTGATAGTAAAAACAGATTGACAGTAGAATCAATTACCCGGGGACTTAGAAATCTCCCCTTCACTGAATCTCTTCAAACAGAGGTTGGATTGGCAGCTTCACCAAGGATATTTTTCTATTTGGATTCCTGCATTTATGAGGGTGCATTTGTTGGCTTACATGAATTATTTCTAATTACTCGAGAGCAGCGAGGAAAAAGAAACACCCCTGGATAAGTGGATAATTAAGAACCAATCCTGTCATTCTGGAAAAAAGTGCAGGTTAGTTGAGTGTCATATCGATGTTCACCAAGATCAATGCTCAACATTTCGCTCTTCAACAACAATGCTGTGAGAAGATCCTATCAGGAGAGGCTCCCTTAAGCTGATCTTCATAATGGTAGATGATCTTGGCTGTTTTCTCCTCCACATACAGTTTTAAAAATTCCCTAGAATGGAGGAACAGAAACCATAACATGCAATTTGCATACTTTTCATGATTGCTTCTATGCAGGACAAGTAGGTTTTTTTCCCCCTCCCATCTTCAAAACCTTCCCATTAAGAATAAACTGCTGTTTAACTGTCAATTGACTCTCCTCCCAAGCTAATTACCTCATCTAAGGATTTTAAATCACATTTTCAACATGATAGATACTGTGCATCTGAATTTCTCTGCACCTCCTGAATACTAATCTCAGGGCCATTGAAAACCTGACAAATACTGTTAAAACTTTTACAGCAAGGAGAAAAAAGAAACCCAGCATTTTCATTAATGCTCCCGTATAGGTTGCAAGAAGGTTTTTTTGATGATATTTTCCAGAAAGAAAAAGAGACTGGCAGAGATTCATAGAAAATGTCAGCCGAAATACCTGCAACATAAATATAAAATGTTCATTCATCCTTCCTTCCTGCCTGTCTGAATGTTTTTGAGTTAGCTAACTTTTTTTTTAACTGTCTCTGAAGTATTTGCAAGCAATTTTGCCTTCCTGATTTCAATCCACGTTTCTGAACTGATTCTGGTAGACAGGTCCTTCTCCTCTCACCTTGTCAAAAGGCTACCAAAAAGCTTTCCCAATAATTTAAGGGCTTCCAAAAGTGTAGCACTTGTTTCTGTTTTATCCTCATCCTCATCTAGGCTACAGAACCAATTTTCCCTGAAAACCTTATCCTAAATCAAAAGGATTAGAAATCTGCATGTTTGTGAAATAAACTATTTGTTGAGGAAGATGAATCGCAGGCACTATTATGCTGTCCATGCTCAAAATCTGTAACTTACCTCTCTAGTCATTTCTTAGGAAGATCATATTTCTTTTGATATATCTCTATTCCTGAGTTCAGGTGTGCATTGATGTTTATACAAAAAAACCCAGAGAACACTGTATTCCTAAAGCTCTAAAGAATTTTTATATGGCTAGTACAAAGAGACTGGTGTATATTTTTTGCTGAGTGTAGAGCAAATGTAGTGGGAGTAAGAGAGAAGAGATGGGGAGAGGAAGGGGAAGGAGAAGGAGAAGAGGAAGAGAGGGGAGGGGAGGGGAAGGGAATGGAAGGGGAGCAAAGAAGGAAAAAAGGAAAGAAAGAAAGGTAAAGGAAGGAAGGAAGGAAGGAAGAGAGGAAGGAAGGAAGGAAGGAAGGAAAAAAGAAGGAAAGAAAAAAATGAGGGAGAAAAGAAAGAGGAAGGAAGGAAGGAAGGAAGGAAGGAAGGAAGGAAGGAAAGAAAGAAATAAGGTAAGAAAGAAATGAGGAAGGAGGAAAGAGGAAGGAAGGTAAGAAAGAAAGAGAAAGAAAGAAAGAGAAAGAGAGATAGAGAGAGAGAGAGAAAGAAAGAAAGAAGAAAGAAAGAAAGAAAGAAAGAAAGAAAGAAAGAAAGAAAGAAAGAAAGAAAGAAAGAAAGAAAGATTTACTACTTACATTCCATGACAGACTGATACATTATAAAATTGAAGTTGGGGGAGAAATTAGACATTCACTTGGCATAGTCTCTTTCAGATGGGGCACATAGATGCATGTCTTGATCAATTCAAAATGTGCTTATTTCTTCGGAGGTAAAAGCAAAAAACTGCATGAAAAGTTGACAGGCAATGAAGCCTTTTTTTTTTTTTTGAAGTGCCTCCTGGCTTTGGGAACACAATGAGCCAAGGAGAGGCAAGAAGGCTCTTACAAATTGCTTTGGACAAGAGCCCGTGGCAAGAAGAATGCTTGCCAGCCTAGAGGTCATTGAGGCATTGCAGCTTTTGGTGAGCTGGTGTGATTTCAGAGCCTTTGAACGCAAACCTTGAGCTTAATTCATCATTTGCTAGAATAACTTCTGGGTTCTACGGATTCACCAGGTAAAATCAATCAGGCAGAATTATCTCTTTTTGCTCTTCTTTTTCCTTAGGATTGCTATAGATCGTGGCCACCTAGATAGCAGGAAGGCATCAGTTTTCATCTTTCTGCTGTCCAGATATGGAAATCCTATCTTTTTGTAAAGCTATAGTTAAGGATTACCACATTTTTCAAAGTATAAGATGCTCTGGAGTATAAGACACACCTTAGTTTTCACCCTCTTTTTGGGAGGGGAAAGAGGTGCGTCTTATACTCTGAA
Source organism: Masticophis lateralis (assembly GCA_030761175.1). Lineage (NCBI taxonomy): Eukaryota > Metazoa > Chordata > Lepidosauria > Squamata > Colubridae > Masticophis > Masticophis lateralis. The sequence continues at coordinate 201,220,938 of JAUDYJ010000003.1, forward strand.
AAATATGGTACATTTGTAAGCACCGGAACAGTACCTAAAAGAAAATTAACAGGCCATGATGCTGACACAAGTGTTATGCTTATATCCTTACATGATCTAAGCCCCAGAGCTCACTGTAACAGCATTGCCAAAAAGGCATTAAGAGTTGTTAACCTAATCTTGTGAAGCTTCTTCTCCGGTAATATTGTACTGCAAACTAGGGCATACAAAACCTTTGCTATACCAATTCTTGAATACAGTTCATCTGTCTGGAACCTGCACTGCATTTCTACATTAATACATCTGAGAGAGTCCAGAAATATTTCACGAGAAGAGTCCTCCACTCCTTTGCTCACAACAGAATCCGTTATGCCACCAGGCTTGAAATTTTGGGCTCAGACAATTTAGAACTATGCCACCTTCAGTTTGACCTACACATAGTACACAAAATTATCTGCTACAACGACCTACCTGTCAATGACTACTTCAGCTTCAACTGCAACAATACACGAGCACATAATAGATACAAACCAGGAGTGTGTCCTACTTACCTTTACTACCGGTTCGCATCGCATCTGCGCACGCATGCACAGATCACCTATGAGGACGTCTGGGTCAGTGGGCAGAGCCTCCCACCAGTTTTACTACTGGTTCTTGTGAACCAGTCTGAACCAAGGGCAATCCACCACTGATACATAAGGTATAAGAGATACAGCTCCAAACTTGATTGCAGAAAATACGACTTCAGCAACAGAGTGGTCAATGCTTGGAATGCACTACCTGACTCTGTGGTTTCTTCCCCAAATCCCCAAAACTTGAACCTTAGACTGTCTACTGTTGACCTCACCCCATTCCTAAGAGGTCTGTAAGGGGCATGCATAAACACACCAACTTGCCTACCATCCCTGTCCTTCTGTCCCCATTTATCCATACCCATTTCCTGTATTCAGAATCATGTTTATACTTATATCTGTTACTTTATATATGCTTGACAAAATAATAGGGAATATAAGGAAAGGACAGAAGGTCAATGGAATTCAAGGTGGATTTAGATCTCTTGTGGGTACAAATAGACCCAAGAGTGATGATGCGATGACCCCTCCCTCGAGCTAAGACTGGTCACCTCCTACATCCTGTCTGGCCTGCGGTGTTGGTCATAGGGCATCAGCATCAGCAGCAGGGGCACTGGCAGCATCAGCAGGGGGTGTTGGTGGGGGTGGGTGGGATGGTGTTGATGGTGGCACTAATGGCCCTCCACAACAGTCCCAGGATCTCATGTGACCCCTTGAGAAGATTAATTTCTTACCCCTGCCCTACAAGCTTTCCAGAAGAGCACCTTCTTGCAGAATAGCAGACAGACTCTTAGAGAGATCAGAGCTGGCTGCCTATGCAAAAAATAGAAAGTTGGATCCCGGAGCTGGCTGAGGAGCAGAACAAGTCTTGCAAGTCCTTTTGACGGGCAGTATGTCAAGGCCTACAGTCTCCTAAGGCTCTAGGCTGCCTTGGATGGGTGGATGACAGGTTGAGAGCAGGCCGAAGAACTGCAGATGCTCAGGGAGATTTTGGGAGGCGGGGGAGATTGGTGGTGGATAACTCTGCAGCACCAGTATGGTTGCTCATGAGATTAAGGGGTGGTGTAACTTCAAAATGGGGTCATAGGTCACTTTTGGTGGAACTGTCATAACTTCAAAAGGTCATTAAGGGACCTGTTGTATCTTGAGGACTACTGGTATGCAAGTTACAAATCAGTGTAAATAAATTTTAAGCCCAAACTGAAAGCAACTAAAAGCAAAAGCAAAACAATATTTATGTCAAGCACCAAAGATCAGGCCTACAGATAGTTCCAATTGAATTGATTTATTATTGCTCATGCCTATGCACAGGAATCTATTCAACTAACAATTCTGGTGCTAGATCAGAGGTGGGTTTCAGCAGGTTCTGATCAGTTCTGTAGCAGAAATTTTGAGTAGTTCGGAGAACAGGTAGTAAAAATTCTGACTGGCCCCGCCTCCAGCTGATCAGGAGGAAATGGGGATTTTGCAGTAACCTTCCCCTAGATTGGGGAGGAAATGGGAATTTTACAGTATCCTTCCCCTGGAGTGGGGTCGGAATGGAGATTTTACAGTATCCTTCCCCTGTGACGCCCACCAAGCGACGCCCACCAAGCCATGCCACTCCCACCAAGTCACACCCACAGAACCGGTAGTAAAAAAATTTGAAGCCCACCACTGTGCTCGATAAAGAACAATGCATTCAAGGGAGGTTAGACTCAGTCTATTTGTCATTATAAAGAGATGCTAGGCTGATCCCTCTTTTGACTCTGTCTCCAGGTTCTGTACCTCCTCCAATAGTTTGTGTTTTCATGGCAAGATCCCTAAAACTATTCCTGAATTTTCTCATTCCCTCTCAAAAACTGTAGCAAAAACTGTCTAAGACATGCGGGAGAAAGAGTAGACATTTATTTAAGTAGCCCTCCTATATGTATGTTTAATCATAACTTGCAATTTGAAAAAAAAAATCAATTTGTTGGAATAATATTATGCAGATAAATAGATGGATGATTAAAAGAGAGAGAGAAGGGGGGGGGGGGCTGGACATCACTTAGTAGAAGACTCATCAATGATAACCAATTTAATCACCTTTTTAGCTTTCCCCTGACCTCATATTATTTAATTATACACATGAGCCAACAGAACATCTGAGCAGCAAGAAGATCTTTATTACCTATAATCCCTATTTTATAACTTTTTGTTTGATCTGTTCCTACATTCAATCCAGATATATTCAGCTGTATAAATTATTATTCTTTGCAACGACTTGAATATGACTTCGACTATCTAATATATCCACCCATCTATATAATGAAAAGCTACTATTCTTTCATAGCAATATTCTTTGTCTTCTTTTTTTTTTTGCAGGTTTAACACTTGCTGTATTATTTCAGAGGTTTGTAGCATGTTTCATAAAGGTTCTGATCAAATATGTTTTTAAAGATTTCCTTCCTTCCTTCCTTCCTTCCTTCCTTCCTTCCTTCCTTCCTTCCTTCCTTCCTTCCTCCCTCCCTCCCTCCCTCCCTCCCTCCCTCCCTCCCTCCCTCCCTCCCTCTCTTCCCTGAGCAACTACTATGATTATAGGAATCTTATGCACACAAAGATGGCAATGAACATGAATAGAAATGTAACCAAGTCCTTTTGTGAGAGGAGCTTGAGCAGTAATCAGGCTGGAATATGACTTCGACTATCTAATATATCCACCCATCTATATAATGAAAAGCTACTATTCTTTCATAGCAATATTCTTCTTCTTCCTTTTTTTGCAGGTTTAACACCTGCTGTATTATTTCAGAGGTTTGTAGCATGTTTCATAAAGGTGTAAATATGGAGAGGTTTGTCAAAATGAAATCAGTTCTGATCAAATATGTTTTTAAAGATTTCCTTCCTTCCTTCCTTCCTTCCTTCCTTCCTTCCTTCCTTCCTTCCTTCCTTCCTTCCTTCCTCACTCCCTCCCTCCCTCCCTCCCTCCCTCCCTCCCTCCCTCCCTGAGCAACTACTATGACTATAGGAATCTTACGCATGGGTGACCCGACCTCAGTAGGCAAAGGCATGGGGGACCGCCAAGAATGCTGTGTGGAAGGCAGGCAAGCATGCCAGGCTTCAGGGAAGGGAGTAGGCTGCTAGCTCGATTCTCTACGGCAGGGCAGCCCTGACATGCTTGCCTGCCTTCCATGCGCCCTTCCCGGTGGTCCCGTGGTCAGGCCTGCTTGCCTGCCTTCCTCCCCCACCACCGCCTCTTTGTTCGGCTGGTTACCTTCTGCAGCAGCTGGTCCAGAGTCGGGAAGGCAAGCTGTCCAGAGTTTTTGGTGGTCCCCAGCCAACTGCCACTGCTGGAAAGCTTTCTCTGCTGCCACGGCCGTCTTGTTCTTCGCTTATGCACATCCCATTGGACTTGCAAGGCAATGGGATGCACATGCATGAAGAACATGGTGGCGACGAACTTGGCAGCCGGGGCAAGCGAGTGATGACCGGGTGACCAGTTTGGGGGTGTGGCCAGCCAGCCATTACTACCGGTTCTGCAAGCGACTAAAAATATTTACTACCGGTTCTCCTGAAGCAGTGCGATCCGGTAACAACTCACCACTGCACCAGAAGCTTCCACAATGCCAACTTCATGCGCCTGGGAAAGTAGGAGGTGGGATTTAGGAGAGTGAATGTAGTTAGACATAATAGCATTCTTCCCTTCGGTCAAGGTCCTGGTGTTTATGCATCTAGAGGAGGAGAGGTTGCAGGGATGGCTCAAGTTGGGACGGATGATGATTGGACCATGTGACAGACTGATGGGTGAAAAAAATGCTTTCAGAAGGCTCTGACGATCCCAACTGAGTTGCCTGATCAAAAAGCCTCTGTCGATCAGGCAATTCAGTTTGGATCGTCAGAGGCATTTAAAAGAAAAATAGAGTATTTTTCTTTTAAAAGCCTTTGACGATCCCAGCTGAGCTGCACGATCATCAGAGGCTTTTTTTTACTTTTAAAAGCATTTTTTTGGCCTAAGAGGTAGGAAAAATGCTTTTAAAAGTAAAAAAAAAAAGCCTCTGATGATTGTGCGGCTCAGCTGGGCATTGGGGGTGGGGGTGGGGGCAGGGATTTTTGCTACCGGTTCTCCGAACCACCTGCCTCCATCGCTACTAGATCAGGCAATCCGGTCTGAACCAGGAGCATTTCACCCCTGATGCACCCCTGATCCCCAACCTTTGTGGCTTGGTGGCCTGGCTGGGGGTGGGGGACAGGGGAACCAGGCCACATGAGTGGCAGGTTGTTGTATACACATATAGCTCAAATTGAGAGGCAGTGTGGCATGCATATGCATGCTTGTGCATGGATATGCGTGGCAGCTTGACTAGCACAAGTCGAGCTGCGTGCATGTATGCACACACACTGGTCTGCCACTCATGCAAGTTGAATTGTGCACACCCATGCATGTGTGCTGGCCCACCACTCGCACAGCCCAGTTTCGAATAGGCCAAGGGCCAATAGTTGGCTGTGGCCCAGTGGGAATTGGGGACCCCTGAGATAGTGGATGCAACAATACAACTCAAGCCTCACTCCTCTTGTATATGCATCGCATTAAATCAGCCTTGCTTTGAGGTGCCATGCCTTTCATCTCACCTGTTTTGATGCCCCCTCCTGCAAATGTCATTGAGCTTGAAAAAATAAAACGTAGAATCAATATTATTTTAATATATACATTTTCACTTTCCATTTTCTGAGCTCAGGTTATCTGCTAGTCATAGAATGAAATGATCGCAAAGTAGTAGAAACAGGATTAGAATCATCAACTTCAATGTCCAAACATAATAATATTCCCAAACTCTCTTGTCGTTTGGGCCTTAAAAGGTCCATTTTCTTGTTTTCTTTTCTTTTTTTTATTGAAAATATTTAACAAAAATTTTACATATATTTCCCCTTCCCCCCACCCCTTCCCCCCATACCCTCCCTAGCCCAACCCCAACCCCCACTTCCCAAAGCAAAATACAGAGTATCACATTAAACAATCATAAGGTAATTTAAGCTAATAATCTATAGTCTCTTATCACCCTCTTGAACTTTTAACTCCCTTTAACTAATCATTTTCTTGTTTTCGTTGCCATTTATTTTGACAGCCAGGAAAGTCTACAGAGTAGTCTGTCTGCCAACAGTTGCTAGTTCGTATAATTCACGCTGTCACACTATCCCAGATCCATCACGAGGAGGTATTTGAATATAGAACTTTTTAGCATTTATATTTTATTGTGTTTTATTAATCTAGATGAAATGTTAATATATAATGCAAGTCCAGGTACATCAGATAAATCCAAACACATAGCTGTCTAAACTCTAAACATATCCAAGGAAAGGAGCTCATAATGCCCATCAGTAAGTAGAATTGCTAAATTCCACCAGCCATTAGGATTGCCTTATTATCAATTCACTAGAAAACAAACAAATGAATCATCAAACAAACTAACCAAAGTTTTTTTTTTTAATTTGATTTATATGCCGCCCTTCTCCGGAGACTCAGGGCGGCTTACAATGCGTTAAGCAATAGCCTTCATACTTTTGTATATTTATATTTATACAAAGTCAGCTTATTGCCCCCAACAAACTGGGTCCTCAATTTACCCACCTTATAAAGGATGGAAGGCTGAGTCGACCTTGAGCCTGCCTGGGATTGAACTAGCAAGTAATTGCAGCAGCTGGATCTTAAATGCTGCCTTTGTAGGAGGCATTACTCCCCTACGCTACTCAGGCTCTTTCCCCCTTGAGACAAAAGTTCCCCCTTGAGACAAAAGTGACCAGGCTCAAATGATCCTACCTCAGATGCAGTATAGAGATGGCTATAATGCTGAATTACTATTCAGGGTCCTCTCACAAAAGCACTTGGTTGCATCTACATTTCTAAGGGATATTTCTCACTATCCTTATGTGCAGTGGTGGCAGTGGTGGGTTGTCCCCAGTTTGGACCGGTTTGCAAGAACCAGTAGTAAAGCTGATGGGAGGCTCCACCCACTGACCTGGATGTCATCATAGGTGATCTGCGTATGAGCAGAAGAGCACGTGCAGGCACGATGCGAACTGGTAGTAAAGGTAAGTGGGATTGAATGGTGAATGGTGGGATTCAAATAATTTAACAACTGGTTTTCCCAGGGTCAGGTTGGCTGTCATGAGAGGCGTGGCCCATCCCTGTCCTCCAGCTCAACCACACATGCGGGATGAGCCTCCTGTGACGACCGACCTGTCCCTGGGTGAACCAGTTGTTAAATTACACCTCTCCGATCAAAATGGATCCTGGGTGCTGTGCTGCAATGGAGAAATGAACAACTGAGTGGCCGGCATGAGGGAAGGAGGAGAGAAAGCGGCCTTCTTCTTCCCTCACGCCAGCTGCTCCATTGCCCGTTTCTCCATTGCAGCACAGCGCAGCACCCAGGATCCACTTTGATAGTGGGTGGGTGGGTAGGTAATTTAACAACCAGTTTGTCCGAACTGGTGCGAACCGGCTGAATCCCACCACTGTTTATGTGCATAAGATTGCTACAGTCATAATATCTCAAAGGTACATTTTTCAAAAGGCAGCTAGATGGTTCTTTCCTTGAGGAAGAAGGTGTTTTATTTCTTAATCAAGGAGCTTCATTGGTTCTGGCAGTCCTTTCAGAAGTTTCAAGAAGATTCCACCCCCTTTTGCCCTCTGATACAGGTGACTCTGAGGGCACAGAGAAACCCCCCAAATGGCCTTAAGAGCTCTCAGGGAGAGTGCTAATGACCAGAAGACTGCAAAGAAATATGAGGACCCGGATTGTGGGGGCAATAAGCTGACTTTGTATAAAAAGAACACCACTTGGGGGGGCCGAAAGCCCTACTAAGCAGGTATATAGAAAAGTATGAAGGCTATTGCTTAATACATTGTAAGCCACCCTGAGTCTCCGGAGAAGGGCGGCGTATAAATTGAAGAAAGAAAGAAAGAAAGAAAGAAAGAAAGAAAGAAAGAAAGAAAGAAAGAAAGAAAGAAAGAAAGAAAGAAAGAAAGAAAGAAAGAAAGATCATCCTTCCACCACTACTTCCATCCTGTCAGCAATAATCCTTCCATTCTCCCCCACCCCCACCCCCACCCACCCCCATCCTGCTAGAATCAATAAAGCTTCTTGGATAAGAAGCAAAATGTTTTCGTCTTCTTCTTCAAGGAAAAAACCGTCCAGTTGCTTTTTTGAAAAAAGCACCTTTGAGACAACTATGACCTGGATTACTAAGAATCTCTACAGACACACAGCTACAGTGGGTGCTCAGAGGAAGGAAGGAAGGAAGGAAGCTGGATGATCTCTGGGAGATCCAAAGGACCAAGTTAGGGATAGATGATCAAATGGATCATTTATTTATTGCATTCAACATTGACTTAATGACTCATCATCATGATCATCATGATCATGATCATGATCATGATCATGATCATCATCATCATCATCATCCCTGTTACTTATGATCAGACATGTCATGGACACTGTGTAAAGCTCCCCCTTTTTCCTTATTATGGCACACAATGGCACACAGAACTGAGGAGAAAAGCCACATTTTAAGCAAATCATTGGAATAGTATCACTGATGCAGAAATTAGTCCATTCTGCATGGAATTAAATTAAAAGAGTCAAAATCACTAAGCATAACATAAGCTGATACGTGGTAGGATCTAATGGTGGTCTGATCTTCATTTTTGAGAGTGCTATTTTCAAACAGAGGACTGTGCCTGAATTGCAGAAATGAAGACTTCCAGGAAAGGATAGGAAAAGAGAGATAGAAAATTAACTCCCCAGAAAACTCTTGATTCATACTGCCAGGTACTTATTAACTATCCAGAGTTTTGTACTTCAGATCTGGGAGCTGCGTTGGATATGGAGAACTGTTCCATAAAAATATTTGAAAGGGACTTTAAATGGAGCAACCTTCAAAAAAAAACCCCACCTCAGACCTTATAAGGTAGGTTCTGAGACTCATGTAAGGTTTGAGAAATTATATTTATCTCCCAGACTTTCAAAGTAGCAGGAATAAAATCTCCTTCTCTAGTGTGGAACCACAGAAATGCCCTTGGACCATCTTGGGTGCCAGTTTTTTTTGTGCTTTGCAAAAGCTGAAAATGTAAAACTACTCTAAAGATTTTAAATAACTTTATTCGCGAAATCTTATTTCTGCTGCACTGGCATCTATACCAAATCTACTCTAAGAGGCCACGTTCTTCATTTTTGCAAATTTATAATTAGCCCAAACAAAAAAAAAAAAAGAAAAAAAAGAAAAGCCTAACTTTCTTCTTGGACCATTTGATGTCATGGAGCGAAGCAGGTGAATTGAAGAGCACACCAATTGTAGTTGTCGAGGCAACAACTATTGGAAAAAAATGTGTTTTGTCAAACAGTGAAGAGGCTAAGATACAGCTCTCTTTGTGGCAGTGGTGGGTTTCTACCGGTTCGCCATAGTGGTGGCGGCGGCGGAAGGCTCCGCCCACCCGCCCGGACATCATCACAGACGCTCTGTGTATACGCAGAAGGTTCTGTGCATAAGCAGAAGTGCCGCACACACGCAAAGCGAGCACACTCAGGCACACGCTCACAGTTCCGAACCAGCAGCGAAGGTAAGTGAAAATCAAAACTGTTTTGTGGGTATTCAATCTGATAGCTGTCCTGAATTACTGCAAAATGTTTTGATCAAGGGCAATGACTGCCTATCAATTCATCATAAATCATATCATGTTTGCTAATTGGCACCTAGCTGGAGAACATCTAACGCACTGCAATTAAAAGCTCTTTATACGTTGAGCTGAGGTGCTGCTACTTATTCTTTGAGTATGTGGACGAATTGGGACACTGCAAAAAGAAAGGAATATGTTAAAAATACTTTGTGCATGTATGTATATTAATAAGGCATAAATCATGCTGCCTAGTTTTCACGCTGGCTGTCTTCTCCTGTTACCTACCACAAAAAGCCTAAGGGGAGTCTATTTTCTCTTGTAAAATAATATACGCTAATATAATCCAACCAATTGTCATAAGGTAAAGTTTGTGGTTTTAATAGGAAGCATTTGTTCAGAATTTCTTCAGGTTTTGCGTTCTCTCTTATTCTCAGGCTGTTATGAAAATAGAAGGAAAAAGGAGGGAAGGGGGGGGAAGGTTTTTAAATCTTGTTCTCTAGTGGAAATTTTTGGTTAAAAAGAGACCCACTGGATGGATTGCATAAAAAGAATATTAAAGAAGTCAGCAGCTAAAACATGGAAGTGGCTATATCATCTTTCTTTATTGAGAACAATTTGCTGCAGTTTCCCTATCTGACATATTTTTTGGAGCCACAATGTCTGGTTGGCATTATTTAAAAATATCAAATCAAATGAAACCTTGCTTGAAAGATTTCTATAGCCAGAAAACACAATAACAAAAAATGTATAGACTCGTAATTATTAATAAAACTTTAAAACATGTAATAAAATTGCATAGATATATTACACAGAAACCTGGAGATTGTGTCTGCCTTAGCCATGAAAACCAGCTGGATGATCTTGGGCCAGTCACTATCTCTCAGTCTAACCCACCTCACAGGGTTGTTGTTGTAAGGAAAATAGGAGGAGGAGGGTCGGTTGGATATGTTCACTACCTTGAGTTATTTGTAAAAATAATAAAGTCTGGATTTTTTTAAAAAAATGACACGGTAATCCCCTGCATTGGGATGGAGTTGGGGTGACTGAATGGAGCTTGAGCGTTTACTGACCTGATGCCCTTCCTGATGCCTAGGCAGAGTTCACAGCAGAGAATTACTCATTGCACCCAGAGAGAGAAATATCTGCTACTACCTAGGATTGAACTCGCAGCCTCCTGATTAGGAGGCTAAGAACTCCACCTTTAGGTCATCGTGCCTCTAATAAAGGCAGGATATAAATAAATAAAAAATGAAATACATTATCTTTGTAATATTTTAGTAACTCTAATACAGGTAGCAGTGGCAATCACCAAAATTTGTGCTAAACCTCAAATGTAGGATGGATACGATAAACAATAGCACAAAATCAGACAATCTGGAAAGATATGTCCTGATCAGATAGAACCAATGACAGATGAACATTAGGTTCTTGTCCACGATAGTTCTTAAAATGGGATAGATAAACAGTATATCTCTATTGATTTCCTATAGCGGGACCAACAAAGGAATAACAGAATAACAGAGTTGGAAGGGACCTTGGAGGTCTTCTAGTCGAACCCCCTGCTCAGGCAGGAAACCCTACACAATTTCAGATGGATTGTTGCCCCATCCCTTCTTAAAAAAACCTCCAGTGTTGGAGCACCCGCAACTTCATTCCACTGATTCATTCTTCTAACTGTCGGGAAATTTGTCCTTAGTTCTAGGTTGGTTCTCTCCTTTGGTTTCCATCCATTGCTTCTTGTCCTGCTTTCAGGTGCTTTGGAGCATATGGTTTAGGGATTGCCCAGAGACATTTCCACATGGTCATAAACACTGCTGAAAATATGTTTTTATACTGGCCTCACAGAATGACAAAGGGTGATACATCCAACCCGACCAAGGTGAAAACAGGAAAATTTCAGAATTAGAATTTAAGAAAGCTAAGATGATGGCCCATGCACAATCAAGAAGAATCCTTAAAGTGGTATCTAATGGAAGGCACAAAACAGAAGTGATGAAAATTCTCAACTGCTTTAGATGTTAATTTGGTAGAAAGAAGATTCCTTAGTCTTTTTGGTGTCATTATTTAGAATAGAATAGAATAACAGACCTTGGAGGCCTTCTAATCCAACCCCCTGCTTAGTCAGGAAATCCTACACCAGACAAATAGTTATCCAATATTTTCTTAAAAACTTCCAGTGTTGGAGCATTCACAACTTCTGGAGGCAAGTTGTTCCACTGATTAATTGTTCTCACTGTCAGGAAATTTCTCCTATTCTAAGTTGCTTCTCTCCTTGATTAGTTTCCATCCATTGCTTCTTGTCCTGCCTCCAGGTGCTTTGGAGAATAGCTTGACTTTCTCTTCTTTGTGACAGCCCCTGAGATATTGGAACTCTGCTATCATGTCTCCCCTAGTCCTTCTTTTCATTAAACTAGACATACTCAATTCCTGCAACCGTTCTTCATACGTTTTAGCCTCCAGTCCTCTAATCATCTTTGTTGCTCTTCTCTGCACTCTTTCTAGAGCCTCAACATCTTTTTTACATTGTGGCGACCAAAACTGGATGCAGTATTCCAAGTATGACCTTACCAAGGCATTATAAAGTGGTATTAACACTTTACATGATCCTGATTCTATCCCCCTGTTTATGCAGCCTAGAACTGTGTTGGCTTTTTTGGCAGCTGCAGCATTTTTCTTCCATTATGGTGCCATTGTTTTTGTCCATCATTTTTGAGGCGACATGCCAGCAGAGCCTAGTTGCATATTTTCCAAGTTTCTGGCACAACAAGCCAAAAAGGTTTGCCATCATTGAAATAGCACCTGAAGTTCTTCTCTGAACTGAACTGCTTGTTAAAAAGACAGAACTTGAAAATCAAGCTACACTTGAGAAGAATTCAATTCACCTGGATACCTTCCAATTGAATTAAAGTTTCTAGGAACACCTCTGTAACAAGCAATGTTGTGTGAGGATTTTTTTGTGTACTGCACCCTTGTTTTTTTTTCTCTCTCTCTCTCTTTCTGTTTATCTTTTAGATATCTCTGGTAAATCAAATCTTCCCTGCATAAATCCCGACTTTGTTCTCTTGGTTTTGCTGTCTGGAAAATGTTAGAATTTGAATTTACCTGACTTCTGGGTCAATGTGATTGTAATGGTTATTGGGGCTATGCAAGCTTTGATTTAGAGATTTGATTGGAAGCTGATTCCTTTGAAACACAGAACAGAATTGGAAAGTTAAATCAAAGTGGATGCTTCCAAATTGATATGAGGGTTCAGAAAGGGTTTTTTCCCCCCTGAATCAATTTGGAATACTGAATTGGCCTTATTTGATCCTTCAAACTCAAGACTTGAATCAAATGATCAAATCAGATCAACATCCAAATTGAATCTATTATTCAAATTACATTACAGCTAATTTAAATTCCTTTCAATTAGTCTTCTCTGTTTTTCCCAACAATAATCATATTTTGTACTGGACGTTAGGCTGTATAAACTCATTTTTATTTCTCCTAGTGTCTGATCCTGTCTTGAGACAACACAGTCAAAATGTCCAGATTAATTCCTTTTTCGCTTGTTACTTTCTTTTATTTTATCTCAGTTTCTGAATCCATTAAGAAAGAGAAAAGCTGGTAGGAGAAAGGGCTGGTACAGGTTTCCTTCCTTCCTTCCTTCCTTCCTTCCTTCCTTCCTTCCTTCCTTCCTTCCTTCCTTCCTTCCTTCCTTCCTTCCTTCCTTCCTCCGGGATTAATGGAGAAAAAAGTAATGAAAATTCAAGGGTGGAGCTCTTTGAGGTTGGTTGTTTATTTGCCAAAAATTTCATTACTCAACTAATTAACACCATTAGTATTAGTGAATGTGGGGTTTGCTCCTTGTTTATATACAGTAAGCTTGCCCTGCCAGTGTTAAGGGGGCGGGGGTGTGTGGTGTTCTTCTTAGTAGTTCCTTGACTAGGCAGTATTACTTTCTGCTTCATTGTTTGTCTGGTGTCATTCCATGCTTATCTGGGTGCAGGCTGTTGGAAAGGATGTTTTCTGGACTTTTTGATACTTAGCTTTTTTATTGTCTCTTTTGAAGGGTGTCTATGTATCTGTTGATGGCTGATTTGTCTTAATGCGAAACTTCCCGGAATTCTTGAGTATTTGGGAGTTTAGCTTGGTCTAGGATGCTCATAGTTTCCCAGTTGAAACTATGGTTGATACTGTCAATGTATTGTAAGATAAAGGAGATTTTGACCAATCAGTGGGTTTTGCAGAGATGCCTTTCTGGATTGGGCCCCTAAAGGTCCCGAACAATGTCCATTCTTAATGTTTGTTTTCATCTTCATCCTCTTAGGTAGTCTTCATAGGATTTTCTCAATCACATGCTCCAATTGTGTTAAGCAATCTCTTCATGAATAAGATGGTTTTCCCTGTTATATGCCTCACTTAAAGTAGAAGTATTCTTAATTTCTTGAAAAGATTACATATGCATTGCCCCAGTTTTTATGCACACATAGCTGAGCTGGTACCACTTCATCTAAAATTTTAATAAGAGAAACAGTGAAGATACAGTTATGACTGAAACTAAGGATTTCCTTTGGAACTTCATAATCTTTTTTAAAGATTATTTTCCCCTCCTCTTACCAGCCATTTTGTACAAACTAATTTTAATAAACTTTATGCATAAGTCAAATAGTTCTGATCTGCAAAGGAAAGGGAAAAAAAGGATATGAAGAGGGAGTGAAATTTGATTTGCAAAAACCTTGTTGATATTACTCTTTCAGATTTATATGCAAAGAGTTGCGTGACACCTATTTATCCTTACAGCAGGGGGAGATTAGGGGGTCAATGCTGCCCTTTAAGGAGGAGTTGTAGGAGAATTCTCTCCCCCACACCCCCCACACAAATCCTCTATTTCCAGGACATTAAACTGGTAGGCTTTTCAATGAGAATGTAGAAAGATAATGTCTTTTGTAGCAAGCACAGATTTTCATGAAAAGCTATTGAAACAGCTTCAGATTAGAACAATGAGTTTGCCCTTGAAGATATGGTATCTATGGGATCCAAGATCAGAAACCCGAGAAAGGAAAAGAGATAGAATGAGATAGAAGAAACTAGACTTTTCCTTTTCAATAAGATAAGAAAAGCCTTCAAGGATAATGATGAGGGGGGAAAAAAAGACTGCATTGTACCATGGATTGACCAAGTTTGGGTGAAGTCATAAGCAATTTGCTAAGACCAAATGAAATGACACAGCACCATTTTGCTTAGAGAAAATAACTGAACGAGATATAAAGTGTAATGTGATGACCCAGGGCATGGCACAAAGGCAACACAGCCAGAGAATAAGTACAAGTCCCTTTATTAGCTCCAAACTTTGCCCCCAACATCCCTTTACTCTCTGGTCTCGAGAAAATCCCTTCCACAAACCTGTAAGCAGACAAAACTTCCAACCAGGGGTGAAATGCTCCCGGTTCGGGCCAGATCGCCCGATCTGGTAGTGATGGAGGAGGGTAGTTTGGAGAACCAGTAGCAAAAATCTCCCACCCCCACCCCCTCCCAGCTGAGCCACACAATCATCAGAGGCTTTTTTCTTACTTTTAAAAGCATTTTTTCTACAACCTCTTCGGCTGAAAAAAATGCTTTTAAAAGTTTTTTTTTAAAAAAGCCTCTGATGATTGCGCGGCTCAGCTGGGATCATCAAAGTCTTTTAAAAGAAAAAAACCCTTTTTTCTTTTAAATGCCTCTGACGATCCAAGCTGAGTTGCCTGATCATCAGAGGCATTTAAAAGAAAAAAAGCCTTTGCTGATCAGGCAACTCAGCTGGGATCGTCAGAGCCTTTTGAAAGCATTTTTTACAACCTCTTCGCCGAAGAGGTTGTAGAAAAAATGCTTTTAAAAGTAAAAAAAAATGGCCATGCCCACCCAGTCACATTTCCCCCCCCCACCAAACCACGCCCATAGAACCGGGAGTAACAAATTTTAGATTTCACCACTGCTTCCAACCATAAATCCAACAGAGCAAGATAAGGTAATTAATTCGGCAGGGCACTCAAAATAAGGAATTCCAGAATTGAAATAGCACGGCAGTAAATCAAACCAGTTGTGAGGATGCCAGGAGCTCAGTTAAAGCAGTGAATATGAACATGAACTCAGTGTTCGTTCCCGACAACCGCCCCTCCCATTTGCCTCTCCTTTTAAACTCCATCTCTAGATGTATCTTGTGAAGGGAATCAGGGCCCTTTCCTCCCTCATAAGCCATACAACCCACGTTGCTCTCTTCTTTGTTCTTCCCTGTGTACCCTAGGATGAGGAAGGGGTGGGTCTTGTTCTTCATCAGAACCCTCTCTCCCTTGTTCTACCTCTCCCCTGCTCTGCCCAGCCTGATTTTGTCCTTCCCCAGTTTCCTCCACAGCCAATGGAGCCACTCTCTCGCTTTCTGTCAGCTGTTCCTCTTCCATCTCAGAGTCAGACTCCGACAGGGGCATGACATGTAAGGAGAAATAAAGGATCATCTTTTTCCAAGAGTCTCTACGTATCCAATAAGGTTGAGCAGAATGGGCATGCTCAAAGAGTATCAGCTGGTGGAGACCAGAAGACAATCTTCTTCCTCAGTGGCTCCTGCTCTGTTGAAGCGTGAATCAGCCTTGTTCCCCCTCTGGGAAAACTGTAATTAATTAGAGGTGAATAGATCTTGTTTTCCATGGTGTATACTCTCAAAGAAAGAAAACCCTAATGTATTCTAAGAAACATTTTATTATAAAAAACCTTACTATGTTCCGGTGCCCAGGTTGTTGAATGTGTCAAGGGCCCTGTTTCCTGGCTGTGTTGCTAACTGGCAACACAGGTACAGAATATACAGATAATACAGAAGCAACGGATGAAAATTAATCAAGGATAGAAGTAACCTAGAACTAAGGAGGAATTTCTTTTTTAAAAAAGTTTTTTTAAAAACAAACATATCAAATCAATGTATGAACAGTGTGGCACATGAGTGTCATATATTCTAATACAAATAAAATAGTAAAATTAATCATAGTTATTACATTCAATCAACTTATATATTTCTAATAATAATACACAATTATAAGTTGCAATCTGTCATTGTTCAACTATTCCATGTTTTCTCTTATTGTTACTTTATTTTATTATATAAAAGTGTCTACACTAACATTCCTCTTTCTCTTCTTTCAATCACTTATTCTAACTTTTAATCGTATCACCTTTTATTGGGAAAAAAAACCACATTTTCTTTCTATCCTGCCTGGCTTCTAGTCATGTCATCTATCTGAAACAAAGAAAAAAAAAGGGAAAAGAAAAGAGAGAGAGAAAAGGAAAAGCAAATCAGAACAACAACAAAAAAGAAATCATTTATCCATCATCTCTTGCCCGCTTTAATACTTTGGTTGCTATGCTTTTTTTAATTTGCCTCCCACCTTCCTCTCTAGGATCTTTGTGTCTATCTGTAACTGCTTCTTGACTATTCAATCTAGGTATCTCTCCCACCTCTACCCACTTCAACTACCTAGCTTCCAAAATTTCTGCCCAAGCCCCTGTCTTCCTTTCAGACGTATCTTCCAACTCTCTTATTACATTTCCTCCCTGGTTTAATTCATCAATCACTGTTATTTTCTTTGTTGTCACCTTAAGGAGGAATTTCTTGACAGTTAGTACAATATTAATCAATGGAATGACTTGCCTCCAAACATTTTAGGTTCTCCAACATGGTAAGTTTTTAAGAAGAGTTTGGAAAACTCTTGGAAAATTTGAAGTTTGGAAAACTCTTTGGAAAATTTCACTTGTCTGAAATGATATAGGGTTGGGGATGGGGGATTGGACTAGAAGGGACCTCCAAGGTCTCTTCCCACTCTGTTATTCTGTTATTTGGTTATTCTGGCCAAGTATCTTGCTGCTATGTACATTTAATCTGGATGTCCTTAGTATTTTTATTACATTAAAATGTTAAGTGGTTAGAATGCAGTACTGAGGGCTAACTCATAGCTTACTCCAGGAGTTTGATTCTGAGTGGCTCAAGGTTGACTCAGCCTTTCATCCTTCCGAGGTGAGTAAAATGAGGAGCTAGATTGTTGGGGGCAATATGCTGACTCCGTAAACCACTTAGAGAGGGCTCTATGAAGGGCTCTATGAAGCGGTATATAAGTGCCATTGCTATTAATTAATTGATTAATTAAAATATGGCAGAAAGCAAGTTCTGAAAAGTGACCCTCTGGACATTTTCCCATGATATTAACCAACTGTAGCTTGTCAGGATAGCTGTGAATTTAAAATTCACAGCTACAGTACCTTGTATTATTCATTTTTCTTGTTGAATGCCAAGCAATGTTTAGTGTTGTTGCATGTACACAACCAGGCTATTGTCTGCATGGCAGGCCTAAAACGTAACAAGGGAAGACAACAGAAAACAGCATACTTGCATTCATGCATCCCTAATGCTCCAGCAATTAAATGAACGATCATGGCAGTTTTCGGTTCCTTTCCATCTGTATTACACTAGCAATGAGACAAAACAGGGAGAAATAACTCTTAATTGCGATCACAAAGGGTATGAGTGAACTGCATTGCTGCTTTAGTCGAGCACATTTTGTAATTCTGCGTAACACCACTCATTCAACCTTTTCAAAAAAACGTAGAATGCCAACCCAATCAAATTTGCAATGCTTTACCCATGTAAACAGTGGCCACAGGTATCAATTTATTTCTATGGAAGGAGAACTTTAATGCCTGCCTGCCTAGAATAATACTAAGCTTGTTGTTCTGCGGTGCTTTATTGGGATATTTGTGGACAATAGTATTACAGAGGGAGGGAAATCAAATAATATATGTTTTTGGTTCAGAGGCTTTGTTTATTTATTTCACTATAGCAACATTCATTAACAGATGAACAAATATACATTTGTGAAAGACCTGTTTCTGCTGCCTAAAAGAACTGGCAATGACACCCATAGAAACAAAACAATGACAGAATGTTTAAGGAATATCAGCTCAGTTCTGTAAAATAGCTATTCAGCATCCATCTTATGCACAGAGAATGTCTTTAAAAAGTATGAATAGAACACAGCCTTGTACTTGCTAAACCAAAATATTAGCGTGTCAGTTTACTCCACAATTTGTCCAGATAGAGAAGAATTAATTCACCTTCCTAAACTTAGGAACTTGGATTTTGATATATATTTTTAATAAATATTGACATCAAATTCTGGAGAAGATGTCATAGCAATAGCACTTAGACTTTATACCACTTCATAGTGCTTTAAGCCCTTTCTAAATGGTTTACAGCATGTTGCCTTCAACAATCTGGATCCTCATTTTACCAACCTCGGAAGGATGGAAGGCTAAGTCAACCTTGAGCGGGTCAGGTTTGAACTCCTGGCAGTCAGCAGAATTAATCTGCAATATTGCATTGTAACAACTGCGCCACCACAGTTCTTGATTTGACAACTGGTGGTATTTGATATTCATCAGCTGGTACCTAATAAAGTATGATAGCTATCAAATAACAGTGTATATACTACTTAACTGCCTTTAATCAATGAAGCACAACTGGTATTCTACAGTCGATATTACCTGACTTTCTGTTTTTGACATTTGTCGAAATCAAAACAAGGAATGGTAAACAAATCTGAACCACTCCAGATTTAAATAGGCAAGCTGATTAATTGTTCTCACTGTCAAGAAATTTCTCCTTAGTTCTAGGTTGGGTCTTTCCTTGATCTGTCTCCTGGTATAGCCAACAAAGCAAGGAGAGCCCATGACTTAGAAGTTAATACATCTATTAAGATGTAGCCTGGGTTCAAATCCCAGAAGGGTATGGCTAGCTGATGAGAGCTAAATAGCTTGAAATAGATCTATACTGGTCTCCCTTTATTTCTTTGTCAGTAAAAATTGAGTCTGTCATCTGCACCTCTATAACTGCCTAGTTTGGTTCTGCAACCCAACAAGACAGACACAGACTTCAGAAGATAATTAGAACTGCAGAAAAAACAACAGCTGCCAACCTGCCTTCCATTGAGAACTTGTATACTGCACGAGTCAAAAAGAGGGCTGTGAAAATATTTACAGATCCTTCGCATCCTGGACATAAACTGTTTCAACTCCTGCCCTCAAAACGACGCTATAGAGCACTGCACACCAGAACTACTAGACAGAAGAACAGTTTTTTTCCTGAACGCCATCACTCTGCTAAACAAATAATTCCCTCAACGCTGTCAAACTATTCACTAAGTCTGCATTACTATTAATCTTCTCATCGTTCCTATCACCCATCTCTTCTCACTTACAACTGCATGATTATAACTTGCTGCTGTATCCTTAAGTTTTATATTGATTGTTTCCTAGTATGATTCAATTGCTTATTTGTGCCCTATGACTATCATTAAGTGTTGCACCTTATAATTCTTGATGAATGTATCTTTTCTTTTTATGTACACTGAGAGCATATGCACCAAAGACAAATCTATCTTAACACAAAAATAGCTTGTCGCGAAAGCTATTGGGGCTGAAAGGCGAAAGCAGAAGCAGTATGCTCCGTCCCATATTTGGGATGGCCAGGTTTATTTATTTATTTTATTTATTTATGTGATTTATATGCCGCCATTCTCCCCAAGGACTCAGGGCGGCTTACAAAAACAATCATAAATACAAATCACAATAAACACATTAAAATGTGTTTTATGCATTAAAATCCATAAAATCATTCTAAAAACTATATAACCCCACGATTGAAATATTCTTTTAAACAGCCATGTTGCTCTTATAAAAAACACTTTCCTTGATTAGTTTCCATTTCATTGTAGATGCCAGCAAAATTAAACAGCCAGCGTGTCCTCCTTTTCTCCCAATTTGTCCTCCATTCTAATTGTCCGTGTCAAGTTTACCTGTTCAAATCCCAGGCAATCCTCATTAAAGGACTCTATATGTGCCTTCCTTGCAGCAGTAATTGTTATCCACTGCACCTTTTAAAAAAATTCCTAAACATGGCCAAATCCCAGAGGATTTGTAAGGAGAGATAGAGGAAGTCTACAAGCCTTTGCTAATTCTTTTGCTAATCTTCAAAAGAACTGATGCATAAATTCACCAACAGCATGAGTTCTTTCCTAATATTAAATAATTATTAGGTGATCATTATTTTCTGCCAAAGAAGGCCGAAACGTGTTTAGGTCCTTTTAAAAATAAAAAGGGAAAGACCACATTCCCAATATTTTTTCTCCTTTCAAAAGAAGCCAGGTGCGGTTGGGAGCATTGCACTCGCTCTCTGCCTCCATTTCTACTTTCTAAATAAAGCATTACCATCTAATCAAGCAGAATTGTTCGGTAAAGTGGTCACCTTTAACTAAGCAAGAAGAGGGAGGAAAGCTTTGAAGTTGTTTGTTTTAAAAAGACAAAAACAAATGACAAAAAGAAAGCAACCTATCTTTTCTTATTCTCCAGTTTTGATTGAAATTTGGTTCTTAATGCATTGCTAAAACTTCAATTTCTTTCTCTCCTTCCTTTCCTTCCTTCCTTTCCTTTCCCTCTCTCCCTCCTTTTTTCCTTCCTTCCCTCCCTCCCTCTTTCCTTTCCTTTCCTTTCCTTTCCTTTCCTTTCCTTTCCTTTCCTTTCCTTTCCTCCCCCCCTCCCCCTCCCTCTTCCTTCCCTTTCCTCTCCCTCCCTCCCTCCCTTCTTTCTTTCTTCCTCCTCAATACGATATTGAAACAGAGGGCAATTTTAGTTCCTATCTCATAAAGAAAGGAAAATGGGACAAAGAGAAGCAGTTAGAGAGGCATTGGAAACAGATTTTAATCTTGACTTTTCTTTGCATAAAGCAAATGACAGCAAACTGCCTTCCAGGAGTTCTATAAATAAAAGCTATAAATAAAAAGTTATATTTGGGTATTTGTGCACGGTGTTATTTGAGTTGTATATGCTGGCCCACCACAGACCCTCATAATGTAACCCGTAGGCTGCTCTGCCCTCATGGAATGCACTGTGCCATCATTTGAGTTCTTTAATAAGATCAGGGCAGAATTTTTGAACCTGATAGCCAAACAGGGGATTTTCAATTCCAACCCAACCATATTCCAGGACCTGACATTAATACTAGGGCAAACAAACAACACAAAGATGGAAATAAATCCACATTTGACAGCTGAAAGGGCACACATATTTCCTGAAGAGTCTGAATGTCATTTTATATATATATATATATATATAGGAAGGCAATGCAATCATGATCAAGGTAGGTACATGCCAGGTGAGGCTGTCCTTCTACATTATGGGTCAAAATTAAATTTGTTTCGAATGGTTGTGTTTCTTGTTCTGCGCAATATCTCCTGATATTTGTAATGTTCCTTTTAAACTGCCAGAGAAGAAGGCTTTGAAAAGGTCAGGCTCTGTTTCCTATTGCAGGAAGAGTATGGTAAGTTAATAAGTTTTATTTAATAAAAGGCAACCAATTTTTCAGGCGAATCTGCAATGAGAGTCTCCATGTACCGGGTTTATTCTCTCTACCTTCCTTCTCTGCATGGGCTCTCCCCAGTGGTGAGATTCAACCGGTATAACAACTGGTTCACTGAGCATGCGCAGTGCATTTGAAAAGAGCTCTAAAACTTATCGTCTACTGCAGCCCCGGTGAGGAAAAGAGCTGAGGTGCAGCAATCCGCTCTGCCGCGCTTATCAGCTGGGCTTCAAACAAAGGAAATATAGGTCGGTATAGCGAGGGGTGGTTGGGCGGGCCCAGCTGATCATCAGAGTGAACCGGTTTATTCTCAGCTGATCGTCGGAGCTACCGGTTCGCCTGAACCAATCCGAACCGGCTGAATCCCACCCCTGGCTCTCTCTGATTCATCACTCTAGTATCTTATTTGGGAGGGGGGGGGCACTATGACAGTTATATAAGCATAAGATCAGTACAAAACTGTAATTTAAATCAAACCCAAGCAAGTCTCTGTTACTGGATAAGCATAATCACAGAGCAGGCATTCCTGAAACAAATGTACATTTTTTTTTGTGGAATAACCTTGCAGAATTGAAAGGCTGCGTTGAAATAGGATTTGTCACCCACATTTGCCGACACTATAATCTAACCAGCCACGTAAAGGTTCTACAATCATGGCTCAAGGCCTAACATTTCATTCATATACTTTAGGAAACAAAGAGCTGGTTGACAAGCGGTTCCAACATGAAAGCAGCACTCCCCGTTCAAGAGATGTTGTACAAAGCTAATTATCGCGTTGTAATGGTTGCATAGTGATTAAGGAGGCTTGTGAAAAGGAATAGCATCTACATCTTTGTACCAGCCAATTGTTTTGGAAGGAGGAACATTCAATATGACAAACGACGGGGCTTTTGTGGCTGCCCTAAAAGTTGAACAATGAGTTCATTTTGCCAAATTCAGTCATTTTTATTTTGTTATGCAGCCCTCGTTAAAGAAATCCCCATGAAGTTTATGAAAATGCTGCTTTTCCCTTTACTTGACAGACCAGCTGGCAATGAGCTGTAGAAAACGTTAAGAGTAGAATGGGCCATAACAGACTCTTTGAAATTCACTGTATTGACAGGAAGAGCAATTCAGTGGTTGACTTAATTTGTTTGTTTGTTTGTTTAAATATTTCTATCTTGCATACTCTAAACAAACTCGATGGAAAGATAGCCTGGGAAATGGGCCCCCTCATCAATCAACAGGAGTTCTGATTTGCCACCATCTTATCAAGAGCGTAGGAAAGTAATTGAATTTATATTTTTATGATAATTGAATTTATATTTTTATGATGATATACTGTTTGAATTTGATATACTTTTATATTTTTTTAAAAAATAGTTTAATTTTTTTCTACTAATTTGTTATCTTATTTGATGCTTTTTTGCTTATCCTGTTTAATGCTGACTTTTATATTTGATTGGTTAAGAAATACTATTAAGAGTAAATTTTGGGAATTATAGCTAATGTTAACTAATGTTAACTAAATAATGTTAAATATTTATATGATATTTTAAAACTTAAGATGCTCAAAATTATTTTATTATTTTTCTTTAAAGATAAGTGTTATATTTAGTATGCAAGATTTTTTAGGAGTTTTTATAAATGATTTATGTGGTCATATATTTGGCTAGGGGGGTAACAGATGTTATAAGTTTAGAATATTTTTTGTACTATTTAAGCTTAAATTTGTTATTGTTAGTTAGATCTCACCCAAAAAGTTATAGGTTGCTGATTGTAATATATGATTGTTTAATAGTGGAAGTCGGGGGGGGGGGGAAGGGGTAGGCTGATGATCTTGACCCCCCACGGCCCCATAAACAGCTGGGCCTAACCTTCCCCCCTGTGAGTTCTCCCCCAAACCCACCCCCACCCCCACCCCTGAACCCCTTAAAAATTTAGTAAAACAAAAGCTTAAAAAACCCCTCAATCCCCTTTTTTTGGCATGCCACCTCTCGGGGTCCCAAAACCCGTCATTAAGGTGGGCCCTCGATAATGTGGAGGGCCAAACCTGCGAGAGGGGGAAGTCTCACAAGGCAAGAAGGCTGGACCTCGAAAACATCCGAACCCAAAACGGAGATGGACAGAAGAAAAGGCATGGCTAGAGTCTGTGCTGGTACACAAAAAATATCGAAGAACAGACAGGAGAAATCACCGCTACCCTCTCACAGTAGCGGGAGGAGTCTATAAGTTCAAAGTCACTGCGGGGATACCTGGACCGCCCTCTCACAGAGGTCCGCCATACAGTCAGGAAGTTGGAAAGTCCAGGCCACTCTCTCACAGGGGCCTGGCATATTAATCCTGCGAAATAGGACTCCCCATCAGGAATGAACGAAGATGGAACCGGCTCCATCAATCCTCCCGTAGGCTGACCTGTTCTACGATAACGCCAGCGTGCGAGGAGGTACTGGGGCCGAGTTCCAAGCTACTCCAGGAAGAAGGCGGATCGATGGTACTACAGGCGAGAGGGCCAGATAGTCCCCGGCGAGGGGGCCAGATATTCCCCAACGGGAGGGCCAGATATTCCACGGGCCAGGTGGGGGGGGGGAGGTTGCCGCTAATCTGCGATCCCCAGCGAGAGGGCCAGATATTTCCCAGCGAGGGGGCCAGATCTTCCATGGGCCAAATGGGGGGGAAGGGTTGCCAATGGTCTGCAATCACCCCCCAGACTCCGCTGGCCGCCTCCCGCCGCTCTCGTCGCTTGCCGCAGCTTGCCGCCTCTCCAAACCACTCCGGCGGCGTCTCTCTCCTCTCTCCTCACACACGAGTGGCAGCAGCTCCCGAAGGCCAATCACGTATGGAGAACGCTGGTAGGCACCAGCCCCCCAGTGAGATGGGCCGATATTCCGCGGGCCGGGTGGGGGGGGGTTGCCAATGGTCTGTAACCACCCCTCTAGGCTCCGCTGGCCGTCTCTCGCCGCTCTCGCCGCTTACCGCCACTTGCCGCCACTCCAAACTACTCCGGCAGCGTCTCTCTCTCCTCTCCACATACACGGGCGGCAGCAGCTCCCGAAGGCCAGTCACACCAGGAGAACACTGGTAAGCACCAGCCCCCCAGCGAGAGGGGCCGATGTTCCGCGGGTCGGGTGGGGGGGAGTTGCCGATGGTCTGCAATCACCCACCCAGACTCGCTGGCCACCTCTCGCTGCTCTCGCCGCTCTCGCCGCTTGCCGCCACTTATCGCCATTCCAAACCACTCCGGCGGCGTCCGGCGGCATCTCTCTCCTCTCTCCTCTCCGCCATCTTGAGCATGCGCTCTTTCATTCTTCATATATAATATATAATATATAACATATATAATATGTTGGGGGCATATCATTTTAAAAGGTCCCTTTCTGTTGAAGAGGCTGGCAATAGTGACTATCCAGAGGCTGATCACAAATGACCTGATCATGATGAAGTCTAGGGAGATCCTTAAGTCATCCAGGTCATGGTTGTCCCAAAGGTGCTTTTTCAAAAGACAATTGAATTTTGTTTCATTTCGTTTTTCATCCAAGAAGCTTATTTAGTTCTTCAGCAAAGTCCACATTCTGGACAGAAAGGACCTCTGGTTTGAAAGAGGGGTCAAAGAAGTCATCTATGTTAGAATTGAGCAGCCCTCTCTCAACAGAGGGCTCAACACCACCTATCTCCTGTTTAAACACAGTCCTTTCAGCAATTCCACAAAAGTTCCACACCCATTTGCCCTATGCAGGTGACCCTAAGGGCACAGAAAAACATCCAAGTGGCCTCACAGAAAGAGTCCTAATGACCAGATGAATGCAAGAAATATAAATCTTTCCATCCTCTACCATTCAGTCAGAACTGAAGACCTTCTTGGATGAGAAATGAAATGTCTTCAAGGAAAAACAAAGTCCAGTTGCCTTTTGAAAAAGCACATTTGGGTCAATCATGATAAAGGACAAAAAGGTATGTCCTCTCCCTTCTCATTTCTATCCATCTGCTCTGAAGTAAAGCTTAGACCTAGGTAAAGGTAAAGGTTCCCCTCACACATATGTGCTAGTCATTCCCAACTCTAGGGGGCGGTGCTCATCTCCGTTTCAAAGCCAAAGAGCCAGCACTGTCCGAAGACGTCTCCATGGTCATGTGGCCGGCATGACTAAATGCCAAAGGTGCACGGAACACTATTACCTTCCCACCAAAGGTGGTCCCTATTTTTCTACTTGCATTTTAACATGCTTTCAAACTGCTAGGTTGGTAGAAGCTGGGACAAGTAACGGGAGTCAGGATTCGAACCGCTGAGCTGCCAACCTTTTGATCAACAAGCCTAGTGTCTTAGCCACTGAACCACCGTGTCCCTTCAAAGCTTAGACTTAGCATGTGTAAATTAGATCAAATGCCCCAATGTCACGATTTCCCTTCTGATAAGAGTAGCACTTCTACTTAAAAATCCATTTTGAGAAGCTCAGCTGAAGAGGACTAAGTGCTTAAAAGGTTTTTTTTTTAAAAAAATCCCAGAAATGAAAACAATGTGGAGTAGCAAAAATATATTTCCATCTAGATAAAAACAAATCTTACTTGTACCCCAGATAAATGATGCACAGATGAATTAGACTAGCTTTATAAAGGAATGGCTATCTAATTGGACATAGAACCTAACATGGGTATATGTCTTCATTCCAGGTGAATGCTTCATTCCAGGTGAATGCTGGGAGAATTATGTTACTGCAAAAATTCTACTAAGGGGCCAGTCTCAGCAGTTAAGAATTTATTTATTTAGAAAATTTACAGTATATAGCTGCCTACGCACTCACAGCAACTCTAGGCAGCTTACAAACAAAAAACCACAATGTTAAAAAAAAACAAACCACACAACCCCAAATCCGCACATGGATATTTATTTATTTTTATTTATTTTATTTAACTTATATGCCGCCCTATCTCCAACGGACTCAGGGTGGCTCACAACAATAAAATCCACAATAACCACAGTACAAAGTTAAAATACCTAATTAAACCAGATAAAAGTTAAAAACCCATATAAAACCCCATTAGTCAAGGCTGGGGGACTTGAATAACCAAGTTTTTAATTCATGGCAGAAAGTGGAAAGTGCAAAGGTCAGGGGCCAGCCGGAGCCCCAAGAGGAGTTGATTCCAGAGGGTGGATGTGCCCACAGAGAAGGCTCTACCCCTGGGGGTTGCCAGCTGACATTGTCTAGCCGACGGCACCCTGAGCAGGCCCTCCCTATGGGCACGAACCGGGCGATGGGAAGTTGTTGCTGGTTGCAGGTGGTCTGCCAAATATCCTGGGCCTAAGCCACGTAGGGCTTTATAGGTCATCACCAGCACCTTGAATCTCACCCGGAGGGCAACTGGCAACCAATGCAAGTCACGCAGGAGAGGTGTTATATGGGAGTATCGGGATTTTCCCATCACAACACGCGTGGCTGCATTTTGTACCAGCTGAAGCCTCCGAGTGGTCCTCAAGGGCAGCCCCAAATAGAGAGTGTTACAGTAGTCAATACGGGAGGTGACTAGTGCATGAGTAGCTGTGTGTAGGGCATCTCGGTCCAAGTAGGGGCGCAACTGGCGGACCAGACAAATCTGGTGAATGTATAACCCCACATGCCTTCATTCCAAGTGAATGCTGGAAGAACGATGTTATTACAAATATTCTGCTAAGGGGACAGTCTCAGCAGTTAAATCTGGGCAAATGTGAATATTTTTGATTCAAGGCAAGGGCTATCACAAGCACATTAAATGGATGTGCTCCAGCTGCACTCTGCAAAGCAGTCTCTTTCTGTACCCATAAATTCATCAGGAATCCTTTGAAAATCCAACTACATTTCCTCAACTGGCAAATAGGAAAACTTTGCTTAAGTGAAGCCCCATCGCAAATAATCATACTCATATGATTTTCTGAGTTGTTCCTTGACATATTTTTTGCCCAGAAGGCAAAGTGCAGTCCTATTAATGCTGCTCTGTCACCTGTGAATGGATTGATAGAAATTACTTACCGTGAATTAAAAAAGCTGTTTTTCCAATAAACAGTATTACATTATCACATTTCACTAGCTAATTTTAACACCATACATTTTCTTTCCAAAATTAACATGGTTTTCATAGAGAAAATAATTATGTGTCATTTATAATCCATTAACTAGATAAAAATAAAATTTAAACTGTTAAACACTTATTTTTTCTGTGTATGTGGGTGGTGGTGGGAAGGTGGGGGGGGGGGAATCCCTCTGGAATTCCTACACTTCCCTCCTGTGGCATATTGATGTAAAAGCTTTTGCTAATTGTAGCAAAATGTCATGGGGGTGGTTACCTGAAACCAGAGTCATTTTTGGGGCAAAGATGGAATGGAAATGAGTATACTTTGGAAGGATGTTAATCCTAGCATGGTTGGACAGATAAGAACAGTCCTATCTGTGTTTAGCATCAGTAGATACATAGAGATAAACCATATTTACACACCTTTAAAAAAAAACAATTAAAAAAGCTAAGAAAGAAATAAACAAAAAGTCCAGACCCAGCAGAGAACACCCAGATAAGCAGGGATTAACACCAAACAAAGAATCAAGCAGAAAGGAATAATAATAATAATAATAATAATAACAACAACAACAACAACAACAACAACAACAACAACAACAACAACCACCTGATCAGTGGGTGCAGCAAAATTTCACAAACAACTACCTACAACACCATGATCGCGTTGCTAAGATCATTCACTGGAAATTGTGCCAGAAGTTTGGATTTGAGTACAGCAAAAACCACTGGGAACATCAGATTGAGAAAGTTTTAGAGAATGAGAAACTCAAGATCTTGTGGGACTTTAGGATTCAGACTGACAGGCACTTGGTCCACAACACACCTGACATAACAGTAGTTGTAAAGAAAAAAGTATGGTTCATTGACATTGCAATACCTGGTGATGCACCGATTGAAGATAAGTAGCAAGAAAAAATCACAAAGTACCGGGACTTGCAAATTGAAGTTGAGCGACTGTGGAAAAAGAAATTGTGTGTTGTCCTGGTTGTAATTGGAGCCCTTGGAGCAATACCCAAAGGGCTATCCCGCTATTTAGAAATTTTAAATTTGCCGGACTTGAACATTTTGACTCTACAAAAAACCACCTTACTCGGAACAGCTTACATCCTCCGACGATACCTTAACAATTCCTAGGTCCTTGGTTAGGACTCGAGCTGCTGAATTATTAACCAGCCTCAAAGGCTGTGAATCTCACTACAGATTAAATAATAATAATAATAATAATAATAATAATAATAATAATAATAATAATCTCGCTGTTTAAGAACAAGCACTTTAAACTAATGCCATGAAAGCAAAGATACAAAAATCCACCGACAATCCAAACTGCTGATTTTGCAACAACAGTCGAAACTATTTCACATTTAATATGTGAATGCAGCAAAATCGCACAAACTGATTACAAAGCTAGACACGACTGAGTTGCTAAATTAGTCCACTGGTCATTATGTAAAAAATATGACATATCTGTATCCGAAAAGTCATGGGAGCACAAAGTGGAAAAAGTTACCGAAAATGAGATGGTGACGATCTTGTGGGACTTTTGAATACAGACAGATCGTCATTTGGAACACAACACTCAAAATATCATGGTTGTCAAGGGCCGAAGCGTTTATTGATTTCGCTGTACCAGGAGATGCCAGAGTAGAAGAAAAAGAACTGGAAAAAATCATGAAATATTGTGACCTGGCCATCAAAACTACACTGCTATGGATGAAACAAGTAACAGTGTTACCCATTGTCATCAGGGCACTTGGTACCATGTCCAAGAATTTTATAAAACACATCAAGAAATTGCAGCTTCCTGCAATAACACCAGCGGAACTACAAAGGACTGCTCTACTCAGAACATCATACATTTTAAGAAGGTACTTGGTTGATACCTAGGACGCTGGCAGCAACCCGTATCAACCATTAGCACCAGTCAATGGTATTTGTGACACATTTTTAAATGTCCAGTTGATTGAGTATAATGTTTAATAAATAAAAATAATAGCAACAACAATAATAAACCACTATGGAGAAAACCTGTGATGGATTGTTTCTATCAAGGGGCATGTGGTGTGAAGAATGGAGCACATCAGTGGTGATATTCAACCGTTCTATCTGGTTTGAGTGAACCGGTAGTGGAGGCTGCGGGAAGCTCCACTATCCACCCGGACATCATCACATCCCATTTTTGATGCTCTACGCATGCACAGAAGGTTTTGCACATGATATCGAAGGTAAGTGAATACCACCCCTGGAGCACATACCAAGGAGGGGGAAAGGACAAGAGAAAAGACAACAAGCAGCAGATCAGATTGGAAGAAAAGGAAGAGATCTTCTCCAAGTAGAATAGACCTGTCTCATACATGGAAGCTGAGACAGCTTGCTGAGAGTCACTCCCTGAGATGTTAAGAATGTGGTAACCTCAAGGCCTTCTTGAATATGACTTCATTGCTCTGGATTATCCTGCATACACAAACACAAACACCAATTTAGAATGGCTGACAAATCTATATATATAAAAGCAAAATACCACTTACACATCAACATAAAATCTCCAGAACCGTAATGCCTACAAACTTGAAATTTGGCATGTATGTTCCTCTTGGCTTCTAGGTGCTCTCTAAGAAAGGATTTTTTGAAATGACCATCAGATCATTAGTATTTCTTATATTATTATTAACACACTCTGATGCTAAGAAGTTAGACATTCTACTCTCCCTCCCCACCTGAAAAGAACTCTGTTCCAACTACCACTTGGGAATGGGCATGGCCGGCGCATGACTTATCCAGCCTGCGGGCTGAGAGTTTACACATTCTACTCCCCAACTGAAAGGGAGAGAAGGGGATAAGATGGGAGAGGCCTCTGTTGGGAAGCCTGAGGGAGAGAAGGGGATAGGAGTGGATCAATGGGGCCAGCCTGAGGGAAAGAAGGGGGATAGGAAAGCTTCTGTGGAGCAAGCCTGAGGAAGAGAAGGGGAGAGGAGTGGCCGATCATAACTACGCATTAATTTTCAAGCTATAAGTGTCGATTTATCATTCCCGATCACATAGTTTCGTAGCAGAGCATGGGTATCCAGCTAATTGTTAATATGTACCAAAAGTGTTAAGACTTTTCCGTAAAGCCTTCTGACTGCAGGGTACGCAATGACTGGGAGGCAACCAATGGGCTTTTGTGGACCGATAATTGTGATTATTAATCTATTATTATAGTAGTCTATTATTTTATGTATATTCTATATAACATATAGCTCACTATGACCTATAGCTTTCATGTAAATTCATTTTGCAAGATGTAAACTCTGCAGTCCTTTGATGAGGAAGTATAACAATAATTAGAGCCTCCTCCCTTCAGTGTGACTGCAGCAGGGTCCTTCATCAAATTGTAGATCACATTTGACCGACTGTAAACTGAGAGCATATACCAATCCAGAATCTGATTTTTTTCACATAAACAATGTTGCATTTCAATGGTTATTGAAGTCATCTTACTTTATTTTGCCAAATGATTAGCTAGGATCTTGTGAGCCATGGAGAAAAGTGGAAAAGTTGCTATGAGTCCACAGGAAAGGAGCTCTATTACAATTATTCCAGACCATAGTCCAGAGGTATTTCACGAGAAGAGTCCGCCACTCCTCTGCTCGCAACAGAATACCTTATGCCACCAGGCTTGAAATTTTGGGCTTGGACAACTTAGAACTACGCCGCCTTCGGTCTGACCTAAGTGTGGTACACAAAATTATCTGCTACAATGTCGTACCTGTCAATGACTACTTCAGCTTCAACCCCAATAATACATGAGCACACAATTGATACAAACTCAAGGTAAACCGCTCCAAACTCAATTGCAGAAAATACGATTTCAGCAACAGAGTGGTCAAGGCCTAGAATGCACTACCTGACTCTGTGGTTACTTCCCCAAATCCCCAAAACTTTAACCTTAGACTGTCTACTGTTGACCTTACCCCATTCCTAAGAGGTCTGTAAGGGGCATGCATAAGCGCACCAACGTGCCTACCATCCCTGTCCTACTGTCCCCATTTATTCATATCCATTTCCTGTATTCATAATCATGTTTATACTTATAACTGTTATCTTATACATGTTTGACAAACTAACTAACTAACTAAATAAATGCATTTTCTCTTTCTCAGTATCCTTTTCTACATCTTGCTGATCATAATACTCAAACCACTTGAAGGCAACATTTTGACAAGGGAACAATTGCCAGTGTGTGAATTTTTACCAACGTATGGTCGCTTTAATTTTAATTAGAACTTTCTCCTTAGACATGATCTTCCTGTTTCTTAAAGCAGAGTTCAGATGAACCACCTAATGGACTTCAAATATTGTGGATATCAGTTGTGATAATCATGATCATTAGCACTGAAGTATGTGGCTTATGGGAGCTATAGTCAGAGGCATCTGAAGCCTGACCTAATCAAGGAGAGAAGCAATTTAGAACTAAGGAGAAATTTCCTGACAATTAGAACAATTAATCAGTGGAACTACTTGCCTCCAGAAGTTGTGAATGCTCCAACACTGGAAGTTTTTAAGGAGAGATTGGATAATCATTTGTCTGAAGTAGTGTAGGGTTTTTACCTAAGCAAGTGGTTGGACTAAATGACCTCCAAGGTCATTTTTATTTATATTCTATTATAAATTCTAAACCTGCCTTAGAAATGGTTTTCTCATTCTTTGCTTTAGATTAGCAATCTCTTCCATCCTTGAAATAAAAGGATTTGGCAAACAACAGGTTCCCAACTGGTTACAATTTTTGGAGCATTTGTGAATAATTACTGTCAATTTAATTAACTCAGAACATACCACCTCTGCATTTGTCAGGCGCCTCGTGTTCCCCAGAGTCTCCCAAGCTACAGATTGGTTCCTTAATGGTTAGAAATTGACTCCACTCTCTTAAATGATTGTATTCTCCAATGAGGTCTCTATTTGTCTACAACTATATAAGTTAATGCTTTAATTATGAATCATGGGGCTTGATAACTTATAGTTAGGCATGATTGTAATTGGCTGTGATTTAGCATATAACTTTGCATGTTTCCAATGTGTAGTTTAGCTAGTGCAATCTACTTCAGGTGGCTGTACTGTAGACTACCTGGAGGCTTCCCAAAAGTCTTCCTGGAAGCAAGAAACAGTGAAAAGAGAGACAGGAAGTGAAAGCAAAAAGCAGTTCAACATGGCAAAGAATTGAATCTGGCCTGGGATAGAATAGAAGGGGACTTTTTAAATAACAGACCTCTAGAGCAGGGGTCCCCAAACTATGGCCTGTGGGCCTAATATGGCCTGCCGAAGCCATGAATCTGACCTGCACGGGACAATGAGGCTGCCCCGCCCCACCTACTCGCTGACCCCCACCTGCCTTCTGGAGGTTGAGGAGGCCAAAAACAGGATGCACGGAGGCTTCAGAGGCTAAAAACGGGCCAGTGTTTGGGCGGCAGAGTGGTAATGGTCACCAAGGAGGCCAAAAACAGGCCCATTTTTGGCCTCCCTGGCCCAGGGAGAGAGAGAGAGAGAGAGGGAGGGAGGCAGAGAAAGAAACAAACACACACACACACACACAGAAGTCCTTCACACACACCCAAAGGCAGCCACATCCCTTAACTAACCTGCTTTCCATCCCCAGGAGCATAACAAATTAAAGTTTAATTTGTGTGTATTGTTTAACAGGTAAAGGTAAAGGTTCGCCTTGCACATACTGTTAAGGATATTGTTGTTGTGTAACAACTAGCAGAGCGAAGTGCACAGAGAAACGTTTTTGAGAGCACTGAGATAGAGATACATACAAACTGGTGTTATCAAAAATGTTCTTTATAATGGGAAAAAAACAATCTCGTAGTCTTCTAAACAGTCCAAGTCTTTACCGGTTAACTCTAAACAAACTCTTACCAAACAAACAGTAGTTGGTTCACAAACCCCGGATGGTAGCAGATCCACCCACACATGTACGCACGCAATGGCAGCTTATCATCTCACTGAACTTTTTACAGTACCGTGCTTAAATACATTGTTAAACTATAAGTAATTATAGCATGACTCAGCATTACAGCATGATGCAGCATTAAAGCTTAAAGTCACAGAACACATATATTGCCTGGACAACTGTTAGGCCCAAATCATATCCTAACACATACTTGCTAGTCATTCCCAACTCTAGGGGTGTGTGTGTGCTCATCTCCATTTCTAAGCTGAAGAGCAAGAGCTATCTGATGACAATTCCGTGGTCATGTGGCCAGCATGTCTGAACGCCAAAGGCGCACGGAACGCTGTTACCTTTCCACCAAGGTGGTCCCTATTTTTCTACTTGCATTTTTTATGTGCTTTCGAACTGCTAGGTTGGCGGAAGTTGGGGCAAGTAATGGGAGCTCACACTGTTACGCGGCGCTAGGGATTCAAACCACCAAATCTGCTGACCTTCTGATCGACACTGAGCCACCACAGTCCCCTCATGTATTTAATGGACTGCTAAATTGGCCACACCCACCCAGTCACATGACCACCTAGCCACATCCCCCCAGCTAGTCCGGCCCCCAAATAGTCTGAGGGACTGTGAATCGGCCCTCTCTTTAAAAAGTTTGAGGACCCCTGCTCTAGAAAATTCTACCATAGCACCAGGCATCAGCAGACAGACTCATGAAGATTGGCTTCTTCGTAAATTGGGAGTGAGATAACAGCAATATCATGGAGACCGCAGAAAAATGACATTGCCATGACTTGATTATTTGATTGACTGATTGATTAAGCTTCCCATATCACGTACCACAGCAACATCAAGACAAGAAACAATGGATGGAAATTAATCAAGGAGAGAAGCAATTAAGAACTAAGGAGAAATTTCCTAACGGCAAGAACAATTAACCAATGAAACAACTTGCCTTAAGAATTTGTGGGTGCTCCATCGCTGGAAGCTTTTTAAGAAGAGACTGGACAGCCACTTCTCTGGAATAGTTAGTTTAGTTTAGTTTTATTAGATTTATATACTGCCCTTCTCCTTACAGACACAGGGCAGTGAACAGCCAGAAGTAAAAACATTTGTACAGAAAAGTTAAAATAATTTTAAAAGTAACTAAATAAAGTTTTGGCCCATAATTTAAAATATTTCAATTAAAATCGCTATCAAACGTTAAAATTATCATGGAATCAGGTGAGCCCGGCTAGCTGAAAGAAGTAAGTTTTTAGGGCCCGACGAAAAGTCTGGAGGTCTGAGATCGTTCGTAACTCTGGGGGTAGTTCGTTCCAGAGGGTAGGGGCTACCACAGAGAAGGCTCTCCCCCTGGGGGGCGCCAGCTGGCTTTGTCTGTATAGGATCTCCTGCTTCAGATGGATTAGAAGACCTCCAAGGTCCCTTCTAACTCTGTTATTCTGTTATTTTTTTCTGAAAGCTAAGAAGAGACTCTGCTTTAGCAAGCAAGGGAGAGGTGTTATGCTCACATCAAATTCAAAAACACTTTTAAATGTTCAAAGCAAGCGCAATTCAAGCATTCTCAAGCCGCTTCACACTGTTGATTTGAAATTCAGCTTGTGATGGACTAAAAGCCTATAGCTTGTTTTCTTTGTGTTTTTGGACTGTACTGCTGCCAAGGCAAAATTTCTCTGCCCCAAACACATGCATCAGATTTCTTTCTGATGCAAAAGAACTTTGTATTTATCTCTGTTAAAATTACTTCTGTGATATTTAGAGATGGATTGTGCTCAAGCAGGACAGTCATTCCTCAGCCTTCAAATCTGCCCTGGCAGCTTTCATAATTATTTGCTTGATGGAAATATTTATGGCCAATCCAAAAAACACAATGTGCTTCTCATTCTTGCATAATTGATAATATGGATAGTTGACGGCTGTCAGAATCATGATGCCTTTCTTCTACTATCGCCGTCTCAACAAAAATAATACATTTTTAGTTATTAAGCAAATTAATATGACCCTCAAGCTCAAGGTGACTCCAGGTCAGGGGTGAAATCCAGCAGGTTCTGACAAGTTCTGGAGAACCGGTAGCGGAAATTTTGAGTAATTCGGAGAACCGGCAAATACCGCCTCTGGCTGGTCCCAGAGTGGGGTGGAAATGAGGATTTTTCAGTATCCTTCCCCTGCCACGCCCACTAAGCTACGCCCACAGAACTAGGGAACTAGGGAAAAGTTTTGAATTTCAATCCTGCTTCAGGTGGCTTACAAAAATAAAACTCCAATACAAAAGTCATTAAACACATATAAACACATGGAGACACACAAAGCATTTTTTCTAATGCTTTGAAAAGCCTCTCTGCCGATCAGGAACTCAGCTGGGATCATCAGAGACTTTTCAAAGCATTTTTTTACCATCTCTTCGGTCAAGAGGTTGAAAAGCCTCCGATGATCCCAGCTGAGCCGTGCAATCATCAGAGGCTTTTTTTTTTAAACTTTTAAAAGCATTTTTTCATCGGAAGAGATTGTAGAAAAAATGCTTTTAAAAGTACAAAAAAAAAAAGCCTCTGATGATCGTGCGGCTCAGCTGGGCATGGTTGGGATGGGGGGGAGGGGCGCAGGGATTTTTGCTACTGGTTGTCCAAACCATCTGCCACCATTGCTACTGGATCGGGTGATCCGGTCTGAACCAGAAGCATTTCACCCCTGGGATGGGGGTGGGGGAAATCATATTTTTTAAGCCATAATTTGCTGCGATGCAGTTAACCCTTACTTCTCTTCATTTGAAATCTTTTTAAAGTCAGTTGCCAGTGACTCTACAGGCAGGTCTATATAGCTTTTTTTTTTTTAATCAACATAGAAGAGTTTCCTGTTTCCTTTTATTGAGTTGTTTTATCAAATTTTTAGTTTAGTATTCAGACCTGGGAGCCTCCCATTCAATTTAGATGCAATTTAAGTTTTAAGCTTCTTCATTCTAATGCAGGGATGTCAAGCTCAATTTTATTGAGGGCCGCATCAGGGTTGTGTTTGACCTCGTAGGGCTGGGTGTACGTGTGTGACTGGGGTGGGCGTGGCCATGGTGGGCATTTGATACAGGCTCAAGATGCATTCCCCCCCCCCCCCATCTCTTCTTTCTTTCCACAGTTCTTAACTATAACCATGTTCCTATCTCTTCTACCAGATACTACTGGCAAACATTTATTACTTATTTATTTCTTTATTGGTTCGATTTATATGCCGCCCTTCTCCAGAGACTCAATGCGTTAAGCAATAGCCTTCATACTTTTGTATATACCTGCTTAGTAGGGCTTTTGCCCCCCCCCCCCAAGCAGTGTTCTTTTTTATACAAAGTCATCGTATTGCCCCCACAATCCGGGTCCTCATTTCACCTACCTCGGAAGGATGGAAGGCTGAGTCAACCTTGAGCCTGGTGAGATTTGAACTCGCAGTTATTGCAGGCTGCCAGCAGCTAAGTGCTACTTAACAGCACTTTAGTCTGCTGCACCACCAAGACTCTTCATACTCCACTAAACTTTTTATTTCTAAATTTATACCCTATTGTTTATTCAACTAATAATAAAAATACAATAGCATAAATAATATGATAATACAAGATCTAGCAGCAGAGGTCAATTTCCAGGATAGTAAATGGAAGTGGCTGTCAATTATAGATTGTTGATTGTAGATTAAATGGACCTAGACAAGGGTTAGGGTTTATCTCAAACTAGGATAAACATGCTAACTTCTTTGCATACAAAATCTGAAATCTAACTTTGAGGATTATTACATTGTTCAGCCCAGTGGTGGGATTCAAATAATTTAACAACTGGTTCTCTGCCCTAATGATTTCTTCCAAAAACCAGTTTGCCAAACTGCTCAGAAAGTTAACAACCGGTTCTCCCGAAGTGATGCAAACTGTCTGAATCCCACCACTGGTTCAACCCCAAAGTGGTCCAGTTACTATTCAATATTTTTTTCCCCAAAACTAAAGCTTGTCCAACAATCTGATTTCAAAATCAGAAAGATCCATCATTCATGTTTTGTTTTGTTTTGTTTTAATTCCAACTACTGAATGTGTGGCGCCACCTTTTCTTGGACCATCACTCATGGTCAAATGGGAAGATTGAGAGAATCAATACAACCTTGGAGCAAAGAATTGAAATGGAAATTTTCCACAAGGTAGTTACCAGGACTTTTTACTTACAGCTTTAGTCAGTTTATAACAACTGCAGTCATGCCTTCACTTGACTGTCACCCCTTGAGTCTACTTAGAGCTTCTAATTTCCATTTTTTTTCCTAATGTATGCCAGTCTTCACCTATCCCCTGAAGTCTTTCAGAAGTCTCAAAGAATTACAGAATAACAGAGTTGGAAGGGATCTTGTAGGCCTTCCAGTCCAATCCCTTGCTCAAACAGGAGACCCCAGGTCATTTCTGACAAGTGGCTGTCTAGTCTCCCTCCCCCCCCTCTCTCCCTCCCTCTCTCCCTCCCTCCCTCCCTCCCTCTCTCTCTCTCTCTCTCTCTCTCTCTCTCTCTCTCTCTCTCTGTTTTTATTAAGCAATTTTCTTCATTTTATATCACAGTTTCCATCTTTACAGCACTCCGGTAACAGTATACCTCATAAGTACATACAGGTCATTTTCTCTCATTTTTTAATGTACATATCTATTCTGTACACTGAAGCTTCTTGAAAGCTTCTAGTGATGGAGCAGCCACAACTTCTGACAGCAAGCTGTTCCATGGGTTGATTGTTCCCACTGTCAGAGAACTCCTTATTTCTAGGTTGAATCTCTCCTTGATCAGTTTCCATTCATTGTCCCTTGTTTACCCTTCAGGTGCTTTGGAAAATAACTTGACCCCCTCCTCTCGGTGGCAGCCCCTAAAATATCATGTCTCCCCTGGTCCTTCTCTTCACTAGACTAGCCATGCCCAGGTCCTGCAACCAGTCTTCAGTCCCTAATAATCTTTGCTGCTTTTCTTTGCATTATCTAGAGTCTCAACCTCTTTTTTTTTATAGTGTGGTGACCAAAACTGGATTCAGTATTCCAGCTGTGGTTTTACTAAGGCTTTATAGAATGGTATTAGGACCTCATGTGATCTTGATTCAATCCCTCTGTTAATGCAATTTAGGATTGAATTGGCTTTTTTGGCTGCCACTGCACACTGCTGGTTCATATTTAACTTATTGTTCACTAGAACTCCAAGATCCCTCTTACAATTACTGCTATTAAGCCATATTTCACCTGTTACATCAGTAAGTTTCATCAAATTCAGTGACTCCTTCATAAAGTATTAATCATCATTGTGGGTGTTTTTAATTGAAAATTGCATATGGTTGGGTTAGGGTTGTCCACCAAAAATCTTCCCAATTCTCAACCATCTAAGAAACTGCCTGTTATATTTATGGGAACTACAGTAGCACAAGTCAATACAGTGGTTTTACAATGCAGTTCCTGTCCATATGGTAGAAAGATACAGTTTGGCATTGGTTTCTAATGGTTCAAGGTCTCTTTCCTTGCTGTTATATATTTTGAGAATGGGTATCCCATTCTCCTATCTCAGAAGAAGGGCAAGACCCAATAGAATAGAACATTTGTAGCTCAAGGTTGAACTGTGAAGTCCTTGATGCTTTCTGACCTTAGTTGTATTCTTGTAGATGTTTCATTACCCCACTAGGTGATATCTTCAGTGCTAGTGAGTGTGGAGTTTATATATAGTAGCTTACCCTGCCAATTTGAGCAGGGTCGTAGTTTTCTTCTTGCTAGATAAGATATTGTTTCAAAGTACTATCAAGGAGAAAACCACACCCTCACCAACATGGCAGAGCAAACAATTGTATATAAACTGGAAGCAAAGCTCACACTTGCTAGCAGTGATAATGTTAACAAGTCAGGTAATGAGATATACACAAGTAAACAACCAAGTTCAGAGACCATCAAGGGCAAGATCAGTTCAAAATGGAACAGATTCTGTGTTCTCAGCATAGGAATATAAAGGCAGGAAATATTTATTATATGGAACCAGAGGATCTACAACCATTGATTGTCTTTCTCCACAGACATCTTTCCAAAGTGAATGTTAGCCTTTTGTGGAGAGGCCAAGCAACTGTTTATTTGGTTTCTATACTTAAATGTAAACATGGAAGAACTGCTGAGCTCCAATTTCATCTGAAAACTGGCTTTGCTTGCATAAGAGTTAGCAGGTTGAGAGCCGAAAGTCAAAAGGAAGCAGTATCAGTCTAATGATAGAAAAGATGCCCTATCATGAAATGAGAAATAAGTAATTATTTCTCATTTCATGATAGTAATTATTCATGACATGAATAATTCATGTGCTACATTTAGCCTCTTTTTAAAAAAACAAAACAAAAACACAAGTAGAATATGGCTGAACTTATCTCCTTGCTCTTTGTTCCCTGGAAAGGAAATGCAAATTTGATAGAAATGTTCTACTAACAAATTTAGTTGTTAGAAAAAGTGCAGAGAAGAGCAACTAGGATGATGAGGGAGACCAAAACATACGATGAACGGTTGCCGGAACTGGGCATGGCTAGTCTAGTGAAGAGAAGGACCAGGGGAGACATGATAGCAGTCTTCCAATATTTGAGGGGCTGCCACAGAGAGGAAGGGGTCAAGCTATTTTCCAAAGCACCTGAAGGCCACAGAAGGAATAATGGATGGAAATTGATCAAGGAGAGATTCAACCTAGAAATAAGGAGAAATATTCTGACAGGGACAACAATCAACCAATGGAAACGTTTGCCTTCAGAAGTTGTGGGAGCTTCATTACTGGAGGCTTTCAAGAAGAGATTGGACTGTCATTTGTCAGAAATGATGTAGGGTCTCCTGCTTGGGTGGGGGTAGGACTAGATGATCTACAAGGTCCCTTCTAACTCTGTTAATCTG
The DNA here is from genome assembly GCA_030761175.1 of Masticophis lateralis. Classification (NCBI taxonomy): domain Eukaryota; kingdom Metazoa; phylum Chordata; class Lepidosauria; order Squamata; family Colubridae; genus Masticophis; species Masticophis lateralis. The sequence goes on from JAUDYJ010000003.1 coordinate 201,261,360, forward strand.
TACATTTGATAGGACTGCTTTACTAACAGTCTGACTAGAACAAAATTCCTTGATCTTCCATCTGTGTTTTGATCTATGGCTCCCATTATATTTGACCACAGACCATGATGTTGGTGGACCTGTATATCTAGAGGCACTAACTTAATGGACTAACGTTGTTCTCTTATAACAAAACAACTGTCTTTACACATCAGCTTAACATGGTTACATGGGAAATTCAGTTTAGCATACCTCAAGTATGAATCTGTGTCGTACTGCAGGGGCGCATCATTCTTTTCTCAGATATTTTAATCCTATAATGTAGATGATGCTAAAATGGTGATTGGCATCATCTGTTCACTGAACTTCTACAAGGGTACACCTGACCTATCTTCTCTCCCATCCTGTGCCAACAGTTTAAGCATTGCACACACATACAGTATATATAAATACAGAGAGCCAGTTTGATGTAATCATTAAGGCACCAGAATAGAAACAGAGAATTCATGGCTTCTAGACCCGTATTAGAGATATAACCAGTTTGATGACTTTGGGACAGTCATCCTCTCTCAACCCCAGAAGATGACAGCATGAGCACACTGTCAAAAAAGCTTCAGTGGTTTGTCCAGGGAGTTACAAGAAGGAAGGAAGGAAGGAAGGAAGGAAGGAAGGAAGGAAGGAAGGAAGGAAGGAGGGAGGGAGGGAGGGAGGGAGGGAGTAAGGAAGGAAAGAAGGAAGGAGGGAGGGAGGGAGGGAGGGAGGGAGGGAAGGAAGGAAGGAAGGAAGGAAGGAGGGAGGGAGGGAAGGAAGGAAGGAAGGAAAGAAGGAAGGAAGGAAGGAAAGATCAGGAAGGAAGGAAGGAAAGATAGAAAAGAAGGAAGGAAGGAAGGAAGGAAGGAAGGAAGGAAGGAAGGAAGGAAGGAAGGAAGGAAGGAAGGAAGGAAGGACAGGCACATACCTGGGGAAAAACTGGTAGATTCTACTTCAATGTATTGTAGCAACTCAGCCCTTGTCTTTGCATGCTGTCCCAGTCCATCACATGGAAATGTGGACTCCTTGGTGCTCTTTGGGCTTTGTTGTCTTGCAGATGTTTCATTACCCAGCTAAGAAACACCTTCAATGCTAGTTCTAACAAATTCTGGAGAACCGGTAGCGGAAATCTTGAAAAGTTCGGAGAACCGGCAAATACCACCTCTGGCTGGCCTCAGAGTGGGGTAGGAATTGAGATTTTGCAATATCCTTCCAAAACCACGCCCACCAAGCCACGCCCACAGAACCAGTAGGGAAAAAAATTTGAATTTCACCCCTGCAGGAAACCCTATACTATTTCAGACAAATGGTTACCCTTCGAATATTGCATCCAGTTTTGATTACCCCAATATAAAAAAAAGATGTTGAGATTCTGGAAAGAGTGCAAAGAAGAGCAAGAAAGATGATTAGGGGACTGGAGGCTAAAATATACAAAGAACAGCTTCAGAAATTGGGTATGCCTACTTTAATGAAAAGAAGGACTAGGGGTGACATGATAGCAACGTTCCAATATCTGAGGGCTTCCACTGTGCCTCAAAGAAGAGGAGGCCAACCTATTCTTTAAAGCACCTGAAAACAGGACAAGAAGCAATAGATGGAAACTAATCAGGGAGAGAAGCAACTTAGAACTAAAGAGAAATTTCCTGACAGTTAAAACAATTAATCAGTGCAGCAACTTACCTCCAGAAGTTGGAGTGCTCCAGTACTGGAGATTTTAAAGAAAAAGAATAAACAATATTTGTCTGAAATAGTATAAAGTACTCTGTTGGTCCAGAAATTATTAATATAGAGTGCTTATTTGGAACTACAGTACAAGCTTCAGGACAGGAATCTCCATGATATCTGTGGATCCTTGAATGCTAGCCATACAGTTCCCAGAAGCAACCAACGTGTTTAAACAATCTGTTGGCTAGACAACACAAATTAATGTAACATTGGAATGTTTCAGCTTTTAAATCCCAGATCACTTCAATGCCAGAGGATCTTCAAGCAAAAGAATGAAAGTGAGTTTGGGGACATGTATAGTTAAGAAAACATTTGTGAATAAGGGTGTCCCTGGTTCTCCATTCAGTCTTGTATTAAAGCCAGGACTCTGATCATTGAGCTATTTTGATATTATATATTTGGTAAGATCGGGATGTTTTAGGAAAGAAATTGGGTTGGTGATCTTTAATAATTTGCTGTTTCTTTCCTGAGTTTGTCAATTGGCAGCCCAGATTTGAGACTCTAGCACTACTTGACAGGGTGAACTTCCATTACTTGCCCCAGCAGCAATGGAGTAACTTGTCCACCTAGCAGTTTGAAAACGAGCAAGTGCAAGTAGATAAATAGGTACCACTTCAGTGGGAAGGTAACTGTTCCATATTCGGCATATAGTCATGCTTGCCACATGACCATGGAAATGTCTTCGAACAACAATGGCTCACGGATATTCGACACAACTGGACAGGGGAAACTTTTACTTTTATTTTTAAAAAGATAAAAGAAATAACTTATATCATTTAGCCTATTGGGGTATGGTGTAGAGGAATTTCAATCCTTTCTTGGGAGATAGTCCAAATTTACAAAAGATAAAGCAAATCTATTGTTCTAGTTCTTGTTGTTCAAACTCTTCTTTGAAATGTCAACAATTCTGAAATGAAAAATGCAGATAAAAGGCTTCAGAAAGATAACAAGATGAGGGTGCCCCAGTAAAAATAGCTAATTCACTGTCCTAAGTTCCATGAAAGAAGCAGTGAGATCCAAAATGAGATTATAGCTCACAAAAGATTTGAAGAAAAAAAAATCCTGATACAAAACCTGAAGATATGCTTGAAAAGCAAAGGTGGAATTTCTGAACTTGATAAATAATAAGAGACTAGAAATCATAATCAGCACCAGGAAATAAAAATCCAGAATCTAGATCAAGACCCTGCTTAGACATTTATCTATTTCTACATAGAGTAGGACATTCTTGTCTTACATTCTTGAGCAATGGATTAATGGTTAAAGACGCTGACCTTAACACCACACAGTGGGGCACTGCACAATAGGGTGAGCTCCGCACAATGGGGTGAGCACGGCACAATGGGATGAGCTCCCGTTACTTGCACTACTGATCTGTCCCCGTCTACAGATACCCACAAAAACACAGCCAGTCAAGGGTTAAAGAAGCACTTGGCACACACCCCAGTTCTTATCTCTAACTTGGCAGCGATCTGCCAAGTGCTTTAATAGTACACAGAAAGAAAATCACAACAAATATTCAGCAAAGTCTCTGATCAGCTTCAGCTTTTAGCTCCAATGACTACCTGATTGAGTATTTGTTCGTCACAGAGATCATTTATCACCACCCTGTCTTATATAGTTTCTGGGTGTGGTCCAGTGACTCATTGGTCCTGTGACTCAAGTCCAGTGACTCAGGTCTATTCCCTCATACGTCTTCTCAGCTGCTGTAATCACTTATCTCGCCTTCTTTGCCGTGCGTCCAGGAATGACGTCTCTCCCTCGCTCTCATCTGAGACACCTGTTTCCCCACTACTTTGCTCTCTTTCAGCTGGCACCTGAGACGGTGCCAGGGGGGGGGGGGCTGGAAGATCTGGCTGGCTCCTCTTCCTCATGCTCAGAGCTTCCTTCCTCCAATGGGATAGGCTCAGAGGACAGGGCCACAACACACTACCTACCTAGCAGTTTGAAAGGATGCAAATGCAAGTAGATAAATAGGTACCACTTTGGTAGGAAGGTAACACTGTTCTGTGTGCCTTGGCATATAGTCGTGCTGGCCACATTTAGCCGTACTGGCCACATGACCATGGAAGTATCTTTGGACAATGCTGGCTTTCTCAGCTAAGAAGCATAGATGAGTCCAGTTGCCTAGAGTTGAGCATTACTGGACATTATCCAGTAATGTCATTATCTTTATCTAGGATTTACTTTTCTCTTTACCTTACCATTCTTGAAACAGTTGTCCCTTCTGCTTTAATTTGTCTGGATTTCATATTTTCCTGGAAATATCAACAGGTTATTTCTGAGTCAATGGATAATTGTTAAATCCAATCTGTGTTTGCTTCAGTTCCACAACTTCTGCATTTCCTTCTGGATTTCTGCTTTCAGTTCCTCAAGAGAGGAAGGGATAAGAGGGATATTTCTCTGCTTACCTGCTAAAAATTTGATCTTACCCATGTGAAATGTGTATTCATCCTCAGGCACTGCCTGGATAACAAGCTGGGTATTTGGGCTGCCTGGGAAAGTATCTCAGATGGGTTGAGCTATTTTGATACCCTTCATTTGGAATTCAGAACTGCTATTTGGCCTGTTTCCTAGATACCACTTTTTAAACTTGGCTAACCTTCTTGATTCTCCCTTCAAATCCTCATTTCACCTGCTCAGTCATGACACCTCCTGGCTTCAGTTCTAAATTGATCATCCAATGTATGAGTTATTTCTCTCCATAGATATTGCTAACTCTAGTAGAGTCTGACAACTCTGTGTAGGACAGATATTCATTTTCCAGATATGAAAATGTTAACTAAGTTTGATTTCATTATGCCCACTGGCCATGGGTGAGCGATAGAGAGCTATTATTAATCAAAATGTAATCGTGTTTTATATAGTGGGTGCTTTGGAGGTAGGAAATTCCAAGTCTTTAAAATAATACCATTTTTATGCTCCTAATACCAACATTATTCTGAGAGGCAGATATTTAAGTAAACCTAAACTCAGGGATGTGGTTGCTCAGTGGCTAAGTCGCTGAGCTTGTTGACTGAAAGGTTGGCAGTTCAGAGGTTTGAATCCCTAGTGCTGCATAATGGGGTGAGCTCCCTTTACTTGCCCCAGCTTCTGCCAACCTAGCAGTTCGAAAGCATGTAAAAAAATGCCAGTAGAAAAAATAGGGACCATTTTTGGTAGGAAGGTAACAGCATTCTGTGTGCCTTTGGCATTTAGTTATGCTGGCCACATGACCACAGAGATGTCTTTGGACAGCGCTGGCTCTTCAGCTTTGAAATGGAGATGAGCACCACCCCCTAGAGTTGGGAATGACTAGCACTTATGTGCAAGGGGAACCTTTATCTTTACCTTTAAACTCTAATTCAATAAAATTTAGTCTTATCAGCCCAAGTGTTATAATTTTTGTCTTCCAAACTTGAGCTGGTACGGTCTGTTTCAGGAACACTGTCTACCCAGTCTTGTAAGATTTCCAGTAGGAAATTAAGGCACCAGTTAGATCTCCTGCCCTCCCAATCAATACTTCACAGGGTATTTTCTCACAAGCTAAGTCATACTGTTTTATTGGTCTTTTATAGCGCAATTACTGTTGCAAAGGGTTTTCGTTGTGCAATTAAGACAAATCTTCTGCCACATGTGTTAATTACCAGGACTCAGGAAAGACCAAACAAAACAGCACACTCCATCTTTAAAAATAATAATTGAAGAGCCACTTAAGATGGAGCATTTTATGTGGAGATGAACAGAAAAACCTTATCATGCCAAAGGAAGGTTTTCAGTATGCAGATTAATCCAGATGATCACTTAAGAGTCTGCCCCATTGAATTTTGTCTCTTGGAAGGAAGCCCACTAAGCCACATGGCAAAAACAAACAAACAATATTATACACCCCAGTGGGAACCCCAGTGGGATTGTTGCTTGTTGGTGCGGGGTGGCAGTATGTGGCGGGGAAAGGAGTTGCTTGTTTGTGTGTAATGTTTGTAATAACTAAGATTACTTATTTATTTATTTTTATTTATTTAATCAAATTTGTATACTGCCCTACTCCCAGAAGGGACTCAGGGCAGTGATTAGTCCATTGACTGACTTTCTTTCTAGCCAGTGTGGATTTGCATGACTATGTTCCTTGTATAAGACACATTCTTAAGAGGACATATCTAAATTGGCTATGTCTAGTTTGATGAAAAGAAAGATTGGGGGCGAGGGGGGTGACCTGATAGAATAGAATAGAATAGAATAGAATAGAATAGAATAGAATAGAATAGAATAGAATAGAATAGAATAGAATAGAATAGAATAGAATAGAATTCATTATTGGCCAAATGTGATTGGACACACAAGGAATTTGTCTTGGTGCATATGCTCTCACTGTACATAAAAGAAAAGATACGGTCATCAAGAATCATAAGGTACAACACTTAATGATAATCATAGGGTACAAATAAGCAATCAGGAAACAATATCAATATAAATCATAAGGGTACTAGCAACAAAGTTACAGTCATCCAGTCTTAAGTGGGAGGAGATGGGTGATAGGAACCAGGGGTGAAATGTAAAAATGTTTGCTACCGGTTCTGTGGGTATGGCTTGATGGGCGTGGCTTGGTGGTCATGTGACCAGGTGGGCATTGCCAACTTGACGTCACTCACTGTTAGAGTCAGGAGCTGCACATTTTGAAGCTCATTCTGCCCTTCTGAAGCCCACAACACTTTGAGTTTCCCTCCACCACCCAAGTGAACATTGGAGCCTTCTCTTGCAGAAGCAGAATCCAGGCACCGAAATGGAAAAACGAGGGGGGGAATGGGGAGGAGAAGGGTAATTAGCAGAATCCAGCACAGAAATGGAAAAATGGGGGGGGGGGGGGAATGGGAAGGAGAAGGTGTAAGAAGATGTTTCCTTAGACTGCTGACGCTCCCAACAATGAGTTTGGCGGTGATGTAAGGAAATATCTTCCAGCTCTTCAAGATTGACTTTAAGCCGACAGCAAAAGTAGTGGTGGTGGTGGCAACAGGGGCATGTGTGTTTGTTTGTGTGTGTGTGTATGTCCCTCCCTCCGTTTTTGCTGTCAGCTTCTCAGCACTCATAAAGTCGATTTTGAAGAGTTGGAAGATGTTTCCTTAGATCGCTGACACTCTCAACAATGAGTTTGGCAGAGTGGAAGGCAGGCACGCAGGGAAGGGAGTAAGCTGCTAGCTCCCTTCCCCGCAGCCCTGCAAAGCTTGCCTGTCTTTGTAAGCTGGTCATGGGAAGGCTGCATGGAAGGCAGGGAAGCATGGCAGGACTGTGGGTCATGGCCCAGTTCAGGGGCGTGGCCAGCCAACAATTGCTACCGATACGGTGAACTACCCTCAATCTCCGCGACAGGTCCTCCCGAACCGGTCCGAACCAGTAGCATTTTACCCGGATAGGAATGATGAGAAGATTAATAGTAGTGCAGACTTAGTAAATAGTTTGACAGTGTTGAGGGAATTATTTGTTTAGCAGAGTGATGGCATTCAGGAAAAACTGCTCTTGTGTCTAGTTGTTCTGGTGTGCAATGCTCTATAGCGTCATTTTGAGGATAGGAGTTGAAACAGTTTATGTCCAGGATGCGAGGGATCTGTAAATATTTTCACAGCCTCTTTTTGACTTGTGCAGTATACAGGTCCTCAATGGAAGGCAGGTTGGTAGTAATTGATAGCAGTGTTCCTATATCTCAGGGACTGCCACAAAGAAGAGGGAGTCAAGATATTCTCCAAAGCACCTGAAGGCAGGACAAGAAGCAATGGGTGGAAATTAATCAAGGAGAGAAGCAACCTAGAATTAAAGAGGAATTCCCTGACAGAACAATTAAGCAGTGGAACAACTTGCCTCCAGATGTTGTGAATGCTCCAACACTGGAAGTTTTTAAGAAGAGTTTAGATAACTATTCATCTGAAGTGGTTTAGGGTTTCCTATCTAGGCAGGAGGTTGGACTAGAAGACCTCCAAAGTCCCTTCCAACTCTGTTATTCTATTCTATTCTATTCTATTCTATTCTATTCTATTCTATTCTATTCTATTCTATTCTATTCTATTCTATTCTATTCTATTCTATTCTATTCTATTCTATTCCTGTTGACATAGGAAAATGGTATCTACATTACTGTTTTTAAAATGACAGGAAAGACAAAGTTAAAAGCAACTGTAACATAAATAAAAATATTCGATTAGTAAAAAAACAAATCCCAAAGCTGAAGCTCAAATACTCTGGCCACCACATGAGAAGAGAGGACTCATTGGAAAAGACCGCGATGTTGGGAAAAATTGAAGGGAAAAGGAAAGGGGACAGTAGGGGATGAGATGGTTAGATAGTTTAATCGATATACATAAAATTTGGGCAAACTCAGGGAGACAATGGAGGACAGGGAGACCTGATGCACTATGGTCCATGGGTTTGTGAAGAGTCGATACAACATAGCAACTGAATGACAAAAAGAAACAATTCACAGATTGATCTCACCCTACATTGGAGTAGTAGGGATCTCATCTTTGGATCTCTCTGTGCTGCATTGGCCCATAATTTGATGTACATCACACTTGTTGGCATCTGTATTGGGGAGGGAATGGATGAGATGGCTCCCCAAAAGTTTGATATTAGTTCTGTAGTGTGGCAGGGGAAAGACATAGAATTGTAGATTGCATGAATGATCTAATCTAGTGCAACCTCCTTTCTCAGATCTTGGATCCACTAAACACACACCATAAATTGGATTGGAAAAGTGTGTTCTATGTTCCCACTTAGCCTTCCAGAATGAGATGATTTGCTCTTTCAGAGTTTTTAAGAGCAAAATGGGTACCTTAAACTTTGCAGATGCAGACAATCCCTTGAAACCCCCAGGCCCAGTCTCAAAACTGAAGTTATACTTCTGAAGTTCAGCCCCTATAAATATCTAAGCAGGATCTTTTTTTATTATAATTTATTCTTTTGTTGCTTTTAAAATAGTGACAGAGAAATTAAAAATCCACAAAGATAATGCTGCCTAGGGAATTCTGGGTTGAAGCCCACACATCTTAAAGTCATCAACTTTGGAAAACACTGGTCTAGATCAGGGCTGTCAAACTCCTGGCCCATGGGCCGGATGCATCACGTGTTGGCCGCACCCATGCCCAGTTTAATGAAGGGGAAAAAAGACCCAATATGTCATGTGACACTGCCGTGACAGCGCGAGTTTGACACCCTTGGTCTACATAATCCATGTGATCTTTCTTAGGCCCAGTAGTCTTCATAAACTGTATATCTTCATATACAATTTAGATTAGGGGATAAAAGGAGAACACATCAAATTTTAGTAATCAGGCTCAAGATACAGAAGGATCTTGATAGACTTGAACACTGGGCCCTATCTAACAAAATACAATTCTGAAGTGAGAAAAGTAAGATTTTATACTTAGGCAAGAAAAACCAAATGCACAGGTATAGAATATATGGCTCAACAGCAGTACAACAGCAACTGTGAGAAGAATCTAGAAGTCCTAGTGGACAACCACTTAAGTATCAGTTAGCAATTGGCTACAACTGCCAAAAAGGCCAACACGGCCCTAGCTGCATCAACAGAGTATAATAGTATAAAGATCACGTGAAGTTAGTACCACTTTATACTGCATTGCTAAGACCAGTGGTGGGATTTAGCCGGTTTGCACCTATTCGGAAGAACTGGTTGTTAACTTTCTAAGCAGTTCAGAGAACTGGTTGTTGGAAGAAATCTTATTTTCTTTTTCCCCACTTTACAGGGCTAATCCTGTAAGGAAGGCAGGAAGGAAACGTCCTGGTGGTGTTTCTAGCCTAATCTTTATTGTCCTGCTTACAGAAATTGCCTCTATGGTTAACCCTTATTACATTGTAACAGCTAAGGCAAAGTGCCCATCGATGTGAGTGATGTTGAGTTGGCCATGCCCACATGGTCACATGATCACCAAGCCACATTACCCAGTTGGTCATTAGGGAAGAGAACCGGTTGTTAAATTATTTGAATCCCACCACTGGCTAAGACCACATTTGGAATACTGTGTCCAGTTTTGGTCATGTTGATAAAACAAAGATGCTGAGATGCTAAAGAATGCAGAGAAGAGAAGCAAAGATGATTAGGAGGGGACTCGAGGATAAAACATACAATGAATAGTTGCAGTAAATGGGTATGTATAGACTAATGAAAAGAAAGACTTGACAGCAGACTTCCAATATTTGAAGGGCTGTTACAAAGAAGAGAAGGATAACAGTTGGAAATTTATCAAAAATAAATCCAACCTAGAACTAACGAGAAATTTCCTGAAAAATTAATCAGTGGAACGAACAACTTGCCTCCAGAAGTTGTGGGAGTTCCATCACTAAAGGTTTTTAAGAAGAAATTGGACCAGTCATTTGTCCGGAATGTAGAAGGTCTCCTGCTTGAGCATGGGGTTGGACTAGAAGATCTCCAAGGTCCCTTCCAACTCTGTTACACTGTTACTGTTGCTTCTGACATCCTGCCTTCAAGTTTTGTATTTCCAGTACTAGGTTTTATCTTTTTGCTGAAGAAGCATAGAATAAAAACAAAACAGCAAGAGTACCTTCAAGAACCTGTGGAGAAATTATGCATGTAAATGTGTTGGGAAGTTTTAACAGCTTAATGCAGAAAATTAACCTCTTTGTGATTCAATTTGCCCATAGGTAAAAATTGTGATAATTAAGTCTCCCTACCTAACAGAAGTGCTATGTAGATTGATTACTCTGGGTTTAGGAAGCCCTGCTAACATATATCACCAGAATTCCATAGCACTAGGTGGTCGTAATTTCAGTGCAGTCAATTCACAGTCCTAATATCTGGCTGCTGAGTGGTTTTTATAAACACAAAATGTTTTAATTACTTGATGATTATGAATGCTCATTTGCAGTTACCTGGGGATAAGGGCTGGGCAGCAGATTAGAAAGAGTGCAGTGGTTAAGTATCATAATTCCATGTATCTTCCCACGTTCCTACATCTTGCTACCTTCCTAATTTCACGCCCTCATTATGAAAAGCAGACCATAAAACCAGATGACATCTTTCCCTTGTTGTGTTTCTTTTTCTGAAGATGACAATGATAATGATTACATGAGATGGCACCATCTTAAGTCCAACACCAACCAATTAGATCCACAGCATGAAAGATCAGCAGCCAAAGTTATATTATAATAATCAAATTAGTCTGAGAGTCACAAAACTGTCAAGTTTTAGGAACAAATTCTTCTCTGGAGTCTTCCAATCTGCAAAGCTTGTTTGCCTGATAAGAACAAAAGAATTTCAGTTCATTCTTTAGAATTGAGTACTGGTGTATTTCCAAAAACATCATTTTCAGAGCTAAAATCATAACATCTACCTAAGTTATCAGGCTTTAAAAGTGATTGTGGGAGAATTTTACATCCAAATTTATAAAATTCTGTTAATGTAGCTTTACAAACTGGTCAGGGGTGGGTTCTACTTACCTTTACTACTGGTTTGCAATGGAGCTGCGTGCACGTGCTCGCTTCACGCATGCTCTTCTGTGTATGCACAGAAGCATCCTGATGATGTCAGAGTCAGTGGGCGGAGCCTCCTGCCGGTTTTACTACTGGTTCTATAGAACCAGTCCGAACTGGGGGCAACCCACCACTGAATCTGGTCCAATTTTTAGTCTGGTCTACCAAATAAAGATGACATAATTTCTGTCTATAGTTTGGCGGAGAAAGTCTCCAATGTGGAACCAATGGGGGCAACTTGGTACCTTTACTGTTACAAAGGGACTTTGTTGCTTGACTAAGCATCTTGGGGTAGAGGAGGACAGCTTTTTTTCAATTGAATGTTTTAGTTCATTTTGCGTTTGTTTTTTGTGGTGGGGAATGAAATACTCTTTCAAAGATTTGCACAACTCTACAATGTAATACTTAAGAATCAGGTAAGGCTTCAGGTCTTCTATCCAGCATGGTGAGACATTTGAGAGCAATTTTGAGAAGTTAAAGCCTTTGCTGAATTCTTTAGAAGTGATGAAGCTAAGAAGGATCGATAAATTTGGAAGGGCTAAATGTAAATCACTTCAAGGTTTCTAACAAAGAGTGAGATCTAAGTCCCGATTTAGATGGTGTACTAAAGGGAACTGAGGATGATGCTGTTTGTGTAGGGGGAAAAAATAGCATTTCCTCCAACTGGGCATTTATTCTAAATAAAACTAGTTTAATTTTTCTCCTCAGTAAACCACAGCTGGGGTGGTAAGAGTTAAATTCCATTTCCATGCCAGCTGCATCCCTAATCATTATTATATGGTATTAAATGCAAAGAAGCATTTAATGTCACATTTAATTTGTCCCTAAATATGGATGAAAAGGAAAATTATTATTAAAGAAGTACAGTGAAGTGGGCCAAGAATACCAGATTTCATTTTTATCCATGCCATTCTCACTCTCTCTTTTGGTTTTCTCCAAGTCACTTTTTTAAGATATGCCTGTAATTTCACCCATCATTCTCTCTTAACTTCTAATGTTTCCATTTGGCCATCTGCCCCATAAATTCTATCATCACCATGGACCAGACATTAAATGACCCCGTCTTTTCTCACCTTCTCAAGATCTTCTGTACTTCTAAAAACAAATTTGGTTATGGACCTGACAGGACAGTCAATTGCCCCATCATTCTCACCCTCTGAAAAATAAATCTAATAATCTTATCATCTTTCCTCAGGTATTCAAAAAAATTATTTGTGGAGGCAATATGAGTGGATATGTTTCCTTGAGCTTCCACCTCTGTGTTTTCTTGTAAAATCAAAAGATTGGAGAGGGAATTGTAATCACGGGCAGCTGAGGAATTGTTAATCCCATTAACAGGTCAAAACTGTGCTTGTTCTGATATTTAACTTCCTGAATGCTTGTCATGAACTACTGTCAGAAAAAGAACCTATTTCAGCCAATTTCAAGATGGTCCTGTTTTGAAAAGAGGTTAGTTTTTACTAGGATCCTCATTAGCTAGGTTCACTCAAGTGAAAGACATCAAATATTTAAAATTGTCTTTCAATGATATTCACTGGCCAATAGTAATCTAAAGAGATCTAAATACCCAGAATCCATTTAAACAAGCTTTAGGATAATTTTGAGCCTTGGTAGTGCAGTGGTTAGAATGCAGTACTGCAAGCTAATACAGCTCACTGCCAGGTGTTCGATCCTGACTGGCTCAAGATTGATTCAGTCTTCCATCCTTTTGAGGTTAGTAAAATGAGGACCCAGATTGTTGGGGGCAATATGCTGACTCTGTAAACTACTTGGAGAGGGCTGTAAAGCACTGGGAAGAGGTTTATAACTCTTAAGTTATCTGCTATCTTATGCAGAGATGAAATTCTCAAGGAATACAGGAAACACAGAGTCTGTGCTACATTGCAAAGTCTTTATTAGATACAGTTTGCTTAAGCATCACATTACACATGTGCATGTAACTCATAAATTCACATATTCCCTCTAAGAACTGGTCAAACATATATTGCAGGGTCCCCACTCTCTGGTCTATGGACTAGTACCGGGCTGCAGCATGCAAGTGAAGCCCCATCTGTGGGATGCAGGCAGCATGTCAAATGATGCCCCCTCCAGTCCACAGTAAAACCTATTTCTATAGAACCAGTCCCTGGTACCCAAAAAGTTGGGGACTGCTGATACATTGAATAAATGCAGGAATTGGACATGCCTAGTCCAATGAAGAAAAGGCCTAGTGGTGATACCATAGCAGTCTTCTGATATTTGATAGGCTGTCACAGAGAAGAGGAGATCAACCTATTTGCCAAACCACCTGAGGGCAAGACAAGAAGTAATAAGTAGAAACTTAACAGGGAGAGATCCTACCTAGAACTAAGGAGAAATTTTGTCAGTGAGAACAATTAATCAATGGAATGGCTTGCTTCCCAAGATTGTGGGTGCTCCATTAATGGAGGTTTTTAGGAAGAGTTTGAACAGCCATTTGTCTGGAATTATATAGGGTCTTCTGCTTGAGTAGGGTTGGACTAGAAGACTTCTAGGGTTCCTTCTAACTCTGTTATTCTGTTAAATTTACATAGAATTCTGGGGGAAACAAGAGCACCCAAAACTCATGATAATGTGCAGAGATAGTGAAGTCTCACAAAATGGAATCCCTTACAGATTTCCTCTTAATCCTTTGTCAGCATATTTCCATGTCATCTCAGGTCTTCATTGAATATTACATTATCTGCTGCATTGTAGTTCTTATCTTTGGCCGATGACATCCTGTATCTTGTCTGATTTTAATATATTCCAGGCAACCTGCTACATGGCAGTTATCATCTTCAGTAGGTGGTATCCAGATCAATTTTGGTGGTTTCCCTCCTCTACACATCTGCATTTTTCCTTGGGTACAAATTCCATCCATCTATTTCTTCTAATATTGAATTAGAAGGGAAGGGAAATGAAACAGGCACTGAATTTGCTGTAAAAGATATGGGTCTCTCAGGGGTGCATTTCGGTTCAATGAAAAGTGGTGATGCATCCAAAGGATTCATCAGTAAGAGCTGCTTTGTAATATCCCTCCAGGGCAAGCTTGGATGAAAGAAGAGAGAATGGCACATAGTTTGGCTTGCAAATAATTTGTTCAGGTAACAGTTTCACTTGTATTCTATGCCAGGAGACATGTACTTGCATGATAACTTTATTGACTGTTCTGATTCATCTATGGTTATTTATTTATTTAGCGTATGGCTGATCACACACAATATTAAAACACTTCATTTTTACAGATTAAAAACAATTAAAATAATAAAAAAGCAGTAAGAAAACCTAAAAGAAAAACAGAAATAACATTTCAAAGTTTAATGTCGAGTTTGGAGATCCAGTCAGTAGCTGCCGTTGTTATGCAGAGGAAGTCCCTAGAATCTCCTGGATACCTTCTGTTAGGGCATTCCCTCACTATATGCTGGATAGTCTGTTGAGGGGCCCCGCAATCACATTGTGCTGAAGGTGTCTTTTCCCATTTATACAGGGAGTCAGCAAACACCCCATGAGTTGTTCTAATTCTATTATATGTCACCCATATGTGACGGGGTAGGCTAAATCCTGGAGGTATACTACTAGGACTACTAGGGAGGCAGTTACTCACATCCGTGGCAATCCTTAAGTCACACGTGCCTCCTGGGTGGTGCTAAATGAGTAACAGACGGACTGATAGCCAGACATCCGCGAGGATCTCCTGGCTTCACACACAACCCTACGGTCCTTTAAAGGACCTTTTAAGTTCATCTATGGTATAGCAATAGTTTACATGGTCATTATCAAGGAAAGGGGTGGGGAGGTCAAAGTTTGCAAGAAATTGGGTAATGCATAGCGATCCAAGCTCCACACAATATATGATGATGGCACAATACAAAAGGGTTGGGGGTTGATTGCAAAACCGGGCTGACCATCGTGTAGATTTGAAGTCTCCCTCAGCTCCATATGATGCACATAGTTCCATCTCCTCCACTTAGATCAGAGTTTCTCAATCCTGGCAAATTGAAAGTGAATCAACTTCAATTCCCAGAATTCTCAGCAATGGCTATGGTAGCTGTCCAATTCTGGGAGTTGAAGTCCATATACTTGTCTGTCTGTCTGCCTACCTGCCTGCCTGCCTGCCTGTCTATCTATCTATGGTATTTATCTGTCTACAGTAAGAAGCACAGTGGCTCAATGGCTTAAAGAGGATGGAGATGGTCTTTGCTCCAGTGGTTTGAGTCTGAGCACCACATGGCGGAGTGAGCTTCCATCACTAGCATCAGTTTTTATCCAGCTAGCAGTTTGAAAGCATGCTACATGCAAGTAAATAAATAGGTACCACTTTGGTGCGAAAATATCAATGTTTCATATGGTACTGTGAACCCAGCCAGTGCTGGACCTTCCCCAATGCGATGCTTGAGCACAAGGTGACATTGGTGGAGGGAGAAGACCCAGATGATGATGTAGAATGCCATTGAACTTTTCCAAGCTTGGAGCTAGTCCACCCGCTGTGGTATACTCTGGATAGCATGTGAATGTGAACTGAACAGTCTAGCAATTGTTGGCAGCCAAACAACTACTTTGTACTAACACTGTAGTCTCCTGGTTAAGGTAATATCACCATATGCTAAATATATGCCTGCCTGCCTATCTGCCTGCCTGCCTGCCTACCATCTATCTATCTATCTATCTATCTATCTATCCATCCATCCATCCATCCATCTATTTATCTATCTATCTATCTATCTATCTATCTATCTATCTATCTATCTATCTATCTATCTATCTATCTATCTATCTATCTATCTATCATCTCTCTCCATGGATATAAATCTTTTAGCTCCGGCAAATTAACATCTATGATAATTGGTTCTTTCCTAATTTTAGGCTCTCAATGGGCTTCCTCTATTACAGTTCTAAAATCCAATTCCTCAAAGATTCCCTTGGAGGGAATTGCAAAAATTAATACAAACAGAATGCCTTTTTTCAATGGAGCAGGCTCTGTTGGAGAGAAAAAAAATAATAATGCATAGAGATGTGAACGAAGTACTTTGGGAATCCAGGGATACTTTGGGAATATATACCATGCCAAATAACAACCAGTACAATAATGATAGATAATAGTGTTCTGTGGCTAACGTTATTAAGATGGATAAAAACATTGGAGGTTTTCAAGCACTAAATATTCCTTTTATTTTCATGCAATGTTCTGAAGCAAAAAGCCATCAGGACTTGTTAAATGAGTGTGCTTTAGTTTCCATGTTTTCCCCACTAAATGCAACAGAGAAATACACCATTTATGTATGAAATGTTCATTTTCTGGAAGAGAGCCGAGCTGTTGCTATAGGATGAATATTTTCTCATCATGTTTTTTCCCCCAGTTTTCTTTTCCCCTGCTTTCTTAAAACTATATTCTTTCATTGTTCATTGTTTTAAAAAACGTATTTCTCTTGTCATTCAATAATTACCCAAGGTGGCTCATGCCATTATTTTCAACCATTTTGTGGAACAAAAGCAACGTTTTGTTCGTGGAAATCTGAAAACATTTAAAACTTAAAAGAACAATGCTAGTAAAAAAACCCTCCTCCCCCAAAAGAATCCTTCCTTCCATCTTGCTTCCATTCTTCCTTCCAAATGTCTTCAAGGAGCAGATGAGTTTTGTGAAGGTGCTTAATCAGCTAAGAACAGATGTTCAACTTAACTCTTTGGAGAAGGTTCTCCCAGCTAGAAGATTTACTAAGAAAGCCTTGCTCCTGCTCCTGCTCCTTCTCTGTCCCCCAGCCCCCCCCCCCCCTCAAAGATGGAAATTTAAAGTTTGCATGAGTAAGAAAATTGTAAAAAAATAAATCTGGTCATTTGAGCCATTAGACCATCTGTCTTAGAAATAAAGTCAAATATTAGCTTTATGCATTTGATGAATCTCTTTTAGAGGACAAAATAAGAATAGAATAGAATAGAATAGAATAGAATAGAATAGAATAGAATAGAATAGAATAGAATAGAATAGAATAGAATAGAATAGAATAGAATTATTGGCCAAGTGTGATTGGACACACAAGGAATTTGTCCGGTGCATTATCACCCAATACAGAAAAATCTATTGTGGTGCAGTAAGGTTTAAAGCGGCTTAGTAGTGAAATAGTGAGAGTTAGGTTCCAAATACCACTTAATCATGAAGTTTCCTAGGTGCCCTGTTTAAGATTCAAACTTACACACCAAGTTACTAGATGAGAATAGCAATTTATTCAAGACTGAGCCAACAATACCAAATAGGAGAAGGAATGGAAATCAATGATGTTTTTTGGGAAACTAAGCTTATTGAAAGCTTTCACTTTCAACAAAAATGTGCAAAAGAGTAGTCAAAAACCAGTCCAAAGATCAGAGAGCCATATTGGGTTTGTTAGCCAGTCCTAGATCAGCTTCACAAGTAAGTCCCAAAGGTGCTTTTTTCAAGAGACAACTGGACTTTCTGGAAAAACCATGGCCTGGATGACTGAGAATCTCCATAGGCATTTCACAAGCAGGCTTTTCAGAAATGACACTACAGAGCAGGAAATCAGATACTATTTCCAACTGAGAAAGGTTGGATTGCCTCTTAAAACAGTCTTTAGCCATCTATCTTCAATTTGCTGGGCAAAGAGCCTCACTGAATGTCTTTTATTTTAGTTACTATTTATTTAGTGTGTCAAACATGTATAAGATAACAGGAATAAGTATAAACATGGATATTAATACAGGGAATGGATAAGAATAAATGGGGACAGTAAGACAGGGATGGAAGGCATGCTGGTGCACTTATGCACACCCCTTACAGACCTCTTAGGAATAAGTTGAGGTCAACAATAGACAGTCTAAGGTTAAAGTTATGGGAGTTTGGGGAAGAAATCACAGAGTCAGATAGTGCATTCCAGGCATTGACCACTCTGTTGCTGAAGTAGTATTTTCTGCAATCGAGTTTGGAGTGGGTCACTTTGAGTTTGTATTTATTGTATGCTCATGTATTGTTGCGGTTGAAGCTGAAGTAGTCATTGACAGGTAGGTCATTGTAGCAGATAATTTTATGTACTACGCTTAGGTCAGACCAAAGGCGGCATAGTTCTAAATTGTCTAAGCCCAAAATTTCAAGCTTGGTGGCATAAGGTATTCTGTTGTGAGCAGAGGAGTGGAGGACTCTTCATGTGAAATATCTCCGGACTTGCTCAATTGTATTAATGTCTGATATACAGTGTTCTTTGTTCTGCTTTCAATCTTTGTTCTGCTTTCCACTATGCTCACTGAGTGCAAGAGCTTGGAGGCCATAGGTCATAATCTAACTTCTCCAGCTGTTCTAATGGTCCCTCTACTTGATTAGCCTCGGATGATTCCTGCCTTGTGTCTCCTGAGGCTTTCACTTTACAGATTCAGCTGAAGCGGCTTCTTAAGAGTCTGGGCCTCAGTCTGAGTCTTGGGCCATGTTACTAGGTAGGAAATTTATAATGTCATTGTGGTGCCCACAGCTCTTTTATCATGATAACAATAATAAAGTATAGTAGCTTTGGAGAATAAAAATGTAAATATGATAACAGATAATTCAGGTAGATTTCAGAAAATGACCTATTCATTCTTAGAACATGCAGTTGGTCAATGTTATGAGTGAGAAAGAGAGAATGAAAATATATGGTTTACTTCCATTCTTCTTGCAGTTTAATTAAAGATTTGCATTATCATTCAGCTGTCCAGATTTTCTCTGGCATGTGGAAAACAAGGGAGGAAACTAACTTGCCATCTTCTCTGAAACATCCTAATATTCATGCATGTTATACATTTTGCATAAAAGTTCATAAATTCATCTTCACTTACTACAAATCCAAAAAGATTTGAACCATGTGCCTTTTCTAAACATTTTCTTTCTCCCCCACCCCTAAGATTTGAAGTCTATGACCTTAATCTCGTTCTAATGGCTACTTCAAGGATAAGCATGAATGGCTGCTCCATCCCCAAATCGTTGATCCTTGTTACTTAAAAGAAATTAGTCAACTGAAATATCACAACATGAGTGCTGACCTTGTGCAAATGTTTGGGTTGCTTATGTGAAATCCTAATGTGGAAAACCCCCTCCCTCCTGCCTAGAAGAATGAAATATTTGGAAAATATTAAAAAGGCAGAATATTATATTTCCCCAAAGGGAGAAATGGAAAAACATGCTCTTAACGTCAGAAAGCAGTCTCAGTCCTTCTTAATAGTTCCTCCCCTCCCTGAAGATATTTTATGTCCATTAAGAAAGACTGGGCCAGCTTATCTACAAAACAAAAGACCTTCAGCTCCAGGATTATGGGATTAAGAAGAACAGGACATGATCCTTCAGGACATAATAGGATTAACCCACTACCATTTAGCAGAAGGCACAGAACTCACTACAATGCACAGTCTCCTAAAGGCAGACATTGCACAACCCCCCAATAGCATCTCTGAAATTTATAAAAAATTATGTACTCACCAAACCAATTGGCCAGCTGCACCAGAACCACAAACTCTGGTGGTTCTGTTCATCAATAAACCATCTTTCCAATCAGCCACCAGCCTCCATTTTATTCCCAGCATCTTTCTCCCAGCTTGAAATGGAACCAGATGGATTTTTTCCCCAACATTAAAGTTGCTAAAATCTTTTGTTGTGATACCAGTTGCATATTTTTTTTAAAAAAGGATTATTTTTCATGTCTGTGCTATTGTCCGAAATCAAGTGGTAGTTGATGACCATCCCTATATGAATTCTTTGGATGTAAACACAAGGATCCTTTACCTAATTATGAAAGTTTTACCTGTGTTCTATTTTGAACCTCAACTGTTAATCCACCACTACTTTTAACTTCTCCTGAGATGGATATCATCTCAAGAACACCATTTCATGCTTCATTGTCTTACATTGATAGGGACTTTAGGGGACCCATTATTCACTCAGCGTATATTGTTGTTTTTGTTATAGCTGAAATGTGAGGGGGGGAAAAAGATAATGTATAAGGTTATTCTCTATTTTCAGCATAATTCTTGTCAATGATGAGATCAAGCTCGCTGTGATGATGATATATCAGATTATTTCGTTCTGTGGGATAGCAGGTTGCCAATTTAGATAGCAAATGACATAATTCTGTCCTGGTACAGCAGAAAATAATAATAAAAAATGCTATTCCCAGTCAGGGTGAATGTGATAAAGGACAGAGATGATACTATGAATATTCTAAAGATGTGGTTCTTATGTAGTATCCAATTTCTAGCCAGTGTCAAGATAATTGGTTTGTCATAACAGATAGCTAGGAACTTGGAAATTTTTATATGGATATTTTGCAATCTTCAGATCTCGGGTTCTTTGACAAATATCCACATATGTTTCCAACAAATAAATGCAATTCAATTAATGATTTCATTAGTGATTTAATTTGCTGCATATTTTAATTTCCTGATTTCATGTTTGTTTCAGCTCCCTTTTCATCTCAGTTTATTTATTTATTTTTACACAAAAATGTATATGTGTCTTTTATCATTAATGTTAATTTTTTTTGTACAGATTTTTTTCTTAGATTGCATTCATCTTTTGGAATGTGTGGGTGAATTCTCCATGGCAGTAATTTGTATTGCTCACACGAATATGATGCAGGTGTGTGTGTGTGTGCGTACCAGTGGTGGGTTTCAAATTGTTTTACTAACAGTTCTGTGGGCGTGGCTTGGTGGGCGTGGCAGGGGAAAGGATACTGCAAAATCCCCATTTCCTTCCCACTCCGGGGGAAGATTACTGCAAAATCCCCATTTCCTCCCAATCAGCTGGGACTCGGGAGGCAGAGAATAGATGGGGGCGGGGCCAGTCTAAATTTTTACTACTGGTTCTCCGAACTAGTCAAAATTTCCGCTACAGGTTCTCCAGAACTGGTCAGAACCTGCTGAAACCCACCTCTGGTGCATACGTATTTGATCTTTGTTTTGAGATGCAAATCACAATATTACAAGTAAAGTTTATGCAACCTGTAAATTGCATTAATGGCTGGAAAAATTCAAACCTTTGTTTAGAGTGTGGAATCGCTTATTTGGAAGAAGACATCTAGAAACCACAGTGCACACTCAGTAGTTTATCATTCTTGACATCAGATAAAGTATTGTATACTTCCAGGTAAAAAGGTTCCTTAACTCTATAGGAAATTAGCATGTAATTGGAGTGTAGAATTCTCTCTGACACCATCTTCCCTTTGTGCCAGAAATTATTTTTACATAAAGGGAATACTGTATTCCCATCTCATTATCCTAAATGATGTAGTTCAGGAACAATTACGACGCCATGCTCTTATCTGCATGCTACTGCATTTACTTTAGCTGTTGCTGATCCCTCCATCGCACGGGTGAAGATGGATGGTGGCAGGGGTGAAATGCTCGCTGTTCGGACCGGATCGCCCGATCTGGTAGTGATAATGGCGGATGGTTCGGAGAACCGGTAGCAAAAATCCCTGCACCCCCCCGCCCTGCCCAGCTGAGCCATGCGATCATTAGAGGCTTTTTTTTTTACTTTTAAAAGCATTTTTTCTACAAGCTCTTTTGCTGAAAAAATGCTTTTAAAAGTAAAAAAAAAGCTTCTGATGATCGCGCGGCTCAGCTGGGATCGTCAGAGGTTTTTAAAAGCATTTTTTTCTGCAATCTCTTCGGCCGAAGAGGTTGTAGAAAAAATGCTTTTAAAAGTAAAAAAAAAAAAAAGCCTCTGTTGATCACGTGGCTCATTTGGGATCGTCAGAGGCTTTTAAAAGCTTTTTTTTTCTGCAACCTCTTCGGCCAAAGAGGTTGTAGAAAAAATGCTTTTAAAAGCCTCTGATGATCCCAGCCTGATTGTCAGAGGCTTTCAGAAGCATTTTTTTCTGCAACCTCTTCAGCCAAAGAGGTTGTAGAAAAAAATTATTTTAAAAGTAAAAAAAAAAAAAGCCTCTGACCATGCCCACCCAGTCATGTTACCATCACCACCACCTCACCCATGCCCACAAAACCAGTAATAACAAATTTTACATTTCACCACTGGGTGGTGGTAATAGTTGGAGACCATAAAATGAAGTAGTTGTGAAATTATATATTCTTTTGGTATGCCATTAGAATATTTTGACAAATGACTCTCATCAGTGGAGGTCTTTCAATAAATAACAAAATAACAGAGTTGGAATGGATCTTGGGGGTTATCTAGTCCAACCACTTACTCAAGCAGGAGGCCCTATATCATTCCAGACAAGTGGCTGTCCAGTCTCTTTTTAAAAGCCTCTCGTGATGAAGCACCCACAACTTCTAAAGGCAAGCCATTCCATCAGTTAAATGTTCTCACTGTTAGGAATAGTTTCCATCCATTGTTTCTTGTCTTGCCTTCTGTTGCTTCGGAGAATAGATTGACCCCCGCTGCTTTGTGGCATCCCTTAAGATCAGGGGCATCAAACTCAATTTCACTGAGGGCCGCATCAGGGTTGTGTTTGACCTCCAGGGGCCGGGGATGTGGCTGGGATGGTCATGGCCAGTTCAATATCACTCATGTGGGGGGCAGCGCCTGTGGAGGCTCGAATACTCAGCCAGTGAAAATGGGCTCCCAAGTCTGTTTATGGCTGCAACAGCCTCCTGCAACCCTCTGCCAGCAAAAATGGAGCTCGGGAAGGTCACTCGTACCCATTGTGAGCTCTGTTTCTGGCTGCGATGGCCTCCTGCCAGTGAAAACGGAGCTTTGGCAAACGCCTCGCAGGCTAGTCCTTTTTCTGTCTCCAGGGTGGCCCCATGGCAGTAGTGAAATTCTACCAGTTCGCACCGGTTCGGGTGAACCAATAGTAAAAAACCCCTCTGAAACAGTAATTCCGACAATCAGCTGTGCCACGTGATTTAAAATTGCTAGAAAGCAGGAAATTTTAGTGAATCTAAATCATGCAGCATAGCTGTTCCCCCTTCTTGCTGTTCTACTTACCTTCTCAAGCCTCCTTTTTCCGCATGAAGGATGCATTTGGTGTGCACTGGGCATGCGTGTACAGCATGTATTTGGTGTGCACCGCACGTGTGCACGCATGCAGCATGCATTTGGCACACATCGTGCATGCACAGCCAGTGAACCAGTGGCAAACTGGTTCAGATTTCACCACTGCCCCATGGGCCACATTTAAACACCCCGCAGGCGGGATCTGGCCCCCGGGCCTTGAGTTTGACACCCCTGCTTTAGATATTGGAACACTGCTATCGGTTCATCCCTAGTCCTTCTTCTCACTAGACTGGACAAACCCAATTCCTTCAACCGTTCTTCATATTACATTACATTTCAGATTACAGTTTGTGAATACATCAGCGTCCCACATCAAACCTACAAATATGAGTTTTTTTCTACATCTGGATGCTCAGGAGATAGACAAGACCTACAACAGAGGTATTGCTGTTGGTCTGCATCATTTCTTCAGCTTTTCATGTACAGCTGACTGAACAACTTATTTCACACTTAAATGCATCTGCTACATATCATGGTTTGTTTCTGTTTCAAACAGACAGCAGTAGGAAAGGTCATATTTTGAAGGGACCAGCTTAGCCATACAAAACAAACACAAATTGTTGCCTTTCTATTAAAGGATCAAGCCCACCCCGTTCGTCATCCAATTCTCTTATTAACCCAGTAGCCAATGTCTCTTAGGTTTAGCTTGGTTTTTGTTCGGAATTATGTCAACAAACTGTAAAACAAGGAAGAAAGACCCAAGGAAAAAAAAATTCAATCATCTCTCTTTATGTGCATCCTGAGCATTTAATCTTCCTTGGGCATACTGATATTACAAAAAACAGAATAACAGATTTAGAAGGGACCTTGGAGGTCCTCTAGTCTAAAGCCCCACTCAAGTAGGAAACCCTATACTATTCTAGACAAGCGGCTGACAATATCTTCTTAAAAATCTCCAGTGTTGGAGCACCCATAGCTTCTAAAGGCAAGTTGTTGTACTGGTTAATTGTTTTCACTGTCAGGAAATTTCTCCATTATTATTATTATTATTATTATTATTATTATTATTATTATTATTATTTAATCTGTAGTGAGATTCACAGTCTTTGAGGCTGGTAAATAGCTCAGCAGCTCGAGTCCTAACCAAGGACCTAGGAATTGTTAAGTTATCGTCGGAGGATGTAAGCTGTTCCGAGTAAGGTGGTTTTTTGTAGAGTCCAAATATTCAAGTCCGGTAAATTTAGAATTTCTAAATAGCGGGGTAGCCCTTTGGGTATTGCTCCAAGGGCTCCAATTACAATCGGGACAACACACAATTTCTTTTTCCACAGTCGCTCAACTTCAATTTGCAAGTCCCTGTACTTTGTGATTTTTTCTTGCTGCTTATCTTCAATCGGTGCATCACCAGGTATTGCAATGTCAATGAACCATACTTTTTTCTTTTCAATTATTGTTATGCCAGGTGTGTTGTGGACCAAGTGCCTGTCAGTCTGAATCCTAAAGTCCCACAAGATCTTGAGTTTCTCATTCTCTAAAACTTTCTTAGCCTGATGTTCCCAGTGGTTTTTGCTGTACTCAAATCAAATCATTATTACTATTACTATTACTATTACTATGATGGTGATGGTGATGGTGATGGTGATATTTATTTATTTATTTATTTGTCAAGTATGTATTAGGTAATAAATATAAGTATGAATTGAATACATAAAATGAATACAAATAAAGGGAACATTAGGACAGGGATGGTAGGCAAGCTGATGCTCTTATGCATGCCCCTTACAGACCTCTTAGGAATGGGGTGAGGTCAACAGTAGACAGTCTAAGATAAAAGTTTTGGGAGTTTGGGGATGAAACCACAGAGACAGGTAGTGCATTCCAGGCCTTGACCACTCTGTTGCTGAAGTCGTATTTTCTGCAATCGAGTTTGGAGCGGTTTGTATCTATTTGTTGTAAGTTTGTATCTATTGTGTGCTCATGTATTGTTGTGGTTGAAGCTGAAGTAGTCATTGACAGGTAGGACATTGTAGCAGATAATTTTATGAGCTACACTTAGGTCATACAGAAGGTGGCGTAGTTCTAAGTTTTCTAAGTCCAGAATTTCAAGTCTAGTGGCATAAGGTATTTTGTTGTGAGCAGAGGAGTGGAGGACTCTTCTTGTGAAATATTTCTGGACACGCTCAATTATATTAATGTCCGATATGCAGTGCGGGTTCCAGATAGATGAGCTGTATTCAAGAATTGGTCTAGCAAATGTTTTGTATGTTCTGGTTAGTAGTGTAATATTACCTAGGTTCCTTCTCTCCTTGATTAGTTTCCATCCATTGCTTCTTGTCCTGCCTTCTGGTGCTTTGGAGAATAGATTGACACTCCCCCCCCCTTCATTGTGGTAGCCTCTTAGATATTGGAACACTACTATCATGTCACCCCAGTCCTTTAATGAAAAGAACTAGGTTAGGAATATTGCATTGATTAGTAACATTGCTTTGCCCAACAAAAGCAATACCTCTATCAAATAAGTGGAGGGGTATGGGTCAGAAATCAGTGTATGTTTACATTTGCACTTCATCCTTATTTGTTAGAAGGAAATACTAGAACAATCTGCTTAGCAAAACTGTAGAAAGAAATGCATGGGAGATACCCACTCAGAACCGTAAAGATAAATGTAAATCAATATTTGCTGCAGCATAATGATCAGAGATCAATGGAAGCCACTTCTCTTTTTGGCAGAAATGAATAATTTTATCCAGATGAAAATCAGGTTTCTTCCATATTTAGACACTGACCAGTGGGAATACAGTTATTAAATTTTTGTAAATTTTGTGAAGTTTTGAGTTCTATTAGGTATATCAGCAGGTGATGGTAGCTGGATAGTTTTGGCTAGCCTCAGCAATTAAGCAGGATTGAGCTTGGTAAATTGGAACTCCCAGGGTTGTAAATTAGATCAAAAAGTCAGAGAATACCCTGGGAGATGACAATAGCAAAATACTTTCATAATATTAGTTGATTTGTCCATGTAGTCACTAAGGGTTAGAATCAGCTAAGTAGAGATCAACATATGCATTGGTGGCATATTCAGGAGAGGCAACTTGATCTACTGGTTAAGGCATCAGGGTAGAAATTGGGAGACTGTGAATTCTAGCTCTATACTAGGCACACACCAGTTGGGTGACTTTGCCAGTTACTTCCTCTCAACCCAAGGAACAAGGTAATGGCAAACCATCTCTGAAAAACCTTGCCAAAAAAACTTCTCCAAGAATCAAAAGATGATTAAACAGAAGAAAAAAACCCCGAAAGATGAGTAGATCTGCCCAGTGGTGAAATCCAATTTTTTTTACTACTGGTTCTGTGGGCGTGGCTTGGGCGTGGCAGGAGAAGGATACTGCAAAATCCCCATTCCCTCCCCACTCTGGGGCCAGCCAGAGGTGGTATTTGCCAGTTCTCCGAACTACTCAAAATTTCTACTACTGATTCTCTGAACTGCTCAAAATTTCCGCTACCGGTTCTCCAGAACCTGTCATAACCTGCTGGACTTTACCTCTGGATCTGCCACTTTGTCAGAGCTGTTGGAACATGTTGGATTGGATTCACTTTAAAATCATCACTCAGCTCCATGACTTGTGCAGAGTATTCTAACATGTGAATCAAAACTGTAATTTTGTAGCTTGTATCCTTACGATTAATATTCATATTGTTTCCGGATTGCTTATTTGAACCACCATGACTATCTTTAAGTGTTGTACCTTATGATTCTTGATGAACATATCTTTTCTTTTATGTACACCGAGAGCTTATGCACCAAGACAAATTCCTTGTGTGTCCAATCACACTTGGCCAATAAAGAATTCTATTCTATTCTATTCTATTCTATTCTATTCTATTCTATTCTATTCTATTCTATTCTATTCTATTCTATTCTATTCTATTCTATTCTATTCTATTCTATTCTATTCTATTCTATTCTATTCTAAAACAGAGCTGATCACACCCACCCACCTCCTCATGTTAAAAGTATCTGGCTTTTATCACATCCTTCTTGGGTGGACCCAAATCCAGAAGCTCAAGAAGCTATACCATATGGACCCATTTGCCAAATGTTTATTTAATTAAAATATAACATGCTTTTTTAGTGAAATGGAGAAAATGTGATTGAGCTACCAGTCTTAGCTGTACCACATCATATGCACCAGCCCTACTAAAGGCAAATTATTTTTGGGCAAATTCACCACAAATGCAACTGAAGCCTGGTGCGACCTCTGCTTGCTCACATAATTCTGTACAAGCTAGAAATTCTAAAATACCTCGCAAATCAATATACCGTTGCTTACATTCTTCCAACTCAGAGATTCATGCAGAGTATTGACATAATTAAGGATGAGACACATTCAGTGCAGCGGTGGTATTCAGCCAGTTCTATCCAGTTCGTGCGAACTGATAGCGGCAGCTGCGGGAGGCTTTGCTTACCCACCCAGACGTCGTCATGTCCCATTTTTGATGTTCTGCACATGTGCGGAAGGCTCTGTGCATATGTGTGCTCACATTTGTGAACTGGTAGTAAAGGTAAGTGAATACCACCCCTGATTCAGTGGATGACCACTTTGGAAGAACTACAAGGTGAGCGTTTGGTTATACAGAGAGAATGAACAAGGACACAAAACAAAAGAGAAGGATGAATGAATGTGATGAAATGAAGGGAAACGCCAATAAAATCAAGGTTGAGGAAACTTGTTAGGATACTGAGAAAATAGTGAGGAGAAGTGTAGAGAATGTAAAAGCAATGAAGCCCGTGGTGGTGCGGTGGTCAGAATGCAATGCTGCAGGCTACTTCTGCTGCCTGCCGGTTGCCTGCAATTTTTGGCAGTTCAAATCTCACCAGGCTGAAGGATGATTCAGCCTTCCATCTTTCCAAGGTTGGTAACATGAGGACCCAAATTGTTGGGGGCAATATGCTGACTCTAAACCACTTAAAGAGGGCTGTAAAACACTGTAAAGCGGTATATAAATCTAACTGCTATTGCTAAGGCAGCAGAGTGGATACACAGTGGAAGCCAGATGGTTTGCAAAGCTAGAAAGGTACAATGAATGATGTGATCTAAGTTAGGGCTAGCTATAATTCCTTTTCTTCTCATGCCTTTCGTTCTTTGACTTATTGTCTCCTTCTCTCTTTCTGCACTTTGCTTAAGTTTGCTTGCCCGACAATGGAAGAGAGTGATGGCTTTGTATGCTACTCTCCTTCACCACTAGTTGTTTCCCATGGTCCATTGAATAATAGGACAAGTTAAGTTTCACTTAAACCAGATTGCTTCCATTGGTCACTTTGGCAGAGATCACTACAGCTGACCTTCGCTCCTAAACAAGTGCAAGTTTCAGTTGACACAACGGACTGCACGACAAAGAAATCAATTTGGCTATGTTCACAGAACCTACTAAGATTCACTTTCCACCCACCCACAAAATGTTGGAAAACAACTTTAGCTTGAACTCTGTTGTTAACGTCTTTTACACCCTATTCTATCATGTTTCCAACAAGCAATTCTATTCCAGTCTGTTCACTGAATTTTCCTTTCTCTTTGCCACCCAACTCTTCATTATTAGTTTGCTTATTGCAGGTCAGAATAAACATTTGGACAAATCAGAGAGAATTGCAACATGAGTGAAAGGTAAGAATGGGCCAGAAGTACCTTCCCTGCAGTCAACACCCAGATAAGCAGGGATTAATACCAGATAAACAATAATGCAGTAAACAATACCCCAATCAAGGAAATACCGGTTCAAACAATGTGACAGTAGACAACAGCCTAATCAAGGAATCACAAAGAACACTCTCACTGAGACTGACAGGGCAAGGGGCTAGTAAACAGGCAGCAAACCTTCTAGCATTGAAGATGTTGCCTAGTTGGGTAATGAAACATTGCAAGAAAACAACCAAGCTCCGAAAGCACCAATTTTATTACATCTCCTAGAGCAGTGATGGTTAACCTTTTTGCTGTTGCATGCCAAAAGTGGGGGGAGCACAGGGGGATTGTGCATGTGCATGCACATGTGCATGCCCACACCCATAATTTGATGCCCCCCATGCCCCGCCCCCTTGCATGTGTGTGTGTCCCCCCCGTGATGGCAAAAAGGTTACCAGTAGGCCTTTTTTTCACCCTCCTCAGGCTCCAGAGGCTATCTTGGAGCCTGGGGAGGACAAAAACAGCCTTCTCCAGCCTCCGAAGGCCCTTCAGAGGCCATAAACGGACTGTTTCCTGACTTCCGGTGGACCCATAAGGCCCAAAAATCAGCTGGCCGGCACGTGCATGCGTGCTGGGGCTGAGCTAGGGCAATACTCGTGTGCCCCAGATAGGGGCGTGCTATAGGTTAGCCATCACGGTCCTAGAGTCATCTTCCCATCCTTACAGAATTACAGTTAATGTGGATCAGGTTGAGATCTTGTCAATGGTGCTATAAAGAGATTGTTCTTTACTACTCTAATAGATAAACGTCATAGCACATAGGAACATGAAAACAGCATCTTGCAGCTGCCACCATGTCCCTAGAACCGTGATGGTGAACCTATGGCACGGGTGCCACAGGTGGCACGCCGAGCCATAGTGGTGGGCACGCGAGTGTTGACTTAGCTCAGCTCCAGCGTGCATGCATGCACCAGCCAACTGATTTTCAGGCCTTCTGGTCCCACCGGAA
This sequence comes from Masticophis lateralis, assembly GCA_030761175.1. Classification (NCBI taxonomy): domain Eukaryota; kingdom Metazoa; phylum Chordata; class Lepidosauria; order Squamata; family Colubridae; genus Masticophis; species Masticophis lateralis. The sequence continues at coordinate 201,291,181 of JAUDYJ010000003.1, forward strand.
GTCAGGAAACTGGCTATTTCCAGCCTCTGGAAGGCCTCCAGGGGGGATGGGGAAGGCTATTTTTGCCCTCCCCAGGCTCCTAGAAAGCCCCTGGAGCCTGGGGAGGGGGAAAAACAAGCCTACTGGGCCCACCGTTCCATCGTGTACCAAAAGCAGGGGGAAGTGTGTGGGGGGGTCACGTGCGCATGCGCAGGAGGGTGGGGTGCATTGAATTATGGATGTGGGCACAGGCATCCGTGACCCCCCCATGGTCCCCCGCTTTTGGCATGCGATGGCAAAAAGGTTAGCCATCACTGCCCTAGAACCATGCTTCATATTATTATCGTCTCAATTCAGCTCTGCTATACATGTGCGCATGCCTCCTGCTAGCCAGCTGGTCTTTGGGTCTCTGACATACATTTGTGGGGGGCAGGGCGCGTGCGTGGGGCCATGCTTGCATACACAGAGCCTGTGCAAGCATTGCATTTTGGGGGGGCGGAACATGTGGGAGGGGCTGTGCATGCATGCACAGGTACGTCCATGTAGGGAGCTGGGCATTCATGCACAAAGCCCATGCATGCATTACATTTTGGGCGTTCAGTTACACGTACACACTTTTGGGGGCACGCATGTGTGCTTTGGGCACTCGGTTTAGAAAAGGATAGCTATCACTGCCCTAGAATATGAATGATGATGTTGAATTCTTGGTGTTCTTTAAGCTTCATTTTCTTCTTGAAGATGTTGTTTTAGTATTGCAGAGATACTCACTGACACATTGGTGCACCTTTTGAAGAGCGAATTTAATGTGCTGCACTGCTATCATGGTCATTTTTATTATTCTTATTATATTTAGGAGCCATGATGGCACAGTGCTTAGAATGCAGTATAACAGGATAATTCTGCTAACTGCCAGGAGTTCGATCCTTACTGGCTCAAGGTTGACTCAGCTTTCCATCTTTCCAAGGTCAGTAAAATGAGGACCCAGATTGTTGAGGACAATATGCTGAGTCTCTAAACCGCTTAGAGAGGGCTTATAGGCTTATATGAAGCAGTATATAAGTCGAAGTGCTATTGCCACTGGTGGGATTCAGCCAGTTTGCACCACTTCGGGAGAACCAGTTGTCAACTTTCTGAGCAGTTTGGCAAACTGGTTGTTGGAAGAAATCATTAGGGCGGAGAACCGGTTGTTAAATTACTTGAATCCCACCACTGGCTATTGCTATTACTATTCCAATGGAAAAACTTTTTTGGGCTTAACAGATTTATTCCAATTCATTTTAATGTTTTTTTTTAATAAAAGTTTTTTTTTTATTTTTATTTCTTTTAAAACATATATAAATGTACAATCTCTTTAATCATTCTTATCACACATATTATCTTTTGGTTTCCATACTGGTTCATTCTTCATCCTAAAGCTTTAAAATACATTCGGAGTTGCTCTTCTACCATTCCATATCTCCCTTCTTCCACAACAACCATTCCTCTCCTTCTCCCCTCTTACTCTTCCCTCCCTTCTTCCGTTCTTTTCAACTTTCTTCTTTCCTCCTCTCCTTCCCCTCCTCTCCTTCCCCTTCCTTTCCCCCACTCCTCCCATCTTCGTCTCTTTCTAACCCTCTCTCCTACTCTTATTTCCCCTCCCTTCTCTTCTCTCCTTCCTACCTGTCCCTCTACTCCTCTCTCCCTTCCCTCTCCATCGACGTCTCCCTTTTCAATTCAATATTTTATCAAGATGGTATTCGAGCAACCCCGATCTTATATTTACCCACATTTTTCCTTTCAATTTCTTTTCTGTTTTTCTGGTTAGACATATATCATCCTTAACGTACATTTACATAGTACCTCTTTTTTCATTTTAATGATTTTTGGGGGAGGTATCACACTGTAGCTAGTAATTTGGAATAAGCCAAACTCAATACAAAAGAGAAGACGTTCAAGCAAGTGTGTTTCTATTTCAACTAACCAAAGTAACATGACAGCCCTTTTCTTCAAGCTACTTACCTGTTAGCTTATAATCAACATGCAATTATTTCTTTTGTCTCTCGGCAAACAGTAATAATAAAGATTTCAAAATCCAGGCTACGGTGGATCTATTATTTTCATGGTGAGCATAAGCAATTAAGAAGTGTACTGATGGGGGGGGGGCGGAGGAAGACTGCACTTTATACATTGTCTTCGTTTTGTTCATGACAATGTGATTAAAACCAGAGAGATTTCTCCCTCCCCATTTACTATGTTTTTTTTTTAAGTGTTTAGCAGATGGGCTAAAAAACACTCTGCAGAACCTTTGCGATTTTTGTTGTTAAATAACAAAAGGAACAGGCCCTTTTTTGAAGCTGCAGGGTCAATGCTGACTTTTTCTGCTATTTAAAATCTAGCTCACGAGAAGTAAAGCAATTCACCCACATCTTCCCTCTTCCATTTTAATCAGTAAAGGTGCCTGGGATTGTCACAATTGATTTAAAATAAATAAAAATAACATTCCCACTTAGAGAACTCAATCATGGCAAACAGAACATTGGACTTGAGTATTTCCTCTTTATGTTAGGTTTGCCTTTAAAAAAAAAATTGTGAGCCAAGGCTGTAACTTACCAAACAGAAAAACAGAGTTGGAAGGGACCTTGGAGGTCTTCTAATCTAACCCCCTGCACAGCAGGAGACCCTGTATCATTCTGGACAAATGGCTGTCCAGTCTCTTCTTAAAAGCCTCCAGTGATGAAGTGCCCACAAGCTCTGATGGCAAGTTTAATTGTTCTCACTGCCAGAAGTTCCCCCTTAGTTCTAGGTTGCTTCTCTCAGTGATTAGTTTCCATCCATTGTTTTTCGTCCTGCCTTCTGGTGGTTTTGAAAATAGTTAACCCTCTTCAATGGTTAGAGAATAAAAATAGAAGTTGGAAATAAAGAAGGATATTAAAGAAGAGTAGAAAATATGTTAAGATAGAGACGCAAACAATATGATAATTGTTAGTACTATGATTATTATGATTATTATGCTTAATAAGTCCGGGATGACCCCGGACCTGCGCTCCTTCTGCCGTGACCTTAAGACGTGGTTATTTCACTAGGCTGGATGGGACTGAAGGGGTTTTTAAGGGGAATTTTAATAATTTTAACATTTAAATATTGATTCCTGCTTGTAAAAAATTAATTCCTGTGAGCCGCCCTGAGTCCTTGTCAGAGAGAGGGCGGCATACAAGCTTAATTAATAAATAAATTAATAAATAAAATATTATTATTATGTTCTTAGTAGAAGGCATGTTAAGAGGGGAAAATGAATGTTTACTATGTTCAACTGTTTAATATATTATAATTGTAAGATTAGAGAACTAATATCAATGTAGTGAATGATGTTGTAAATTCTGATGGTTATTGCACAGAGATATTTGTATCCAGACGACACACTGTTTAAGAGAAGATGAAATGTTTATATATTTTTTTAAAAAAATAGTTAACCCCCTCTTTTTTGTGAGATTCCCTCAAATATTGGAACCCTGCTATCAGGCCACCCACAAACCTTGTTTTCATTAGAGTAAACCTACCCAGTTCCTGCAACCATTCTTCATATGTTTTAGCCTTTAGCCCCCTAATCATCTTCGTTGCCCATTTCTGGACACTTTCCAGAGTCTCAACATATTTTTTATAATATAGTGACCAAATCTGGATATGTAGCACCAAGGAAAAACTAATTGTTTTTTCCAGGGTCATTCCCTAATACCATCAATATGATCTCTGGGATCTGTTCATCCAGAAAATCCAAATATCCAGCTGCATCTGGCTATGAGACGAAGGTAGTGCTCTCATCGTTTTTCAAATTAGAAATATGATGTCAGAGATTATGGTCCTTCATGTGCAGAAAAAGTACTGCAAATGCTCAGATCAGCTCTATTGCCTGCTTAGATTTAGAAATTAAAGAACTGAATGTGATATCTGCTGTTTGCACATTATCATTGGAGTAGAAATGGAGTGATATGTTAACACTAACATTTCCATGATACATGAAACATGATACAAGCAACTCCAGTACTTGTGGGGCTGTCCCAGAGAGGAGGGGGGTCAACCAAATCACCTGGGGTAGGATAAGACTTAATAGGTGGAAGATCAATAAAGAGTTATCTAAGCTAGAACTAAGAAGAAATTAACAATTACAAAGATAGCTGGGGAAATGATTGAAGCCAGGGAAATGGGCCCCTTGTCAATCAACAATGCTGATTTACTACCAGCTTATCAGGTACTTAAGAGCCAAGGGCTTGGCAACACAAGGAAACAATAGTCAATAACTGCCCATCAACACACCGATCAATCAATAGGAAGGCACCACATAAATATGACTTGTAGAATAACCAACTCTATTCCAATAGAGAAAATTTCCCTAAAGATGGGCTCCAGCATGAATCCGAAAACTTGGACAAGTTAAATCTCTGGTCCCAGTGACCAACCCAGATTGGATCTTGCAACATTATCCTGGGACATATATATCTGACTTCATCCATGATAATTTCTTGACAGTGAGAACAATTATTCAGTGAAACAGCTTACTTCCAGAAGTTGTGGATGCTCCAGGGGTGAAATCTACTTGACTTCCTCACCAGTCTGGAAGTGCACACACCCAGCGCGCACATCACATGCATGCGTGAATCCTCTGCACATGTGCAAACCCTTCTGTGCATGTGCAGAGGGTAAAAATCAGGTTATTTCCTGGTTAAAACCAGGAAGTACAATAACCGGGTGGATGGGCGGAGCCTTGTGCTATTATTGCTACCGGTTCTCCAAACAATAAGTACCTGGTGGCGCAGTGGACTAAGTGCTGTTAAAGTAGCACTTAGTTGCCAGCTGCCTGCAATTACTGCAAGTTCAAATCTCACCAGGCTCAAGGTTGACTCAGCCCTCCATCCTTTCGAGGTAGGTGAAATGAGGACCCCGATTGTGGAGGCAATAAGCTGACTTTGTATAAAAAAGAACACCGCTTGGGGGGGAGGGGGCGAAAGCCCTACTAAGCAGGTATATACAAAAGTATGAAGGCTATTGCTTAATGCATTGTAAGCCATCCTGAGTCTCCGGAGGAGGGCGATATATAAATCGAACTAATAAATAAATAATAAATAAATAAACCACCTGCTGCCATCGCTACCAGTTCTCCAAACCACCCGCCACCATCACTACTGGTTCAGCTGAACAAGTCTGAACCAGTAGCATTTCACCTCTCCATCACTGGAGGAGGTGTTGAAGAAGAGTCTCATCAGCCATTTGTCTGGAATGGTGTAGGGTGTTCTGCTTGAACAAGGAGTTGGACTACAAGACCTTCAAGGTCTCTTCTAATCTTATTATTCTATGTTCTATTTCCTGCCACAATTACCAAGTGGAGATTGAGAGAGATTCAGGTCTGAGTTGTCCCTCCCTCCCCAACTGACGAACACTAGGCAATTTCTAATGATGTTAGTGGTTGCTGGCATATATGCTGAATGCTAGGAATCCTGATTTATCCAAATTACCAGTAAGCCTCTGTGGAGAGAAGTCACAATTTCCAGCATTCCACCACGAAAAGTATACGTTTCTATGGGGCTAAATAGCAGCCTTTTGAAGATTTATCAGCCTCAGTAAACAAGAAATCCCTGTTATTTTATTTTTTGGCGAAAAGCAAAACCAGCTGTCTTTTCATATTCATCATCAAAATTGCTAGCGACTCTCTGATTCTAGATGCTTCCTTGTTAACAGGCATAGATGAAGGCCCTCGCAATGAAAAACTTAATCTTCAAATATATGGTTGGGCTTGCATAGCTGTCTATTCTTGACTTGTATTCTTGACAATTCAACACCAAAGTCACTGATGGAGAAGCAATGTGGAATTGCTAAAATGTTATTTTGCCAGTCCCTTTGGCTTGTCGCTGTGCTCCCCAGGTGACAGGCTGCGACTTGAACATTCCTAGCAATATCAAAGATTATTTTCTCATTCCCTGTTTTCATTGTGCGATGTCTGCTTTTACAGAACCATTGGCACTTAACGTCTACGGAGATTCTTAGTCTTTGATGTCACGGTTGCCCAAGAGCTACTTTCTCAAGAAGCAACTGGACTTTCTGGTTTTTCTTTGAAGAAGTTTCGCTTCTCATCCAAGAAGCTTCTTCAGTTCTGGTTGGATGGTGGAGAATGGAAGGATCACAATCCTTTCAACAGTTCCAAGAAGGCTCCACACCCATTTGCACTACTCAGGTGACCCCTGATGACATAGATAAACCACCAGGTGACCTCAATGACTCCCTAAAAGAATACAAATGACCAGCTGCCTGCAAGAAGTATAAATCAGGGGTGAAATCCAGCAGGTTCTGACAGGTTCTGGAGAACCGGTAGTAGAAATTTTGAGCAGTTCAGAGAACTGGTAGTGGAAATTTTGAGTAGTTCGGAGAACCGGCAAACACTACCTCTGGCTGACCCCAAAGTGGGGTGGGAATGGAGATTTTGCAATATCGTTCCCCCAGGAGTGGAGAGGGAATGGGGATTTTGCAGGATCCTTCCCCTGGAGTGGGGTGGGAATGGAGATTTTGCAGTATCCTTCCCTTGCCGTACCCACCAAGCCACGCCCACTGAGCCACACCACACCCACCAAGCCACACCCACAAAACCGGTAGTAAAAAAAATTGGATTTCAACACTGGTATAAATCCTTCCATTCTTCATCATCCAGCCAGAGCTGAAGAAGCTTCTTGGATGAGAAGAGAAACATCTTCAAAGAAAAACAAGTCCAGTTGCCTATTGAAAAAAGCACCTCTGGGACATTAGCACTTTTGTTGTCGAAAAGACTCATTTTTGGAAATACAAATTATCGGCAGTCCTCAATTTACCACCATTAGTTTAGTGATTGCTCAAAGTTACAATGGCACGTTTTTCACCCTTACGACCATTGCAGCATCCCCATGGACATGTGATCAAAATTGGGAGGCTTGGCAACTGGTTGATAACAACCAGTTATCAACAATTGCAGGGTCCCACTTTGGTGACCTTCCGACAAGCAAAGCCAGATTCATTTTATAATGGTGTTACTAACTTAGCAACTGCAGTGATTCACTTAACAACTATGGCAAGGGAGGTCATAAAACGGGGCAACACTCACTTAACATCTGTCTCATTAGCAACATAAATTTTGGGCTCAGTTGTGGTCGTAAATCATGGACTACCTGTATTTAGTTTCAAACCAATCAAACTTTGGGAATCTATGCAAATGAAACAGTTCCATCACGTTAGGACATAACGGCTCTTCTTTAAAGCCAAATATAAAACGCTATACACCAGTCCTTCTGTTGGCTAAAAAAATATTATTATTATTATTATTATTTTATTTTTATTTTTTTTATTTTTATTTTATTTTATTTTATTTTATTTTATTTTATTTTATTTTATTTTATTTATCATATTTCTATGCTGCCCACTCTCCGAGGACTCTGGGCAGCTTACAACAATCAACAATATTCTAAATAACATATTGCCCCCAACAATTTGGGTCCTCCTTTTACCTACCTCGGAAGGATGGAAGGCTGAGTCAACCTTGAGCTGGTGAGATTTGATCTGCTGATCTGCTGAACTAGAGTCAGCTGAAGTAGCTGCAGTACAGCACTCTAACCACTGCGCCACCTCGGCTCTATGAATACCAATATTCATAGAGCAATATTCATGCTGGTATCATGCTGGTATCAATACCAGCATACCATCCACTGTTCTCCTAGGAATTCCTATCTTGTCACAGGCATGATGCCAGCTGGGATTGCTGCCCTTATTTCTAGTGCACAGGAGATGTTAAGGCCAAGGACTGTTTAGCAATAGCAATAGCACTTAGACTTATATACCACTTCATAGTGCTTTACAGAACTCTTTAAGCGGTTTACAGAGCCAACATATTGCGCCCAACAATCTGGGTCCCCATTTTACCAACCTCAGAAGGACGGAAGGCTGAGTCAACCTTGAGCCAGTGAGAGCCAAACTGCCAAACTGCTGGCAGCCGGTGATCAGCAGAAATAGCCTGCAGTACTGCACTCTAATCTCTGCACCACTGCAGTAGCTGGCCTGCCAGTATGGGTGGGATTGTAATTCTTACCTTGGTAGTTCCTTGATTGGGGCTACCTTGTTGATTAGGGTATTTCCTTGTTGATCATTAACAGCGCAAACTACTGTATATAAACAGCACTGATGATGTTACCTAGTTAGGTATTTTTTTGAAAAAAAAATTTGATTTATATGCCACCCTTCTCTGGAGACTCAGGGTAGCTTACAATGTGTTAAGCAATAGCCTTCATACTTTTGTATATTTTACAAAGTCAGCTTATTGCCCCCACAAACTGGGTCCTCAATATACCTACCTTAGAAAGGATGGAAGGCTGAGTCAACCTTGAGGCTGGTGAGATTCGAACTTACTAATTGCAGACAGCTGGAGTTAAATTACAATGCATTAGTCTGCTGAGCTATCCAGGCTCCTAATGAAATGGTAATGAAAATGTCTGCAGGCAAACAACTACACTCAGAGAGTGTGGTTGTTATATGCCACAAGGAAAACATCTACCAATCAACTTCCTTAACAGGAAATGGGAATGGGATAAGGGCAGGATATGATTTTTGATGAGTGACTAGACCAGAGGATTTGGCCATATTTCACAACCTGCTTTGGTTTCATGCCAATGTTTTCCTTTGGTGTCTTCAAAGAGAGTCTGCTTATCATCTGATATTAGTTTATTGTTATTCACATTATGGTTGGTCGCATAGCCAGCCAGATGAATTTGGCATTTTTATCCACCTATTGAGTCCTTCCCAAGTACCCAGGATAGGCAGATGCAGGCGTGTAGTGGTGTTAAAGGTATTGTTACAGATGTATGCTTGCTCCAAGTAATGTGTTTTGAGATTAACTGATGGTGATTTTGCCAATGCTGATGATATTCAAGTTTTGGAATTCCACTCAAGGCACTATTATTATCGGTATAATCTTTGCTTTCTTTTGCCACAGTCGTTTATTATTTCTGCGCTAGACAATTCCAGTGGTTTTCCTTATCTTATCATTTGTGATCAGTTATTGGAGGAAGAATAAAATCTTAGGCCCTTTGAATGGCTTTGACCTTTACTATATTTTTCTAAGAATTTGGTGTAGTGGCTAATGTATCAGGCTAGAAACCAGGAGAGTGTGAGTTCTAGTCTCACTTTAGGTAATGACCTAGCTAGGTGACTTTGGGCCAATCCCTCTTTTTTCAGGCCTAGGAAAAAGAAGGCAAAGACAAACTACTTCTGAAATCTTGCCAAGAAAAATTTAGGTAGTTTTCAGGAGTCAAAAACAACTTGAGGTCACAAAAAACAAAAACAAGTTATATTTTCTATACTTGCATATCCACTATTGGCGTAGATGTTGTTACGGATTACAATATATATTTAGGATCTTTTGTAAGTTTATTGCAGTGGTAATCCTGTCTTTCGCTTCATCTCACTATTATTTTGCCATTGCCTCACAGGTAAAGGAGTACATGAACTGAGATTCTAATTCAGTAATTAGGAAAATACCCTGTTTTAACTCACACTTTTTTGCTAAGCAGACTTGGTTCTAGGGCTAGATCCAAACATTGGAGAAGCCCACTTCAACTTAACCGTCAGAATCCATGTGTAATCAGCCTTATCAGTGGTGGTATTCAGCCAGTTATATCTGGTTTGGGCGAAACAGTAGCGGTGGCTGCAGGAGCTCCGCCCACCCATTTGGACGTCATCACATCCCGTTTTTGACACTCTGCTATTTGAGGAGGGGTAAACTTCAGTTCTGAGTAACTCCCAACACCATAAGGCTTAGGGGTGGTATTCACTTACCTTCGCTACCGGTTCACAAATGTGTTGGGATTTACTCAGAACTGAAGTTCACCCTTCCTCAAATAGCCTCATGACTGGTGTTCATATTAAGTAACACATATTGTGACTAGTTGTCTTCCATTTGAACAGATACTAGGAGAATTTTTTAAAAAAACAAACAAGATGTCAGGGCCCCCAAAATCAAGAAAGATACGCAGAACTACTTCTAAGCAGTTTCCTTTATGGTCCCTCACTTATAGATAGAAATCTTGCAAAACTAAAGCAACTGCTTGCATCATTAAATATATACTCTGAGAATTTGTAGGAAGGAGACTTCATAATTCTCTTCCAACCAAGCTATCCAAACTTTGCTGTCTCTTGATCCTCTGGAAAGCAGCCCTTCCCTCCTGGGAATCCAGTCTCTATTCCATCACACAAACAAAAAAAAATCAATGGATTGGTAAGCTTAACTGAAACACATTAAAAAGTTGTCCAGGTACTAAACTTAAAACCTTCACGATAGGAATATTCATCCATCCATGATGTTGTTCAATTGACATCAGCTTCCTGCAGGGGCTGTTCAATCATGACTGTCAGTGGGAAGAAAGCTATGGACAGTCCTGCCTCATGTGAAAATCATATCTCATCCTTTCATTCACACTTCATTAGAGAAACACTGTTGGCTCTGTGCATATGTGTTATTCAAAGCATTCATCATCAGTGGTGGTATTCAGCTGGTCCTATCTGGCTTGGGCGAATTGGTAGCAGCGGCGAAAGGCTCCGCCCACCCACCTGGATGTCATCACGTCTCATTTTTGATGCTCTGAGCATGCACACTCCCATTTGCGAACCGGTAGTGAGTGAATACCACCCCTGATTCATCAGGTGAATGTTCTGGATTCATAACTCCTGAGTAAATGAGAGATTGTCCTACATTCATTTTTTTTTAAAAAAACCATACAGTATACTGTAGTTTTATTAAAACTTTTTAACAAGAAGATAAAAGTGAACACATGCTAATAGAAACTAAAGAATAAAAAAGAGATCAAAGACAGAGAAAAAGCACAAGACGCCAACAAAAAAGTTGAGGAAAAATAGAAAAGAAAGGAAAAAAAATGATAAAGAAGGGGCTTCAATATTCTTCACAGCAGATATATGAACAATTATATTGTAACCTCTCCCTCTAAAGTCATAATGCTCTCTTTTTTATATAATCTATCCCGCCTAATCATCAAAGCCATAAATCACACAGATTCTTTCCCCCCCCCCCATTTTTACACAAAAAATCAGTAAGAACATTCCAGTCACCAACGATTGTAGATAGTGTCTCTTCTCTAATCAAGGAAGTTAATATTCATCTCAGCAAAATCCGTCAATTTCACCAACCATCCCTTCATACTGAGTAGCATCAAATCTCTTCGCGGTAATAATGTCAACCCAGCAATCATACATTGAAATAATCTTAGTACTTATAGTACTAAGCAATTGGTATTTATTTCATGAGGGCAATGTTCACTTAACAACAGAGGTGATATTTAGCCGGTTTCCCGCCCACCAGCCTGTGCGCAATCCCCTCCTATATTGCTGTGTTTTTGATGCCGCATGCTTGTGCGAATGGCGCACACGAGCGAATTGCCATGTTTTGTGACACCGCACATATGCTCAAACGGTGCGCACACTCACATTTCCAGTGCTGGGCAAACTGGTTGCTACAGTATGTGAATTCCACCTCTGCTTAACAACCATCATAAAAACCTATCGTAATTTATACTCTGATCATGTGATTCCTTGATGTTGGACTGTAAAAACCTATGACCATAGAGCTCAATTACGGTGATAAGTCAAGGAGCACCTGTGTAAGAGTTTTGAGTTTCTTCTGATACAAAGAAGAGAGAGTTGGCATCAGTCAACATTGATCTCTGAGCCCTGACACACAGAGTGAAAGACAGTTTCGCTTTAGAGATTTCTTGTAACCCCGAGTAATATCTACAGAATATAAGCTGCGCTTGAAATTTACTTTACTGTCCCCACTGTAAAAGTGGAATATTGGATAGAGACTGTATGCAGACTTTGCTCCAAAGAGCACAAACAATAGGCTGAAAAGATAAATTCCCCTCAATTTTGGTGAAAGAAGGTAATTTGTGGAGATTCACTATTTTGTTTTTGTTTTTTATCCATGGGGACATTTCTAAAGATCTCTGCCTTGAAATTTCTTCAAATCAGGGTCCCAATTTTGTATACATTGAAATTCAAACAATTATCTGAAAACTAGACATTTTCCTGAAGTGCTTTAAATAATAATAATTTTAAAAAGCTCATTTCCTCAGCATACTTTAAATCAGGGGTGAAATCCAGCAGGTTCTCACAGGTTCTGGAGAACCAGTAGCGGAAATTTTGAGCAGTTCAGACAACCGGTAGCAGAAATTTTGAGTAGTTTGGAGAATCGGCAAATACCGCCTCTGGCTGGCCCCAGAGTGGGGAGGGAGTGGGGATTTTGCACTATCCTTCCCCCAGGAGTGGGGTGAGAATGGAGATTTTGCAGTATCCTTCCCCTGGAGTGGAGTGGGAATGGAGATTTTGCAGTATTCTTCCCCTGCCATGCCCACCAAACCATGGCCTCCAAGCCACACCACACCTACCAAGCCACACCCACAGAACTGGTAATAAAAAGAATTGAATTCCACCACTGCTTTAAAGGTAGGGTTCTTATTTATTGTTTTAATGCTTCACATGGTATTTTAATTGTATGACTGTAAGTCACCTAGAGTTGCCTTAATGAGATGGGCGGTATAGAAGTTTAACAATAAATAAATAAAAAATACGGAGTTCCTTTATTCTCCTAGGCTCTTTTGCTGTTTCAAAATGAAAAGAGATTTATGTGCAGTCATACAGAAAGAAGAGGGACTAGTAAAGGGGGCGGGGGGAATCCCTAAAACAAGAAAGCAGGACTTGGTTGATAGTCCACACAGAAAGCAGGCAGCGAGGCTTCCTTCCGTGCAAGGATGAGACAGCAGGGCAAGAAGTAATGGGTGGAAGCCTGTTAACGAGAGATCCAACCTAGAAGTAAGGAGAAAAATTTTTGTCAGAGAGAGCAATTAATCCATGGGACAGCTTGCCCCTCAGAGTTGTGGGTGCTCCACCACTGGATCTTTTCAAAAATGGATCGGACAACAGTTTGACTGGGATGGTAGAAGGTCTCTTGTCCTGAGCAGGGGGCTGTGGACTAGAACAGGGGTCACCAAACTTTCGGACCTCAGGGACCACTAAATTCATAATTTTAAATCCCACGGACCAATAATATGATCTGCCTAATGATCGGGTGGGAGGGTGTAGGTAGGTGGTCATGTGACTGGGTGGGCATGGTCAACTCAATGTCACTCATGTCAAGGGGTGCCTCACCGGCCTCTACTCGCCACTCTCCTCCCAGCCACTCCTCACCTCCCCACCCTGGCTCCTTAGGACTCCAAAGGGAAGAAGTTGTTGGAGCTAATCAGCCACCACAAGAAAGAGTTGGCAAAACAGCTCAGTTCAAATTGGATCTGACCAAGAAGGAGGCTTAGCAGAAGCACCTCACTGAGGCTTTCCAAGCAGAGGGAAGATCTGCGGGAGTACAAGGCCAGGTACAGGCACCTGGAGGCTCAGTGGGCTGAGATGGTCAGTCAGTTCCAGGCCATTATGCAGTCCCACTGGAACAAGGCCCTCTGGCTCTTCATCACCAGCACCACTTCCCTCCAGCCTTCGCCCAAAGCCCTGCACCAGGAGGCTGAAGCAGACCCCAAGTCAGAATTTCTGCCCCCCCTCCAACCACACAAGAAGACCCTGAAGGGGGAGACTCTCTGCAGCAACACAAATGTTCATTGCATATATCCAGCCCAAGGGCTGTTGTTTGTGGACCCCTGATTTAGTGCAATATAAAAAATGCAAATAATTTTTCTCCAGACCATCAAAATTTTCTCGTGGATCACCAGTGGTCCATGGACCACTAGTGGTGACCACTGAATTAGAAGACTTTCAAGGTTCCTTCCAACCCTATGGTTCTGTGTTCTACATTCTAAGACCAAAATGAACAATCTTGTCTTGCAATAACCATATTCTGGATCGGAAACCAGCCTGACTTTGTTGCCAACCCATAGCAATCTAGAATCCCTTACCTAAGCAAAAGAAACACCTAGGAGTACCATCTAGAAGACAAGCAACTTAGGCTGCTATTTGCCCTCAACTTACAACAGTTATGAAAAAGGCAAATTCTATGCTAAGGACCTTTCAGGTGGGACTGAAACAGGTGGGTTTCAGCAGGTTCTGAGTTCTGACCAGTTCTGGAGAACCGGTAGTGGAAATTTTGAGTAGTTCAGAGAACTGGTAGTAAAAATTCTAATTGACCCCACCCCCATCTATTCTCTGCCTCCCAAGTCCCAGCTGATCAGGAGGAAATGGGGATTTTGCAATAAGCTTCCCCTGCCATACTCACCAAGCCATGCCCACCAAGCCATGCCATGCCCACCAAGCCATGTCCATAGAACTGGTAGTAAAAATTTTTGAAACCCACCACTGGACTGAAAATAAAAATGCCAACATTGTAATGTCAATGTACAAACTGGTGGTATGTTCATATACTATATATAGTTCTGGCCATCGTATTTGGAAAGGCAGGGGTGTCAAATTTGATTTCATTGAGGGCTGCATCAGGGTTGTTTTTGACTTCGAGGTGGGGGGGAATGGCCACGGGGCATGGCCAGCTCGACATCACTCATGTCGGGGCACCTGTGGTTGCCCGAACTCTCTGCCAGCGAAAACAGGCTCCCAAGTTCCATTTTCAGCTGCAACAGCTTCCTGCAACCCTCTGCCAGTGAAAACGGATCTTGAGAGGGCCATATGCAGTCCTCCCAAGCTCTGTTTTCACTGGCAGAGGCACTGTGGTCCTTCACTGTTTCTGGGGCATCCCCAGGGCCAGATCTAAGGACCTATAGGCCAGATCCAGCCCACGGGCCTTGAGTTTGACACCCCTACTGTAAAGCATCTGTAAAAATGGCAGAAGAGGGCAATCAAAATTAGGCGCTTCAAAGAAAAAGCTAGATTGCTTGCGATTCGAAGAGGACTAAAGGGGGACATAACTGAAGTGTGTAAAATCATGCATGGCATGATAAAGGGAAAATATTTTTTCTCCTTTCCTGGAAAGATTAGGACTGAGGCCATCCAGTGAAGCTAATTGAAAGGAGATTTAGAATAGACGAAAGAAAACCCTTCTTCACACAGTTCATAATTAACTTGTCAAATTCATTAGCACAAGATACAGTGATGGCCACTAACTTGAATGGCAATAAAGAAGGACCTGATGAATTCATGGAGGACAGGTCTATCCAGTGTGATTAATCTTGAAGACTCAAGTGTTACTTTCAGGTTAAGGGAAGATCTTTGTAAACATCAGTTGCAGGGGAACAATATCAGGAGTAGGACAGCTGTCAAATTGTTTCGGAACGAGATAGGTGGCAAACACATTTAATAAATTGAAATAAATAAATATGTCCTCCATCTTCTATTTGTGAGCTGGCTAGGGAATTCAGGAAGTTGAAGTCCACAAGTCTTAAAGTTGCCGAGCTTAACTATCCCTAGCTTAACAACATCCCTAGCTTAACAAGTGTTCTTGGCTGCTATTCTTGTCATGTTTCTAACTCTGTTTTTACTTGTTTTTTAACTGTTTTAATTGTGAGCAATACAGAGTTGTGTATATGAGACAGGCAACCTGTAAATTTATTAAAGGTAAAGGTTCCCCTTGCACATATGTGCTTGTCATTTCTGACTCTAGGGAGCAGTGCTCATCTCTGTTTCAAAGCTGAAGAGCCAGCACTGTCCAAAAATGTCTCTGTGGTCATGTGGCTGGCATGACTACATGCCAAAGGCGCACGGAACGCTGTTACCTTTCCACCAAAAGTGGTCCCTATTTTTCTATTTGAATTTTTTATGTGTTTTCAAACTGCTAGGTTGGCAGAAGCTGGGATAAATAACGGGAGCTCACCCTGTTACATGGCGCTAGGGATTCAAACCGCTGAACTGCCGACCTTTCAATCGACAAGCTCAGCGTCTTAGCCTCTGAGCCACTGCATCCTGTTATAAATTTATTAAATAATTACAAAACCCCAAATCATATATTCAAGTAAAACCAGGAGCTTAGAAAGCAACATCTCCAGATCTTTTAGAAACCATGCTTAAGGAAAAACCTTAAAAGAACAGATCCAAATGCTTTTACATTACCAGCAGACCTTTAGCTTCTAGTAATAAAATTTAAGACTCCAGTATTTGATGGAGTAGTATTCCCAATATGCATGTGGCTGAATGTTAAGATATATATATATCTTCCTGCATAATTGGAACAAATATATTATATTATGACCATGGAGAAGAACTTTTTTTATGGTATCTTCTGGGAGTTGATCCATGCCTAATCAATCTTAAAGTTACTGAGGCTGAGGAACACAACTCTAGAGAGATGGTGTGTTGTATTCAAGTCAAAGAGACTGGATTCCTTCACCCATGGAGCTTCTGTCAATCCTGAAGCTGACCTGAGCAAAGCCATTTTTGACCGCTTCAGTGTTGGCACACTGGAGCTTGAGGTATAGGGAGGAGGGATTTGAGACAGAGGGGATTCTGTAGTCAAAACAAAATATTTTCTCTTAGGAACCAAGGACATTCTCACACCTGGTCGGAGGAAGGCGGAGTGATGCTACCCAGCTGCCAATCACACTCCATGATTGGGCCATGTGACTGATTGTTTTGAGAAAGTAGAAAAACTTTTACTTTTAATTAAGGGAAAACCGTGGGAGACTTCAGAGCCGGTTTTCACCAGATATATGCCAATATGATATTTCCAACAAAGCTATTCTTTGAGGAATCCACCTGCCTCTGAGTTTTGCTTGCTATGGGTTGCTACCATTTTGCCCTGGATCAGGCAAACCAGTAGCGGTGGCAGGGGGAGGCTCCGCCCACCCACACAGACATCTCTGCGCATGTGCAGAAGCTTCTGTGTGCATGCAAGTGTGCACGATGCTTGTGAACCAGTGGCAGCCCCTGATAGAAACCCACTACTGCTATGGATCTATTACTTGGAACCTTGACAGCTTCGTTATGTGACTTTGGGCCACTCTCTTCAGCTCAACCTACACCCAGTGGTGGGATTCAGCCAGTTCACACCTATTCGGGAGAACCGGTTGTTAACTTTCTAAGCAGTTTGGAGAATCGGTTGTTGGAAGAAATCTTATTTCGTTTTTTTCCACTTTACAGGACTAATCCTGTAAGGCAGGCAGGAAGGGAACATTCTGGTGGTATTTCTAGCCTAATCTTTACTGTCCTGTTTGCAGAAACTGCCCCTCTGGTTAACCCTTATTACATTGTAACAGCTAAGGCGAAGCGCCCATTGATGTGACATTAAGTTGGCCACACCCATACAGTCACATGACCAGCAAGCCACGCCTACCCAACTGGTCATTAGGGCAGAGAAACGGTTGTTAAATTATTTGAATCCCACCACTGCCTACACCCCAGAGTTGCTATTGTGAGGAAAATGGGAGCAATGAATCCTCTAAACATCATCTTGTGTTTCTAAATAAAAGGTAGGATATTAACCTAAATAATAATAATAACACCATCAAACAGAAACATTTGCCTATCCCAGCTCCTTGGGAAGGACTTGATAGGTGGATAAAATTGCCAAATCCAGTCTGAAAATCTGGGCTGGCTGAGTGAACAATCATAACAGTAGTAATAATACTCTTGAATTTGGACCTTGGTGTCCACAAATGTAATTCTGTGTTTGTTCATTAAGACTCTTTCTGTCTGCTCCTCTTCTTCATTAATCTGTGTAAAAATGGATTTTCATTAAATCATTGTTTATTTAGACTGGTTTTATTGTGCTACAGGTAGTCCTCAATTTACAAACACAATTAAGGCCAAAATTTATGTTGCTAAGCAAGACAGTTAAGTAAGTTTTGATCCATCTTGTGACCTTTCTTGCCACAGTTGTTAAATGAATCACTGCAATTGTTCAGTTAGTAATATAGTTGTTAAGTGAACCAGGCTTTCCCAGTATCTTTGCTTGTAAGAAGATCACTAAAGAATATTACAAGGCCCTGGGACACTGCAACCACCATAAATAAATGTTGCCAAGTGTCCTTGTTTTGATCATGTGACAGTGGAGATGCTGCAAGGTTATAAGTGTGAGAAATGGTCATAAGTCCCTTTTTTCAATGCCGTTGTAACTTCAAAGGGTCACTAAACGAATTGTTGTAAGAGGAGGACTACCTGCATAGATTGTAAATAGCCAAAAGGCCTTTTGGAAAACAGATCGGCCTATGAATATTTGAAATAAACACCCTGCCCAAAAGGATCAGTAAGATCGAGGGTCTGATTACTGGAATCCCTAGTGCCTTTTCCGTTTTGTTCAAAAGAACCTGAAAATGTAACCGCTTTCTGATCCTCAAGTAACGAATGATTGCAAGTGAGATAATTAATTAAGAGGAACTGATAACTGCCCCAGAGGGAGACATCAGAGTGGCTATGCCTGCGTGGGGTAAGAAACTGCAGCTAAAAATGCAATTTAGAATTTATTTCTGCAGTCATGTGGGATCAAACCTGGCTTAAGTGTTTAGTACTGTAGGAAGTTAGCACCCACCGCTCTCCTAGAAGAATGAAATATTCTAGGAAATATTAAAAAGGCAGAATATTATATTTCCCTGACTGAGAAATGGAGAGACATGTTTTTTTAGGCAGGAAGCATACTCACTCTTAATAGCCCCCACCATCCTCAATAACCCACAGTAGATGTCAGCATTTAAGAGATAAAGAGATAGCTAGCTCTATTCTTAAGCAAATGCCCTCACCCAAGATCCAACAAAGGTAGGGTTAGTGTTGTGGTCCGCCAGTAGCCTGCGGAGCTGGCAGCAGAGTCCAACAATGAGGAGGCTGGAGAGGAACATGGGCCAGGAACTAATTGGGACTCAGCTGTGAATGAATGTAATTCACAGTTGCTGCAATAAAAGAGGTTTTGGGGATTACTCGTGTGTTTTAATGACTCAGGAAGCCTAGATCACAACAATTACCCATCTAGCAACAGAACTCACCACATGGCACATGGGGAGATTGCATCATCACCCATCAAGACTCAACCAAGTTTGGGACTCAGGACAGACTATAGAGTTGCCCCTGCATGGCCCCATGGGAGTCTGACAACCAATCAGAGTACAAGCTCAAATTCAAAGTCCAACAGAGGGCATAAAACCCAGGAACTCTCAACATCTCGGCCCTTTTCGGTTCAGGAACTCAAGCCATGTGGTCCTGTTCATCATTAAACCTTCTTTCCAAGCAACTTCCATGAATCCAGTTTCTTTTTCCCCACTTGGAACTGAACCCAGAAGGATATTTCTTCCAACAGTACTTTTTGGGTTGTTATTTTTTTTCCTGAGGATAAAATATGAAGGAAAATTGCAAGCCAGAGGTTACTCTTGGGTGTTGGCCCCGATTCCAAGCTAATGGAACCAAAGAGCCCTTGATAGCTACAGTAACACAGACTCAAAGCTTTTAAGCAGCAAAAACATCCTACATGGCAGTATCAGAATTCACTTTATGGTTTTTCCAGAGGACAATTATTCTTCTTATTTTTGGATAATCTTGCGAAGAGGAAAAACGCACTGAAACAAAACATGCCTGGGAAGGAAATAGATACAATTTAAAAATAATCCTTTAAAAATAATAATAATAGTAATAATGAACTCTGATAGTGAAGACTTTCTAACTCAGCTGCATTCTTTGATTGGGATTGAAAAATGACAGTGACAGTTTGAAAGGACACAGAACTATCATAAGGCAGGGAAATCTGTCTATATAATAATGTCTTTTTGATTGCACAGTGCATATATACTGTATACTATCATTAAGTATTGTACCTTATCATTCTTGACGAATGTATCTGTACACCGAGAGCGTATGGACCAAGAAAAATTCCTTGTGTGTCCAAGCACACTTGGCCAATAAAGAATTCTATTCTATTCTATTCTATTCTATTCTATTCTGTTCTGTTCTGTTCTGTTCTGTTCTGTTCTGTTCTGTTCTGTTCTGTTCTATTCTATTCTATTCTATTCTATTCTATTCTATTCTATTCTATTCTATAGGCCATGAAACATCTTAATATACGTAGGAAAATCCCTGGCATAAAGAAAGATACACATAAAGACCTACGAAAATAAAATAATAAATATTTGACTGTTACAGGGCAGAATTAAGAAAAGTGGGTGTGGCTAGTTGACAAAGCCTAACGAGGCAGAAATGGGTCCATTCTAGTCTCCCACATAAACTCAAACAGATAGCATATAGCTGCTGTAATATTTAAAAAGGCCTAAAAGCTGGTGAATTGAGATTTCACTGAAAATTAGGCCATGAAACATCTTAATATACGTAGGAAAATCCCTGGACTTTCCACATAAAGACCTACGAAAATAAAATAATATACATATACATATACATATACATATACATATACATATACATATACATATACATATACATATACATATATATATATACATACATACATACATACATACATACATACATACATACATGTATTTGTTTTATTTCCTTAAAATAAAAATCTTGGTTTACATAGGAAGAACCTGGCTAAAGAGAAATACACATAAAGCCTACGAAAAGGAAAGAAAACAAATACTGTACCTTTACAGGGAGGATACATGAGATGAGGGTGTGGCTAACTGATGAGGGTTTATAAACCCAAAATAGATCTATCTTAGTCTCCCAATGAGCAGCAGAGAGTCTGCTGGCTGCCAGAAAAAAAAGCCTAGAAACTAGTGGATTGTGATTTCACTGAACTAGGGCTGCATAAAAATCTTGGTTTACATAGGAAGAACCTGGCTAAAGAGAAATACACATAAAGCCTATGAAAAGGAAAGAAAACAAATACCTGTATGTGTGTGTGTGTGTGTGTGTGTGTATACATATACATACATACATACATATATTCGTAGATTTTCACGGGTACAGGTATGCAAGTCTTGGTGTATTCAGGTCTTCTCCCATGTAAGTTTGAGAGCACTTTGGCAACGTTTGTATTTGAGCACTGTTCAGTAGGATAGACACTCATGGTAGTACACCAGCAGCTAAAGCCAAGGAGCGGGCATATCTTTATCAGGTCTGCAAGCTCAACGGATACTCAATGGACTTTATCCAAAGGTGTGCTACGCCTAGGGTTTGGCAGCCTACTGAAGGTGCCAGTGGAACTGCGACGTGGAGGGTACTCCCATATGTACAGGGGGTATCTGAAACTGCTGCACACATCCTCTTGGCACATGGAGTAAAAATGGCGCATAAGCTGGACCAAACATTGAGAATGAGAGTGATGCGCCCAAAGGAAGCACTATCCAAGGAGGAGACATCTTCAATAGTTTACCACATCAATTGCAGTAATTGTGCCAGCAATTACATAGGGGAAATGGCCAAGCAGTTACAGACCAGACTACACAAACAGGAACTCGCTGTCCGACGCAAGGAGCAGCGCTTCCAGATCTGGATGCATATGAAGGAGCACAGCCACACATTTGATTTTCAAGAGGCTGAGGTTATTGCCCATGATAAGACCAAAGGAGGACACCTACTAAAGGAAGCCTGGTTCTCCAATAGCAATTCTATCAACAGGCATATCGAGCTGCCACCGGCCTACCAGGCTTTGAGACACCAGGAGAGACCCAGCAGGAGGAGCAGAAACAGCTTTCCATCGGTGAGCAGAGACCAAAGGCATCCACCCTCCACCTCTGGACATGCAGACTCAGCCTGTGAAGGCACGATTGGTCCTGAGCACGGAGCAACCCGGCAGGTCTGTCTCAAACTGCAACAGATAGGATTAATGAGAAACAAAAGTGGCTGACCACGAGGTGACAGACAAGGCAGCAAATCGCAATAGCTGACAGGCTAACATCATCCCCCACTGATAAGTAAACTAGGAGGGAGGAAACAGTAGGAATCAAGCCTCCATCATCCAGCATGATGACAGCAAAAACAACACAGTTGATTACAAGTGGGAGACGGCTGGAAGGGACTATTACATATGCAAGGGCTAAATTGATTAATGGCATATAAAGGAAGAGATCTCTGTAATGGTAGTTTAATACTCTGACGATGTCAGCAGATGGTTGACGAAAGCTTAGTAAAATAAAATTTTAATTCTTTTAAAAATTTTAAAATCTTAAAAGTTCTGGAATTCGCAGAATGTCTGCTTTTTCTTTTACATACATACATACATACATACATACATACATACATACATACATACATACATAATTTTTTTCCTCTGCTGGCTTCAGCTGCAGGAAAATAGCCTAGATAAAAAGCAATTGTAGTCTTTGTTCATATTCCTTTTCTTTCTTTATCGACTGACTCTTTCCCTCATTAAGGCTGGTGCGTATTTGGATTTCTAAGCTAAAGAAAATTTCTAGCAAAGTAAAAATACTGCCATGGGGAAGTGATTATACCAGTTGGCTGGAAAGGGGGAATTTATAAATGCATAGAGGATCTACTGGTGATCAATAGCCATGATAATTAAAAGTAGGCTTTTTGTGTTCAGAGGATTCTTTCTCTGTTCTTGAATTTTCATGATTGACCACTGGTGACCATGAGAAGCTGAACTCACAGAGATTCTGTTCTGACTCACTAGTCTTCTTCTTCTTCAGTGACACTCCTTTCTCCTCCTCCTCCTCCTCCAACAACAACAACAACAACAATAATACTTTTTAGATCCTTTGAGATGGCCATGCCTCCTGGCAGCAGATCAAAGTTCTTGCAATTTTTTAAAGCAAGATTTTCAGAAGTATTTGCTGTGCCTTCTTCCTACGGATGAGGAACAGGGACTAGCCCAGAATCTGTTCTGACCTAGGCTTCCCAAGAGCATGAAGCAGATTCTTCGTAAAACCTCCAGCAAAGTCCCGGAAAAGAGTCTTTCATGAGATTTCACAATTACAGACCTTTATCAGGCTTGAAGAGTGGCCAGGCTGATATCTTCCAAATGCCATGCTGCAGCAATAGCAATTACTTGGCAAGAAGTCAAGAACAGATCTTCACCCTAATGAATAGAACTAATTGTCTCCTGCAAACTCCCTTCCCCTTTCGCTCCTCTTTATTTCCTATGGGAGTGGCCATTCACTGTCCATCTGTGCCTTTACTCCTGAGTCGGCCCTCGTTCCTTAGCTGTTCTCTTCTCCTGGTAGCTCTGCACATGCGCACATTGGGAACAGGCTCCAGCTGTTCTTCAGCTCCACTTATCTTTGACTCCGAAGGTAGCTGATAACTGTCGGATAGCTCTGGTCCCATCTCTGCCTCTGATGCAGAGCACTCATCAGAGCCTTCCCCAGACTCCAGGACGGCCCATTTTCCTCCCCAACCTCCTCACTGTCTGAGTCTGCCACCAGCTCTGCTGGCTGCTGGCGGGCCACAACCGAATTACCCAGCTGGCTTCACACCTAAGGAAGGGCTATCTAGAACTCATGGTTTATTGGCTTTTAACTACTATCCTGAACTGGACCCCATATTCTGCTAGAGCCAGTTGAATCTAGGAGTTAAGGCATCAGCCTAAAAACTGAGGGACCATGAGTTCTAGTCCTGTGTTAGACATGAAAGCTGGCTGGGTGACTTCAATCAAATCATCAGGAGACAGTGAGTTCTAGTTCCACCATAGATATAAAAGCCAGCTGGGTGGCTTTGGGCCAGTCACTCTCTCTCAGCCCAACCCACCTCACAGGATTGTTGTTGTGGGTAAAACAGGAGGAGGATGGAGTATTAGGTATGTTCATTGTCTTTAGTTATTTATAAAAACAATAAAGGCAGGATTTTAAAAAAATCAAAATACATAACATAAATTATAATTTCCATGAGACTATTGTTCCATTAAGAATAATTCAGTGCAAGACTACACCCCAAGTTTCAAATATGCTGACTGATAAAAATAACTCTGGTTTAATTTCTTGATATGCAGGCCCTCAGAGTCCAAGGATATCATCTTTCAGAGGGGCCTTGTGCCCTCTCTCTTTCATAGCAAATGTAACATCCTCTTGAACTTCTCAAAATGAGCCATAGTGGTGCAGTGGTTAGAATGCAGCATTGCAGGATAACTCTGTCTTCCACTGCCAGGAATTTGATCCTAACCGGCTCAAGACTGACTCAGCCTTTAGTCCTTCTGAGGTCAGTAAAATGAGGACCCAGATTGTTGGGGGCAATGTGCTGACTCTGTAAACCACTTAGAGAGGGCTGTAAAAAGCATTGTGAAGCAGTATATAAGTCTAAGTGCTAGTGTTATTGATGTTATAAAACCTCTATCATTCTTTGGATTCACACTAATAACTTTCCTCTGCCAAATCTTAATAGTCAAATTGGGTAAATATCAAGACTGCAGATGGTAGACTGGATGGATGCATTGCCTCATCCACATACATCCTCAAGCCCCAGAAAAATCAAATTTAGGTTTAAAAAAGAGCATGATCTAAAGTTGATACTTTAAAGATCTCTTCACATGGTGTTGCTACTGTGGTACCCAGTTCTACATAGAAGTAAAGATTTTTCTTCTTCCCCGTCTAACATTATAATGCAGAGTTCTGGATTGTCATTATCAAGGATCTGCTAGGAAGCTTCTTCATCACCTGAAACAATGCCAATAGATGGTAGAAGCTTAAAAAAATAAGACCCCCTTTTTTGCCTGCCTCATTGCTACACAATAAGCATAACTTAGAACTAAGACACATTCATCTTTTAACATTCACCACTTGCATTGTATGTTCTTAGAGTCCATTTCATGAACCAAACATTCAAGAAGACCCAAAAGACATCTCAGTCCCCATAGGTTAAAAGAGGCATTTTGGGATCATTGAGTCAGACATCTTTTTTTGTCTTCTCATCCCATCATGTGACAAGGTTTTTGTTTTGTTTTTAACAGATAGATTTACCATTACTGTTGGATGAGAAATCTTTCAAAGAAATCCCAGCCTTAGGAAGGGAGGGAGGATCCATAGGATGGGTCTGCCATTGCTTGTCTTCATGAGGATGTGGGTACTAAATGACAAACAGGTTGTAGAACTTCTCAAAATTCAATCCCGCTTCTTTTTGATCAGTCTCTATCACACACAGACACAAACAAGTACAAACACACACACATAAAGACGCCCAAGGCATGACTTACAAAGTCTCAAGAGATCAGAAAATTAGGATCCTTGTTGTCATGACAGATATTTATTTTGAGCTGAACCTCAGCATTAATATTAGAATGGAACAGAACAGACCAGAACAGAATAGAACCAGTGGTGGATTTCAAATTTTTTTACTACCGGCTCTGTGTATGTGGCTTGGTGAATGTGGCATAGTTTGGTGGGCATGGCTTGGTGGGCATGCCAGGGGAAGGTTACTGCAAAATCCCCATTTTCTCCCAATCAGCTGGGACTTGGGAGGCAGAGAATAGATGGTGGTGGGGCCACTCAGAATTTTTACTATCGGTTCTCCGAACTACTCAAAATTTCCGCTGCCGGTGCTCCAGAACTGGTCAGAACCTGCTGAAACCCACCTCTGAACTGAACAGAACAGAACAGAACAGAACAGAACAGAACAGAACAGAACAGAATAACTGAGTTGGAAGGGACCGTGGAGGTCTTCTAGTCCAACCCTCTGCTTAGGCAGGAAACTCTATACCATTTCAAATAAATGGTTATCCAACCTCTTCTTAAAAACTCCCAGTGTTGGAGCATTCACAACTTCTGGAGGCAAGTTGTTCCACTGATTAATTGTTCTAACTCTCAGAAACTTTCTCCTTAGTTCTAGGTTGCTTCTCTCCTTGATGAGTTTCCACCCATTGCTTCTTGACCTGCCCACAGGTGCTTTGGAGAATAGCTTGACTCCCTCTTCTTTGTGGCAGCCCCTGAGATATTGCTGCCATGTCATCCCTAGTCCTTCTTTTCATCATACTAGACATATCCAATTCCAGGAACTGTTCTCTATGTATTTACAACCGTTCTATATATGTTTAGAGCCAGAAATCTTGAGTTTTCAAACATCTTAATTACTACACTAAACTGTCTTTCCAGAATACATTGATTCCAAAAATTGTCCTCTGGGTCAGACTGAAGCATTAGCATCCTTAGTTGGCCCTCCCTGCATCCCCATTCTGTTACTGTTGCTGGAATAGGAAGTCTACCCATAGCCTAACATCTATGGAATTGTTTCACCTAATGAAACTTGGTTGACATGGATGAGGAACCTCCAAACTTTTCCAGCCAGTTTTTCTTTTAACAGATTATGACTGACAAGTAAAATATAGCTCTTGTGAAGCCACAGCTAAGCTAATAATAATTCCCCCAGTGCTCTCCTCCATTGGTGGTGAGAAGGTGCAAAATGATATGTGGAAGGAAGGGGTAAAGGTGTTTCATTATCAAATCTTAATGTGCTGCTAATAGATCCCATCAATCACTATAAATATAATTGCTGGCGATTGCATATAATCATTACATATTATTCTCATTTACGACTGGGAGCTGGATGCAATGCAGCTTTAGCTACCTTTAGCTATTTTTGATGCCAGAGGCCTCAAATATACAAGTATACAAAATATTTTTCTTAAAAATGCCTACACCTGATTTTTGAGTGGAGATGTAGCTGAATTTTCACATGAAATTTGGCAGGAAGTAGATTTTGGGTTTCAGCTGCAGCAGAAATCATGCCAGAGTTAATGCTATCTCCAAATGAAGTCTGACTAACATTTAACCTTCCAATGATCCATGTTCACCTGTATCATCTTCATCAGAATATTTATTTAGTGCTTCTTGGAACGACCATTTAAGGAAGGAATGCTATGTGTTACATGATCTTTTCTTTATGGACTGAAGGTTAGGAGAGTTGGGGCCAACTTTACATTGAGGGGAGCAAGTTGTTCCACAGGGCAGAAACAACAGGAATTCTCAGTGTGTAGGACTAGTCTAGCTAGCTTTATAGTAGTGGCCAAAATTGTGGAAACATTTTGGGAAAAGTGTATTTTCTAAAACTAGCTAATAACACCACTTTTTTTGGAGTAATACCATAAAATCATATATCAATGGAAAGATAATTTAACCAAGAATGTAATGCAATATCTTTTATGAAGGATTTCCTATTAGAATAGCAGTTACAGTATAAAGAAGAAACGTGAAACATGTAGAAAAAACGAAATATACAAAAATTCTCACCATGTCAGTTAATACTTAGTTGGATAACTGTTAGCATGAATTACAGCCTTACAACATCTTCCCATGGAGTGAACCAAGTCTTTAGTTCTGCAGCTATTATAATGTGAAACCAAGATTGAATGATGGCTTCTATTAACTGGGTTTTATTGCTGGGTCGCTTCTGACTAACAAGTTTCTTTAGTCGGCTCCATAGATTTTCAATTGGGTTAAGGTCTGGGCTATTCCCAGGCCATTCCAGCAGTGGAATAGGAAAAAAAAAGTGGTGTTATTAGCCATCAAAAATGCACTTTTCCCAAAGGGTTTCCACAATTTTGGCCACTACTGCATCCTGAGAAATTCCATTTTGTTGAAAAGCCTTCATTTTGCTCACTTTTGTTTTTAGGTGTTTTCCTTTTTGACCTCTCATCCTTGAGCTTCTCATCCTTGCCCTAAAATTCCCGGAAGGCTACATGAAAACCTTATCGAAGGACAAGCACCATCTTGAACGGAGGATTAGTTAGAATGTGCTTATTTCCTGTTTCTTGTTGCAGATAAATTAGCTAGAAAGTTTTGCATACTTAATTACCAGCCTTATCTGTTTGCGACAGAAGGACAAGGGCTGTAATATTTTAATAAGGAACCCACCTTCTGGGAAGACCATCTTCTACCAGGGGTGTGAATACTTCGTTGCTGGTGGCCAATTGTTTGTAAATGGTTATGTGCCTTTGCTTTTTGACAGTGCATAGAAGCTATGCTAATTTGTGCTCCTGGTTTGTGGTTTAGTCCCCTGAGCACACCTTTTTGTGCTGAACAGAATAAACAGGTCTGACGTTTCTTGCCTTGTGTGATAATTGGCACCAGGGAAGGACAAATGCAGCCTTTGGCTGCGCCAATCAACAGCTTGGCCAACAACTTTACAAAATGTTTAAAAAAGAGTAATGTTTAAAACAAGAAAACAATATGGGAAGCTCCCCCACCCTTAAAGAATGAAATATCTTGAGGAATATTTTAAAAAGGCAGGATAAAATATTTCCCTTAAAAGATAAATAAATTTTTTTTAAGGGAGACAGAAACTCAGAAACACAGCTCCCTGCCCCCAGCAGATATTTTGTGCTCATTAAGGAAGACTGGGCCAGCCTATCTACAAAACAAAAGACCTTCAGTTCCAGGGTGAAGGGATTAAGACATGACCCTTGAGGACATAATAGGATTATCCCACTAAGACACAGAGCTCACTACATTGCACAATTCTCCTAAGGACATTGCGTCACCCTCTGAAACTTCAACCAAACCTGGGAGCTCAGACAACCTACAGAGCCAGCTATAACTCATATAACAGCTAATAGAATACATGTTCTTGCATGGGAACAGGAAGCTCAAGTGCAAAGCCCAAGAGAAAGTATAAAAACCCCTCAGTCTCAACTCTATGTGGTCAGCTGCACCAGAACCATGTGCTTGGTGGTTCTGCTTCATCATTAAACCATCTTTCCAATCAACCTCCATGTTTCCAGTGTCTTTCTCTCTGCTTGGAACTGAACCATATAGATATTTCTTCCAACAACAACATACACATAACATAAACTGGGAGACTGTGAGTTCCACTCCTGCCTTAGGCATGAAAGCTGGCTGGGTGGTTCATTCTCTCTCAGCCCAACTCACCTCACAGGGCTGTAGTTGTGGGGAAATGAAGAGGAAAAAATAGTATTATAGATGTTCACTACCTTGAGTTACTTTAATAAAGGTGGAATAAAAATCAAATAAATACATACATACATACATATAGGGGTGGTCTGCTGGAGGTTTGCAGGGGTTAGGGAGAAGCTAAGATTATGTGCAGTTCAGAGAACGCCCAAATCCCACTCCTGGCTGGCCCAGGCCAGCCCACCCCACCCCGCCCCTCCCAGGAGCCCCCATGCGGCCCATTTTGGATGCAGGTAAGTGCAGGGTGCACACAGAGGCTCAGGGACAGTGAAAAATGGGCCTACTGGAAATTCGGGAAAGCTGGAAATGGGCTCCAGAGGGCCTCTGGAGCCTGGGGAGGCTATTTTCGCCCTCCTGGAGGCTTGAGGAAAGCTTCCAGAGCTGGGGGAGGCAACCCCCTCCCCCCAGCTGCGGTGCAGGAGGCCGACTAGGCCACGCCCACCATGGCCACACCCACCCAGCAACCAGGCAGAGAACCCCTTACTAAAATTTTTGAAGCCGACCCCTGTATACATACCCAAAAAAGAACAAAACTGACAAGGATAATTAACCAGAGGAGAACAGAGAAAAAGAAGAAAAGGACTGGGTGAAGAGCCAGGTCTTTAGGATCCTTTGAAACACAAGTGTGAACCTCAAGAGAAATTTCATATCAGAGGAAAGGTATTGTGACAGAGAAAAAGTGAACTTCTGGGGTACCAAATGTTGTTATTGCTTAATTGAAGGTATCCAAAGCATGCCAACCCTGACAGACCAGATTGGCTGGGCAAATATTTTGGGAGACAAGTGGACCTTCGAACATTAAGGCCTTGTGTCATGTAGGGTTATAATAAATAGTGACTAGCACCCTAAATTGCAACTAGAAGTTAAGTGATAATTAGTGCTGTTCACGAAGTACAGATTTACACTAATTCAAAATTACATAATTATTCTGACATAAGAGTAAAAAGAATTGAGGCCTTTGAACTATGGTGCTGGAGAAGACTCCTGCGAGTCCCTTGGACTGCAAGGCAATCAAACCAGTCAGTCCTAGAGGAAATCAATCCTGACTGCTCTTTAGAAGGCCAGATCCTGAAGATGAAACTCAAATACTTTGGCCACCTAATGAAAAGGAAGGACTCACTGGAGAAGAGCCTAATGCTGGGAATGATTGAGGGCAAAAGAAGAAGGGGACGGCAGAGAATGAGATGGCTGGATGGAGTCACTGAAGCAGGAGGCATGAGCTTAAATAGACTCCAGAGGATGGTAGAGGACAGGAAGGCCTAAAGGAACATTGTCCATGGGGTCACGATGGGTTGGACACAACTTCACAACTAACAACAACAACAGCCAAGAAGACTGAATGGACGTGTTTATGAAGTCATCAGGAATCAAACTCTGTCCAATAAAACTTTTTTTCCTTTAGTACTAAACTAAACTATTCTGGAACCTGGCATATGTGCATCAAAAGATAGTTGGACTCGGTGGTTTTTGAAGTCTCCACCATCTCCAAGAGTCTGTGATATTTTATTGGACCTTTCCTAAAGGCAGGATGTGATAGTCTTAATCTTTCGCTTTCCCCCAGAAATGAAAAGACTGAAGTTTGAGTTAAATGAAAGGAAATTAAATTAATGTCCAATAGTTCTTGGCCTTATACGGACATGGTTGATGATTATTAATATAACTATCCTAACCAGAATATTGTGACAATACTTTGAGCAAAGTGGCATCAACTCTCACTTTATAGAGTGCTTGGTTTACAGTCTGAAATGTTTTAAAACCCAGAAACTGAGATTAAATAAACATCCATTATGCATACACTGAAAGAACATGGAAAGAAATATCGCAATGAATGATTGATGACAAGCCTTTTTATAAAATACAGGAAGACTTCATTAAAACAAATTACCTAGCGAAATATTCATTTGCCCCAACAGTTATTGCTCTGCCAATGGTTGGAGATGCAAGCGTGAAGTGAGGAAGGATGCACGATAGAAAAAATTTACACTGAAAATTTGTGTAGCTCAATAAATGACCATGCTATGTGCCATCCCACATAAAAACTAATGGAGCTTTTTATAAGCTGCTGTTCTTTTGTTGATTTTTTTCCCCCACCACTCTGTATCTCAATCAGTTGATCAAAATGAACAATAGCCTTTAACAACACTGTTGGATGGGGCTCTGGATATATGGAGATTGCTAGTAGGTGTTAATAAACTTGGCCTCTGTAGATATGATGCAGATGCATGACATGAAACTCGAGTAAGCATATTTATCCTAGTGCAGAGATGCCATCTTCTTTGGGCTATGGACAGCTCTGCCATCCACAGTGTCATGTGGGCATGCAATTTCAAAATGGTAGGTACAGGTCCAAGTCACACATTTGTTTTGTGCAATGACATTTCAGTTTAATTAAAATCGAAAGACAGAGTTATGCTCTGCAAGCATTTACCATCCATTTACCAAGTCAGAATTCGTAACAACAGTTGAAGTCTCTGGCAGAGGTGGTATTCAGCCGGTTTGGACTGGTTTGAGAGAACTGGTAGATCAGCTGGCCCCGCCCATTAACCCCCGCTCTATCCTGTCCTTTATTTCCTGCTTTGTAGCTCATCTCAATCACGTGGCACAGCTGATTCCACCCCCCATGCCCCTTGCTGTTCTATTTACCATTGTGACTTGGAAAGTAAGTAGCTGAGTTTCTAAATACTCCATTTTCAGTGCTGTGCACAAGCACCTTAAGCACACTGGCGCACTCACCAAACTGGTTATTAAACCAGCAGCATCCCATCACTGGTCTCCGGGGTCTTCCCCCATAAGCTTTCAGGAATTTTTTATTAAATTTATATAGCTACCCACCTAACAAAAGTAATTCTGGGTAATGAACAAAATAAAACCGCAATATAATAAAGCAACCATTTAAAACACTAAGTCATATTGTGTTAAATAACAATAGGGATATGGCTCAGAAGGGTTCTTTTAGATCAATTCAAGAATGCATCCTTGTTCTCTTCCTCCTCCTCCTCTTTCTTTTTTTTTTTTTAATTTGATTTATATGCCGCCCTTCTCCGGAGACTTAGGTCGGCTTACAATGCATTAAGCAATAGCCTTCATACTTTTGTATATTTATATTTATACAAAGTCAGCATATTGCCCCCAACAAACTGGGTCCTCAATTTACCCACCTTATAAAGGATGGAAGGCTGAGTCAACCTTAAGCCTGCCTGGGATTGAACTCGCAAGTAATTGCAGCAGCTGGATCTTAAATGCTGCCTTTGTAGGAAGCATTACTCCCCTACACTATTCAGGCTCTTTTTCTCCTCCTCCTCCTCTGTTCTGTATTTATTCTCAAAATACATACAAGTCCTCAGCTTACAACCAGTTGCTTAGCAACAATTTGAAGTTACAATAGACCTCAATGCTACTTATGATCCAGATTTGAAATTCTGACAGCTGCCTCTCTCTGCAGTCATGTGATCACATTTTGGGCATTTGGCAACCAGACTGCATTAATGGTTGTTTGCAGTATCCCATAACATAACCACAGTTTATATACTTTTCACCAGAAACTGGCAATTACTTGTGATTTCTGCTGAAAAAAAATTCCCTGTGGATAAAATTGATCTATTTAATGATCACAATGTTTGCTTCACAGCCCCAATGATTCACCTAACAACCATAAAAAGGTCATAAAATTGGGTGTGGTTATATGGTGAACCACTTAATGATAGGTGTGGTGCCGACCATAATTTTGGGCTCAATTAAGGTCGTACATCAAAGTCTAACTGTACTCACTGGAAGCTCTGACAGTTAACTCTTCCTTGATTGATCTATAAAATGTTCATAGTACTTATCTTAAAAAGAAAAAAGGTAGTCCCACAAGAAAAGAAAGGGTATGTGAGATTGGATGAATATAACCTATTTCAGAATCTGATCATAAAATCCATAGCTGTGGGATTTAAGAATTCACTAAATTAATTATTAGACTCTCTCCTATTAGTTATTGGAGAACTTCTGTAGGGTTGAAATTAAGCACCATCACTGGATGCTGCTTAAGAACTTCTCATGGAAAATTGATTGTGAGAAATTGATTGTTGGACAAGCTGAGCAATGTAACATCATTTACCGTGTTTCCCTGATTTTTCATGTCCTGAAAATAAGGCCAAGCCTGATTTTTGGAGTAGGCTTAAATATATGCTCTCCTCCAAAAATAAGTCCTAGTGAAGGGTTGGCATGGGCAGCACAGAAGGCAGCCATTCCCTTCCCCAGTTAGCTAATGGCACCTGGGCCCCTTAATCACCCGCGAATCAGCTGAGCTGATCAGGAGCTGCCTCTCATTCTCTCTCTCCACTTGCCTGCCTCCCATCCCATCCATCCATCCATCCCCCTCACCTGAAAACTCCTACCTTGCTCGCAACAGATCAGCCGCCCGGCACCTCTTGCCACTTAGTGCCCACCCAGCAGACACCCCGCCCCCTCTGGCCAGGCAGAGCACCACACACTGACTGAGCGGTATCCCAGGATCACCATGTGGGTGAAGCCGGTGAGTACCAGGTCCTTGAGTCTATGCTGCCACCATCCCAGCACTGAGGCTGGCTTCCTCTGTGACTTCCAAATCCAGTCTGCAAGCCACTGGAAGCAGAGAAGAGGCCGGTCGGGCCAGCCACCTGTTGCCAAGTCTTCAGGAACCAGGGCAGAGAGTCTTCCGGCAGCTGGGGCAGAGAGGCAGTGAAGGGTGTAGGAAGCTGCAGCCCCACATGGGGAGTCTGTGCTGCTGCCATCCCAGCACTGAGGATGGCTTCTTCTGCAGCTTCCAAACCCTGGCTGGAAGTGGAGAAGAGGCCGATTGGGCCAGTCGCCTGCTGCCAAGTCTTCCGGAAGCTGGGGCAGCTGCATGGACCTGGAACCATAGAGCGGACTTTAAAGCACATAAAAAACAGGTGCTGGGATTGGGTATGTCTAGTCTAGTAAAAAGAAGCACTAGAGCTAACATGATAGCAGTATTCTAATATCTGAGGGCCTGATACCAAAGAAGAATTAGTCAACCTATTCTCCAAGGCACCTGAAGGTAGAACAAGAAGCAATGGATGGAAACTAATCAAGGAGAGAAGTAACCTCAAATTAAGAAGAAATTTCCTGAGAGTTAAAACAATTAATCAGTGGAATGACTTGTGTCCAGAAGTTGTGAATGCCCCAACACTGGAAGTTTTCAAGAAGAAATTGGACAACCATTTGTCTGAAATGGTATGGGGTTTTCTGCCTGAGCAGGGGGTTGGACTAGAAGTCCTCCCTTCCAACTCTGTTATTTTGTTAAAGCTGGCTGGCTGACTTTGGTCCAATCACTTTCTTCCAGCCCAAACTATTTCACAGGGTTGTTGTGAGGAAAAGAAGAAGAAGGAGTATTAGGTATGTTCACTGCCTTGAGGTACATATAAAGTAATAAACACAGGATAAAACCTAATAAATAAATAAATAAAAACCTTTCAGAGACATAATTTGAAATGAAAAATAATTTCTGTATCAGTACCAGGAAGACTTCCTGGCAAATAGATGGGAAAGAAATGGAGGTACTGACAGATTTTATTTTCCTGGGCTTCAAGATCACTGCAGATGGGGACTGCAGCCAAGAAATTAAAAGATGCTTGCTCCTGGGCAGGAAAGCTATGGCAAATCTAGTCAGCATACTAAAAAGCAGAGACATCACCCTGCCAACAAAAGTGCATATAGTCAGGGCTATGATTTTCCCAGTTGCAATGTATGGCTGTGAAATTTGGACCATAAGAAAGGCTGAGCGCCAAAGAATTGAGGCCTTTGAACTATGGTGCTGGAGAAGACTCCTGTGAGTCCCTTGGACTGCAAGGCGATCAAACTGGTCAGTGCTAGAGGAAATCAACATTGACTGCTCTTTAGAAAGACAAATCCTGAAGATGAAACTCAAATACTTTGGCCACCTAATGAGAAGGAAGGACTCACTGGAGAAGAGCCTAATGCTGGGAAAGATTGAGGGCAAAAGAAGAATGGGACGACAGAGAATGAGGTGGCTGGATGGAGTCACTGAAGCAGGAGGCATGAGCTTAAATGGACTCCAGAGGATGGTAGAGGACAGGAAGGCCTAAAGGAACATTGTCCATGGGGTTACGATGGGTTGGAACGACTTCACAACTAACAACAACAATAGCCAAGAAGACTGAATGGACGTGTTTATGAAATCATCAGGAATCAAACTCTGTCCAATAAAACTTCTTTTCCTTTAGTACTAAACATGTGAAGAATGCCTTCCCTTCACTATTAAGAAACTATTTCTCTTATAAATGTAGGCATGCCCACAAATGCTTTTGGAACTGGTGCAGGAAAAGGATGCAATTAATCATATGCATTATGCCTTGCATGCATGAATGTATAACTTCCGCATGAAAAAGATACAATAGCTGTATTTCAGTGATGATAAAGATGCAATTTAAAATTACATTAGGATGAAGGAAGGACCAAAGAGCAACTTCAGATTCCCTAGAGGTACATTCGTGATGTTTAAGCTAATCATCATTCTGTGGCAGATTCAACTCCCACTTACATCAAAGGATCCATAATCTCCTTTTCAAGATGGTTTAAATGGGAACCAGCTATGTAATGACAGGTGGCCGCAACCACCATCTAAATTTGAAACCAGCTGCAGACATAGTGAAATCAGCAAGATTCTCTAAATATTTAGAGACCTTTGTATCTGTTTCTTTGAATGAATTGGGAGTTGACTTTGAGCTGCTATGGATGCAGCTTTGATTATACCAGTTTTTCTCTATCTCAACAACTTTAACGTGTATGAACTGGATGAGGAATTCTGAAATTTGAAGTCTATACAATTTAAAGTGGTTGAGACTGAGAAATTTGCCCAATTGAAAATTTGCCCAATTAAAAATTATTGTGGCATAAAACATATGACTGGATACAGAGGTGATATTCAGCCGGTTCGGATCGGTTCAGGAAAACTGGTAGTGGAGACCGGGTGCAATCCCGTCCTATATCGCTGTATTTTTGATGCTGCACGCATGTGTGGACAGCACGCACAAGTGAATTGCCATGTTTTGTGATGCCACATGCACGCACTGATGGCGTGCGCGAGTGAAGCAACTATGTGCGTGTGCGCACTCACATTTCCAGTCATGGACAAACTGGTTGCTACAATATGTGAAGCTCTCATTGGATAGGAGATACCAAACTTGATGGCCATATTTGGAAATGGGAGAAGTTGTTAGCGCTTGCACAAAATGGCAGCTGAGGAAGAGTGCCTTTTTTCAAAGTGTCTCCTTTGGTTATATAATCAATTACAAAACCCTGAGTTTTTGTTCTATCACCTGCTCCAACTCCCTTAGTCTCCAAACCTTAGTCCTTTGTGTGTGTGTGTGTGTGTGTGTGTGTGTGTGTGTATGAATGCTGAGCATGGATTCACTAATTTAAAAACAAAAACTAAGCAAAGGTGGAGAGGGATGATACTGAATTTTAATGGATGTTTAATTATTTGAATTAAACAGTGTGTCTGTGAACTCAGGTTACAAGACTAGGCTAGAAGTTGGGAGAGCTGTAGTCCCACTTTAGGCATGGAAGCCAGCTGCGTCATTTTGGGCCATCACCCAAATTGATTGTGATGATTGGCCCAGGAGACTGTGTTGTGGTCTGCCACCAGCCTGTGGAGCTGGCAGCGGAGTTGGACAGTGATGAAGCTGGGAAGGACAATGGACTAGTCCTGGAGTCAGGGGAAGGCCCAGATGAGGGCTCTGTGTCAGAGGCAGAGATGGGGCCAGGGCTATCTGGATCGATGTGCAGACTCCGGAGCCTCCAGAGGTGGATAGCAGAAAGGCACAGGAACAGGAGGAGCCTGTTCCTAATGCACACAGGCAAAAAGCTGCCAGAAGGAAAGAGCAGCTAAAACAAAAAGGACAACTTGGGAGTAAGACCAGGAGATGATTGGCCCTTTCCAGAAGATTTAAAAGAGCAGCAACGGCTCTTGGGATCTTTGTAGGAAATCAATGTTGCTGCATTTGTTTCTTGCCTTGCTACATTTGTTTCTTATTGGCATCTCTTGCTTCTGAACTTTTGCCAAGAAAACCCTTTGGCAAGGTGCCAAAGTAGACAAAGGTTGGTGATAAGGCCAAAGGACTGTTAATGAAGAATTTGTTTTGGACTTAATTTGGACTAAGCTGAGAATGAAGTAATTCTCAGCTATTCTAATAAAATATGTTTGTTTAGGACTGATTGTGTCTGGTAATAACTACATGGGCCTAGGTCACAACAGACTGTCAGTTCTAGTCCCGCCTTAGGCATCTAGGTCAGTTGGCTTGGGCCAGTCACTTTCTTTCAGCCCAAGTCTCCTCACAGCGTGGTTGTTGTAGAGAAAACAATAAGAGTAAGGAATATTAGGAATGTTCAGTGCCTTGAGATACTTATAAAAACAATAAAGGTGGGATAAAAACCAAACAAACACATGTGATATCTATTAGGACTATCTTTAAATGGCTGTTTTAACAAGAAATAAAATGTCTGATCTGGACTCCAGAGATAAGAGCTGCCATGCAGATAAAACAAACAAACAAACAATCCCTCAAGATCAAACAAGGACTAGGGGACAGCAACTAGAGATAAGAAAGTTAATAATCAACCTCCCTGAAAGAAGTCACGCCTGACTTTGCAACCTAGAAAGTCAGCTAGAGATTAAGGTGATTGGAAAAGATTGTGTGATGGACATTGCTGGCAAACATTAAAAGGACACTTTGGACAGCTGTCTGTTGGAGGACCCCGTAACTGTCATCCAGTTGTGATGAGAATCAGTTTAGTCAAGTGGTTAAGGCACCAAACTAGAAAGTGGGAGACTCTGAGTTCTAGTTCTGCCTTAGCCATGAAAGTCAGCTGTGTGATCTTGTGTCAGTCACTCTGTCTCATCCCAACTCCCCTCAGACTTGTTGTGGAGAAAATAGGAGGAAGGTGTAATAAAGTAAAGCCTTACACTTACGTACGAAAAACCAAAAACACACATATAAACCAGGAAAAACCAGGCATAATAGCAGTGACTGTGAGAGGGATCTTGGAGTCTTAGTGGACAACCAGCTAAATATGAGCCAGCAGTGTGCAGCGGCAGCCAAAAAAACCAACACAGTCCTAAATTGCATTAACAGATGGATACAGTCAAGATCAAGTGAGGTACTAATACCACTCTATAAAGCCCTAGTAAGACCACATCTAGAGTACTGCATCCAGTTTTGGTCACAACACTATAAAAAAGATGTTGAGACACTAGAAAAAGTGCAGAGGAGAGCAACCAGGATGATTAGGGGACTGGAGACTAAAACATATGAAGAACGGTTACAGGAACTGGGCATGGCTAGTCTATAGAAGAGAAGGACCAGGGCAGACATGATACGTCTTCCAATAGTTGGGGGGCTGCCACAGAGAGGAGGGGGTCAAGCTGTTTTCCAAAGCACCTGAAGGCCAGTCAAGGAATAATGGATGGAAACTGACCAAGGAGAGATTCAACCTAGAAATGAGGAGGAACTTTCTGACAGTGAGAACAATAAACCAATGGAACAGAAGTGGCCTTTGGAAGTTGTAGGAGCTTCATCACTGCCAAGAAAAGATTGGATTGCCATTTGTCAGAAATGGTATAGGGTCTCCTGCTTGGGGGCTGGACTAGATGACCTATAAGGTCCCTTCCAACTCTGTTAATCTGTTAAACAAACAAACAAATGAATGAATCCTAAATAAATACATAAATATAAATAAAATAAAATCAATCCATGGAGCACTCCAGCTCCATGTATAGGAGGTGTAGGAAGTGAGACAGTATGAGTAAGTTGCATGGATGTAATGCTAAAGCAGGGGTGGTATTAACTTACCTTCACTACTAGTTTGCAAATGTGAGCATATGTGCCAGCTCCGCGCATGCGCAGGACCTTCTGCAGATGCACAGAACATCAAAAACAGGACATGATGACATCCAGGCAGGTGGGTTTGCCCGAACCGGATAGAACTGGCTGAATACCACCACTGTGCTAAAGGGATTGTAATGAATGTGATTAATGTAAGACTGGACCTCTTTTCAATTCAGTTCAATTTACTGCAGCCATAGCTCAGTATAGACAATAACCAAAATTAAGACAGAATTAAGATAAAACAATCTAATCATAGGCTGAATCTGGGTGACTAGGATATCTACTAATCAGAGGCAGTATGAATCTCGTTTGGATGTCTCCATAAAAGGAGCAATGAAGAATAACATATTCTATTGTTTTTGCCTCTCTCTGGAATCCATCCAGTCCTGCCAAGAGAGAAAGCTTTCTGATGACAGGTTGTTTCTAGCTGTGTAAGGTAGTTGGCAGCAGTGACAATATATCTGTTGTATCCTGGTGACAGGAAGGCTAGAGCCTTTCCTAGGTTTGCTTGCCCCTCTGTATCCTTTATCCTTTGCTTCAGGTGTTTGTTTCACCTGAATACATTCCATTTTAAGAGCTGAGAAGGGGACTGAGCACTTCCATTTCTGAGGGAAGTAATGAGTGGAAGCTTGTCAAAGAGAGAGCCAACCTAGAAGTGAGGAGAAATTGTCTGCCAGTGAGAGCAATTACCGTATTTTTCAGAGTATAAGATGCACCTTAGTTTTTGGGGAGGAAAATAAGAAAAAAGCTGATTGGTGGATGGATCAGCCTCCTGGAATACCCCCAATCAGCTGTTCCCAGAGGTGAATTTTAGCAACAGGTTTGTTGGTTGTGAGCTCTGTGCCTTGCTTTTTTTTTCTGTCTCTGAAATTTCTGAAACTCTGTTTCAGAAAAAAAAAAAATCTTTCTCTGAAAGCCTCCAAAACAGAGCTTCAGAAAAAAAGGCTTTTTTTCTGAAGCTCTATTTGGAGGCTTTTTTTTCTGAAGCTTCTTTCAGAGGCTTTTTTTCTGAAGGACTATCTGTACTCTGTTCAATCTCCTTTCTTTGCTATTGGTATATAGATTAACCTCTTCTGATTTATTGGTTATTATGTCATTCTCCAGATTTATTAGCATAGTTTGGTTAGAACCTTTACTGATTCTTCTTTTGTTGCTTGCCATATTATTTTAGATAAAAGCCTTTCAGAGGCTTTTTTTCTGAAGCTCTGTTTGGAGGCTTTTTTTTAAAGCTTTGTTTCTGAGGCTTTTTTTCTGAAGCTTCTTTCAGAGGCTTCTTTCAGCCTTTGTAATCTCTGTTTACGAGGTTGGGCAGGGCTACATTTGGAGTATAAGACGCACCCAGATTTTCACCCTCTTTTTGGGGGGGAAAAAGGTGCGTCTTATACTCCAAAAAATACGGTAATCAACTTGCTTCCTAGGTACTCCATCACTGGAGGTTTTCAAAAACAGATTGGACAGCCATTTGACTTGGGATGCTATAAACTTCCTGCCTTGAGCAGAGAGTTGGATTAGAAAACCTCTGAGGGCCCTTCCAGGCCTACAATTTTATGGTTCTGTAAGCTTCCACTAAGAATGAATGGATGCCTTTGAATTGTGGTTCTGCTGTAAATTATTTTTTATACCATGGACAGCCAGAGTAACTAACTGTCACTATATAAGGGTTCATGAATTGGAGAAGATATGATAACAGGTCAGCCACTGGGAACTGTTTGGTGACCCAGATGGCTCAGAGCCTGGGCATGGCTTAGGTTCACTGATCTGTATATCTATGAGTGCTTCTGTGATTATTGATTCTATACTTCTGGATTCTGAGTTCTGGCTTCTGCTGTATGGTATTGTACATAAAGAAGTTTTTAGATAAGATATTAATGGGCTCTGATGACCATGTAATTAAAAAGTTATAAGGATATTTGCTAGAGGTAAAATTGGAAGAAGAACAAGTTAAAGAAGAACTACCAAGTCAATGGTAGTATGGGGGAAAAATTTTGGTTATGGTATTGATTTAGAGAAATGGAAAGAATTGTGGCCACATAATTGTAAAATGACAATGTCTACAGCATATAAAGAGAATTTGTATAAGATGTTTTACAGGTGGCATTTAGCCCCGACGAGGATAGCCAGAATGTTCAAGAACAAATCAGACAAGTGTTGGAAGTACCATCAGACCCCAGGATCTTATTACTATATGTGGTGGACATGTGTAGAAGCAAGGAGATTTTGGACACACACATGGTTGGAAAAAATGACAAAGAGACATATTGACTTTAAACCAGAGACATTTTTATTAGGGATCTTACCAGAGACATTTAATAAAGAATTGCAATATTTAATTGTGAATATTTTAACAGCGGCTAGAATTGTATTTGCAAAAAAATGGAAAGGAGAGAAGATAATTACTGATGAAGAAATTATTAAGAAAATGTTGGATTGTGCTGAAGTGAGTAGATTGCCATTTGAAATAAGAAAACAGGAAGATAGACAATATTATTTGTTATGGGAGCTATTTTATCAATGGATAGATAATAAAGATGATAATGGAGATGAAATATTATATATGAAATGAAATTTGGATAACATGTTTAACACTTGTTTTTTGTTAGAGGAAAGAACATTTGTCATATAATGAGATTTTGAAAATGTTGAGAGCACGAAACGATTTTAACTGATGGAAATACTGTCTGTAATTGTTTGGAAGGATGATGTTTTTATGTTGTTTTTGTTTAAAAAATAAAAAAAAACTTTTTGCAGAAGAAGAAGAAGAAGAAGAAGAAGAAGAAGAAGAAGAAGAAGAAGAAGAAGAAGAAGAAGAAGAAGAAGAAGAAGAAATTTCTTATATAAATGAAGCCTGCTGAATTACTTACTTGTGTGCTGGTTGGATTGCTGCAAACTCTAATACTAACAGAGAGGAGTTAAATCATATAAAACCAGACACATTGCTAGAAGCTAAAATCATAAGACTACATCTGATTTACTTTGGTCATGTCACGTGTTCAAATTCATTGGAGAAGGCAATAATGCTAGGAATGGTTAGTGGAGCAAGAAGAAGGGACAAGCAAAGAACAGGCTGGCTTAATAGCATCAAATCTGATACAAAGTTGGATATCCAATAATTGAAAGAAGCTGTGCTTGACAGGGTAGCATGGAGAACACTTGCCTATAAAGTTGGCAAGAATTGCACATGACTAAATGGTTAAAAGAACTGTGCAGGGTAGGGCATGAACAAATGTTATTTGCAAGTGACTTCTTCTGATTCAGACTCATTGGCCCCTCAACTTTTCATTGGATACTGTTGAGCCTGGAGAGCTCAACAGGCTAATAAGCAGACTAAAACCTGTTATTAACATCCAGCTGTCTGCAATTGCACCAGTTCAGGTCTCACCAGGCTCAAGGTTGACTCAGCCTTCCATCCTTTCTAAGGTAGGTAAATTGAGGACCCAGTTTGTGGGGGCAATAAGCTGACTTTGTATAAAATATACAAAAGTATGAAGGCTATTGCTTAACGCATTGTAAGCTGCTCTGAGTCTTCGGAGAAGGGCAGCATATAAATCTAATAAAAAACAAACAAACTATTGACTATCTATAATACTACTTGCAAGGGCATTCTGTAGTCTTCAAAGAAGGCTTTGACAAGCTACTTCTAAACTGTTGCCAAGCAAATCATATGGATGTGTCCAAACGGTTTAGCAGGAGTTGACTCAGCTTGGTTGCAATTTTATTTTGCCAGCTAGCTGCTAAATTACCTTGGCTGATCTACAAGAAAGTTAATATCTGTAGGGCCAGATCTGATAAATACTTGGATGTGAGAAGAAATTGGGAATTTGAAAAACATCCCACTAAAAGATAAGGACAAACCACATTTTTCTTGTGTTAAATAGAATAAATCAAGAGCCCTGGTGGAGTAGTGGTTAAAATACAGTATTAGAGGTCTAACTCTGCCTATTGTCAAGAGTTCAATTCAGACTGGCTCAAGGTTGACTCACCCTTCCATCCTTCCGAGGTCAGTAAAATGAGGAGCCAGATTTTTGGGGGCAATATGCTGACTCTGTAAACTGCTCAGAGAATGTGTAGAGATTCTCAGTCATCCAGATCATGGTTGTCCCAAAGGTGCTTTTTTTCAGGAGGAAACTGGATTTTGTTTTTTGCTTTGAAGAAGACACAGATAAGCCTCCAAGTGCTTCAACGACCCTCTAAAAGGATGCAAATGACCAGCTGTCTGCAAGGAATATAAATCCTTCGTTCCCCACTATCCTGTCAGAGCTGAAGAAGCTTCTTGTATGAGAAGCGAAACATCTTCAAAGAAAAAACGAAGTCCAGTTGCTGGAAAAAAAAAACATTTTTGGGACACTCAGAGACTGCTGTAAAGCACTATGAAGCTGTATATACGTCTATTGCTATTGCTAAAACATAGACAACTTTACTGCAAGACTGGCTGAGGAATTCTGAGAACTGAAGTCCACCCATTTTAAAGTTGTCAGGGTTGAGAAATGGTGTCCCATAAAGAAGAGGGGCTGATTCAATTTGTAATGCAAGAGCAATTTGTGGAATTCTTGCTATTTCCCCCGAAACCTTCAGTGGCCCAGAATCATTAAAACTTGGCTATGCATATATAGTCATTACTGAGCAGCTGTTTCGCCAGAGCCATATATACAACTATCTGTTGACCTCAGTCCTCCAAGCCAAGGTCATGGTTGCACCTGAAACTAAATTCAGACTAAATATGCTCCTACCATTTGAAAGTCTCACACCTAATAATGCATGGTATTTTGCTGTCTCTCTGATGATACGCGTCACTTTTCAGCCAGTCTTTTTCTGCTGGGATCGCTGTAATAGGCTTTGTGGTCCCTAGACCATTTACACATTGACGCCCTTTAGATTTCCCAGTGACTTGTGTTGCATTATGTTGCACGCATACTGAGATGGCTGGTACTCAATCCAGGAATCTTTGTTGGGCTGTCTACTTAGTCACAATCTCACAGTCTTTGATTGAGGTGGCAAATGTATTGTGTAACTTTATTGCGGTCAGCAACAATAAACAATGCACACACACACACACACACACACACACACACACACACACACAAAACATACAGGCACATTAAACACACATAATTATAAAACCTTAACATTAACATTAACACTGAGCCGAGGTGGCACAGTGGTTAGAGTGCAGTACTGCAGCTACTTCAGCTGACTGCTAGTTCAGCAGATCAGCAGATCAAATCTCACTGGCTCAAGGTTGTCTCATCCTTCCATCATTCCGAGGTGGGTAAAATGAGGATCCAGATTGTTGGGGGCAATATGCTAATGCTAATGCAATACGCTAATATGCAATACGCTATATACTAACTTTGTAAACCGCTTAGAGAGCACTGTAAAGCACTATGAAGC
Source organism: Masticophis lateralis (assembly GCA_030761175.1). Classification (NCBI taxonomy): domain Eukaryota; kingdom Metazoa; phylum Chordata; class Lepidosauria; order Squamata; family Colubridae; genus Masticophis; species Masticophis lateralis. The sequence goes on from JAUDYJ010000003.1 coordinate 201,335,165, forward strand.
AGTATAGAAGTATAAATAAATAGATAGATTAGATAGATAGATAGATAGGTAGAAAGATAGATAGATAGATAGATAGATAGATAGATAGATAACATCACTCTGATCAACCTTCACAGCTATATCAAATGATCCCTATTGAATTATGGCTGTAGGTGTAAGATCCCCATAGCCAGCAGTGGGTTACCTTGCCTGTAGATCTCCTTGATCAGCCTTCAGAGCTATATACAACACCTCCTGCTGAATCGTGGCTGTAGCTCTAAAAACAACCCCTAATTTACTACTGGCAAAGTGAACATTGGATCACTCTGCCAGTAGATCATCCTGATCAGGAGTGGGTTCTACTTATCTTTACTACCGGTTCACAACGGGAGCGTGTGCGTGCTTCTGTGCATGCACAGATCACCCATGATGATGTCATGGCAGGTGGGCAGAGCCTCCCGCCGGTTTTACTACCGATTCTATAGAATTGGACCAAATGGGGAGCACCCACCACTGATCCTGATCAACCTCATGGCTGTAGGTCTGAAGATTCCTATAACCAGCAGTGGGATTACCCTACCAGTAGATGACCCTGATCAAACCTTCAGAGCCATATTGAATACCACCTGCTGAATGGTGACTGTAGCTCTAAAGAACTCTATGATCAACATAACGATGCAAGTTATTTAACTGCCATTCTTCTGCCTGAATTTGTTTACATCCTATAGTAATCGTGATTATTCTATGCTTTAAAAAATGGATTCGGATTTCATGTTCAAACTCAACACTACAACCACATTGCAAGCAAGTCAGGGACTATATAAAAGCCATGCCTTCTTTGCTTCTTAAAGGTTTGAATTAAGCCATGTATTACTTGGATATTTACAACAATTCCATCAAGGTAATAATCACACAACTCCTGTTTCTGTTTAGAAGGTGTTTTCATTTTTGCTTTGCAGGTTAGGAAGTCACTTAGATGTCCAGAAGTTTACATATTGCACTGGACAGATATATATATATATATATATATATATATATATATATATATATATATATATATATATATATATATATATATATATGTCATTTACAAATCTCCTCCATTTGCTCTCTATCATATTATAACCTCGGTTTCCAAGGAGTTTGCTGTTTTTACAGTTACTGATTGCCTCATTCAAAACAAGCTCGCAGTTCTCGCTCTGGGACTTATATATCTTTAGTTGTTGCTGTGAAGCTGATCAAAAATTCCATAACAAGACCACACTTTGTACTTCATTGCTAAAAGCAGAATTAGAATTTCACTAAGAAATGCCAAAGTTTTGATATGGAGCTTTCAAGGCAAAATTAATTAAATGCCGAACAAAGTTCACAGTGCAGTTCATATAACTAACAAACCGGAAAACAAAATACTGTGTGAGCAACAGAGATAACCAAAGGGACATATTCTTGAAATGGAATTATATTATTGATTAAAAATACTTCATTATTGTCCTAAGGGCTGATAAATGAAAAGTTGGTAAACCATAAGGACTTATCTGATCTTGACATGCTAAACTAAGATAGAGTTGGTTAAAGTTTGGATCAGGGGTGAAATCCAGCAGGTTCTGACAGGTTATGGAGAACCGGTAGCAGAAATTTTAAGTAATTCAGAGAACTGGCAAATACCACCTCTGGCTGGGAATGGAGTTTTGCAATATCCTTCCCCCAGGTGTGGGGAGGGAATGGGGATTTTGCAGTATCCTTCCCCTGCCACGCCCACCAAGCCACACCACGCCCACCAAGCCACACCACGCCACCAAGCCACCCCCAAGGAACCGGTAGTAAATCTGGAATCTCAGGGTTATAGGGTAGACTGAGAAGTGAAAGCTACATCTTAGAAGATGACTTCTAAGTAAATGTCTATATTCTTGTCCATAAAACATGCCAGTATCTTTATAGTCACTGAGATCTAAATTCAACTCAAGGGAGACTGAGATGGGTATCTATTTATAAGAAGTTTTTTATTTTTCAAAATATAAACATTCCATCTTTCCTTAAACAGTGTGTAACAACTTTCAGCATTTACAACCTCATTCACATTAATAATAATTCTCTAATCTTAAAATTATAATATAGCAAACAATTAGACATTATAAGCCTATTCATTTTTCCTCTTAACATGTATTCTAGTAAAAATACAATAATGATACCATTAAACATAATTATCCTCATCATCATAACACTAACAATTTTCATCTTATTTATACCTCTATCTTAACATATTTTCTATTCTTCTTTAATCTTCTCCTTTTATTTCCAGTTTCCCTTTTTACTCTCTAAAAGGTAAAAGTTTCCCTCACACATATGTGCTAGTTGTTCCCGACTCTAGGGGACGGTGTTCATCTCCGTTTCAAAGCCGAAGAGCCAGCGCTGTCTGAAGACATCTCTGTGGTCATATGGCCAGCATGATTAAATGCCAAAGGTGCACGGAACACTGTTACCTTCCTACCAAAGGTGGTCCCTATTTTTCTACTTACATTTTTTACGTGCTTTCGAACTGCTAGGTTGGCAGAAGCTGGGACAAGTAACAGGAGCTCATCCCATTACGCGGCACTAGGGATTCAAACTGCTGAATTGCTGACCTTTCAATCGACAAGCTCAGCATCTTAGCCACTGAGTCACCGTGTCCCTTTTTATATCTTCTAACCATTGATAAAAAACTTCCCATATCTTATAATATTGATTGCTAGTATTAATCTATTCATTTCTGCACATTCTAATATTTTCCCAATCACCTTCTCATCGATAGGAATCTCTTCACTTTTCCAATGTTGTGCAAATACAATTCTAGCTGCAGTTAGAACATGGATAATTAAATAAGTATTTTCTTTATTATAACTTTCAGGTAAAATCCCCAGCAAAAATATTTTTGGCTTTAGCTCAATGCATTGTTTTATCATCTTTTACAACCATGTCTTTATTTTTGTCCAATATTTTTTTGTACATCTTCTACACATGTAAGATCCAGATATCTGGTGGCTGATGGACCTCTATTTAATCTATGTATCTACCCAATCATCCACAGGAGTTATGGACCCTTGAGCCATGTCCTCCTAGACATAATGCAACCAAAACACTCACACAAAATGACAAATGTTGAAATAGTAAGAGGATTATGATAGCTACAATTTACAATTACAAACACATTCAATGAGGCAGTAGCAGGAGTTGATCCCAAAGCCCGGCATGAAGATAAATGTTTAGTTGAGGATGACAGTCACCTAAATTTGGTTTCAACTCTGACGATACATTTCATAGCATTTCATGCATTTCATAGTCAAGACAGTGGAATTTTTCAATTACCTTTGTGTTTCTGGTCTTCCTTAATCAGCTGCCTTTGATCCTGATCCTTAATTTGGGCCTTGATTCTGCTGGCCAGATTCCGTTTCATCCCAAAGAAGATCCTGGGAACTATGGATAGATGGGTTACACTATAGGAAAGTCCTGCATCTCAAAACCAGTCGCTATATTACTACAGGTTTCCACTACTTGGTGAGCTTGTGGTTAATTAGTAATTTCATAAAGAGGTTTTTAACAGATTGTTCAGTTCAGGTATGTCCCTGTAGCATTTGTTTTGTGTCATTTTGAAAAGCGACGTCTCAAAGGTTGAGTTGTTATGAATAACAGATAGAATTCATAAATGCCACCTTTGGGAATCATTTCCAAATATTGCCAGTCACAGATCACTGATGTTATATTTTAAGTAAATTGGTTACATCCTTTCACCCCAAGTAATAATATGAAAAATTAACACAATTTTAGGAGAACTGATGTATTTTTTAAAAAATGTTGGTACTTTTTATAAGACATGAAGCTTTATATATTTTGGGGGGTGAGGGAGGGAGCAGTCTATCATTCAGAAAATTTGAGTGTGAGTTTATGGTGACGATTAGAACTCAATCACCTAAATTTGTAGCTTTACGGGGTTTTTGGGAAGTGAATGAGAAGTGAGTTGCAAATTTTAATTCCCAATTGATCAGCTAATAAATTATCAGCTAGGATAATTGTTTTAGCTTGAGATATAATATTTTCATGGTTATCTGAGTTACCTGGCCATATTATTCTGTTTCAGATGTAACTTCTGGATCAAGAGAGTCCCAGATTGTAATTATCTAAAGATGAGATTAGCAGTACATTGACCATGATAGTTATGCTATCCCTATCCAGTCTAAAGCTATAAGCTTAGAACAGAACAGAACAGAACAGAACAGAACAGAACAGAACAGAACAGAACAGAATAGAATAGAATAACAGAGTTGGAAGGGACCTTGGAGGTCTTCTAGTTCAACCCCCTGCCCAAGCAGGAAACCCTAGACTGCTTCAGACAAATGGTTATCTAACACCTTCTTAAAAATTTCCAGTGTTGGAGCATTCACAACTTCTGCAGGCAAGTTGCTGCACTTATTAATTGTTCTAACTGTCAGGAAATTTCTCCTTAGTTCTAAATTGCTTCTACTAGATATATCCTGAAAGATCTTAGGGCATGGCAGCCCTGAACTTCTTTGTCTCTTCTCCATCCATTTTGGGGCTGGGTAATCTCTTAATCCAGGCCTGTCTCTGGGAAAGCTCTGTGTTACCAAAAGTTTTCCCCATTGTGCCTCAAAGTGCACGTTCCATCACAGCTTCACAATTCAATCCTCTTGCTTAGTAATCAAAATTGTGGGTTCAGTTGTGGTCCTAAGGACTACCTGTATTTTGTAAGTGGTTTTATTATTTTGAATACCTAGTTAGTCCTCAATTTACGATCACAATTGGGACCAGAATTTTCATTACTAAGCAAGAGGATTGAATCATGTCCAATTTTATGACCTAGTTTTGCCATGAGGGTAAAGTGAAACACTGCAGTCAAACGAATCACATGGTGGTTAAATTCAAATTCGGCTTTCCCCATTGACTTTGTTTGTCAGAAGCTGGTTGGGAAGGCACACAAATGACAATCCCATGACTCTGGATGCTGCAATCCCCATAAATACATGCCAGTTGCCAAGCACCTGAATTTGGCTCATGTGACCATGGGGATCTTGTAATGGTTGTAAGTGTGAGGACTGGTTATAAGTCACTTTTTAGTGCCATTGAGTAGTCATTAAATGAATGGTTGTAAGTTGAGGACTACCTCTAGTTAGCCACCTGGAATCATGTACTTGAGATGGGCATCCATATGAATCAAATAAATAAATCCATCCATTCATCTATCTCAGAGGGGTCAAACTCAATTTCATTGAAGGTTGCATCATGGTTGTTTTTGACCTAGGGAAGATGGGGGGAGTGGCCAGGGTGGGTGTGGCCAGCTCGATATCCATTTTTGGCCGTTATGGCCTCCTGCAGCCCTCTGCCAGCGAAAATAGAGCTTGGCATTCAGGGGTGGGTCCTACTAACCTTTACTACCAGTTTGCATCGTGCCCGCACATGCGCTCTTCTACACATGCACAGAAGCTTCTGTGCATCTGCAGATCAACTTTGATGATGTCTGGGTCAGTGGGCAGAGCCTCCCACCGGTTTTACTACCGGTTCTGGCAAACCGGTCCGAACTGGGGGCAACACACCATTGTTGGCATCCCTCCCCCGGCTCCACTTTCTCTGGCAGAGGCAGAATGGGCCGATCCTTCACTATTTCCGGTGCTTTCTTTACAACAATGGGCAGCCGATTCAACAGTCTTACAACACCGACAGGGGTGGTGAAGGGAATAGGGCGAGGGTGGCCTGTTGTGGCCTTGCCCCCCCCCCCGTGAGCCCCTACCTGCCTGTAACGCTACAGTGGTGAAGGCGGTATCCCCTCTCCTGGGCATCATCATGATTATATCCCCTCTATTTGATATCATCATTGTTGCATCCCTGACTCTGACTCTGGCTATGTTTACTGAACCACCTTTACCATCTTACCATCTGTATCATCTGCCACCGCATTGAGACCAACTTTACCCACTACGCTCTGTTCTGAGAAGAGGACCCAGCCTGGGTGTGGGCTTCGAGGGAGCCGACCTATTGCTGCTGCCACTGGACGGGATTACATCCATTAATGCCAGTTGCCGTGAGAGGGCAACTAGGTACTATCTCTCCGGGGGCAGCAGCTGAGACTCCTCTTCACTGCTGTGAGAGGACAGTGAAGCCCGATGGACTTACTCACACCAGAAATGGGCGGACTTTTTCTTTGGACCTTTGCTTTTAAGATGTTTTATGAATCCTTGGCCTTATTTATTCTCTCAGCTGAATTGTGATGTATTTATTAGCCGATCTCTTAGCACTGCGAGATTCCCCCCTCTCGCAGGCCTGGCCCTCTTCGTTATCGAGGGCCTACCTTAATGACGGGCTTTGGGACCCCGAGAGGTGGCATGTGGCAAAGAGGGGGCTGAGGGGTTTTTTATGTAAACTTTTATCTAAACTTTTAAAGGGTTCCGGGAGGAGGGTGGAGGGGATAGTGGGTAGGGGGGACAACCCACCAAGGGGAGGGTTGGGTCGAGCCGTAAAGAGTGGTGGGGGGAGTGTGGGACCCGGGGTTGTGGAGGGGATTAGAGCGGATCCGGATAGTATATTGAACATCGTTACTGTAGGTGGGAGAGGTAGATATGGCGGGAGCAGGGGGCCATATCGTGTCAGGGGAACACGTACCCGCTGTTTACGAGCGGTGGTGTGTTCCGGCCCCCAAGGCTCCTCCCGCTCCCTAGGTTGCACAGACCCTCAGGGCCCAGGCCTTCGGCTGATGTTGTGCAATGCCAGGTCTGCAGTAAATAAAGCCCCCCTCATCTGTGAGCTTGTTCAGGAGGGGGGTGCGGACCTGGCAGGTGTTACGGAGACCTGGTTGGGCCACGAGGGGGGGTGCCCCTTGTTGAAATGTGCCCACCGGGTTTCCAAGCATTTCATCAGCCGAGGTCACAGGGGAGGGGCGGGGGGGTTGCGGTTATTATTAGAGAAGGTCTGAAACCGAGGGAGGCCACTGTTCCTCAGACGGCTGGTTGTGAATCCCTCCTTGTGAAATGGGGTCATGGGGTTCAGATGGGTTTGCTGATCACGTACCTGGCTCCCTGCCATGTGGCAGCAGCCCTGCCCGAGCTTCTCGGCATCATCGCCGCGGTGGCAGTTGATACTCCCAGGCTTATGGTCATGGGGGATTTCAATCTGCCATCCGTGGGGGAGATGTCTGAGGTGGCTCGGGAGTTCATGGCTTCCATGACAGCTATGGACCTGACCCAGTTAATTCATGGCCCTACCCACACGGGGGGAAACACACTGGACCTGGTTTTTGTCTCTGGACAGTGGTTGAGAGATCTTGATATAGGGGACATAGTCATCGATCCCTTGTCATGGTCAGATCACTCTCTCCTTCGTTTTGACTTTCGAACCGCAATACCCCGCCGCAGGGAGGTGGAACCAGTAAGATGGTTCCGCCCCAGGCGCCTGATGGAACCTGATAGGTTCCAGATGGAGCTTGGGCCATTCCCAGAGGCTCTGGCACATGCCTCAGCCGGAGACCTGGGGGCCGCCTGGGATAGGGCGGCCGCCGGAGCTCTGGATTGGGTCGTGCCTTTGCGGCCTCTGACCCGGCGTCGATCTCACTTGGCTCCTTGGTTCACTGAGGAGCTGAGGGAGTTGAAGCGCCGGAAAAGACGCCTAGAGAGTAGTTGGAGGGCCAGTTTTGCTGAATCTGACCGGACACTGGTGAGATCCCATATTAGGACTTACCTAGTGGCGATAAAAGCAGCAAAATGTAGCTATTTTGCTGCTCTTATTGCATCATCAGATAATCTCCCGGCTGCCCTGTTTAGGGTGACCCGCTCCCTGCTCCACCAGGAAGCGCGGGAGGACCCCTTGGAGGGTAGAGCCGAGGATTTTGTTCAATATCTGCATGACAAAATCACTCAGATTCGGGAAGATTTGGACTCCGACTGGGTGGTCTCGGGGGAAGGGACCGGGGCAGGTCTTGAGAATTTTATCTGGACTGAGTTTGATCCTGTGACCCCTGAGGATGTGGACAGGATACTGGGTGGACTGAACACGACCACGTGTTTATTGGACCCGTGTCCTTCCTGGTTAGTGCTGGCTTCCCAGGAAGTGACACAAGGCTGGCTCCAAGGGATTATAAAGGCTTCATTGGGGGAGGGTGTCTTTCCTGCCACCTTGAAAGAGGCGGTAGTGAGGCCTCTCCTCAAAAGGCCTTCCCTGGACCCGGCAATGTTGGTAAATTATCGTCCGGTCTCCAACCTTCGCTTTGTGGCGAAGGTTGTTGAGAGCGTGGTTGCGAAACAGTTTCCCCAGCACCTGGATGAAGCGACGTATCTAGATCCGTTCCAGTCGGGTTTCAGGCCCGGGTACAGCACGGAAACGGCATTGGTCGCGTTGGTTGATGATCTCTGGAGGGCTCGGGACAGGGGGTGCTCCTCTGTCCTGGTCCTGTTAGACCTCTCAGCGGCTTTTGATACCATCGACCATGGTATCATGCTGCACCGGTTGGTAGAGATGGGGGTGGGAGGCACTGTGTTGCGGTGGTTCTCCTCCTATCTCTCTGACCGGTCACAGTCTGTGTTGGCAGGGGGGCAGAGGTCGACCCCGAGGCCCCTTATATGTGGGGTGCCACAAGGATCGGTCCTCTCGCCCCTCCTGTTCAACATTTATGTGAAGCCGCTGGGTGAGATCATCCGTGGTTTTGGGGTGAAGTACCATCAGTACGCTGATGACACTCAGCTGTACATCTCCACCCCAGACCACCCCAACGATGCCCTTGAAGTGATGTCCCGGTGCCTGGAGGCCGTGCGGATCTGGATGGGGAGGAACAGGCTCAGGCTCAACCCATCCAAGACCGAGTGGCTGTGGTTTCCGACGTCCCGATATAGTCAGTTTGCGCCATCACTGACTATTGGGGGCGAATCACTGGCCCCCATGGAGAGGGTTCGTAACTTGGGCGTCCTCCTGGATTCACAGCTGTCCTTGGAAGGGCATCTGACGGCCGTGGCCGGGAGGATTTTCTATCAGGTTCGCCTGATCTGCCAGTTACGTCCCTTTCTGGATCAGGACTCCTTGCTCACGGTCACTCACGCCCTTGTCACTTCCCGTCTAGACTACTGTAATGCTCTCTACATGGGGCTCCCCTTGAGGAGCACCCGGAGGCTCCAGCTGGTGCAGAGTGCGGCCGCGTGGGTGGTGATGGGAGCGACATGGCGTTCCCATGTGACACCTCTCCTGCGCGAGCTGCACTGGCTCTCGGTGGTCTTCCGGGTGCGCTTCAAGGTCCTGGTTACTACCTTTAAAGCGCTCCATGGCTTAGGACCTGGGTACTTGCAGGACCGCCTACTACCACCAATAGCCTCCCACCGGCCGGTACGCTCTCATAGAGAGGGGCTCCTCCGGGTGCCGTCAGCCAAACAATGTCGGCTGGCAGCCCCCAGGGGGAGAGCTTTCTCTGTGGGGGCACCTACTATCTGGAATGAGCTCCCCCCAGAGATACGGAGGATCCCGGATCTGCCCACCTTCCGCCGCGCTCTTAAGACTTTTCTATTTCACCAGGAGGGCCTGGCCTAACCACTCCCCGTTTTTAGTATCAAATTTTAAAGTTTTTAAATTATATTGGGGTGTTTTAATTCTGTTCGGGCCAAATTCATTTAATCTGTTTTTAGTTGGTTTTTAAATTTTGTACGTATGTATTTTTATTGTTGGCTGTACACCGCCCTGAGTCCTTCGGGAGTAGGGCGGTATATAAATCCAATAAATCTAAATCTAAAATCTAATCTAAATTTCCAGGGCAGTCCCATGGGCCAGATGTAAGCATCCCGCAGGCCAGATCCAGCCCATGGGCCTTGAGTTTGACACCCCTGATCTATCTGTTCATCCATCCCTCCATCCCTCCAAAAGTTTTTTCCCTTATCCATGGTAGGGGAACATTTTGTCAACTCTTCCTTCATGTCTTCTATTGCAAGTAACCACCTAAAATCATCATGTTCTTCTTCTGACGAGAAAGACAAACACTAATTAAAAGTTACATTGCTATAAAATCAGCATCAGAGGAGAGCAACCAAATATTTAACCCTGAGTCCAGAGCATGCAGGAAACAGCTGAAAGTCAGCTGAAAGCCGTGATTAGCACTTTTGCTATTTCAGCAAGAAAGTAGAACTAAAGTGTCAAATGGTACAACTGAATCCAGAAATAGGACAACTATCGGTTGACAAGTCTTTCTCCTCCGAATGTTCAAACCCATCCAGCCTGTAGCTGTTCTTAGAAGCACAGAATTTACCGCCTTTGCAACTATGACAGGATGCATGGATTAGATAATTGTGAATAGCAGTGGGTAATTAGGCACATCGCCATGCACAATGACAGTAATTGTGCAGTATAATTAAGACTGGATAACATGTTTGAATACCTAGTCCCGTGGGATTGAAGACAGGTTGAAGTACACTTTACGCTGAAGAGTGCTGCATTGTTCTAATGAGAGGGGGTTTTATTATGGGATAGGTTTGTCACTAATTACGACTGAACTATATACTCCATCCATGTTGACAGAGCACCCTGGGAAGTGATATCACTGGCTAAAAAAACAAAACAAAACAAAACAATTAATTGCACTAGAGTAAATTTCTCATTAGGGGAGGTAAACTCCAAGATTAGTTTTGGGTATAATATATAATTCCTTTAGACATGCAGTCCCAAAGGTGCTTTTTCAGGAGGCATTTTTCTTTTGAAGATGTTTCGCTTCTCATCCAAGAAGCTTCTTCAGCTCTGACAGGATAGTGGGGAATGGAGGGATTTATATTCCTTTCAAACAGCTGGTCCTTTGCATCCTTTTAGAGGGTCGTTGAAGTACTTGGAGGTTTATCTGTGACCTACAGAACTACAGACCTTTAGACGTGCACGGATTTGTTTTTGCATGGCTTATCCTGTCTCTTGCATAGATTAGAACTTCTGTGGTTTCGCCCAGGACTGGACAATAATTCAGTGGACAAATATCTGTATTGCATACAAAAAATTCTAGGCTGACAAATGGTCTCTCATTGTAACTGGAGATAGCACCACCACAATGTTGAGATCTGGACCTGAATTCAAGACACCGTTGATTCAGGACAACCTCTGGTGCTCTTTAGAGCTGGATTCGTATCCATTTCAAAGTAGTAGTTTACTTTCTGCTCCAAAATAGAACTATGAATGCAAGTCTCTGGCAAGTAGTGAAAAATATCTAATTATGAGTGGGGGGCAGGGGAGAAACATCTATTTCAAGAGTACGTGTATGATTTTGTAAATGGTAATGTATCACAGCAGGAAAAATGCATTTGCCTACTCTGAGATTTTTTATTTATTTATTTAAGTACTCCTTTATAAGAAAGAAGACATGGATGGTCATGTTTCAGAGGTTCATAGAATAAAAATCTACATTTGTCACTTGTTCAAATTCTGAGGACTGTCCTATCCCCAGCCCCCCCAAATGCTAAATATTCTTTCCCAAAGAGATCTTAAAGGGAAGAATAGTCAGATCGATCAATGTTTATATCTGTTCAGATGAAGTGCCTTGAAAAAAAAAAATGAATTTAAATTTTCAAAGGATAAATTGAAGAAAACATTGAGGTAACTTCAGTCTTCTACAGTTAATATCCACAGGGAGAGACTTCATATACGCAGATGGGGAAAATTGTGCATGAAAGGAAATGTAGTGCATATCTCTAAACCACTATTGTGTGTGTGTGTGTGTGTGTGTGTGTGTGTGTGTATCAGTGGTGGGTTTCAAATTTTTTTGCTACTGCTTCTGTGGGTGTGGCTTGGTGGGTGTGACATGGCTTGGTGGGCGTGGCTTGGTGGGCATGGCAGGGGAAGGATACTGAAAAATCGCCATTTCCTCCCGATCAGTTGAGACTCAGGAAGCAGATAATAGATGGGGGCAGGGCCAGTCTGAATTTTTACTACCAGTTCTCCGTACTACTCAAAATTTCCACTACCGGTTCTCCAGAATTGGTCAGAACCTGCTGAAACCCACCTCTGGTGTGTATGTATGTATGTATGTATGTATGTATGTATGTATGTATACACACACATTCCCTTAACAATTAAGCAGCGGTGGGCCACTGCTGGTTGTAACAACCAGTACCAAAAATGTGAGCGTGCATGCATGCTTCACTCACACATACATGCGACCTTCACTCACACATACATGTGGCCTTCCACGCATACATGCGGCTTCAAAAACATGGTGATATAGGACGAGATAGCGCGGGTTGCAACTACCAGTTCACCCGAACTGGTCTGATCTGGCAGCAGCCCACCTATACAATTAAGGCAAAAAAGGTTGCAAAATAAGTTATGGCTCGTTTAACAACCACCTTGTTTAACAAGAGAAAACCTAGTCTCAATTGTGGTCGTAAGTTGAGGACTACCTGCAATTAGTAGCCTGAGAGTTTTCATACTGTGTGTGTGTGTGTGTGTTTGTGTGTGTGTGTGTATATATACACACACACAAAGTATGAAAAGCCAATTAAATACATGCATACAGTACATACATACATACATACATACATACCAGTGGTGGGTTGCCCCTGGTTCGCACCGATTCTATAGAACTGGTAGTAAAACCGGCAGGAGGCTCCGCCCACTGAACCCGATGTCATCAAAACGGTTCTGTGCATGCGCAGAAGAGCGTATGAGTGAGCGAAGACCCGCTGTGAACCGGTAGTAAAGGTAAGTAGAATCCATGCATGATACATACATACATACATACATACATACACACACAAAGTATAAAAACCCTGAGGCTATTAAATGTGTGTGTTTGTGTGTGTGTGTGTGTATGTGTGTATTATAATATATATATATATATATATATATATATATATATATATATATATATATATATATATATAAATAATTTAATTTTGATGAACATTTAGCAGGTTCCCCTTTTGTTTTGACTCTTTCCCTTGAAGTCTAATTAGTCCATATGTCCTTTCATATTGTGTCTAATCTGCAATTGTATTTCTCATTATCATTTTGTGAAGATATGCCGCTGTTTCCCCTGGTCTCATCCGATCTCTTTTATGTTTCGCTTGTACAAAATTAATTACATTGTACCTTCAAGCATAATTTTAACAGTGTCTCCATTGCGCTGTGCTTGCCTTTAATTAATGCACTTCTAATGTGGGTTTTAAAGCCAAATGGTGCAATATTCTAGGCATCAAAGAAACAAAAGATGTAACAAAGCTGAATTGAAAAGGCGAGACAAAGGAGTCGACAATGTGTTCTTGTTGAAAAATGTCACTTTGACTTTATTTTAGATAGCGCAGCCGAAGAACAATTTTTCCACCGCTCTCAATGAAATTGCTTGGGAAGGTTGCATGCTAAACTAGAAGGCGAAACTATTATGTTTTATTACATGCCAAATGAAGGCGGATATCTTTATTATTGTTGTTCTGCCTAGGTATGCACCTTTTGTGAATATATAATTTTTTCTACATAGTTGAGTGGGTAACCATGCCCTAAATTCATACTGTAGTAAATGGAAACACCCAGAAAGTGGTGGGGAGGGGAGCAGTTTCTGCATTTCCATAGGATATCATCACAGACTAATATTTTGGAGAATAGAATAGAATTCTTTATTGGCCAAGTATGATTGGACACACAAAGAATTTGTCTCTGGTGCATCAGGGTTCCAAGTAACACCCACAACGAAAAAAAACTCTGAGGCCTGAGTTTCCTCAAAGTTCCATTTTATTAGATATGTCATATTGGCACATCTGGGAAAACTTGAATCTGAAAGTTCCAGGTTGTCCCCACCCAAAGAAAAGTCCAAGCCCCTGCCCAACACCCACACGTCCATCACATGGTCCAATCAAAACACTGTCCCAACTGGAGATGCCTCCCAGTTCCAGCCTCCTAGGTGCAGAGCAAGATGTCCTTGATTCTCTGAGAAAGGAATGTTATTATGACTAGATATCACCCTGTCTCTAAACAATCTCCCCACTCAGTTTTCCACAGTAGTAGTAAATGTGGCAGGCCTGAAGATCCAACAAAAAAGATGGCTTCCAGCCAGGCCTGACAATGGGATGGGACGGGACGGGACAGGCAGGACAGGTCAGGACAGGACAGGACAGGACAGGACAGGACAGGACAGGACAGGACAGGACAGAATATTGGACAAATGTGATAGACACACAAGGTATTTGTCTTTGGTGAATAAACTCTCAGTATATATACAAAACAACAAAGTAATAAGAATATTAATGTGATGATGATGATGATGATGATGTGATGATGATGATGAGAGAAAGTAGTGGAACAGATGAAAAGGATAAAAGTAGTGCAGACCTACTATATGTGTAAATATTTTTACGCATAAGACAAGTGCCGTGGGAGTTAGGTGTTTAACAAAGTGATGGCATGGGGGAAGAAACTATATTTGTGTCTAATTGTTTTGGCATGCAATGCTATATAGTGGGATCTTGAAGGAAGAAGTTAAAACAATTTTATGTTCAGGGTGTGAGGTGTCTGTAGTTGTGAGGGGATGGAAGTTGGAAAAATGACTGAAAAAAGGAGAGAATGGAAGAGTCCCCTGGAAGGACAAAGCATTGAAGCATGTTATGATATCACTGGAATGTGCAGTGCCAGATATTTTGACCTATGGTAAGGAGAAGTTTAGGGGTTTAAGGAATCAAATTCATAATCTGAAGTTTGTCGTCAGAACCCTTTTAAATAGGAGAAAAATCAGCCTTTTTTTTTTTTTTGGTTTGGCATTCCTAAGTGGAAATGAATCCCCTTTCAAAATTGCCTTTCACACTGTCAGGCACAAAGATCAGGACCTTATTAAATTGTAGTTCAGAAGATTTATTGGTCATACATACTGTATGTACAAGAATTTGGTTAAGTAAAATTCAATACTAAATCAGCACCAGATAAGAGTTCAAGAGGGATTTGACTTGGACTGTTGGTGGCAATGTAATGTCTCTAAGCTGATGACATGCTTGACTCCATCTACCCAGCTCTGCCTGTTCTTTTTCTGTGGTCACGAAGTGTGTGGGACCTGCTCACTCAGGGAGTTCCTTTTGGGCTCCTGGGGAATTTCAGAAGCCAAGGAATTGATGTTGGATCTAGAAGATTTCTGTGGACAATAAGCTGCAGGTTGCTTTCTGGAGAAAAAAGTGGGGGGAAGGGGATTCTGAGGTAGTTAATTGGATTTGATTTTTTTTGTGTGGGAGAGAAAGTTTCCTACCACTACTAAAGTTTGCCTTTTTATTAAAAAAAATATTTAGCAATTAGAAGCTAAATTAAAACTCTAGTTAAGTTTCTAAACTACAGGTACATATCCTAAACCCAGGGTGCCCAGTAGTGCCAAAAGCCTAAAATATAAATCCCAGAAGCCTCCAAGCATTGGTTCATCTTTGAAGGTTTTAATCTAGCTGCAACAAAAACATTATTAAATCCCTGATCGAGGAATACTCACTATTGACTCTGTTTAATTACAGTAGAACATAAATGGAGCCGGATCAGGTTTCATTGTTCTTCTGCCTCACTCTTATCAATTTTGAGTTTTTGCTCCCAACAGATCAAGTTTGGCCCTCAACTTACAAATAAGATGTTCATCTTGGATGGACTCTTCCTCATTTTCGACATTAAAAAAGCATTAATATCCTTTTTTCCTCCCATGCCATTTTCTAGATGCATTTTCCTCTGAATCTACAGTTTTTAAAGTCTTGATTCCACTTAGGTGGCTGGTTAGAGACATTTTGCTGTTTGAAGGCCAGAGGTAAGCAGGGGTGGGCTTCAAAAATTTTAGCAAGGGGTTCTCTGCCTGGTTGCTGGGTGGGCATGGCCATGTTGGGTGTAGCCTAGTCAGCCTCCTGCACCACAATGTGTGTGTGTGAGGGGGGTGTTTTTGCCTTCCCCGGGTTCCGGAGGTTTTGCTCAAGCCTCTGGGAGGGTGAAAACGGCCTCCCCAGGCTCCGGAGGCCCCCTGGAGGATGGAAACAGGCCCATTTCTGGACTTCCTGAACTCCTGGAATGCCTGTTTTTTGCCCTCCCTGACCCTCCATGCATGCTCTGCACTTACCTGCATCCAAAAGGGGCCGTGGGTGGGATGGGGTGGGCAGGGCGTGGGTGGGGGTGGGGGTTCTCCAAACTGCACAGAATCTTAGCTAGAGGTTCTCCCGAACCCCTGCAAACCCCCAGCAGCCCACCCCTGGAGGTAAGATACAGTATGGCATCTTCCTTCTCATCCCAGGCAAGGTGCAGATTATTCATTAGTAAACAAGTCATTTGCCTGCCACCACCAGAAGGAAATTCTACAAAGGCTTCTTCAAGGTCCCAGGGGAGGGGTGGGGGGGTGGCGGTTCTGGTAAAGGAAAGTCTTGTCCCTAGGGAGGCCACTGTACCTCAGATAGCTGGATGTGAGTCTCTCCTTGTGAAGTGGGGACATGGGAGGCAGATGGGTTTGCTGATTGCGTACCTGGCTCCCTGCCACCTGTCGGCTGCCCTGCCCGAGCTGCTAAGCGTGATTGCCGAGGTGGCGGTTGAGACCCCCAGGCTTATGGTCATGGGGGATTTCAACCTGCCATCTGTCGGCGAGGCGTCTGATTTGGCTCGGGAGTTCATGGCTTCCATGACGGCCATGGACCTGACCCAATTAATTCATGAACCCACTCACACGGGAGGACACACTCTGGACTTGATTTTTGTCTCTGGTCAGTGGATAAATGATCTTGAATTAGGGGAGATAGTGATTGAGCCCTTGTCATGGTCAGATCATTCCCTTCTTAGGCTCGACTTTCTAACCGCCATACCCCGCTGCAGGGAGGCGGAACAGATTAGATGGTTCCGCCCCAGGCGCCTGATGGACCCGGAGAGGTTCCAGACGGAGCTTGGGCCATTTCCTGAGGATCTGACACATGGCTCGGCTGAAGGGTTGGTGGCCGCCTGGGATAGGGCGGCCGCTGATGCTTTAGACCGAGTCGTGCCTTTGCGGCCTCTGACCCGTCGCCGAGCTTACCTGGCTCCTTGGTTCTCTGAGGAGCTTAGGGAGATGAAGCGCCGGAAAAGACGCCTAGAGAGCAGTTGGAGGTCCAGCCGTTCCGAGTCCGACCGAACACTGGTAAGAGCTCATATTAAGACTTACCTAGTGGCGATAAAAGCGGCAAAATGTAACCATTTTTCCGCTCTTATTGCATCGGCAGATAACCGCCCAGCCGCCCTGTTCAGGGTGACCCGCTCCCTCCTCCATCCGGGAGCGCGGGAGGACCCCTTGCAGGGTCGTGCTGAGGATTTTGTTCAGTTTCTGCACGATAAAATCACTCAGATTCGGGATGGTCTGGTCTCCAACTGGGTAGATACAGGTGGGATGATGGAGGCCGGTCTTGAGGATGTCATCTGGGAGGAGTTTGATCCTGTTGCTCCCGAGGACGTGGACAGAATACTCAGGCGGCTGAACGCGACCACATGTTTATTGGACCCGTGTCCCTCCTGGTTGGTGCTGGCCTCCCAGGAGGTTACACGAGGCTGGCTCCAGAGGATTATTAATGCTTCTTTGAGTGAGGGTGTCTTGCCAGTTGCCTTGAAAGAGGCGGTGGTGAGGCCCCTCCTCAAGAAGCCTTCTCTGGACCCAGCTATTTTGGCTAATTATCATCCAGTCTCCAACCTTCCCTTCTTGGCGAAGGTTGTTGAGAGTGTGGTGGCGCATCAGCTTCCTGGGTATCTGGATGAAGCTGTCTATCTGGATCCGCTCCAGTCCGGCTTCAGGCCCGGGTACAGCACGGAAACGGCATTGGTCGCGTTGGTGGATGATCTCTGGAGGGCTCGGGATAGGGGTTGCTCCTCTATCCTGGTCCTGTTAGATCTCTCAGCGGCTTTTGATACCATCGACCATGGTATCATGCTGCGCCGGCTGGAGGGGTTGGGAGTGGGGGGCACCGTTTTGCGGTGGTTCTCCTCCTATCTCTCCGACCGGTCGCAGACTGTGTTGGCAGGGGGGCAGAGGTCGACCCCGAGGCGTCTCTCTTGTGGAGTGCCGCAAGGGTCGGTCCTTTCGCCCCTTCTGTTCAACATCTATGTGAAGCCGCTGGGCGAGATCATCCGTGGCTTTGGGGTGAAGTTCCATCAGTACGCTGATGACACTCAGCTGTACTTCTCCACCCCAGGCCACCCCAACGATGCCGTGGAAGTGATGTCCCGATGCCTGGAGGCCGTGCGGATCTGGATGGGGGGCAACAGGCTCCAACTCAACCCCTCCAAGACCGAGTGGCTGTGGCTTCCGGCATCCCGATATGGCCAGTTGACTCCATCACTGACCATTGGGGGCGAGTCATTGGCCCCCACGGATAGGGCTCGCAACTTGGGCATCCTCCTGGATGCACGGCTGTCTTTGGAGGAGCATGTGACGGCCGTGGCCAGGGGGGCTTTTTATCAGGCTCGCCTGATACGCCAGTTGCGTCCCTATCTAGATCGGGATTCCGTACGCACAGTCACTCAGGCACTCGTCATTTCCCGCCTGGACTACTGCAATGCTCTCTACATGGGGCTCCCCTTGAGGTGCACCCGGAGGCTCCAACTGGTGCAGAATGCGGCCGCGCGGGGGATTATGGGAGCAAGGGGGCGCTCCCATGTGACACCTCTCCTGCGTGGGCTGCATTGGCTTCCGGTGGTCTTCCGGGTGCGCTTCAAGGTGTTAGTGACCACCTTTAAAGCGCTCCATGGCATAGGGCCTGGGTACTTGCGGGACCGCCTTCTGCCACCAATAGCCTCCCACCGGCCAGTTCGCTCCCACAGAGAGGGACTCCTCGGGGTGCCGTCGGCCAGACAATGTCGGCTGGCGACACCCAGGGGGAGAGCCTTCTCTGTGGCAGCACCAGCCCTCTGGAACGATTTGCCCCCGGAGATCCGTACGATACCCGATCTCCGGGCTTTCCGCCGTGCCCTAAAAACTTTTTTATTTCGTCAAGCTGGGCTGGCGTAACCCCCCCCCCTCTTTTTTAAGCTTAAAGTTTTATGGGTTTTAAATTTTAATTGCCTATTGGGTTTTTAAATTTATTGGGCCAAAATTATTTAATTCTTTTATTAATATTTTAAATTTTGTATTGGAGTGTTTTTTATTCTTGGCTGTACACCGCCCTGAGTCCACTAGGAGAAGGGCGGTATATAAATTTAAATAAATAAATAAATAAATAAATCCCTAGGATTGACATACACAAATCTCACAACTATCTTGCTATTTTATAACCATCTAAAAGGTTCTTCAGATTGCTTATACCCTGATCCCCTTGAATAACTCCCAACATTCAAAGGAGAGGAAACCTGTATGGTTGACACGATGTACTAAAGTCAGGAAGAAGCAGTTGACCAGTTCATGCTCAACTATGAAAGTCCCTTGGGTGACTTTGAACCTGTCACTATGTCGCAGGACAACCCATCTTAACACGGTTGTTAATATGGGGAAAAAATGGAGGTGAGCATGCTATAAATCAACAAAGAAACAGACCATTTTAAAGATTGGTAGGAATTTATGACCTGTAAAGTATAGGATTATCATTTATCCATCCATCCATCCATCCATCCAACCTTCCTTCCTTCCTTCATTAATTCATCATTCACTCATTTATTCATTGAGAAATGAATACTCAACCAAATGACTCCAGGCAGCTTATAATTCTAAAATAATAAAACAATTTAAAACAATAAATATACAGAAAATAAACGCATACAGCAGCCAAGATAATTAAGCAGCTAGCAGTAAAGCCAATAAACTCATCCCCCCTGAGATGCCACTACAGGGCATTGCATGCCAAAGCAACTAGACATTTTTTTTCCCTCTTGCCATCATTCTGCTGAACATCCAATTCCCACATTACTGATTCAGGTCTCAATATATTTACCCATATAATATGACTGTATTACAAGCATCCTTCTCATCTGTTCCACTACCTTCTTCTCTTATTGGTATCAGTATTATGATTATTTTCACTTTAATATGATGATGATGATGATGATGATGATGATGATGATGATGATGATGATTAGTTTGCTGTTTAGCATTTACATTGAGAGCTTATGCACTTAAGATAAATTCCTTGGGTATCTTTCACACTTGGCCAATAAATTCTATTCTATTCTATTCTATTCTATTCTATTCTATTCTATTCTATTCTATTCTATTCTATTCTATTCTATTCTATTCTACTCTACTCTACTCTACTCTACTCTACTCTACTCTACTCTACTCTACTCTACTCTGCTCTGCTCTACTCTGCTCTACTTTGCTCTACTTTGCTCTACTCTGCTCTGCTTTTAACACATTCCCGGCCCTACGTCTGAGTACATAACCAAGTTTGTAGAGCCTTGTGAAATGCCAACAGGGTTGGAGCCATTCTAATTTCCAAGGGAAGACTATTCCACAAAGCAGGGGCTATGGCAGGGAAGACCCATCTTCTAGTTCTCACCCACTGACACTCTTTGGCTGATGGGATCAGTAGCATGCCCAATCTGCTAGATTTGAATTGTATGGGTGGAGACTCTCAGAAAAAGACGGTCCCTCAGGTAATCTGGTCCCAAGCCCCGTGGGGCTTTAAAGGTGACAAACAGCATCCTGAATTGCACCTGGAAACACACCAGCACCCTGCTGATTTCTTTCAACATTTCCCACTTTACTTTGTTCAGTTCCTTTCAACCTAGCCCGAATTTGCCCAGTACCAAATTTAGTTTTTAATTCCTTTCTGTCAGAGAGATTAAATTGAAAAAGGGCATGCCTGGGACGCTGTCCTTTTTAAGTGGGGAGAAATGGCATCACGTATAAAGCCTCCCTAAGAAGCTGCCGGAAGAAAGGAATTGTGCTCCATAGTCATTGAACTGTTTCCCAGGGGTATACTCAAGAGGATAAGTTGGCCTAATGAAGATGGTTATTTTATGCAATTAAAAGGGTTATGGCTGCTCTTTAGTCATGGCTGGTTGGAATCTCTTGTCATTCAGAGGACTGAAATGTATTAATCAGTTTTCTCCTGCAGATACATTTGTGGTCTAATGAAAAGGCTGATCTAGCCTCGTCTCTGAAAGAATCGCAGGAGATCTGTCACAGGTTAGAGGACCAATGCTCTTTTCCTCTTCATCAAGCGCGTTACATTTTGTAACTCCTGCTCATGTCACGGACCAGGCAGTCTTCTTGGCAATATTATGGAACTGGTTTGCCAATGCTACTTTCCCAGTTTAGTTCACAGCCTGATATATGGGGTAGCAGGGGTGGTATTCATTTACCTTCACTTCCAGTTTGCAAATGTGAATGTGCGTGTGCTCGCTTCGCTCACCCGAGCCACCTCCACGTATGCACAGAGCCTTCCACGCATGCACAGAGGGTCAAAAATGATGACATCCAGGCAGGTGGGAGGAGCCTCCCACAGCCACCGCTACCAGATTGCCTGAATGGGATAGAACTGGCTGAATACCGCCACTGTGTGGTAGTCTCCCATTAAAACCAGATTGCAAAAATGGTGGGCAAGCATGGAAAGCTGCATTTGTGAAAATAGTATGCACTGTGCCTGAAACCATCCCCCTTCCCCACCCCTCTTTTAACCCTACCGCCTCCGCCAATCCACTGAGCTGGAAAAGTTAGAGATCTCTGTGGTACACTGTAGAGCAGTAGACAGTAAGGAAACAAAAAACATCAACCATTTCCCAATCAAGATCCCGAGCAGCTCAAAGATGTGATTGAGAAAGAGAAACTACTTTTGCAAGAGAAGAAAACTTTCGTTGAGAATTTTCAGATTATTATTATTATTATTTTTCCTCAGGACTCATTTTCCACAGTACCAGCAAATGGCAGCACTTGAAGATGTAAGCTCTGAGCACTCTGATACGTACTTTTTAAGCTGAAGGAGCAATGGAGTTAATCAAAGTCCTGCCTTTCATATCCTGACAAAATGTCAGGAGAATTACCTTTCAAACTACGTGCAGCCTTTTTCAAGAGCTACTCCGATGTGTTCTTTTTCATTTTCAAGACAAATGAAACCGGGGCGTGGGGTGGGAAGGAGAGAGTGAGAATGTGACACAAAGAATTCTTCGCCTGAATATTTTGGGAGTTGCAGGTCAAATCTAGAAAGTAACTCGCCCTCTTATTAGTTAACGGGAAGGAAGAAGGTGGCTGCCTGTGGTATCTTTGAAATCTCAAACATTTGAAGCTAGTCAGTGGGCTACATTTTGTAAGATCCAAGTACTGAAAAATGTCTTAATCTTGCTTTCATTTGAACCAAAAGAAAGCTTTGTTCCCCATAGTGTTACCTTCCCCATTTGCTCAAAGACAATGTTCTTTTATCCATCTGCATTAGGGGTGAAATCCAGCAGGTTCTGACAGGTTCTGGAGAACCAGTAGTGGAAATTTTGAGTAGTTCGGAGAACCAGCAAATACCACCTCTGGCTGGTCCCAGAGTGGGGTGGGAATGGAGATTTTGCAATGTCCTTCCCCCAGGAGTGGGGAGGGAATGGGGGTTTTGCAATATCCTTCCCCTAGGAGTGGGGATGAATTGTGGATTTTGCAGTATCCTTCCCCTGGAGTGGGGTTGGAATGGAGATTTTGCAGTATCCTTCCCCTACCACGCCCACCAAGCCACACCCACCAAGCCACGCCCACAGAACTGGTAGTAAAAAAAATTGATTTCACCACTGGTCTGCATTATAAGAAATCCAGCAATGATTGTAAAAAAAAAAAAGTAAGATAATTTGAGCTGATGCTGTTGGTGGTTTGGCATAAACATGTGTTTAAAAGGCATCACAAACATTCACTCTACACTGGATAATTTAGATTTAAATTATCCAGTCAAATGCTTCCTTCCCAGTGCATTTTTCCAATTGCCTTTTTTTTTTTTTTTTGCTTAAGAAGAAGGCAGGCAGCTGTAATATGAATGGTGTTAAAGCACCAAAAATCCACAGCACTCTAATGCCAAGGTAATGAGCACATTCGCATAAACGCATTTCATGCTTGGGTAGGTTTTATTGTTTATGGGATGGCTATTAATAAACCCAACGGTGCATTGGAAGAATAATGTTATTTGAGCAATATCACAATTGAGTTCTCTGAATTTTGTATAAGATAACTTAACTGAGGTTTATTGGGAGGAAGGAAGGGAGGGAGGGAGGGATGGGATGAGATGGGATGGGATGGGATGGAATGGGAGGGAGGGAGGGAGGGAGGAAGGAAGGAAGGAAGGAAGGAAGGAAGGAAGGAAGGAAGGAAGGAAGGAAGGAAGGAAGGAAGGAAGGAAGGAAGGAAGGAAGGGTAGATGGCAGAGGTGGGTTTCAGCAGATTCTGACCTGTTCTGGAGAACCGGTAGTGGAAATTTTGAGTAGTTCGGAGAACCGATAGTAAAAATTCTGACTGACTCCACTCCCATCTAATCTCTGCCTCCCAAGTCCCAGCTGATCGAGAGGAAGTGGGGAGGTTTTTTTTTAAAAAATTAGATTTATATGCCGCCCTTCTCCGGAGACTCAGGGCAGCTTACAATGCGTTAAGCAATAGCCTTCATACTTTTGTATATTTTTTATACAAAGTCAGCTTATTGCCCCCACAAACTGGGTCCTCAATTTACCTACCTTAGAAAGGATGGAAGGCTGAATCAACCTTGAGCTTGGTGAGATTCGAACTTACAGTAATTGAAGGCAGCTGAATGTTAATAACAGACTATTTAGCCTGTTGAGCTATCTGAGGCTCTTTGCAGTAACCTTCCCCTGGAGTGGGGTGGGAATGGAGATTTTATAGTATCCTTCCCTTGCCATGCCCCCAAGCCATGCCACACACAGCCCAGTCACACCCATAGTAAAAAAATTTGAAACCCACCACTGTTAGATACTGATTCTCAAGCATATTAGTTAGATTCTCAAGCATATTGGCAAATGCTTGAGAATCATAATACCAACACAGTAGAGATATTATTTCTTTAATAAAGCACAAAAATGTATCTGATATACAGAAAGAAAGGAAAATATACATTGAAAGCACAATCCATTCAGCATTCCTAAAATGCAAGCAAATTGTATAAAAACCCCACATAGCACTTTTTTTTCAACCTTTACCAAAATGTTTGCTTTTATTTTATTTTTTTAACCTGGTGCTCCAAATGCATGGGATATTTTGTATCTTGCATGCAGGTATTCATTGGAAAGTGTATGCTTCCAGCCAAAAATCGTGACAGCTTTGTGTGAAGCCCAGAGATATATGGAGGCCATTTGCAAAGGCTTTTTGGGACTCTGCAATTCTCTTTAAATGTTTTTCGTTGTCGTGCTGGATAGAAACAGCACTATTGCTTTGACCACAATGGAAAACAGCAAGGAAACAAACACAGACAGTGAGGTGATAACAGTATTTGGACCTTTTTCTTACTATAAAATAACAGGAGGAGAAAATAAGGCTTAACTCCTTCCCACAACGACAATGTGAGAGAGTTAAACTAAAGGGATATTGCACCATCTGTTTAAGTTGCTCCTATTTTGTTCTAGTCTGTAAATCAGGGGTGTCAAACATGATTTCATTGAGGGCCACAACAGAATTGTGTTTGACCTGTGGGGGGGCATGGCCAGGGTGGGTGTGGCCAGCTTGACGTCACTCGTGTTGGGGGGTGCCTGTGGCCCGAGCAGTCTGCCAGCGAAAATGGGCTCCTGAGCTCCATTTTTGGCAGCGACGGCCTCCTGCAACCCTCTGCCAGTGAAAATGGATTCCCTCTCCCCCGAGCTCCATTTTTGCTGGCAAAACCACCATGGGCCAGACCTTTCCTGTTTCCAGGGTCAGGGTCTAAGTACCCCATGGGCCGGATCTGGCCTGCAGGGCTTAAGTTTGACACCCATGTTCTCAATCATCTTTGTTAAAAATCCTTTTGGACTTTACCAAACAGCTTTGAAAATATTCAGTCCAGGCATGGGCTATCAAATGCTCCAGTTGGACAACTGGACAGCTCTTAACACTTAGCAACTATTTTGCTTAACAATGGAAATTCTGGTCCCAATTGTTTTAAGTTGAAAACTACCCATAACTTGCTTGCTATTTTGTTTTACTTTATTTTATTATAGCCTTTTATTTTTCGTTGTAGGACCATCATGCTCTAACAAGTTGTTGCAAAGAGGACGTTTGCTCTTGATCCTCTGGTAGTTCCTGGAATGATCATGTGACTAATACAAATGCCATGTTTCCCATGGTGGGGTGAACAGAAACAAGATTCGTAGTGCATCAAGTCCGCTGCGGTAAGTCTGCCACGTTTTCTAAACCAACAACTTTCTAAGTGATTCCTTAGATTCTGGTCTCCATCAGTAAAAACCAAGTGAATTTCATATCTGGTCTGAGGAATGACTGTCTTGAACCACTGAGAGAAATAAGAATTATTCCTGTAAAAAGTATAACTTTAGCTACGCCATTTTAAGTGCCTTATTTTACCTTGTATAACCTGATTATATAACTGAACTAAAGGAACATAATAAGAATAATCTAAGATGCTTGTTTTGCAGGATATATGATGTATTATGATGCTTATTTTTGAGGAACCTACTGTTCTGGTAAAATTCTGAAATGAGCTTGTTTTGGGGTTTGCCCATTCTAAAAGGGGAAGTAAACACTTAATAATATCATGTTCGTAAGTGGTATTTTTGTAGGGTCTTTCTACTGGAAAGATGGGGAATTTCCAGGGTGGAACATGTGCCAAATATGTTATATAAGATCTGAAACTGATGCTCTAGGAACTCGCGTGTATCCGGCTGTATTGGGCTTTGTATCTTGAAAAATGTATTTAAACAGAGAAAGGTAATGATCACATTGTTCTTCTCCTCCAGAGAGGAACCCTTTGCAAAATTCTATAATAAAATCTGTCTTTGGATTGTTCATCGGTCTCTGTTTCCTTTTTAAAAGGTAATGGTGATTTCCTAAATATCACAACCACATAAAAAGCAACCAATTTAGAAATGGCTACATCTAAAAATTGCTCTGACAAAAGGTACAATAGAATGCATAAGATTGTTTTTATTTTCGTTTGAGATCTGAACACCTATTTCCAGCCTGGCTGATCTCGACTGAAAACCATCTTCTAAAATATCCCAGAGCAGTGGTGAGTTGCCCCCGGTTCGCACCGGTTCTATAGAACTGGTAGTAAAACCAGTGGGAGGCTCCGCCCACCAACCCCAATGTCATCAAAATGCTTCTGCGCAAAAGGCCCCATTGCGAACCAGTAGTAAAGGTAAGTAGAATCCACTCCTGTCCCAGAGCTATAATTGCATTCAACAATGAACTAAAGGGCCACCATCAGTGAGCTGTTGGACAGCATTACTTGGTCTGTTGTGTGGATGTTTGGGTGGTTTAAGGGTGGGGAATTGTGGTGGATGGGTGGGGGGTGTTTGGGGACTGTTATGTGTGTTGGACCTGGTCTTTGGGTGTTAAGTGAATTTTGTTATATGGGTATACTGTGTATACACATACAATGACAATAAAGTTATTATTATCTTAGAAAATTATTTACCAAAATGACACAGGGATAATGCACAACCTTTTCAGCATCCTAAGCGTAAGATGCACATTTAATACTTGAGATTTTCTGACTGCACTGATACCCATCTTCCTCCATAATAGCTACAGAAGAATGTATCATTCTGTATCTATTTGGAATCCAGAGAAACTGGAAACCAAAGTTTCTAGGCCATAATAACCATTTCCCAGTTGAGAAATGGAAGAGACTGGCTATTGTGCCTTAACGTGACCGGCCCCTGGTGATCCCATGAAGACCTAAGCCTACTTGTACATTGGGAAGTAAATTTGAAGGTACAATTGAATCTGAGTAGTGCAGCAAGCTTGCTAAAGGATAAACATGAATTGGGGGAATCTGCACATCACCATACAGTAGATAACGGAATATCCTGTAATCTGCAATCTAAATACTGAATACTTGAGCTTGTCTCAAATACATACCAGCCAACCAGAGAAGACCTGAGGAAGCAAAGTATGCATGCTCATGAAGGAAAAGGGAGATATAGACCTAACAATGAACAAATATTCTTTGTGTCTCTTGTGTTTTATAAAGACAAGTCAATAGAAACAGCAATAGCACTTAGCGTTGTGACCTAAGCTTCACAAAAGCATGAAACAGACTCCTTGTCTGGACAAAACCCCTCTTTATTAAGATAATGTGAATTCCTCTCATTCACATCCAGCAAAGTCCCAGCAAACCGTCTTTCCAGGGTGAATTTAGAACTACCGACCTTATCAGGCTTGGAGAGCTACCAGGCCGATATCTTCCAAACGCAATACTGTACAAGAAAATACTTGGCAAGGTGTCTCTGAGAGTCACAGACAGATCTTCACACCAATGAAATGAACTAATTGTCTCCTGCAAATGCCACTCCCCTTTTGCTGCTCTTTATTCCCTATGGGTGGGGCCATTCACCATCCACCTGTGCCTTTACACCTGAGTCGGGCCTTGTTCCTTAATTGTTCCCTTCTCCTGGCAGCTCTGTGCATGTACGCATCGGGAACAGGCTCCAGCTGTTCTTCAGCCCCATTTATCTCCGACTCCGAAGGTAGCTGATAACTGTCAGATGGCCCTGGCCCCATCTCTGCCTCTGATGCAGATCACTCATCAAAGCCTTCCCCAGACTCCAGGACTGGCCCATGTTCCTCCCCAACCTCCTCACTGTCGGAAGTCTGCCAGCAGCTCCGGACCACAACACTAAGACTTATATACTGCTTCACAGTGCTTTGCAGCCCTCTCCAAGCAGTTTACAATGTCAGCATATTGCTCGAACAATGTGGGTCCTCATTTTACCAACTTTGGAAAGATGGAAGGCTGAATCAACTTCAAACTGGTCAGAATCAAACGCCAGGCAGTGGCCAGAGTTAGCCATTCTAACCACTGCACCACCAAGGCTCCTAGGTGACAAGTCAACTTCCGGTGATGATGTAAAAATGAACACACAGGGGCAATAATGCAGAAGTTAACTTGCCATTGCATTATTTAGGATTTTTTTTAAAAAAAGTATTATCCAAGCATCAATCTTATTTAAATTTCAACCATAGAGAAAACTGTCCAGATGCTTCCACTAGCACTGATGTTCCCAGGACTTGTCCCATCGAAGCATAAATCAGGATTGAGCCTGCTTAGTTTCTAAACTCAGAGATCTTCAGCCTGTTGCTCTGCTTGCTAAATCATTGTGCTTAATAGTTGTGGAATTTGAATATCGGTGAATATCTGAAGATCAAACATATATTCTGTAGGAACAAAGCAGTGGTTGATCTGAAAGTATACCAGTCAGTGTGATCATTAAGTATGACTTTATAGCTCCTTATTTTCTCAAAGGTGAAAAAAAAAAGGGGGGGGGGCTCAAAAGCAAGCATGAGTTTATAATAAGAGAAGACAGAGTTGAGCTATGCAAGGTTAGCTAAAAAGGGGCAGGATTCTGAATGGATTAATGATAATATTTGCTCAAGGAATTAAACCCTGATTGTTTGGGGTCCAATACAAGGTTAGAAAGGAAAAGAAGAAATTGAGAGCATTTAATGGGGAAGGGCGAAGAAAGTTAGAAGCAGGAAATTGAGAGGGTGTGTAATAGTGGTGAAATCCAATTTTTTTACTACCGGATGTGGCTTGATGGGCATGATGTGGCTTGGTGGGCATGGCTTGATGGGTGTGGCAGGGGAAGGATACTGCAAAATCTCCATTCCCACCCCACTCCTGGGGGAAGGATATTGCAAAATCTCCATTCCCACCCCACTCGGGGGCCAGCCAGAGGTGGTATTTGCTGTTTCTCACAATTACTCAAAATTTCTGCTACCGGTTCTCCAAAATGCTCAAAATATCCACTAACGGTTCTCCAGAACCTGTGAGAACCTGCTGGATTTCACCCCTGGTATGGAACTAGGGAGGGAATAGACCAATCAGAAATTATTATTTTTTTTAAATAAACTTTTATTAATTTTCTACTATTGCATTTAATTAGTGCTGAATAAACATAGTGTTGTCTGGGTTATTTTGTTTGCTTAACAATACAAATTATATTCCTAATCTTTACCCCTTTATTTCCAGCCATTGATAAAATAAATTCCATGTTTGGTAGCATTCTGTATCTTCTTTCTGTTTAATCTTCAGTGTAAGTCTGTCCATTTCTGCAGAGTCCAATATCTTCTTAATTTATCTCTTCATCTTCATTTTCCCATTGCTGTGCAAATACAACCCTCGCTGCAGTAGCACATGCAATATTAAATATACACCTTGTTTATCAAATTTATCGTCTAAATTGGACAGGTAGATAGCTGTAATGCAACTTTTGTGTTTTGCTGGGGAGGGGGGCAGGAGGCAGGATATTGATGGCCCCGCATGCCATCATCGGAAACTGGTACGTAAAATGACATTGTTCAAAGCCAGCAGGTGCAGCCTGCAACTTGCTGCTAAGAAAGTATGCATTTCTTTCAGGTCGTGTTCCGTCTTTGTTCAAGGCTGCTCTGTCAAAGCCCTGGATACAATCAACTCTGTAATTCACATCAGAAGGGCTTCTGAACAGGGAAGAAGGGTATTGAATAAATCCATACATAAATCCTCAACGTACGACCACAACTGGGAGCAGAATTTCCATAGCTAAGCAAGGCGGTTGTTAAGCAAATCTCAAATATCTGCCAGTTGCTGAATGCCTGAATTTTGATCATTGGATCATGGGGATGATGTGATGGTTGTTAGTGCGAAGTCCAGTTGTAAGTCACTTTTTTTTAGTGCCGTTGTAACTTTGCACCATTGCTAAAGAAAAAGTTGTTATGAGGGTGTGATGTCTCCTGTGGATGATGGCTCATCAGTGTCTTCCTCAGAGGCCTTGAGGGAGAATGAGGGCATTCCTGGCACATCTGGTATTGCTGACCCTGAGCTGCTGGCAGAACATGACTCGGCTGGGGAGAGCTCGCAGGCCAATGAGAAAGAGGGGGAGGAGCTGCTGGCCTGGGTTGAGCTGCCGGCTAGAGTGCATAGGGCAGAGGGGCGGAGATCTGCCAGATTGATGGGGAAAAGGCCCCGCCCCTCTTTATATATTATATATAAAAATTATATATAATTTTTATTGAACAAGTTTTTTTAAAACAAAAAATGAAATTTTTACAATTTTCTTCTTTCCAACATTTCCACATCAGTGTTCATTTCTTGAAAGGATGCAGTGGCTCGGTGGCTAAGATGCTGAGCTTGTCGATCGAAAGGTCAGCAGTTCAGTGGTTCGAATCCCTAGTGTTGTGTAACGGGATGAGCTCCTGTGACTTGTCCCAGCTTCTGCCAACCTAGCAGTTCGAAAGCATGTAAAAAATGCCAGTAGAAAAATAGGGACCAGCTTTGGTGGGAAGGTAACAGCGTTCCCTGCGCCTTTGGCGTTTAGTCATGCTGGCCACATGACCACAGAGATGTCTTCAGACAGCGCTGGCTCTTCAGCTTTGAAACGGAGATAGCACCGCCCCCTAGAGTCGAGAACGACTAGCGCATATGTGCCAGGGAAACCTTTACCTTTACCTAGTCCTGTGACTTCTCCTTACAAGCCCTGAAACTCGGACCATCGGATTTGTTGACAAACCTCAGTGGAAGCCCTGGACCTCGAAGGGGATTTGGGCTGTTTATTTTTTGGAACCTACCCAGGCAAAACATTTATTTCCAAGACTGGTTTTACTTTGGCTGTAAGTTCGTTTTGCTTTTGGCTATCTACTTGGTCGCGAGCCAATGACTGCGCTACGCTTGCAACTGAGGGCTAACTGAAAACCTGAAATGGAACTGTTGGGGGAACAGACTGAATAAAGCTCTCTGTGCCAACCCTGACCTGTGGGTTAGTGAGGATCTTGATTTTTTTTTTTTGCAGATGTTTCATTACCCAAACTAGGTAACACCTTCAACACAAATGGTAATGAGTCGAGGACCACCTATATAGAGGTGGATATATTCCTATAGAATATAGGAAGTTGTTTTCTACCAATTCTTTAAAGAGCTTTTGTACCTTTACTTTCATAAAAGACTGAAGGCTCTTTCATCAACGCCTTATCAACCAGAGTCATCAGAGACTCAAACCTGGGATGCAACCTGCAGAACGCATGTTGTGTCACTGAGTTACAGTCTCTCGCACAGACCAATTTCACGAGGAGTATTGGAGTACCTCTCCAATATATTTAGTAGTGTTTATTTCCAAGTGCTGTTACTGAAGAACCTTTTAAATTAAAAGCTTCAAAATGAAAGATTAAAACTGAGACCTTTAACACAAAGCATATACCTCACCATTGAGAAACCCTGATGCCACATTGAAAATATACTGAATGGAAAATAAACACAACAATGGAGAGGGGATAAAGAGAGGAGTAAAGGTGTAGAAGAGAAAGAGGGGAGAAGAAAGGGAAGGAGAGGGAAGGATAGAGGAGAGGGAAGAGGAGAGGAAGGAAAAGAGGGGGAAGGAGAGTAGGAAAGAAGGTTAGGAAGTGGGGAAGAAGAGAGGAGTGGGGGAAGGGAAGGGAAGGGAAAGGAGTGAAGGGGAAGGAGAGGAGGAAGAAAAAAGTTGGAAAGGATAGAAGTAGAGAGGGAAAGGGAAGAGAAAAGAAAAAAGGAAAAGAAAGAGAAGGGTTGTTGTGGTTTGTAGAAGATATGGAAGGGTAGAAGAGCAGTCCAGAGTATATCTTATTTTAATTATTTAAGGCAGAAAAATAATTTAATATGGAATCCAAAGATAATATGTACGATTGATACTGGTTAAGAGTTTATTTATGTATGTTTATGAGAAATAAAAATAAAAAACTTTTTTTAATTAAAAAAAGAGAAAAACCCTGATGCCATGTGGGTTGAAGCATCTATTGCATTTTGTAGAATCCTTACTCTGAAATAAGACATATGGAAAAAAAATTCTTGAAAATTGCAGAATTCAAATCTACCAAAGTAGAATCTTAGAATCTACAGACTAAGCCAGCTTTGATTAGTTTATTGTTGTGTGAATTTCATGTGAATACAGAAAATGGATAAAGGTTTAAGCATGAACATAATCCCTGGAGAGAAGAACCAGGGGGAATGCACAAGTTAAGGAAGGGTGAAATTTGGAGGCTAATACTGTAGACTGTTAATAACAATACATTTTTATTGTGATGTCCTTGGTGGTCTCTGAGCTTGGTCGTTTTCTTGCAGATGTTTAATTTATCCAACTAGGTGACATCATCAGTGCTGGAAGGGAATGGTGTTCAATAGTTCAACCTGAACTACAAATGTTCTCTTCTATTGGTATACGTTGTTATTGGCTCCATCTCTCTTCTATTTAGTATTTTTATGTCCTTGAATAAAACTCCTGTGGTCACTTCTAAAAATTGGTATTTACAAACCCACAAGGAGGAGGAGGAGGAAGAAGAAGTAAAAGGAGGAAGAGGAGAAGAAGAAGAAAAAGAAGGAGGAGGAGGAGAAGAAAAAGAAGGAGGAGGAAGAAGAAGGAGGAGGAGGAAGCAGGGAAGAGGAGGCAGGGAGGAGAAGGAGGAAGAGAGAGGGAGGGAGGAGGAGGAGGAATAAGAAGAAGGAGAGGAAGGAGAAGGAGAAGAATTCAAGAACACTATTATTTTGCTTCTTTCTTTGGAAGTGTCCCTGATATTTACTGGTTGGCTGCCCTGTTTTTAGAAGTATGAACTTGGGAGGAACCAAGAAACCTCTTGTAGCTTGCCACCCCATGGACTGCCAACTCATTTCAGACACAGAAAAATCAAAAGCCAAGAAAATCCAGACTCTATAAAAGTTTTCGTAGCATTCTTGTTTTATGAGGCGCTCCGGCAGGAGTCGTGTCAAGCACCCAGCAGCTATTCACAACCAAGAAAACAAAGCTTTTCAGAATCTCATTAGTCAGATTTATTGAAAGGGGAAAAAGGGGTTAGGCTGTAGAATTTTGGAAAGTAAGTATGTGTAATTTAATCCCAATGAGTATGCTAAACCCAGGTTTGTTTGATCTCTTTGATCCTCTTTCTCAGTCCCTCTTAATCCAGGGGTGGGCTGGGGGAATGTTGCTCTGTGCTTGCTGGATGTGGAAAGAATATGCATCCCTTTTGCCCTGTAACATTCTGCCAATAGTTGTTAGCATTCCTGGGGTCAGAATAATCCATTACAAGCCACCGCAGAAGGCGTTCAAAGTTGGTGATGATAAACAGTACATGAAATTCCTACAACATATTAAACTTGGATTTTGAAGTAATCCTTGGTCTCAATTTGCATAATACCACAAACCATAAATTAACCAAAGTAGCTGTATCCACATCGTAAGCTTTAAAAGAAAACCTTGTACAAGGTTAGACAAAATAAGTATAGCACTCTGGGTCTATGCAGCGGTTACATTTTTACCTGACCTGGTCAAGTGTTTTGTTTACACACAGACATAAAATATTGCCTGTGAAAAAAGAGCCCAACTCAAAAACAAGGAAAAGGATTTCCATTGCTCAATAGAAAGTTATGCTTACTTTCTTATCATTTAACATATTTTGTTATTTAGAATAGAATAGTATATCAGAGTTGGAAGGGACCTTGGAAGTCTTCTAGTGCAACCTCCTGCTCAACCAGGAGGCACTATATCTGTGATGGTGAACCTATGGCACACATGCCAGAGGTGGCATGCAGAGCCCTGCTGTGGGCACATGCGCCATTGCCAGCTGGTCTTCTAGTTTCCAGCATGTGCATGCGCACTGGCTAGCTGGTCTTTGCATGTATCGGAGCGCCGTCCAGCTGATCTTTTGGTTTCACATTCCAGTTTGGGCACTCGGTGCTGAAAAGGTTCACCATCATTGCACTATATCATTCCAGACAGGTGGCTGTCCAGTCTCTTCTCAAAAGTCTCCAGTGATAGAGCACCCGTCACTTCTGAAGCCAAGCTGTTCCACTAGGTTCATTGTTCTCGCTGTCAGGAAATTATTCCTTGGTTCTAGGTCTATAGGTGCAGGGAGATATTGGATATGGTCCTTTCAGCTCATCAAAGGGATAAATGCTGGTTGAAGGAATGGACACTGTTAACATGGTGGAGACCAGGGGTGGTATTCACTTACTTTTGCTACCGGTTCACAAATGTGAGCGTGCACATGCTCCTTCCGTTCATGCGCAGAGCATCAAAAATGGGATGTGATGATGTCTGGGTGGGTGGGTGGAGCCTCCCACAGATGCCGCTACCGGTTTGTTGGAACCGGATAGAACCAGCTGAATACCACCATTGGTGGAGACAGACATGAAACAAAAGGTATATGAATGTGTCCTTAGAGCAGGGGTGTCAAACCCGATTTCATTGAGGGCCACGTCAGGGTTGTGTTTGATCTTGGGGTGGGTGGGGGGTGGGTGCATGTGGCCAGGATGGGCATGACCAGCATGATGTCACTTTTGTTGGGGGGCACCTGTGGTGGCCCAAGTGCTCTGCCAATGAAAACAAGCTCCCAAGCTCCATTTTTGGCTATGACGGCCTCCTGCAACCCTCTGCTAGTGAAAACAGAGCTTGGGGGGAGGGATGACACGTGCAGCCCTCACGAGCTCCGTTTTCTGCTGGGATGGCTTCCTGCAACCCTCTGCTAGTGAAAACAGAGCTCGGGGGGAGGGATGACATGTGCAACAATCATGAGCTCCGTTTTCTGCTGGGATGGCCTCCTGCAACCCTCTGCCAATTAAAAACAGAGGTAAGAAGGCCTGCACGCGACCCTCGCGAACTCCATTTTTGCTGGCAGAGGCATCGTGGGCCAGTCAATTTTCTATTTCCATGGCAGCCCTGCGGGCCAGATCAAAGAAGAAGAAAAAGAACATCGGTAATAGTTCTCAACTTCTTGGGCTTTGTTCCATTTCAAGGAGAAACTGGCATGCAGCTTACAGGCACTGGTCAGTGCACAGGGCACCACTGATTCGCTAAGGCTTTCTTTCAATAACGTTTCTCTCTTACACAATCAGTGCAACAGATGCTGAAAAGGCCGCACACTGAGATTCTATCAGCAGGCAAAAAAAGAGATTTCTCACTGTTTCTGAATGTTTACAGATATTTGTTAAAGAAAATTCAAACAATCAGCACAGTGGTGACCATAAACAGTGAATGGGTTTTAAATGCTGTTCTGATAAAAGCAACTTTCTCAAAATATTCCCTCTCTTGGCTGGTGTATTTTGCTGCTGGCTAAAGAAAAAGATGACAAGAGCTGTCAGACTTACATCTTTAAGACGAGGGTCAGTTTTCACGTATTTGCAAAAACCCACAGGATGTATTTCAAATCTAGTTGGGTTTGTTTAGCTCTCAAAAGTGGATGCCTCTTGAAAATCTAGTTATACATACATACATACATACATACATACATACATACATACATACTTAGTTTTAAGTAGCGCACCTCCTTTCCTGCAGTCATATCAGTTTAACCCAATCCAATTGAATCACGAATGAGCTACCAATAACTGCAAGAATCAGTTATTGGGTTTTGCAACTCCACCATGGGCAAAATTTTTATTTATTTATTATTTATTTATCTATTTGTCAAGGATGCATTAGATAACAGATATAAGTATAAACATGAATTGAATACATAAAATGAGTACAGTTAAAGGAAACATTAGGACAGGGATGGTAGGCACACTGGTGCGCTTATGCACGCCCCTTACAGATCTCTTAGGAAAGGGGTGAGGTCAACAGTAGACAGTCTAAGTTTAATTTTGGATGATGGGGGGTTGGATGTTAGGTTGTGGGTTGTGGGACTTACTTCTGATACAGTCAGCATGGTAGTCAATGTATAAGTCAGTCTCTCCTTGTTCTTGACATCTTTTAAGTTCAGAGCGGAGTTCACAGGAGCGGGCTTGTTGCAGTATGGATAGGTGAGGCCATGAGCAAAGTTTGTTATGGTTGGTGTTGTTTTTGGTGATGGAGTTTATTGTATAAATGAATTTGCGTTTGCTGGACTCATTCTTGCAAACGACTCTACAAAATCATGGGGCTACCGAGTCGCCACTGTACTTGAATTCAGGGCCATCTCTGGAAGATGATTTCACCAGTGTTCTATTCCCGGAACTACAGGCAATAAAGGAGGAGATGCAGGTCAATGAACTAACAATTCTTTTATTGAGAACAACAACCAACAACGGGTGAGAGAGAGAGAGAGTGCTCCGTTGGCTGACAGCTCTTTTATACTCGAGCTCTCAGTGGCTCAGCGAATCATAGGGCTCCAATCTCCTGTTCTGCCCCAGCTACAGACCCCAAAGAAAGCAGCACGCACAAAGTCTGTACAAATCTTAGTTTACTAAAATAAAATCTGTTGTTTTTTTCAAACAAAGGCTGT
Organism: Masticophis lateralis; assembly: GCA_030761175.1. Lineage (NCBI taxonomy): Eukaryota > Metazoa > Chordata > Lepidosauria > Squamata > Colubridae > Masticophis > Masticophis lateralis. The sequence continues at coordinate 201,371,388 of JAUDYJ010000003.1, forward strand.
TAATTAACTTTCTTAACAGCCTGCAAGAATCCAAAGAATAAATAATTTTAATCTTACTATGGTTGGCAGAAAACCCAGAAGCAATTTGCAGAGATCAAGATCAAGGCATGAAGGAGAGTGAATGACATTGTTCCCTGCAAATTGCTTCAGTCAGCATTCCTCCTTAAATAGGCTAATTGGAGTGGCCAATTAGCCCCAAGCCTTACTCTCAAGGAGACCTCCTCCTGAGGAGCCACACCTGCCTTTTGGCAGCTCTGTGCACCCATGCATTGAGAAGAGGCTCCTCCCCTTCATCCTCTTCACTTAAGAAAGCTTCTGGAGGTTCTGAAGGCCCTGTCTGAATCCCCTCCTCTAGCACCACATCTTCTCCAGCCTCATTGTCTGACTCGAGTGCCAGCTGTAGAGGCTGCTGGCACAGCACCACACCAGCATCCTCGCTGTCCAAATCAGCCGCTAGCTGCACAGGCTGCGTATGGGCCACAGTACCTGATAATGTTGCGAACTTTAGTGATATCATCAGATTCGCTGGTGTCATTTAAACCAAATAGAATAGCATTTGGACATTTCTGTTCACTTTTTGATGGTGTGAGTATGAAGATATTATTTTCTGGGTTGGTGGTTATTTGTGGTTGGTAGTGGTTGTTGAATTGAGATAGGATTTTGAGCTGTTGTGTATTGACTTTTCTGTGTTGTACTTTTTTTTCAAGAGATGTTAGGCATGCTTGTAAACATGCTTGTAAATGTGCTTCTAAGCATGCTTCTATGGAGTCAATGGATGTTTCTATGGTTTCGACTCTATCAGACAGGACAATTAAATTGTTCAGCTTAGGTAAACATGTTGGACATGCAGCTGATGTTTGTAGGAAATTATTTGGTTATTTTTAAGCAGGTGTGGTGGGTGTACTTGTCACATGGGTAGCAATTCATAATATCCTCATTATTCTTGATAGTTTCAGTACATTTAAAGCATGTGCAGGAGTCGTTTGGGTTGTCATTGGTAGAGATATTTTTCTTTTGTGAGTGTTTGGTAGTGGAGTGTTTCTTGTCATTTTTAGGCAGAAACATAGATAAGAGCTAAAAGAGGTGTAAATAATAGAATTCCTTTCAAGATGGACAAGTTGTTTTTCCTATCAACAATACAGGTAGTCCTCGACATACAACTTAATGACTGTTCAAAGTTACGATGACACTGAAAAAAGTGACTTATGACCATTTTTCACATTTACGACTGTTGCAGTATCCACATAGTCACATGATCAAAAATTGTATGCTTAGCAGCTGACTCATTTGATGATGGTTGCAGGGTCCCCAGATTATGTGTTCACTTTTTGTGGCCTTCTGAAAAGCAAAGTCAGAAGGGCTTTGGGCTCCAGATAGATAACAGAATAACATAATATATATATTAATAGGCATAAATATATAAATGAACTCAATGTCAGGGTTCCAGGTAACCCCCAACGAAAGGAAATTCCAAGGCTTGAAGTTCCTCAAAGTTCCATTTTATTAGAGCTGTCATATTGGCACATCTGGGAAAACCCAAATCTGAAACCTTCCAGGTCCCCCCCCCCTCCCCAAAGAAAAGTTCAAGTCCCTGCCCAACAACCACATGTCCATCACATGGTCCAATCAAAGCACCATCCCAACTGGAGATGCCTCCCAGTTCCAGCCTTCCAGGTGCAGGGCAAAATGTCCTTGACTCTCTGAGAAAGGAATGACTAGATATCACCCTGGCTCTGTGCAATCTCCCCTCCCTGTTTCCCACAGTAGGAAATGTGGCAGGCCTGAAGGCCCAACAAAAAAGATGGCTTCCAGGCCTAACAATCTTTTTTAATTGAAGGAACTCAGAGGTGTGCATGTTGGCTTCTGATTTTCTCCCCTCAACATTTAATTCCTATCATATCAGGTTTTTGCTTAATTTTAATGAAGTTTTATCACAGCGTATATACTGAGGTGGCCTTGTAACTTCGCTAGAGATTTAGGAATTGCTTCATCAAACAAATAAATAGATAAATCACAATGAGAAGAAACTAACCACAAGATATTGGTCGGATAGTGCTGACGAATCTGCATTGCTTTCAGAATTGCTCACTCACAGCTGAGTCTTTCATTGATTTTGTAGATGCTCTTTCGTTCCATATTGTTCTATAAATAATCTTTCCTCTCTTTATGTCACACAGTGCTCCATGGATATCTTTGATATACTGGTCTTGCATGAAAAAAAATCACAAGGCATTTTCCCCAATGAGTGTGACTCGGTATGCTTCTGGTTTCTTACATCTATGTCAGTAATTCATTTGGAAAGTAGCATATATCCTTAAAGCCCTAGGTGCATTTTAAGCCTAATTTATTATGCCTGCATTTAAAATTCAGGATAAGCATGTATCAAAGTTACACCATTTGCCCCTGGGGTGTGTGTGCTCAGAAAGATCTCTCTAGATATTATGGATGAATGCTTCCTATCCTTTAGTAAATCACTCAGCTCCATAACACTAAAAGAGTCCTTAGGTTTAATCTAAATTAAAAGTATTTAGTAACTTTCTAAAATATGAAGAAAACCCTTAATCATCATCATTATATATGGGGTGACGCCTGGTTGTGATGGAAGGGTTTAAGGTCTTCCATGAAGTTGAGAGTTATGTTGGTGGTGTTGTAGATCTTTGTAGACCCTGATACGATCTCCCGAGCCAGACAGGATTTACTGTAACCAGGAGGATTAAATAAAACAACCCTGTTACCTGTTCTTAATTGTTAAAAACAAATGTTTGGGATTGGACATTGCACAGGTCAACAGTAGCAGTGGTGGGATTCAAATTTTTTTACTACCGGTTCTATGGGTGTGGTTTGGTGGGCTTGACATGGCTTGGTGGATGTGGCAAAGGAAGGATACTGTAAAATTTCCATTCCCACCCCACTCCAAGGGAAGGATACTGTAAAATCCCAATTTCCTCCCAATCAGCTGGGACTTGGGAGGCAGAGAAATTCTGACTGACTGGGGCCAGTCAGAATTTTTACTACTGGTTCTCCAAACTACTCAAAATTTCCGCTACCGGTTCTCCAGAACTGGTCAGAACCTGCTGAAACCCACCTCTGAACAGTAGAACTGCAGTTGATGGGGTAAGTGTTCAGTTCTTTCTGCCAGGAAAGCATGACAAGGAATTGCATAATGGTTTATACAAAAGCTTTGTGTATATCCATTTCACTTACTTTTTTTTCTTTTCTTGTTTTATGCAGAGATGTGCTTAAATCAGTGGTGGGTTGCCCCTGGTTTGGACCAGTTCGCAAGAACTGGTAGTAAAACCACCAGGAGGCTCCGCCCACTGACCCAGACGTCATCATAAGTGATCTGCACATGCTCAGAAGCTTCTGCACATGTGCAGAACAGTGCTGGTGCACACGAGCAAAGCAAGTGCTCGGGCGCGATGCGAACCGGTTGTAAAGTTAAGTAAAACCCACCCCTGGCTTAAATGTTGAAGCCTTCAGGAAAAATGGAAAGATGGCTACTGCTATCTGGTCTTTTTGGAGAAAGAAAGGGAGAGCTTAGATTAGTATTTTTGTTTATTTGTTTATGCATGCATGCAACGGGATTAGTCTAGTTTACTAGAGCCAATGGCAATATCTAGGATCTTTTAGCAGTATTTTATCCCTAGTTTCCGCACTCTCTCTTGCTGTCAGGGTTCTTTTTTTAAAACAACAACAACAACATTATATTCCTTTGATTGATCCAAGCTCCAGACAGACATAAAAACACTAGCTTCTGGATCAAGAGCCTGTGTAGCGTAGGGGGCTAATGCCTCCTACTAAAGGCAGCAATTAACACCAGCTGCCTGTAATTTCTCTGAGTTCAATCCTAGCCAGGCTCAAGGTCGACTCAGCCTTCCATCCTTTCTAAGGTGGGTAAATTGAGGACCCAGTTTGTGGGGGCAATAAGCTGACTTTGTATAAATATACAAAAGTATGAAGGCTATTTCTTAACGCATTGTAAGCCGCCCTGAGTCTCCGGAGAAGGGCGGCATATAAATCAAATTAAAAAAAAAAGTGGATTCTTTATATTTCACTGTAAGGGATAGGGAGACTTTGTCAAAATTTGTTGCAAAAATCAAATCCAGAAAGCACACACAGGTAAACTGATTCAGCAGGATTCGTTAACTTCTTTATATACATAATAACACATGAAGTAAATTTACAATACCAACAGCAGATTCTTCCAACATGGTAGAGAGGAGGGATTGCTTTCAGTTCCAGCAATTCAGAGCAGACAAGACCAGACCTCCTCTATACAGGGCAGTTAAGATAAGCTTAAACAGGCTCCAAGCTGTTTCAGCTCCCAAACAGCCCTTATTGGCTGACTTACTGTTTTTTTCAGAATGTAAGATGCACCTTTCCCACACCCCACTAAAAGAGGCTGAAAATTTGGATGCGTCTTATACTCAGAATGTAGCTTTTTCGAGGCTTTTTTTCAGCCCTAACAAGGCACTAACGAGGCACTAACGCTAGCGAGCGTTCTTCGCAGCTTTGCCTGCTTCCTTGACTCTCCGCTGTGCTTGGACAAGGCGTTAGCGAGTGAAGCGATCTCCATGCTTTGCTCCGACTCTCAGCTGTTCTTTAGAAGCTTTTTTTCAGCCCTAACAAGGTGCTAGCCTAGTGAAGCAATCTCCCGATGCTTTGCCTACTTTTCTCATTGCTTCTTCCTCTCAGCTGTGCCTTAGAAGCTGTTTTTTTATCCCCAAGAAGGGGACAAAAACCCAGCAAACTAATGTGCTGAAGTTGACCAGACTAAGGACGCTAGCCAAATGAATATCTGGTAGGCAGATATTTTTTTCCTATTTTCCTCCCCAAAAAACTAAGCTGTGTCTTATACTCCAGTGCGTCTTATACTCCAGTGCATCTTATACTCCAAAAATACGGTAGTTGCTATGCCTATACATTGGCTAGCCTTGTTACCCTGTCCTATTCCAGCCAGTCCCCAATGGCTGACCTGTTGCCATGTCTATCCCAGTTCATGAATATTCTGACAGACTTTTTATTCTCTATAACCGTGATCGCAAACCTATGGCACGTGTGCCAGATGTGGTATGCAGAGCCCTCTTTGTGGGCATGCATGCCATCGCCATCTGCTCTTCTGGTTTCTGGCATGAGCATGTTCGCCCGCCAGCTGATCTTTGTTCATGCTGGAACCCCGGAAACCCAAAGACCCCTGGAACCCCAGAAACCAAAGACCAGCTGGCTGGTGCACATGTGTACACCAGAAACCAGAACACCAGCTGTTTTGGTTTGGGCACTTGGTGCCGAAAAGATTCGCCATCACTGCTCTGTAACAAAGGATTTAAGTAAACTTATAAAATGTCCAAACATATGTGAAGGTGCTTCTAAGTCTTAAGCTTTGGGATAAAACTTGAATTGACCCTAAATTACCATCATCTGCTGAGCATTCTCCAGCAGAAATTTCATCATCATCATCATCATCATCATCATCATCATCATCATCATCATCATCATCTATCAAGCTAATAGAATTCCTGACTGTATAAACGGAGACATAGAATCAGAACTGTATGAAGTATTAGTACCACTTTATAAAGCCTTAGTAAGGTCACACCTGGAATCCTGCATCCAGGTTTGGTCACCACATTACAAAAAAGATGTTGAGACTTTGGAAAAAGTGCAAAGAAGAGTAACTAAGATGATTAAGGGCCTGGAGACAAAAACATACGAAGAACAGTTTCAGGATTTGTGTTTGGCTAGTCTAGAGAAAAGAAGGAGGGGACATGATAGCAGTATTCCAGTATTTGAGAGGCTGCACCAAGAGGAGGGGGTCAATTTATTCTCCAAAGCATCAGAAGGTAGGATATGAAACAATGGATGGAAACTAATCAAGGAATTAAGGAGAAACTTGCTAACCATGAGGACAATTAACCAGTGGAACCGCTTGCCTTCAGAAGTTGTGGGTGCTCCATCATTGGAGGCTTTTAAGAAGACACTGGACAGTCACTTATCTGAAATATTATAGGTTTTCCTGCTAGAGCAGGAGGTTGGACTAGAAGACCTCCAAGGTCCCTTCCACCTCTATTCTGATTCATCATCATCATCTATCCTAACTATCATAATCAAATCTAGAACTTTCAAATGCTTTGATCTTTCCTTCTCAATGTGGAATTTTGGCAACATAGTTCTAGATCTGAAGAATATTTAAATTAATCTTTTAAACTTTTCCTCTTTTTAAAACTCCACTGAATGGAAATATTTTGATCCATATTGTGGCTTGTCAATGACTGAAGAGAGAGACTCAAATTAGAGCTTTGTAAATGTTACAGGAAGATCTTTTGTGCTGATGAAAAAAGGAGATGATTGTAATGCCAATGAAGTATAATTAGTAGTGTTAGTTTTGGTAGTATTATTTCTTATGTGCCTATAACTAGACGTAGTACAAAATGAGACATTCCGATTTCAAAAATTAATAAATATTTCACTACAATCCAATTTAAAATGACAACTAAAATATAGAATTCCCATAACCTGAATGAGCCATAATATTTGGTCTAGTGCAGGGGTCTGCAACCTTAAATACTCAAAGAGCCATTTGGACCCGTTTCCCACAGAAAAGAAAACACTGGGAGCCACAAAACCTGGGTGGGTGTGGCCAGCTCAATGTCACTCACTTCCACCAGTCACATGACCACCCCCCAGCCATGCCTACCCAGCCAGTCATTAGAGCAGAGAACCAGTTGTTAAAAAACACCGGGAACCATACAATACTTTTGACATCTCTCTCTTTCCCCTCCCTCCCTCCCTCCCTCTGTCCCATCTCCCTCTCTCTCTGTATCTCTCTATGTCTCTCCCCCCCCCTCTCTGTATCTCTCTGTCTCTGCCCTGACCGCTTCTCCATCCCCCGCTGTTGCCCTTACCTTCTCAGGCCAGGTGAGGAGTGACTGGGAGGGAAGGGTGAGGGGCGGGGCCAGCCAATGGTGGGATCACCTGATGGAGCCACAGCAGAGGGCCCAAAGAGCCACATGCAGCTCCGGAGCCGCAGGTTGCTGACCCCTGGTCTAGTGGTTAAGGCACTATGCTAGAAACCAGGAAATGGTGAGTTCTAGTCCTGGCTTAGACATGGAAACCAGCTGGATGGCTTTGCGCCAATGACCAGGAGACCCTGAGTTTTAGTTCTGCTTTAAGCATGAAAGCCAACTAGGTGATTTGGGGTCAGTCACTCTCTCTCAGCCCAACCCACCTCACCGGGTTGTTGTTGTGAGGAAAACAAGAGGAAGAAGAAATATGGTGTGGGTTCGCTGCCTTGAGTTATTTATATAAACAATAAAGACTGGATACAAACAAATTAAAAATTGGCAAGCTCCTCCAGAAAAGGAAGATTTTAGTGCCTTTTAAAATTCTGATCAATCAGCCTGGAGATGGAATTCTGATTAAAATTGACTCAAAAGGGAGAAAAACTCACAACTGTGATGCAGCTGTATTGGTGGGAGGAAGTACCTCTGAGCCCTGTCTAGAAAATTGGGTTGAATTAAAGTCTCTGCATGAGCTACAAACAGACTGAACAAACGATTAGGTGTTCCTGTCCTTGTACCATGATCCAATGAATCAATACCAGTAACTTAAATAGGTATCTTTAGAGAATATCAAGCCAATATATAGAATTCAACCAGCTTTGTATATCGAATAGGAAAGCAGGAGCAACTGGTTCACATCTTCATTATATCAACTTTACTATCTTTCCCTTTCTACAGAGAAACTGTATTAGCAGTAACTTTAACTTCCCGGAGGCTGATGGGAGGAGCTGCTGGCTGTGAATGGGGGAGACTGAGAGGGAGTACAGAGGACAAAGTTAGAGTGAAACTGCCTCCATTGCTTTTTTTTTTTAAATTTGATTTATATGCCGCCCTTCTCCGGAGACTCAGGGCAGCTTACAATGCGTTAAGCAATAGCCTTCATACTTTTGTATATTTATACAAAGTCAGCTTATTGCCCCCACAAACTGGGTCCTCATTTTACCTACCTTAGAAAGGATGGAAGGCTGAGTTAACCTTGAGCCTGGTGAGATTCAAATTTACAGTAATTGCAAACAGCTGATGTTAATCACAATGCTTTAGTCTGCTGAGCCACCAGGCCCTTATTTTAACATCCCAGAGGCTGGTGTAAAGAGCTGCTGGCTGTGGGGGGGGGGGACTGAGGGGGACTACAAAGGACAATCATTTGGCTGAAATGGTATAGGGTTTCCTGCCTAAGCAATGGGTTGGACTAGAAGACCTCCAAGGTCCCTTCCAACTATTCTATTCTATTCTATTCTATTCTATTCTATTCTATTCTATTCTATTCTATTCTATTCTATTCTATTCTATTCTATTCTATTCTATTCTATCATCAGAAGCATTCACAATAGCAATAGCATTATATAACATTATATAACATTATATAATGCCCCGTAGTTCTTTAGAGCACACTCTGGGCAATTTAGAATGTAGGAGCATTATTTGCATATTGATCCCAACAATCTGGGTTCTCGTTTTTCTAACCTTGGAAGGATGAAAAGCTGAGTCAAACATGAGACCCGTCAGGATCGAACTCTAGGCTGTGGGCAGAGTTTGCCTGCAATACTGCACTTTAACCACTGCACCACAAGGGCTCTTTTCATATCCATTGCTAGGTAGATTATATGCTTCTGGGAATGCCCTGTTATTGGGAGGAAATATGATTATAGTTTGGGTTCTTCGGCTCAATGAATTCTTCCATTAGCGCTGTTAAATGGAATACCATGTGCAACGAACACTAAGGATTCTTATTTTTGTGCATACCCTTTCAGGATGCTTTTATGCAAGCCGCCTGGAGTTGTGAAATTAGACAGGATATAAATTATGGAAATAAAAGCAAATACTGAATTCATAAATTAACATATACATCCCCTTCCTTGCATACATTTATCAGCTTCTTTCTATAAGATCAAACTCTTTGAATTCAGATCTATTGCATCCTTTCCCATTGCCTTTATTTCTCCTAAACCTTATTTTTCTTTCATTCCTTTCACTCGTTAATTCATGCTCTTTACCATTTATTGTACTTATGTTCCAGGCAAAATTGCTTAACGCATTGTAAGCCGCCCTGAGTCTCCGGAGAAGGGCGGCATATAAATCAAATTAAAAAAAAAAATCCTCTATATACCATGATCACCGATAGATGGACCCATAGATATTGATTTCTATCATCCATTATTGGGTGAGTCAATCAAAACTTTTATATAGAATGTTTAATAAGACAGCATTGCGCTTCGGAGGCAACAAGTCCAGCAACGCATACTTTGTACCCCTTTCTCTGACAAGATTAATCTCTTGATTGCAGACAAAAATGAAATCATTTTTGTCTGCAATCAAGATCAGAGGTGATATTCAGCCGGTTCGTATCGGTTCAGCTGAACTGCTAGTGGAGATCGCAGGTGGGCCCGCCCACACGCCCCGGCTCTATTCCATTCTATTTAGGCATGGTTTTGAGGTTGGCTGCAACACACAGAATGCACGCAAGTGACCAAAGCACATGCACAGAAAGCTGGGTGCATATGCGGAAGGTGCGGCAAACCAGTAGCAACAAAATGTGAAAAGCACCGCTGACCCAGATGTTTTGTATGTATGAGTCAAAACCCTTTCAAAGATCTGTACTAACAGAGTAAAATTTCAACCTTTTTCTTTTCGCTGGGCATAGATACGTGGCCATTATACAGGGGGCCTTGAAAACCACCTAATGTGTTGATATAACAATTCTGTTTAGCCTGAGAACAACTGGCTCCTGTTTTGCCATCTTCATTCCACCCAGATAGCGTCAATTCAATTATCACCCTTAGAAAGGATACAAATTATGTAAATAAAAGCAAATAATAATTTCATATGCATATGTTAAAATAATACATTCTAATGAAAAACTCATATTTATTTGTAAAGAAATAAAAACATCTCACTAATCTAATTAGGTTACATCTTGGAAGCTTTCCCAGCTACCTCTCTTGGCAGGAGAACAAAGAAAAAGTTTGAGAAGAAGAAAGGAATGTAGACATGCGTAGTAGTTACTGATAAGTGTTCTGGCAAGCTACCATAAGTCTGATAGTCCAAAAATAAGAGCTCAGCTGGTAAATACAAAAAAAGCAGTGACATTCCCTTCCTTGCATATATTTATCAGCGTCTTTCTATAAGATCAAACTACCAAACTGTTTGAATTCAGATTTTTCACATGGCGCATGCAGCAAGTTCTGCCTGACTAGGCTGACTAGGTGGCTCGGTGACTAAGACATTGAGCTTGTCGATCAGAAATGTTCAGCAGTTCAGTGGTTCGAATCCCTAGAACAGGTCTCCTGCGTGAGCAGGGGGTTGGACTAGATGATCCCCAAGGTCTCCTCCAACTCTGTTACTGTTACTGTTACTGCTAATTGTAAGAAATGTATCAGTCAGTTTTGATGGTGTTTGACCAGTATGCCATAAAAATACCCTATGCCTAGTTTAACCCCGCATATTCATGTAAGCAAGCTAGGCTTTTACATCTAAAAATTATCTTTCATCTCAAGTTGCTGTTGCCCACACCCCACCAACTACAACATGAAGGAAGTGCATTGTAGAAAGCTAGCACCCATCCCTTTCCTAGAAGAATGGAATATTTTGAGAAATATTAAGAAGACAGAATACTATATTTCCTTAAAGGAGAAACATGCCCTTGGAAAACATCCCCCACTTTTCTTAGTAGCTCCAGAGGAGTGGGCCAGCCTATCTACAAGACAAAAGACCTTCAGCTCCAGGCTGATGGGATTAAGACATGACTCTCCAGGACATAATAGGACTATTTAGCAGAAGACTCAGAGTTCACCACACTGCACAATCTCCTAAAGACATTGCATCAGCAGTCCAAACTTCAACCAATCTTAGCTCAAACAAACATGACCCCTACAGGGCCCCATGGGAGTCTGACAACAGGTAATAGAATACATGTTCTTGCACAGGAACAGGAAGCTGAAGTGCAAAGTCCAAGAGAAGGTATAAAAGCCCCCCCCCCCACAACTCAATGTGTTCTGCTGCACCAGGGAACCATGTGTTGGTGGTTCTGCTTCATCATTAAACCATCTTTCCAATCACCCTCCATGTTGCCAGTGTCTTTCTCCCGGCTTGGAACTGAACCAAATGGATATTTCTTCCAAGAGCACCATCACATACTTAGGATACTCCAGTGGTGGGTTCAGGGGTGGATTCTAATTTTTTTTACTACTGGTTCTGTGGGCGTAGTTTATTTTGTGGGTATGGCTTGGAGGTCATGTGACTGGGTGGGTGTGGCTACCTGGTCATGTGACCGGGTGGCCATGGCTATGTGTATAGGAACTACTCAGAGGGCTGAAAAAAGTCATTTCTGACAGGTCCTCGCACTTTTGACTGGTCCTCACACTATGACCATCCTCACATTTATGCCCTGCAGCATTCTTAACAACCATGTCACTCATTTCACAACTGCTTCTCTTCACCATGGTGACAAGAAATTTGCTTGTTAAAAGAAATCTCCTTTTGTTTTTTCCCACTTTACAGGGTTAATCCTATAAGGATTAATTACAACATTTGGTGTTATTTCCTAGCCAAATCTTTATTACAGAAACTGCCTCTCCGGCAGTATGCCTAGACTTACTGTCACTTCCAGTTCCGAAGGCTATATTTTTGCTTGACTTTCTTAAAGGGGAAGGGTTGTTTTAAGCTTTTTATACCGCTGTTGGGAGGAAATACTCCCCTGTTGGAGTTCTTCCAGCCAGGGTGCAATCATCAGCACTTTGAAGAAATAATTGAATCCTTTTGTGCATATGGACTACTCAGAGGGCTGAAAAAGTTATTTTTGACTGGTCCTTGCACTTTTGACCAGTCCTCAAACTTAAGACTGTCCTCACATTTTACGTTTTTCACCCTATCTTGTCACTATGGTGAAGAGAAGCAGTTGTGAAATGAGTGACACGATTGTTAAGAATGCTACAATAGGCATAAATGATGACCAGTCATAAGTGTGAAGACCAGTCAAAAGTGCAAAACCTATCAGAAATGACTTTTTTCAGCCCTCTGAGTAGTCCCTATACACATAGCCATGGCCACCCAGTCACATGACCAGTTAGACATGGCCACCCAGTCACATGACCTCCAAGCCACACCCAAAAAATAAGCCACACCCACAGAATCGGTAGTAAAAAAAATTAGAACCCACCCCTGGGATATCACCATATATAATGACTTCATTTTAATTCAGATAAAGCAAATTAAAAAGGTACAACACTCCTGTCCTGATTTTAAAAGTAGAACTAACTGAACTACTGAACCACTCCCTTTAAGGAGTCATGTCTTAACTTAATGCAAAATGTAGCATTGCAGCAAAAAAGAAGAAATCTAAGGAAGATATAATCAAAGAAACAGTTGGTTGCCTCTCTCATTCTCTCCCTCACTATATGCATATGTATGCCCTTGATGTGTTCTCAAATTTCTATGTCAGCCTAGGTTTGATTGCCAATCCTGTTTGATCATGTGTTCCTCTCTGAGATGAAGATCCATCAAGAAAACCTGGAAGTGATTCTGTGTCTAACTTCACCCCGAGATCCAAATCTAGCTGCACTATTGCAAGCAGACATTATGTATAAAAATTTCCCTGCTATCAAGGAAGGATATATTTACCTCAAGGGTAGATTTATTCCAGCTCTTCACAGGGACTGGAGCTAAAACATATAAAGAACAGTTGCTGGAATTGGGTATGTCTAGTTTAATGAAAAGAAAAACTTTGAGTGACATGATAGCAATATCATGTAGATTTCAATATCTGAGGGGCTGCCACAAAGAAGAGGGAGTCAAGCTATTCTCCAGAGCATCTGAGGGAAGGATAAGAAGCAATGGGTGGAAACTCATCAAGGAGAGAAGGAACTTTTAAAAGTTCCTTGTATTCTTTTTTAATTGGCTTTTGGGCGCTTGGGTAGGGGGTGGAGTTATGATACCTGGAGGGTGGTAGGGGGACCCCCCCAGGTTGTTGGGGGGACCCCCCCAGGTTGTTGGCAGTCCTGGCCAGAGGAAGGTCATGGCGGGGTTGGAGTGGAAGTGGGGCCCCCGGGGACTCCGGGTGTGGCGGGGGGAAGAGCTACAATTGCTGTTGCAATGGGGAATGGCCACAGTGGGATGAAGGGGAGGCGGTGTTGGCGGTCGGGAGTGCGCCCCTGTGTTTTGCATGTGATGGACCGCTCCGGACCCCTGGATACCTCCTGCTTCCCTGGGTCTCAGAGAGAGGGTCTCTGGGCTTAGGCTGATCTACTTTAATGCCAGGTCCATGTTTTAACAAGGCTCCCCTCATCAGCGAACTGATCGAGGAGGAAAACTCAGACCTGGTTTGCATTACGGAAACCTGGCTGGGCTCAGAGGGAGGGGTCCTCTGAACGATAAGGTTTTCGGGTGCTACATCAGCCGAGGGCCCAGGGAAGGGGTGGGGGATTGGCGGTTTTTATTAGGGAGACCCATGGTCCGCGGGATGTCACTGCTCCTCAGATAGATGGCTGTAAGTCCCTTCTCATGAAGTGGAAACCACAAGGTCAGTTGGCCCTGTTGACTATGTACCTATATCCCAGCTATGTATCAACAGCCCTGCCCGGGCTGCTAAATGCCATATCGGGATATATGGCAGCCATGGACCTGACCCAGATAATACAGGCCCCGACTCATGTTGGGGGACACACACCTGATCTGGTTTTTATCTCGGAGCGGTGGCATAGTGAGCTCAGTGGGAGTATGCCAGTTATCCAACCCCTGTCATGGACTGATCACTATTTCCTTACACCAGGCTTCCATTTTGCTGTCCCCTTCCACTGGGAGGCGGAACTGACCATCTGGTTCCATCCCAGGTGCCTGATGAACCCTGAGCAATTCTAGGGGAGTTTGGGACTATCCCTCTCTCTCTTTCCCACGCCCCAGTTGAGATTATGGTGGATGCCTAGGAAGAGGCGGCTGCCGGGGCTCTCAACCGGGTCATGCCTTTGCAATCTGATCTGACGCAGATCTGGTTGGCCCCTTGGTTTACTGAGGAGTTCCGGGAGATGAAGCATCGGAGGAGAGGTCTGGAGAGCTGTTGGAGATCCAGTCATTCCGAATCTGACCGAGCAGAGCTGAGATCTTTTATTCAATCCTATCTGGTAGCGATGAAGGCGGCGAAGCATGCTCACTTCTCCACCCTAATTGCATCCATAGATATGTCTGGCCACCCTATTTAGTGTATCCCACTCCCTTTTGAATCAGGGAGCGGGGAGGGGGACCCTGCGAGGGGGCGGGCTGAGGAATTTAGTAAATATCTGCAGGATAAGATCGTTCAGATTGGGGAGGGGGTGGACTCCGACTGGGCGGGGTCGGTCAGCGAGAGGACAATGGGTCTGGTGATTTGGGAAGAGTTTGATCCTGTTATTCCTGAGGAATTGGACAGGATCATGGGGAAGCTGAGCGCCACCACATGTGTGCTGGACCCGTGTCCCTCCTGACTTGTTTATTCGGCCCGGGAGGTTACATGTGGCTGGATCCAGCCACTGATTACCGGTTCTTTGGGTGAGAGGCACTTTCCGGCTGCCTTGAAGGAGGCAGTAGTGAGACCCCTCCTCAAGAAGCCTACCCTGGATCCGGCTACTTTGAATAACTTTTGTCCTGTCTTCAACTTTTGCTTTATGGCGAAGGTTGTTGAGAATGTGGTGGCACATCAGCTCCCATTGTTCCTGGATGAAACATTATATCTGGACCCATACCAGTTGGGTTTCAGGCCCGACTACACACGGAGACGGCATTGGTCGCGCTGGTGGATGACTTCTGGAGGGCTTGGGAGAAGAGATATTCCTCTGTCCTGGTCCTATTAGACCTTTCGGCGGCTTTTGATGCCATTGACCATGGTATCTTACTGCGGCACCTTGAGGGGTTGGGAGTGGGAGGCACTGTTCTTCGCTGGTTCACCTCCTAGCTCTTGGGGCATGAGCAAGCATTGTTGGCAGGGGGACAGAAGTTGGCCTCAAGGTCCCTCACATGTGGGGTAGCTCAGGGGTCGGTCCTGAGGTACCCCACATGTGGGTTAATACCCCATATTTATTTATTAATAAATAAATAAAAAATAAACATACTAAGGAGAAATTTCCTGACAGAATAATTAATCAGTGGGACAACTTGCCTCCAGAAGTTGTGAATGCTCCAACACTGGATGTTGGAGTAAGAAGATGTTGGATAACCATTTATCTGAAGTGGTGTATGTTTCCTGCCTAAGCAGGGGGTTGGACCTCCAAGGTTCCTTCCAACTCTGTTATTCTATTCTATTCTATTCTATTCTATTCTATTCTATTCTATTCTATTCTATTCTATTCTATTCTATTCTATTCTATTCTATTCTATTCTATTCTATTCTATTCTATTCTACTCTGCCATGGCTACCAATACACCTCTCAGAATTACAGCAACTTCTGGGAGAAGAGACATTCATTTCCTGTGCACAACCCAATCAGGTTCTTAGAGGCAGCTCCTGTTTTTATCATCAGACAGGATTCTATGAACAAGTTTGGAATTAATGAGGAAAACTTTTGAAATATTAAAACCTTCATTGATAAAAGCCATGATTTGAACAAAACCAGAGCCTGCCTTTAAAAACTGCCATGGGTGTGCAGCAGCACAGCACACGGCCATTTGGGTACAACTGCAAATATTACTCAAGTGGCACTTAGAGGAAACAAGAATATATTGATTAATTGATGGAATCCTTGCTGCTCAGATACTCCGAAGTTAATTATGAAAGGGCAACATGAAGGGAAAGGAATTCTTCAAAGGAATTTGTTCTTTTGCCCAACAAAAACCAGGAAAGGGATAGACAGATGGGAGGGAGGGAGCCCACACATCTGGATGAAATGCAGCTATGAGAATATATAGAAAGGAAATCTGAATAGAAATTTTTCACTAAATCGTATATCAGGAATTTGGGGGACGGATGGACACTGATCCAGTTATGGTGGAGTGCAAAAATCAAGAACAGAAGAACAGAGTTAGAAGAGAATTTGGAGGTCTTCTAGTGCAACCTCCTGCTTAAACAGGAGTCCAGGGGTGTCCTATACCCCTATATCAGGGGTGTCAAACTCAAGGCCTGGGGACTGGATCTGGCACATGGAGTACTTAGATCTGGCCCATGGGAATGTCCTGGAAACAGCAAAGGACCAGCCTACGGTGCTTCTGCCAGTGAAAACAGAGATTGGGAGTGTCACTGCGTTTTTGTAATTACCAGCAGAGCTCTTATTTCTGGACTCTCAGAATTACTGTAGCTTGCCAAGTTCTTATCAGTATCTACTGGGCATGTCTACATTCCTTTATCTTCTTCTCTAAAAACTTTTCTTTGTTCTCCAGCCAGGGAAGGTCAAACTGGGATCTTTGCCAAAATGTAATTACTTTAGATAGTAAGGTGTTTTATTTTCTTTACAATAAATATGAGTTTAATTAGAAAATGTATTTCGATTTGTTTTTCAAAGTATACACAAGGAGAACCCCACAATCCGACTCTAATTGAGGGCAATTACCCCACACAAGGTAACGGAGCTGACTGCCACTCTGACAGGGAGGGCCGCACGCAGCCCTCCTGCACTCTATTTTCACTGGCAAAGAATTGCAGGAGGCCATGGCAGCCAAAAATGGAGCTTGGGAGCCCGTTTTCACTGGCAGAGCACTTGGGCCACCACAGGCACCTCTGACACAAGTGACGTTGAGCTGGCCATGCCTATCCTGGCCATGCCTACCCTGGTTCCCCAAGGTCAAACACAACCCCGATGCGGCACTCAATGAAATTGAGTTTGACACCACTGCCCTATACCATTCCAGATAAGTAGCTCTCCAGTCCAGTGGTGGGTTTCAAAATTTTTTACTACTGGTTTTGTGGGTGTGGCATGGCTTGGTGGGTGTGGCTTGGTGGGTGTGGCAGGGGGAGGATACTTTAAAATCTCCATTCCATCCCCAATCTAGGAGAAGGTTACTGCAAAATCCCCATTTCCTCCCAATCAGCTGGGATTTGGGAAGCAGAGAATAGATGGGGGCAGGGTCAGTCAGAATTTTAATAGGTTTCAGTTAAAATGCAGTTAGAATTTTAATAGGTTCTCTGAACTACTCAAAATTTCTGCTACCGGTTCTTCAGAACTGGTCAGAACCTGCTGAAACCCACCTCTGGTCCAGTCTCTTCTTAAAAGCCTCCAGTGATGAAGCATTGGAGGCAAGTTGTTCTACTGGTTAATTGTTCTCACTGTTAGGAAATGTCTTCTTAGTTTTAGGTTGCTTCTCCCTTTGATTAGTTTCCATTCATTGTTTCTTGTATTGCCTTTAGATGCTTCTTGGATGAGAAGTGAAACATCTTCAAAGAGGAAAAAAACTAAAAACGAAGAAAGTCCAGCTGCCTTTTGAAAAAGCATCATTACTTGGATGACTGAGAATCTCTGAAGACCAGTGCTTCTCAACCTTGGTAGCTTGAAGATGGGTGGACTTCAGCTCCCAGAATCCCCCAGCCAGTGCTGCTGGCTGGGGGATTCTGGGAGTTGAAGTCCACCCATCTTCAAGCTACCAAGGTTGAGAAACACTGCTATAGATGTTCATCTTCTTTCTATCAAGTTTGGAAGAATTGCTTAACCACTTAGCACCAATAGGGCTTGTGCATGAAATAACTTATACATTGACTCTAACGAGGAAGATCCCTGATTCACTTAAATAGTATTTGGCAGATGAATGGAACCATTATTCCAAAAAAGTTACAAGAGGTAATGCATCTTTTCATTTAGGGGGAGAAAAAAAAAGTCTTTTAGAACAAAACAGTCTCAGCAAACCAGTATTATCAATTCTTGGCTGGGGAAATTGTCCTGGTCACAAATTGGAGATGATGGTATCCTCGGTCCCATTCCGTTTACAGAGATTGGTACCGCAGAACAAGTAACTCTGTAGAAATGGTCTTGCGTTGGATTAAATAGTCCTATCCAGTGGTGAAATTCAATTTTTTTTACCAGTTCTATGGGTGTGGCTTGGTGGGCATGGTGTGGCTTGGTGGACGTGGCTTAGTGAGCATGGCAGGAAAAGGATACTGCAAAATCTCCATTCTCACCCCACCCATTCCCAGCCAGAGGTGGTATTATGCCGATTCTCTGAACTACTCAAATTTTCTGCTATTGGTTCTCCAGAACCTGTCAGAACCTGCTGGATTTCACCCCTGGTCCTATCCAAAGGAAGCATTTATGCATAGAGAAACTTCTCTTTGCTGAGATTCACTAATGATTCATTAGTAACATTATTAATCATATATATATATATATTTTCCCTGAAAGATCCCTGGTGAATATTACCAGAGCTCATGCAACATATCACTGAAGCAACTTCTTGTGAATTCTTTGCACTGAGAAAAGTTAAGCGGCTTCCAGAAATTATGGGACTGACAATAGACTTGCCTCCAATTCCCTGAACATTGACAGCTCCATTTAATTGGTTAAACAAATGATCAAGCAGGACCCTAAAATCAAGAAAATATAGGTTGCTCACTGTGAAGAAAATACATTTGTCTTGAATGTAATAGTGTGATTGACTAAGATAAAGTATTAATTACGGGCCTGTTTAACTTTGGGGGGAAATGCTTGGGTTGCCAAAAGCCTTTATTTCTCTTAAATTGTTCCTTTCTTCATTGTTGTATTCCCCCCCCCCCCCCCCTCAGCTTACCCTTTCAAGACAGCTGCTAGTTTGCATGTAAGTCTGAATAAAAAGCTGCCAGTTTAGCTGTCTGGCAATGCCCTGTGTGACACTTCTCCGCTTTGAGTTAAATGACATTTGTCACACTTAAGCGCAAACAATTATTAACAATTTTCATTTCATTAGGAGCACTACAATGAAATGTCAACAACTTTTTAAAAATGCAGCAGGAGTGTACAAATTAATTTTGATTTTCAGAAGTGTAATTATTTTTGTAAGTACCAGACTGTGTAATCATTTTGGGTGCTATTACTCGTTCAATCAATTATCCTGAGATATACTTATCTGGTCTCAAACATGATTTCCTACTGTCACCTGTTTGTGGGAATTTATGGTTTTTTTTTAATAGAAGAACATTAGAAATCAGTTTTTGCGTGATCCATATGTTGTAGTAAAGAAGGGAGGAGAAAAACAAAAAGACTCAATAACCCTCTACTCTGCTTTTATATAACAACTTGAGCTTTGTAAAATAAATACATTGTAGATTTTTAAAAGTCCAGCTTTGCAAATTCCTGGGTGTGTCATATACCCAGAAATATTAAACAATGTGGTATGTAAATCAGCTGGACTCCTTTCAGATTTAGCAACTGACATTTTTCAAACCCATAATTCAGTCTGCTTTTCATGCTTTCAATTTCAGAGGCAACATAATACGATCAACCACTTGGAGATTTGCGATTCAGGTTAGAAAATGTTTTGACCATAGTATATAATGGAGAAATATCAAAATGTCTGCAGCTGCTTCATTATTTGGGCTGAACTAAATAGAAAATATGCTAGATCTTAAAATACTTTAAAGACGTTTATTGTATTTAAAAAAAAAATGTTTCCCCATAAATCTGTTATGACAGATGGATGGAGGAAGAAAGAACAGTTTAGAATTTCCAAATTGTTTAACAAAGGGTCTCCAGATAAATTGTGTTAAACCAATGCAAAATAAAAACTTGCAAAAACTGATTTTAAAAAAGTAAGATCTTATTTTACATATCATTCCCTTGGAGACAAACCTCCAAACTGAATTGATTTTCAGAATCAAACCACTTTGTGTGTGCTTGTTTCAGAATGGATAAGTATTTAGGAAAGGGATCAATCATCAGTAGGATGGTAGGCTGCATGGGATTGGGCAAATAAGCAGTAAAACAGAATTACTTGTTCTGCGCCGAACTATTATGGAAATCCATTCTAGGTTCTCTGCTATTAGTTCTGCTTGATCAACCAAATGTCTGAATTCTCACTAAATTGTCTCAATATGCATAATGCATTGCCCCATAAACTGAACAGATTTGGTTCACACAAAACATTAAGTCACAAAACAATCAACAACCCTAATTACTTTAAAATGTAGACCATATTTTTATAGCTAATAAATTAATCGTAGCATGTTGTGTGACTGTATCTGCTCATTGCTAAACTAAACGTAATCTTGTTACATTAGTTTCTGATATAGAACGGTCAATGCAGTAGATTTTAACTGAAAGTTAGCGAGGGGGAGAAACACAAACTCCTAACACCAAAGGACTGTTCAATAATAGAGTAAGTTGCCCAGAAAAATGGTGGAATTCCTTTCATTGCATCATTTGCAATGTCTTTGCTGTCTTTCATTAAGACAGCAAAGGCAAAGACTAGACAGCCATTTCTTAAAGGATGCTTTCATTTTGATTAAAAGAGTTGGATTTGGATTAAAAGGATTGGTGTACTGTAAATGGACTCTTGTATGACTTCAGCTGACTTCGCAATATTACTTTACATAGCAAGACATATAGAATAGAATAGAATAGCAGAGTTGGAAGGGACCTTGGAGGTCTTCTAGTCCAACCCCCTGCTTAGGCAGGAAACCGTACGCCACTTCAAAGAAATTGTTATCCAACATCTTCTTGAAAACTTCCAGTGTTGGAGCATTCACAACTTCCGGAAGCAAGTTGTTCCACTGATTAATTAGTCCTCACTAATTAATTGTTCCACTAATTAATTGTCAGTAAATTTCTCCTTAGTTCTAGATTGCTTCTCTCTTTGATTAGTTTCCACCCATTGCTTCTTGTCCTGCCCTCAGGGGCTTTGGAGAATAGCTTGACTCCTTCTTTTTTGTGGCAGTCCCTGAGATATTGAAGACTGCTATCATGTCTCCCCTAGTCCTTCTTTTCATTAAATTAGACATATCCAGTTCCTGCAACTGTTCTTTGTATGTTTTAGACTCCAGTCACCTAATCATCTTTGTTGCTCGTCTCTGCACTTTTTCTAGAGTTTCAACATCTTTTTTATCTCGTGGTAACAAAAACTGGATACAATATTCCAAGTACTATAATGCCTTACTAATGCATTATAAAGTGGCATTAACACTTCTATCCCTCTGTTTATGCAGCCTAGAACTGTGTTGGCTTTTTTGGCAGCTGCTGCACACTGCTGGCTCTTAAATATAATAGACAACCTCTTTAAATGGTTGTCCATTATATATGCAGATTTATTTATTATTCAGTCATTGTGTAGTCTTAACACCTTCAAGGCTGTGTGCACCATCAAGTGAAATCCCCATGGTCATTTTAAAAAACTGTTTTAACACTGCAGATATTGAGTAAAAAGTGCCAGCATAGGCACATACATTGAAACAAATATTAACATATTGGAAAAGACAAAAATTAACAAGAAAGAGAATGTCAAGTTTTCCTAGAGGCTTTATCTCCAACCATAATATAAATTCTCTTTTAAGGAACAAAAGACTCAACATGTGACTGGCAAAACAAGGAGAAAGTTTGCTTTATTATGCTTTACTGAAACAACCATGTTAGTTGGAAAGATGCTTACAGGGTCATCTCTTTATTTAAGCTAGACCTGAATTGCAGGTTGTCCTTGGAATCTGCAGAGATTCTCAGTCAACCAGGTCATGGTTGTCCCATAGATGCTTTTTCAGAAGGCAACTGGACTTTCTTGTTTTTTTCTTTTGAAGATGTTGTCTTCAGTGCCCTGGATGACTGAGAATCTCTACAGACTTTTAGCTACAGAATTTGGGATGAACACCCTTTGAATGATGTGGGAGTAGGAATGGATTTCCAGTTTGGAAAAAAAAATGGCAGACTACAGGAACCATTGGCACTACTCAGGTGACCCTGAGGACACAGATAAACCTCCAAGTGCTTCAGTTACCCTCTATTTATTTATTTAGCGTATGGCTGGTCACATACAGTATTAAAACACTTCATTTTTACAGATTAAAAACAATTAAAATAATAAAAAAGCAGTAAGAAAACCTAAAAGGAAAACAGAAATAACATTTCAAAGTTTAATGTCGAGTTTGGAGATCCAGTCAGTAGCTGCCGTTGTTACGCAGAGGAAGTCCCTAGAATCTCCTGGATACCTTCTGTTAGGGCATTCCCTCACTATATGCTGGATAGTCTGTCGAGGGGCCCCGCAATCACATTGTGCTGAAGGTGTCTTTCCCCATTTATACAGGGAGTCAGCACACACCCCATGAGTTGTTCTAATTCTATTGTATGTCACCCATATGTGACGGGGTAGGCTAAATCCTGGAGGTATACTACTAGGACTGATATGCTCGGAGACATCTTGTGGGGAACAGCTACTCCACGCCTCCATCCACTTTTGTGTGGTGTTCTGATGATCGGCCATCAATTTACGTGCTGTCAAGATTACCCTCTAAAAGGATGCAAATGACCAGCTGTCTGCAAGGAATATAAATCCTTCCATTCCCCACTATCCTGTGAGAGGTGAAGAAGCTTCTCGGATGAGAAATGAAACATCTTAAAAAAAAAGAGAGAAAAGAAAAAACAAGAAAGTCCAGGTGCCTTCTGAAAAAGTACCTTTGGGACAGATAGCCCTTGGTTAATGACCACTCGTTCAGCAATCATGTAAAGTTATGACTGTGCTGAACAGGGGTGGGTTCCACTTACCTTCACTACCGGTTTGCAATGGGAGCACATGCACGTGTGCTTCTGCCCATGATGACATAGTGATGGGCGGGCGGAGCCTCCCACAGGTTTTACTACCAGTTCTATAGAACCAGACCGAACCTGGAGCAACCCACCACTGGTGCTGAACAAGAAGACTTATGACCAACACTCAGAGTTGCGGCCATCACAGCATCCCTGCAATCGCATGATTGAAATTTGGACACTTGGTAACTGGCTCACAATTGCCATGGTAACAGTGTCCCACAGCCACGTGGGGCCACTTCAACCTTCACTGTTAGCTTCTAACCAAGCAAAATCAATGGGGAAACTGGCAGATGGTTGCAAATGGCAATCAGGTGACATTGTACTTAACAACCACATGGGACTGACTTAGTGATCAGAACTGGAGCTGCCGCCTCTGCCATTGTGAATCGCTGTGAACATGGGATGTTGCAGTTTAAGCTGCATCACTTGGAGGTTAGTGAAGCAGAAATCATTGGTTCCTAGGCTCAAGGGAATACAAAACACATCTCAATTGCCTTGTAAGGCTATCAAGACATCAAACAAGTATCCATTAACAAGAAACCAACCAAGTTTCCATTAAAGCTAGGCCAGGTGAGTAAACAAAGCTGCCCTCCAACCTTTGTTAGGCCATGAAGAATTTTGGTGCAATTATTTTAGTATCTTGCTTATGCTTACTACTTCTGGGGGGTTTAGTTTTCATTTACTGTCTCTTGTATCCATTAATGACTTCTGGTAACTAGACCTCCCTCTACATGTAGGAAATAAAGGCTTGAATTTTCGCTCTGGAATAGAGAGACCGAGATGATAGAGATAATAGAGATGGGGATGATGGAGATGGAGTTAGAAATAGAACTGATAGAGATGGAGATAATGGAACCAGAGATGGGTGGAGAGAGATAGAAAGAGATAGAGACAGAATCCCTATAGATTTTATTCTGCTAGTTGTTGCTGATTCTAAAGGGCAGTGCTCTTCTCTGTTTCAAGGCCATTGAGCCAGTGCTTTCCAAAGACATTTCTGCAGTCATGTGACCAGCATAACAACATGGAGTGCTGCTACCTTCCCATTATAGTAGTACTTATTTATCTACTTGCATTTGCATGCTTTCAAACTGCTAGTTTGGTAGGTAACTGGGGTGAGAACAGATAGGTTATATGTGAGACTTCAGTGTTTTCTGTAATACAAGTTCTAGTCTAGCCAAGTCAGATCTGGAAGCCTTTTGCAGGTCAAGCTGAAAAACTGAACTAAGATTAAGTGTCTGTACAGTTACAATTTAATACTGAGTTCTGGTGTGAAGCCCCAATATATATAACCTCAGATCCATGGGACCTACAGAAATTTCTTGTGAACTCACTCAATGCAGTCCAATAATGTAGAAATTAGAGAAGAATATAGATCCCTTCCATAATTACACAAGCCTCTAACATTTGCATGGAAGAAAACTAAGGCATTCTTGCCATCCATTTCCCTTATTTGAAGATTGAAAATTGATTAACAGCCCTCACATTTCTACAACATTCCCTGAACCAGTTAATAGACTAAAGATTAATGAAGCAAAAGACTAATTAATTAATTGAGATATCTACGGTAGGAAAAGTGACAAGTGTTCGTAATATAGCTTTACCTAACATCTGTACCTTTACTGGCTCATTTGACCATCATTTCTACCAGAATCAAGAGGTGAGCAGCTCATTGATCAGGTTTCACCCAAACAAGCCAAACAAGCTATTTAGGTATGTCCATGAGAAATTCAAGAACTTAAAAGCAGAAATGTTTGCAGAAGAAAGTTGAGGACATGCCCGAAAGAATATAAGCAACTGATGTGGTTTCAAGAGCAAGTCCTTGTTCAAATCCAATTGCATTTATTTTCTTTTCCCATCCTATATACCAAAATCCCCATCCTCATCTTTTCCAAGATCTGGCCTGTATCTATCTGTCCTTTCTTTCTTCAGTGAGCAGATCTGGATTTTTCTTGTTTGTCACAGAGTTCTCAGAGCCTGCTTGATCGATCGCACAATCCTGGATGCCACT
Organism: Masticophis lateralis; assembly: GCA_030761175.1. NCBI lineage: Eukaryota > Metazoa > Chordata > Lepidosauria > Squamata > Colubridae > Masticophis > Masticophis lateralis. The sequence continues at coordinate 201,396,101 of JAUDYJ010000003.1, forward strand.
CTGATCATTTTGCTGAAAATCGCATGTTGTCCTAATAAAAGTGTTCTATGTTTAATTTAATATTGAAATACATTATTTGGGGATTTTCTAGCTTTTTTGGGGGGGAGAACGGTTGTTAGAAAGAGGGTTTTTTTTAAAAAAAAACTGCCAGTTTGGTGTGATATCTCTACACATATTTCCTTGGCTTGGTTGAAGAGAAGAGAAGAGGAGAGGAGAGGAGAGGAGAGGAGAGGAGAGGAGAGGAGAGGAGAAGAGAAGAGAAGAGAAGAGAAGAGAAGAGAAGAGAAGAGAAGAGAAGAGAAGAGAAGAGAAGAGAAGAGAAGAGAAGAGAAGAGACAAGAGACACAGAGAGAGGGAGAGAGAGGGAGAGAGAGGGAGAGAGAGAGAGACAGAGACACACAGAGAGAAACACCTGAAGTGTTATTCTCTACCAGAGAAAAAAGCTGTGTATCCTGAAGACTAATTAACCATAGGCTAATGTCATGATGATGCAAACTTATTCCAACTTTTGGTTGGAACCAATTGCTTGCATCTCAAATTCTCTTGTATGAATGTACTATCTTTTAACTTACAAGACCATTTTCTGCCACCGGTAGCCTCCCACCGACCAGTACGCTCCCATAGAGAGGGCCTCCTCAGGGTGCCATCAGCCAGACAATGCCGGCTGGCGGCCCCCAGGGGAAGAGCACCTCTGTGGGGGCACCTACCCTCTGGAACGAGTTGTCCCCGGAGATACGGCGGATCCCTGACCTACACTTTCTGAACTGCCCTAAAGATGTTTTTGTTTCATCAAGCCGGGCTGGCCTGACCTACTCTTTTAAAAAACTGTTTTAACTCAACTACTAAAATTATGGGTTTTAATATAGGGCTTTTAACTATGGGCCAAATTGATTTAATTGGATTTTAATACTGTTTTAAATTTTGTATTTTTGTATTTTATTTGCTGGCTGTCCACCGCCCTGAGTCCTTCGGGAGAAGGGTGGTATATAAATATAATAAACATAACATAACTTCCCCTTGTTCTTTCTATTCTATGTCAATCCATATGTCCTCTGATCTTCGGAATATTTTCAAATTTTTCCAACAGTTTTGGAAAATTTTGGAAAATGTACATAGACTTCTGCAAAGCCTTTGATTCAGTGGTACACGACAAATTACCCCTGTGGGCTGTGCAGTGGCTCAGCGGTTAAGATGCTGGGCTTGTCCACTGGAAAGCTGGCAGCCCAGGTTCGAAACCTGAGCACCACACAACAGGGTGAGTTCCCATTCTCAGCCCAGCTCTTGCCAACCTAGCAGTCTGAAAGGATGCAAATTTGAATAGATAAATAGGTACCACTTTGGTGGGAAGGTAATAGTGGTCTGTGATGTCATACCAGCAACATGAGGATTGAAATGTCTTCAGACAGTGCTGGCTCAATGGCCTTGAAACAGAGGTGAGCACCGCCTATAGTTGGCAACGACTAGTGGAGAAAAATCTGCAGGGACTCTTTACCCTTACTTTACTCCACTGTAGTTACATGGCTGCATTTTGGGCACTTGTCAACTGGTTTGCCTTTAGGACTCATGAAATGAAAACTGTGGTTATAAACTCATTCTTCTGAATGGGGTGATTTTGTTAGAGACTGCAAAAAAAAAAAAAAAAAAAAAAAAAAAAGTCAGGAACTGGCCAAAAATTGTGCAATCATAATCATGGAACCCGTGCAACATTTTTGGCCAGTTTCTGACATTTTTTTTGTTTGCAGTCTCTAACAAAATCACCCCATTCAGAAGAATGGCATTTATAACCACAGTTTTCACTTCATCAATACAAGAGATTGGACTGCCATTTGTCAGAAATGGTGTAGGGTCTCCTGCTTGGGCAGGGTGGGGGTGGGGGTTGGACTAGATGACCTACAAGGTCCTTTCCAACACTGTTAATCTGTAAAATTCACTTAACAACTGCCTCTAAAAATGTTGTAAAATTGGGTCTAGTCGTGCGGGTGCCTTGATTTACAATTGTAATGAATTACAACTGGAAATCTCACCCCAATTGTGATTGTAAATTTTATTTTTATTTGTTTATTTGTTTCAATTTTTATACCGCCCTTCTCCCAGAGAACTCAGGGAAGTGTACAGCCAACAATAAAACATACTCATATACAAAATTTAAAAACAGTTTAAAAACATATTAAATAATTTGGCCCCATGTATTAAAAATAAACTGACAGTTAAAATTCGTGTTCAGGCCATCCCGGCTTATTGGAATAAAAACATCTTGAGGGCACGGCAAAAGGTGCATAGGTCAGGGATCATCCGTATCTCTGGGGGCAAATCGTTCCAGAGGGCAGATGCCCCCACCGAGAAGGCTCTCCCCCTGGGGGTCGCCAGTCGACATTGTTTGACTGACAGCACCCTGAGGAGTCCCTCTCTGTGGGAACGTATTGGCTGGTGGGAGGCTATCGGTAGCAGAAGGCGATCTCATAATACCCAGATCCTAAGCCATGGAGCGCTTTAAAGGTGGTCACCAACACCTTGAATCGCACCCGGAAGACCACCGGGAGCCAGTGCAGTTCATGCAGGAGAGGTATTACATGGGTGCATTGTGTCGCTCCCATAATCACCCGCGTGGCTGCATTCTGGACCAGTTGGAGCCTCCGAGTGCTCTTCAAGGGGAGCCCCATGTAGAGAGCATTACAGTAGTCCAGACGGGTGGTGACGAGGGCATGACTGACCGTGCACAAGGAGTCCCAGTCCAGAAAGGGGCGTAACTGGTGAATCAGATGAACCTGATAAAACGCCCCCCTGGCCACGGCCGTCACATGATCTTCAAGAGACAGCCGCGCATCCAGGAGGACACCCAAGTTGCGAGCCCTTTCTGTGGGGGACAAAATCTTACTCCTAATAGTCAGCGATATAACCAGCTGGCTATACTGGGACGCCGGGAACCACAGCCACTTGGTACTTGTAATTGAATACAACCTGTAGCAGAAAACCTTTCTGCTTCTTCTTGTTGAAGCTATATGTTGTGTACAAGGATGTGTATATATATATATATATATATATATATATATATATATATATATATATATATATATATATATATATATATATATATATATATATATATGTCTGGCTTTTGGCTTGCAAATCTTTTTGTGTGTTGTTGCTGAAGGCATATTGGAATTGGCATAGTGGACTTAAGGATAATTAGCTTCTCCATACAAGGCCAAAAGTGTTGAAGTTTATCCAGCAAGAGAGCTTTGCCAAACATTCATTTTGAGCAGGAATCTCCAACTGGCTTGCATTTCAGATACCATATGCTTGAGATACTTTATGCAGCTTCAAACTGCTTGTCTCTACTACTGCTGTCTGGCCAAGGGCTAGCTGGTTATGAGAAGCTGACTTCCCTCTTATGTTGAATCACACTTGTGAGCCTTCCATAAAGTAATGCAGGATTGGGTCCCATCTCTTATGCACAGGTTACAGAATGAGCATCTGCTGATGCAAAAATAAATAATGCAAAATAATTTTGAGACAAACATAGAAAAACCATGGTAATCATTATTGGCCTTCTGGACCAAAATAGGTGACAGATATGCTGAAAGTATGTGTTGCCTTAAATCACAAATACAGATATGGTGTTAGCTCTGAAAATAAATCAGCATTAGCTACAGCAGAGTGAACTGGGTTTGATCCTGTTTTTATTTTCTTGGGAAGTTAAATCTGATTTCTACACTGGGCTTTTCCTTCAATCAAGCCACTAGCATTGAGTGGCATGCAGCTGCAGACAGATGCTGCCTTCATGCTTCTCTATATTATAAGAACCCACTCGGATGTTGCAATATTTGAAGGTTACAATATTTGAGGGGCTCCTACAAAATCGAGGAGGTCAAACTAAAGTACCAAAAGGCAAGACAATGAACTATGGATGGAAACTAATGAAGGAGAGAAGCAACCTAGAACTAAGAAGAAAACTTTTAATGGTGAGAGAAATCAACCAATTAAATAGCTTGCCTTTAGAAGTTGTGGGTGCACCATCCCTGGATGCTTTCAAAAAGAAACTGGACAGCCACTTGTCTGAAATTATACTGGGTCTCCTGCTTGAGCAGCGGTTGGATTAGAAGCCCTCCAAAGTCCCTTCTAACTTTATTATTCTATGTTCTATGAATTTAATCATTTGCATCAGGGGTGGGTTCTACTTATCTTTACTACTGGTTCACAATGGGGCCACAATGGGGCCGCGTTCCTGATGATGTCTGGGTCAGTGGGCGGAACCTCCTGCCAGTTTTACTATCGGTTCTTGCGAATCGGTCCAAACTGGGGGCAACCCACCACTGCTTTGCATAGTCCTGTTAAAAAAAACATTTTAATTGTTTTATTTCACATATTCAATTTCTATGTTGAACAGTGGGTTTTCTAGGTGCCGAAAGTATTCACATATAAACATCATCACCATAAGAGAAGCAATTTAGAACTAAGGAGAAATTTCCTGACAGGACGATTAATCAGTGGAACAACTTGCCTGCAGAAGTTGTGAATGCTCCAACACTGGAAATTTTTAAAAAGATGCTGGATAACTATTTGTCTGAAGTGGTGTAGGGTTTCCTGCCTGGGCAGGGGGTTGGACTAGAAGACCTCCAAGGTCCCTTCCAACTCTTCTATTCTATTCTATTCTATTCTATTCTATTCTATTCTATTCTATTCTATTCTATTCTATTCTATTCTATTCTATTCTATTCTATTCTATTCTATTCTATTCTCATTATAATCATATATGCATTATATAACCATCAAAATATTTATTCATCAGTTTTTCTTTTTCATGTACTCCATATTTCACATAAATCCACTCTTCTAACAGTATCTGTCACTTAACCATTTGTAGAATAGTCCCCATGTTATAAAATATTCTAAGTCTTCTTTTCCTTTGATTTTTTGGGTTAACCCATTGCATAGTCCTAAGGGCAATACCCAATTAACGGTTGTTAGCCTTTCCTTCCAAACCCTCAGAATGTTAAAAGGGATGTGACATTGAACATGGAATCCAATTTATTTCTTATGAGTAATAGTTTGAGTGGAAGTAGATCAGGTCATCAAGGAGAAAATCTATTTACATGGTGGCCAAAAGTCAACACCAAGCTGATGACACAAATAGGCAGTCCTTGACATACAACTACGATTGGGACTGGAATTTCTGTTGTTAAACAACAGTTGTTAAATGAATTGCACCTGATTTTACAACTCTTTTTTTTTGCTACGGATGTTAAACAAATCAAAGCAATTGTTAAGTGAATCATGCAACCATTAAGCAAATCTAGCTTCCCCCATTGCTCGGTAGCTGGGAAAATCACAAATGGTGATCAGATGATCCTGGGATGCTGCAACCATTGTAAATATATGTCAGTTGCCAGGTGTTCTGCCCCAGCTGTGGGCTCCAAAGAACATAGCACACACAAAGTCTGTACCAAACTTAAATTTACTAAAATAACTCAGTCTCTTCGAAACAAAGGCTTTTAATAAACTTTCTTAACAGCCTACAAGAAACCAAAGATAAAGTAATCACAATGTTACTAAGGCTGACAGAAAGCCCAAAAGCAATTTTGCAGAGAATGCAGACGCGAAGGAGAATGAACTAAAGTTGTTCCCTACAACTTGCTTCAGTTGGCGTTCCTCCTTAAATAGGCTAAGGGAGTGGCCAATTAGCCCGAAGCTTTACTCTCAAGGAGGCCTCCTCCTGAGGAGCCACTCCTGCCTTTTGGCAGCTCTGCGTGCCTGTGCATCAAGAAGAGGCTCCTCCTCTTTGTCCTCTTCACTTAAAGGAGCTACTGGAGGTTCTGAAGGCCCTGGCTGAATCCCTGCCTCTAGCACCACATCTTCTCCAGCCTCCTCATTGTCTGACTCAGGTGCCAGCTGCACAGGCTGCTGGCGCAGCACCACACCAGCCTCCTTACTGTCAGAATCAGCTACAATCCGCACAGGCCGCTGACGGGCCACAACACCAAGCGCCTAAATTTTGCTCATGTGACCATGATGCTGCTGCAATCATTGTAAGCAGAAAAACTCATAGGTCACTTTTCTCAGTGCCAGAGTAATTTCACATGATCATCAAATGAACGGTTGGAAGACTGGGATTATCTGTAATCAATTTAAAATGAATCAAACCAGGAAAGATGGATTCTGCTTAGAAGAACAAAAGACAGAAAGAAGAATGACAGAATTATAGAGTTAGAAGGGACCTTGGAGATCTTCTAGTCTGACCCTCTGCTCAAGTAGGAGACCCTATACCATTCCAGACATGTGGCTGTCCAGTCTCTTCTTAAAAGCCTCTGATGGAGCACCCATAACTTCTGAAGGCAACCCGTTCTATTGGTTAAATGTTCTCATGGTTAAGAAAGTTCTAGGTTGCCTCTCTCCTTGAACTATAACGCTAGATTGTTTTCAATTTTATACAGCAAAAAGGAAACTAATGAAAGAATGATACGTAAGATGGATAGATACCAAAGGAAGAAGACTAAGGTCATTTCCACATTAGCTTCTCATAGTCATTGTTGAAGTGATGTAAAATCTATCCACATTACTATATTTTGGCATAAGAAAATTGGTTGGATGACTCTAGGAGACCCTATAAATCACTACTGCAGAAGTGACCTAAGCAGGGCACTTGTGAGATAACTGCCTTGAAACAAAATAAAAGCCTGGATAAGTTGTGAAAAGGGTGTAAAAAGAAAGAATAGGGAAGAGGGCAGAGGAATAAATAAAAAGTAGAGTTATTGAAAAAAAAATGAAGGAACTTCAAGAGGGGTTTGCAGTAAGTGAGAATGAATATGAAGCTACTGAAGTGGAAAAAATTAGTTGATTTGTTAAGAGCAAAATTCATAAAATAAGAAAAAAAAGGGACCCTGGAAGTAAATAAAATACGATTATAGTAATAGTTAATAAGGGCTTTCCTTTGTCAACTATCCTCTTGTTCTTTCTATTCTTGATGATCTAGTTATTGTAGAAGAGCAGGCCGAACTAAGGGAGGAGGGGGACCATTAAGCATGTCATTAGTTTAGAATCATTACATTGCCACAAACAGTCCAAATCCACTCACCCACCTGCCCCGAATTCCGTTGGCCCTTATTTTGTTACAATTTAGTATTAAACTTTAGTGGACTAGGTTCTTGTTTGTAAGCTTGAGCAATAAATCTTCTGAACAACATCTTAATGGATGTTTTAATCCTCTGTCCATCCAAAGTCCGATGTTGTGACTATTGATCCCAAAGTTCCCTCTGATTAATCCCCATTTTCAATACCTCCCTCCCTTCCCTGTTGATCAAACTACTATTTGTTATGCAAGTGAATACCAAATTAGGTTTTTTTTTTAAACCCCAAAGTGTGAACACTTGGCTTGCATCTCAATTGCACTTGAATTTACATCAAATGTAAATCTGGGAGGGATTTTGAATGAGGGAAAGATGCAGTTAAGATGTCCATTCCAATCTTCAAAGAAGCTCTTCCCTAATTTTATTGGAATTACTTGGAATAAGAATCAAATTTTTGTTAGAATATTCATTTTAATTGTGACTATTCTTCCAATTAATGAGAGTTGTAACTTTCTCCATTTGTCCAGATCTATCTTTATTTGCTGCATTAATTTAGTATAGTTATCTTCTTTGATTGATGTACATCTTGCTGTTAATCAAATTCCCAAATATTTGACTTTTTTCCATCAATTCATTTTTCTGCTTATTTGTAAGATTCTTTGTTATTATCTTGGTCTTATCCTTGTTTATTTTAAGTCCTGCCACTGTGCAAATTCTTCTATTTTTAAAACTAATTTAGGCCCTGTTTCTAATGGTTTCTCTAAAATAAATATCAAATCATAAGCAAATGCTTGTACTTTATATTGCTTTTTTTTAATCTTCAGACCTGTTATTTCCTGGTCTTGTCTGGTCTGTCTGAATAGGACTAGGGTTGCCAGGTCTGCTTCCAAAAAATAACAGACAAGTGGCAGGCGGGGGGGGGGGGGGGGTTAAGTAGTAAAAACAAAAAATTACAATTAAATTATATATTTTCTTACAAACATTTTAACACGTATTAAAATAATCACTTCAAAACTTTACTTACAATTCAAAACATCAAATATATTATAATAATATGTAAAATATTAAATATTTTAAATATATTAAATATACCTTGCTATCGTGTGTATTTTTTATTTGACTGCGCAGCTTTGATCAATTCTTTGTGTTTAAGGAATAATTCTTTAATTTCAGTACAACGTTGAGAAATATTAAAAAATATACAAAGTTCACTTCGAACTGATGATACAAGCAGTTGGTTACGTTCGTTTCCCATTTCCCATGACGCTAAAAATTCATTCAACATTTGCATTTGATACCGGAATTGATGCACAATACTGGAACAGTTTCAGTAAACTCAGAGCTGGCTCTTTCTTGAAAAAGTACATCCACTTATCAAGGGATGAATCGCCCTGCAGATGAACATAAACTTCTTCTAAGGCAGAAATTTCATTGAAGAGAGTGTTGGGTGGAAGTTCTTCTCGCCATGGTGATAATAACCAGATGTTCATCATTTCTTCTAAAGTTGGAGGATTATTGCGATCAATTAGATTGAAACAATTTAGCGTTCAATGGATATTCGATCTTTGTCTCATTCTAACTTATGAAACAAAAGACAAAACGTGATTCTCCTATCCTTATTCTCTTAGACTGTACAGCTTTAGATTACGTACCATTTCATCATAAAGCTTTTGAATAAAAAAAAAGTCCACTATTTTGTGAAAAAAAATAGTGAACATAATGTGAAAAAAGTGGACTGTCCGTTCAAATAGTGGACACCTGGCAACTCTAAATAGGACTTCTAGAGTTTGTATGAATAGGACAGGCGATAGGGGACACCCTTGTCTTACGCCCTTATTTATGTTAAATTTTTCTGTTGTTTCTCCATTTATTATCACTTTCGCCATTTGGTTGGAGTATATTGTTTGGACCATCTTTACAAACTTCTCTCTAAGCTTCATATTTTTTAGTTGCAGTATCATAAACTGTCAACTCATGTTGTGGAATGTTTTTTGTGCATCTAAGGAGATCAATGCTAGTTGCTTTGATGTTCCATTTCACACTGAGTTCAGGATTCATGCTAGGTCAAAGCACAGCCCTTATTCTTCCCATCCCATGAATTAATACATTTTTTTTTTCAAATGCAGTGCATTCTGTGTTAGAAAAATGAACCAAATGAACACAGCCCTTCTCTGAGAGTTTTGGCAGTTCATAAATAATAACAGATTAACAGATTAGCAGAGTTGGAAGGGACCTTATAGGTCATCTAGTCCAATCCCCTGCCTAAGCAGGAGACCCTACACCATTTCTGACAAATGGCAGTCCAATCTCTTCTTGAAAGTCTCAAGTGATGAAGCTCCCACAACTTCCGAAGGCAACTTCTGTTCCATTGGTTGATTGTTCTCATTGTCAGAAAGTTCCTCTTTATTTCTAGGTTGAATCTCTCCTTGGTCAGTTTCCATCCATTATTCCTTGTCTGGCCTTCAGGTTCTTTGGAAAATAATTTGACTCTCTCCTCTCTGTGGCAGTCCCTCAAGTATTGGAAAACGGATATCATGTCTGCCCCTGGTCCTTCTCTTCCCTAGACTAGCCATGTGCAGTTCCTTTAATCGTTCTTCACATGTTTTAGTGTCCAGTTCCCTAATCACCCTGGTTGCTTTCCTCTGCACTTCTTCTAGAGTCTCAACATCTTTTTTAATAGTGTGGTGACCAAAATAAATAAATAAACTAAGAAACAACAAACAAACAAACAAATCTTCACTAGATGAAGTAGAACAAAGGTCAGCAACCTGCGACTCTGGAGCCTCAGGTGGCTCTTTCACCCCTCTGCTGTGGCTCCCTGTCACTCAAAATATGCGTCAGAACTGCCAATGGGCGACACCCGCTGGCACGCAATTTATTGAGCTTTTCAACCCCGGGTAGGCCAATCATGGATAAATCCAGAATGTTTTAAAAAACTAGCATAATGCATATGCTAGTTTCGTGGATGCTCAAGAAATAGTCAGGCACGGGAAGGGTTTTGTGCAGGGGTGAAGTCTGAAATTTGTTACTACCGGTTCTGTGGGTGTGGCTTGGTGGTGGGGGTAATGTGACTGGGTGGGCATGGCCAATTTTTTTTTTTACTTTTAAAACCATTTTTTACATGTAAAACCATGTAAAAAATGCTTTCAAAAGGCTCTGACGATCCCAGCTGAGTTTCCTGATTGTTAGGCAACTCAGCTGGGATCGTCAGATCTTGGCTTGTTAGAGCCATTTAAAAGGAAAAAAAGGCTCTGATGATTGCGCGGCTCAGCTGGGCATGGGGGCGGGGGCAGGGATTTTTGCTGCTGGTTCTTCGAACTGCCTGCCACCATCACTACCTACTCGCCTGAACAGGTCCAAACCGGGAGCATTTCACCCCTGGTTTTGTGGCTCCTGGTGTTTTCTTTTCTGTAGGAAATAGGTCCAAATGGCTCTTTGAGTGTTTAAGGTTGCAGACTCCTGAACTAGCACTAGTAGGGAGAATATTCTCTGTGGTGCATATAACAATGGAACATCTCTTGATGATCTGCAAAGCAAGGAAATCACCTCTCATTCAGAATTAATAAAGAAGAATATTTGTAGCTCAGGGTTGAAACGAAGGGTCTTTAGTCTCTCTAAGCATAGGTTTTTTTTTTATTTGATTTATATGCCGCCCTTCTCCGGAGACTCAGGGCAGCTTACAATGCATTAAGCAATAACCTTCATACTTTTGTATATATTTATACAAAGTCAGCTTATTGCCCCCACAAACTGGGTCCTCAATTTACCCACCTTAGAAAGGATGGAAGGCTGAGTCGACCTTGAGCCTGCTAGGATTGAACTCACAGAATTACAGGCAGCTGGATGTTAATTGCTGCCTTTAGTAGGAGGCATTAGCCCCCTACGCTACTCAGGCATTTGCAGGCATTTCATTCCTCAAACTTAGTAACATCATCAGTGCTAATTTGGGCAATGAAATATCTGCAGGAAAACAACCAAGCTCAGAGAGTACCAAAGACCCCACATTCTAGGAACTCTTCTACAGATTCCTTTTCTCCTAGAATTAATTACTTGTTTAGCCCTTATTTTCACATACAGGCCCTCATGCACTCGCTTTCCAAGTTTATGCCTAAAAATCTGCCTTAGATTGTAACACCACAGTTGCCATTGTTCCCTCTGACATGCCTTGCTTAGTTTAAATAATGAGATGGGGCAAATGAATATTTTTTTTCCCTTCCAACCTGTTCTGTTTTGTTGATCTTTAAAAGGTGAGATGCACTTTTAAAAAAAAAGAAAGAAAAAGAAGGAAAACATTATCTTGTCAGCAGCAATTACATTCTCCAAGTCTAGCAGCTGAAAAATAATATAATTCAATGTCTCAGTTAGCATTTGCCATTGTTAATTCATGGACTAGTAATTTAGATGAATTCTGAATGGGAGATTGAATTTGAGGTGACTCAGCAAGATAACTGGTGCATTCTATTATTGAATGGGAAAAACGTTAAACATTTATAAGCTTTTGCTTATAATATATTATGGAGAGCATGGAAAGGGGCTTGCAACATGGAGAACTGTTTATGTTTTGCTGAAATAATAAACAGACAAGCCAGAACAAAGGAAAGGGTGGTTGTGAAAACAAATAAGATAACTAAACCACAGGGTGACTATGAACTGCTGATTTGAGACAATAATCCAAGATTAATTCTATATTCAGGAAAATTTTGGATGAACTACCGTGTTTCCCCAAAAATAAGACCCTGTCTTATTTTTTTTTAACCCTAAACAAGCGCTTGGCCTTATTGCCATGCACTTAAAAGCCCGACTATGGGTTTATTATCAGGGGATGTCTTATTTTGGTGTCAAATTCAAGGCCCAGATGCCGGATCCAGCCTGTGGGTTGCTTAGACCTGGTTCATGGGGCTGCCCTGAAAACAGTGAGGGACTGGCCCACAATGCCTCTGCCAGCGAAAACAGAGCTTGTGAGGGCTACAGGAGGCCGTTGCAGCCAGAAAAGGAGATAATGGCATGGGGCCATGAGAGAGATGTGTCTAAACCAGGAGTGAAATCCATCAGGTTCTGACAGGTTCTGGAGAACCAGTAGCAGAAATTTTGAGCAGTTCGGAGAACCGGTAGCAGAAATTTTGAGTAGTTTGGAGAACCGGCAAATACCACCTCTGGCTGGCCCCAAAGTGGGATGGGAATGGGGATTTTGCAGTATCCTTCTCCTGCCATGCCCACCCAGCCATGCCCACCAAGCCACATCACACCCACCAAGCCATGCCCACAGAACCGGTAGTAAAAAAAAATTGGATTTCAGCACTGGTCTAAACCATCACATTGGACACTTCTGAATTTCATTAGCTCCCATTGGTTGGTTGCAGCACCATTCTTCAACGATTTCATTTTGTGTTTTGTTGTAGATTGACAGCCATAATATTTGGGGCAGGAAGAAGGTAGTATGAGTGAATAAAGAATGCTAAGATTCGAGACTTCCGGTGGCGCCTTCCTCGTTGGCGGCGGGCTTTTCATGCCCGCCGGTCTCCCGGCGCGTTAGAGCCGCCTCACAGCTGGCAGGCGGCTCGAAAAACCTGTTCCTCGACGGGAGGAACAGGCAGAGCTTCTGGGGGTGAGGTAGAACCTCTTTGAGCCCCCCAGGAATTTTCCATGTCCTGGGGAGGGCTCAGAGGGATGGTTCCCTCCATACCCCCAGGGTATGCTCCGCGCCGAGAGGATCCTCCGCTAATTATTTAATTAGCGGAGCCAGACGTGGGAGCAACACCACAATTGAAATCACATTTGGAGCAGGCTGGAAAAGAGAAAAGAAAATTTCAAGCAAGTATGGATTTTTTCTTTAACGGAGTTTTTCTTTCGGAAGAGGAGGGGGGGGAAGGGGGAAGGAGAGGAAGAAATTTGAAAGTCTTTAAGATGGCGACAGGCTCTGCCTGAAACGAAAGTGACAGCGGAAATGGAGTGCAGAGCTTAGTCTTGAAAGGAATATCCTGTTACAGACAAAGAACCTAAAGGAATAGAGGCTGATTTAAACAGATTTTTTCTACCCCTTTTTGTTTTTTTCTTTTTTCTTTTTTCTATTGAAGCAAGGAAGATTCTTGGGTTTTGTTTTGTTTTTTTTTAAAAAAAAGTAAAGATGCCTAAACCTAAAGGAAGGGGGGGCTCCCCTTTGAATCAGATGAATAAAGTTGAAATGTCTCATGTGCAGAGACTTACAGAACAGGAGTTAAAAGAGTTAATTACAAGGTCCTTAGAGAGTGTGGTAGATAAGATAAAAGGTTCACAGAAGGATCTTGAGGAACTGGTTTCTGGGAAATATGACCAATTAAATCAAATCATTGCTCAAGTAGCCTCAGATTTTTCAACAGCGCTGGCTGCAATGGGGAAGAAAATGATTGAGATGAGTAGTAAATTTGAATCTCAAATACAAGAGTTACAAATGAAACTCCTGGAAGCAGAGGCCAATAACCATAATATTCAGAATGATGTTATTATGCTTCAAATTAAGTCTATGGAATCTGCAATTAGATTGAGAGGGATAAAAGAAGATAACAGAGAAAACCTAAGGACAACTTGTGCAAAGGCCTTTGCAGAATTATTAAAGTTACAAGATGAACTAATTTTGGGCTCTATTGTGAAAGTTTACAGAGTTAACTCACGTTTGGCTAAACAAAGGAATTTGCCTAGAGATGTTGTTGTCTACTTCACTGATAAAAGACTGAGAGATGATATTCTACAAAAGTCTTATTCTGATAGACTGCAGGTAGCTGGCACACGAATCAAGGTCTTCAAAGAGTTACCTTCGAAGGTTTTAAAAGACAGGAAAGATTTTGATTTTTTGGTCAAGGAATTGAAGAGAAGTAATATCCTATTTAGATGGGACTTTCCAACTGGTATAATTTTTAGATATCAAGGTGTGAGACATTGTTTGAATACTATTGAAAAAGCAGAATATTTTTATCAAAATATTTTTAAGGGAGCACCGAAACATCTCAAGAATAAAAAGTCAAAAACAGAGTTTGCAAAATGTGAAAAGAAAGAAGAAAATCAAAGTGTGTTAAAAGTAAAAGGAGATTTTGGTGGTTGTCCAGAGGATTCTATTATGGATTTTTTGGATGAGAAAACTGAATGCCCCAGTGTTTCTGGGGGATTACAAGACCTTGAACTGCTGGAGGAAGATTCAAAAAACAAAGTTTTATATCGAGATGACCAGCAGCAGAGGTCCAATACTCTTCAAGACATGGGGGTTGATGCTAATCGACAGGAATTAGAATTTAACGAAGAAATCCGACTGGAAACCACAGGTGATAAATTCAAAGAGCATCGTGAATTGCTTGATACTGAATCTGAAAGCATTGAAAGATTTGGAAAAAATGGATTAAGCACAATAACTGGTTAAAAGTTTATTCGAAATTGGATTAATTTTAAACTCACATATTAAAATGGATTATAAAAACTTTTACTATGAAGTTTATCCTGGATTGGACATGATATCCTGAGTTTTGATAGATTGCTGCAAAACTAGCAGCGATCATTGGTTACCCAATTATATATTTTGGTGGAACATATCGTCTAGAAGAAGACTAAGAACTTGAAAACATTTTATAACCCGAAGGGTTGAATTGCAAAGGGTGGCAGGATTTGAACTAATTTCAAAGGAACATCTGGGAATGCAGCTTTTGTTTGAAAGGCTGCAAAAGCCTATTTTTAGGTATAGTATAAGCTAGTTGGAATGATTTTTTCCTAGAGGAGTGAATATCTTCGTGGTTGGATTTTATTTATATAAAGTCACTCGGGGGGTTGTGTGGAGAAATGTTTTACTTTGCTGATGGGGGCAGCGGCAAGATGAAGATTATTGAAGCGGATTTATGAGAGGAAATATATTTGACATCAATCAAGTTGAAGAGAAGATCGAAATTTGGATTATATAGACTGAGAAATGAATTAAATAAAAGATAATCTTTTTTATGATATAACTGTATGATTATAACTACATATGCATATATATTCTTTGTGTTCTATGTTTTTGGGGTTTTTTTTTTTCTCTTTAGTTAAGGGTGTAGTTAGGATAGAACTATAATGGTGTTTTTAATTATAACTATTTTTTTATTATAATATTGTTTAAATATATTAATGTTTGTTCTTGTTAGTTTGTTTTTTACTTTTTTGCCCTCTTTCTTCCTTCTCTTTCTTTTCCTCTTTCGAAATTTGTTTAATTTAGAATTTGAATATTTAATAATCTTTTTCTTTTTCCCTTGTTCTAAATTTTGTTTTTTTTAAACTTGTAGCGGAAGTCAGGGGGGGGATAGGGAGGGAAAGGGTTGGGGAGGGACGATGGGAGGGGTAGGGGAGGGGGATTGGGGGGGGAGAAAATGGAAAAAATTTTGTATTGTAAAACTTTTTCAATAAAAAAAAAAAAAAGAATGCTAAGATTCAGTGCTGGTTTCATTTATGTCACCAGAGAAGTTATACAATATGCAATGTGCCAGTGTGCCAGTGTGAAAAAATAACCACACTCCATCGTTCGGTCAATTCAATTAAAGAGCTAACTTGGGCCAGCTCTGTGAATATTTTATTATACAATCAGTATAATATTTTATTATACAATTATTATACAATACATAAATCTTACAACCCTCATCACAGAAAACTTCTTGCTATACATATTTTAGAACCAAGTCCTACCTTGCTCAAAATAAATTTCTTGATCTCCGTTAAAAAAACAAAACAATTGATACTTACCCTTTTGAAAAAGGTGATGTCAGACATACTCTTGAAATAGAAAATGTTTGGAATTATCATGATATGTCCAAGACCATCTTGATAAAAACCACTCCAGCGGCATAGCATAAAATGAACTCAGAAAAACTTTAGAACAATATCCAGGAAACTTCAAAGCTAATTTCTATCTTGCCTTGACTAAAATCAATATTCACAACTCTACTACTGTGTCAGAAAATGTAAAATGGGATGGATGGAAATATAGCATGGTGGAAGCTTACTAAGAAGAGCATTGATGCTCAGTTCAGCTTTGTCAAAGAGCACACTTTGGTCTAGTGGTTAAGCACCAAGCTAGAAATTGGGAGACCATGATTTCTAGTCCTGCGTTAGGCTGGCTGGCTGTCTTTGGGCCAATCACCAGAAGTTCTAGTCCGACTTTGGCCATGAAAGCTGGTTAGGTAACTTTCGGCCAATCACCAGGAGACTGAGTTCTGGTTCCATTTTAGGCATGAGAGCCAGATGGGTGTTTTGGGGCCAATTACCAGAAGTCTGTAATTTGGGCCACGCACTAGCAGATTGTGAGTTTTAGTCCTGCTGTAGGCATGAAAGACAGCTTTCAACTTTGGTCAGTCACCAGGGAAGGGCTTCAAAAATTTTATAAAGGGGTACTTTGCCTGGTTGCTGGGTGGGTGTGGCTATGGTGGGCGTGGCCTAGTCAGTCTCCTGCACCACGGCAGGGTTTGTTTTTCCCCCCCCCCCCGGGCTCTGGAGGCTTTCCTCGAGCGTCTGGGAGGGTGAAAACGGCTTCCCCAAACTCTGGAGGCCCTCTGGAGCTTCCCAAACTTTTGGTAGGCCCGTTTTTCACCCTCCCCAAGTTTCTGCTCATTCCCTGCACTTACCTGCATCCAAAACAGGTTGCATGAGGACTCCTGGTTGGGGTGGGGTGGGCAAGGCCAGCCAGGAGTGGGCTTTGGGGGTTTCTCCAAACTGCGCAGAATCTTAGCTAGAGGTTCTCCCGAACCCTTGCGAACCCCCAGCAGCCCACCCCTGCCAGCCATTCTCTCTCAGTCCAATCCACCATGATATTGTTGCAGGGAAAATAGAAGGAAGGAGGATTAGGTAAACTCACAACCTTGAGTTATTCATTTAAAAAATAATAAAAGTGGGATATAAATAAATAAATAACCTCCCAGACATTCGGAGGAAAGCTCTACAGACAGATGAAAGAAAAGTAGAATTTTTCAGACTTAGATGGCTATCGTTCTGTCTGAGAAACCAAATGCTTCATTCCCCAATAAGAACCTCATACCAGCTGGAGGTGTTATAATCCTGATCTGGGGAGGCTTCGCTGCCTCTGGGTTTAGATGAGTTGCCACCCCCGAAGAAAGCATGAATCCTGCTTCTTGCCAGAGAACTCTGCAGGAGAAATTCTGTCTGCCAGCTTAAAGCTGAAATGCAAATAGTTCAGGCAACAAGACATTGATTCCAATCATAGAGAAATCTACAAGAGAAAAGATGAAAGAGAATAAATTCAATGGGCTGCTATAGAAGTCCAGACCTAAAACTTAGAGAAAAGTTGTGGCAGGACCTGAAACAAACAGTTCATCCAAGATGTCTATGGAGATTCTCAGTCATCCAGGTCATCGTTGTCCCAAAGGTGATTTTTTCAAGAGGCAACTGGACTTGCATGAACAAAACCATTCCACCCTGCTGCTGAAACTGCTAAAGCCACCCCCGCTACCAGTTCATGGAATCAAAAAGATTGGGGACCCCTGCTCCATATGGATGATGGTAGATAATTTTTTTGTGATTAGGGGGTGCAGCTTGTTTTCCTAAACAACTGGAATGCTATATGGCATCACCAGATGGGTGATGAGATCATTGGAAGGAAGAGGTTTTGGCCAAATTTTAAAAATCAATCAGAATAGAGCTGGAAGGGACCTTGGAGGTCTCCTAGTCCAACCCCCTGCTCAAGCAGAATACCCTATACTAGTGATGGCTAACCTTTTTGCTGTCGTGTGCCAAAAGCGGTGGGGAGTGAGGGGAGTTGAGTATGCGTGTGCCCACACCCATAATTCAATGTGACCCACCCCAGGGCATGCACGTGCGACCCCCCCTGCGCTCCCACCACTTTTGGCCCACGATGGCACGGTGGGCCCGGTTTGCCATTTTTTTGCCCTCCCCAGGCTCCAGGGGCTTTCTAGGGGCCTGGGGAGGGCCAAAACGGCCTTTCCCACCCCCCGGAACCAGTTTCCCAATTTCCGGTGAGCCCAAAAGGTCCAAAAATTAGCTGGCTGGCGTACGCATGTACACTGGAGCTAAGTTAGGGCAACACTTGCGTGCCCACAGATATGGCTCCGCGTGCCACTGGTGTGCCATAGTTCGCCATCATGGCCCGATACCATTTCGACTAAGTGGTTGTCCACTCTTTTCTTAAAAACCTCCAGTGATGAAGCACCTACAACTTCCGAAGGCAAGTCATTCCACGGGTTAATTGTCCTCACTTTTAGGAAGTTTCTCCTTAATTCCAGGTTGCTTCTCTCCTTGATTAGTTTCCATCCATTGTTTTGAAAAATAAATTGACTCCCTCTTCTTTATGGCAGCCCCTTAAATACTGGATGACTGCTTTCACGTCCTCCCAGTCCTTCTTTTCTCTATCTTGATGCACATTTTTTCATTCCATCCTCGGTTATGGTAGAAGAAAAAAAATAAATAAATAAAGTTGGCCTAAAATGGGTTGTTTTGTTGCTAAATTTCAGCAGTGTGAACTCAAGCTACAGGGGGCTCCAATGAGTTACCGTGGCCACAGATAACCCATAAAGCGAGGTGAAACAAACAACAGGATGCGGCATGTCTGCTCTTGACATCAGTGAGACCATTGTGACAAATCTAAAATTCAATTTAGGCAACAGGAAGAATTGTCAGTCTCCATCAGTCACACGGCAGGCATCCTAAATAACACCTCATTGTTCACCTTTCTTTGTCTTATCTAATTTCTTGACTAGTTAATTGGTATGTTGTTTGGGGCCCAGCCATTTCTGCAGGTCAAATACAATTTCCTTCTGTTGCTGCTCTGAATTTAAAAAACCACTGTTATCTAGAAGAAGAGTAGGGTGATCTAACATTGTTAAGACAATAATATGGGCCTCAGAGCAGTGCCCAGTCCTGCATGAGACAGGAGGCAATGTCAGAAGAATCAGCATGTTAAGGAGATGGTTCCTCCTTCTTGAAGAGGACAACATTCCTAGAACGTCACCATGGCCAACATCAGGTAATGAATAGCAAATATATTTATTGTCCATTATTCAGCTTAATTACTTTGAGTCATTCTGTTGATTTTTTTTTTACTGGAATTAGAAAGAGAGAATTGAAAGACTGAATTGAATGTGTCCAGAAATATTTCACAAGAAGAGTCCTCCACTCCTCCATTTGCAACAAAATACCTTATGCCACCAGACTTGAAATTTTGGGCTTAGAAAATTTAGAACTACGCTGCCTTCGATATGACCTAAGCGTAGCTCATAAAATTATTTGCTATGATGTCCTACCTATCAATGACTACTTCAGCTTCAACCACAACAATACACGAGCACACAATAGATACAAACTTAAAGTGAACTGCTCCAAACTCGATTGCAGAAAATATGACTTCAGCAACAGAGTGGTCAATGCCTGGAATGCACTACCTGACTCTGTGGTTTCTTCCCCAAACCCCCAAAACTTTAACCTTAAACCTTAAACCTTAAACTTTAACCTTAAGCCTTAAACCTTAAAGACCTCACTCCATTCCTAAGAGGTCTGTAAGGATGCATAAGTGCACCAGCATGCCTATCATCCCTGACCTAATGTTTCCTTTAATTGTATTCATTTTATGTATTCAATTCATGCTTATAATCATATATATTATCTAATACGTACTCGACAAAATAGATAGATAAATAGATAGATAGATAGATAGATAGCTAGATAGATAGATAGATAGATAGATAGATAGATAGATAGATAGATAGATAGATAGATAGATAGATGATAGAACTGGTTTGAAAATCCATTTTAAGTTAGAAAGAAAGATTTGTTGTTGTTAGTTGTGAAGTCATGTCCGAACCATCGCAACCCCATGGACAACTTTCCTCCAGGCCTTCCTGTCTTCTACCATCCTCTGGAGTCCATTTAAGCTCACACCGACTGCTTCAGTGACTCCATCCAGCTACCTCATTCTCTGTCATCCCATTCTTCTTTTGCCCTCAATCTTTCCAAGCATTAGGTTCTTCTCCAGTGAGCCCTTCCTTATCATTTGGTGGCCAAAGTATTTGAGTTTCATCTTCAGGATCTGGCCTTCTAAGGAGCAGTCAGGGTCGATCTCTTCTAGGACTGACTGGTTTGATTGCTTTGCAGTCCAAGGGACTCGCAGAAGTCTTCTTCAGCACCATAGTTCAAAGGCCTCAATGCTTTGACACTCAGCTTTTCTTATGGTCCATCTTTCACAGCCATACATTGCAACACAACCATAGCCTTGGCAGGGTGTTGTCTCTGCTTTTTAGTATGCTGTCTAACTTTGCCATTGCTTTCCTCCCCAGGAGCAAGCGTCTTTTAATTTCTTGGCTGTAGTATAGGATACATATTTCTTTCATTTTGATATAGCTGTGTTTGTGGGTATGTGGTTTGATGGAATACTGATTGTGTATTATTCTGAAGACTTTGTAATAGTATCACAAAAAACTTCAGTCTCCTTTGACCTTCTTTCTTCATTTTCCATCTCACTCCTCCTACATTCACTATTGTTCTCCTTTTTCTACCTTTCCTTCTTCTCTGCTATTATTTCCATCAGTCTGTCTTCCTCCATCATTTCAAACTTTACTCTTCTTTCCTTTCCATCAAATGGTTCCTCCCACTTTTCTTCTCCTTCTTCCTTTTCCTTTTGCTTGTATCTCCCATCTGCTCACTGCAGCCAACTCACCATAGCCAATCTGCCACAGCCAACTCACTGTGGAACAACTCGCCATAACCAACTCAGGACACAGGACAAGAGTTATCGACGAAATGGAGGAATAAAATGGTCAAAGAAAATGATGCCAAAGGAGGGACAAAATGAAATGCCAATGATAAAAATTAAAATATTTTAAAAAATTATTTTAAATAATTAAATAGAATTGTCCTGTGAGTTTTCCCGTGGTGAGTTGGCCATGGCAAGTTGTTCCATGGCAGCAGTGAATCATCCCATTCTGGGCCACCCATGTAAGACATGGATGTTATCAGCGGTGGGCTTCAGAAATTTTACCAAGGGGTTCTTTGCCCTGTTGCTGGGTGGGTGTGGACATGGTGGACATGGCCTAGTTGGCCTGTTGCACCATGGTGGAGGGGGAGGCATTTTTTCCCTCCCCAGGCTCTGGAGGCTTTTTTTGAGCCTCCGGGAGGGCAAAAACGACCTCCCCAGGCTCCAGAGGCCCTCTGGGGGCCGGAAACGGGCCCGTTTCTCGCTTTTCTGAACTTCCAGGTAGGCCCGTTTTTCTCTACCTGAGCCTCCATGTGTACCCTGCACTTACCTACATCAAAAATGGGCCATGTAGGGACTCCTGAGAGGGGTGAGGCGGGGTGGGCAGGGCCAGCCAGGAGTTGGGGATTTGGGGATTCTCCAAACTGCACAGAATCTTAGCTAGCATTTCTCCCGAACCCCTGCGGACCACAGCAGCCCACCCCTGGATGTTATCCAAGAGCAGAACTATTCAGTGGCAACTCCCTGACTTTGGAATGTAGACTGGGTACCACCTCTATTGTCTTAAATATAAGCCAGGCAAATACATCTTTATTATTGCATACCTTTTAAGGATGTATAAATTCATATGTTCCTGGGATAGTTTTATCTTCTCCGATGCTGCTTTTACTCTCCATGTTATTGCTGGATTTATTATTTTATCTTTATTACACGCACTTTTAACTTCAGTCTTTTCATTGTTTCAGCGAATTTTATGGCAAACCATTTTGAGATTTTTTCGGTTGGAAAGCAATGCAAAAAAGTTTTAAATACATAAACAAAAAGCTGCAATTATTTTAAATAAATAATTAAAAATCTTCTACCTTTCTCTTTTAGTTTCTGGTAATTGGATGTAACTTCTTAATGGGCTGATTCTCTCTCCCTCTCTCACACACACTCTCTTTTTCTCTCTCTCTCTTATTTTCATTTTCTAGATATGAAATTTAAAATGAATGAACTAAAGGCTGCATTTTTTTTTTAAAAAAAGGAGAGACTTGGTAAAGTCATATAAAAGTAGGCTTCAAGCAGTGTGAACTTTTTTCCATATAAAGCATAGGCAGGTTTGTGATATAGAGTGCAAGCTACCATATTTTATGGAGCATAAAATGCACTTTTTTACCCCCTAAAAGAGGGGAGAAATGTTGGTGTGTCTTATACACCGAATACAGCCATTTTTGGCCTCCCAAAGCCCCTCCCTGCTCGTTCCATTTTTGCAAAAAACGGAGGCATTTTTGCCCTCCCCCAGCCCCCAGGAGCACTCTGCAGGCCTCCCAAACCCTCCGCGTACCTTGTTTTTTGCAAAAATGGGGTGCACAGAGGGTTTGGGAGGCCCGCAGAATGCTCCTGGGGGCCAGGGAGGGAAAGAGCCTTTTTTTCCCCCCTTACTTACCGCTTCAAAATCTTGGTGCATCTTATACACCAGTGTGTCTTATAGTCTGAAAAATACGATATATATTTTTAACAAACCTACCCTTCCCTGACCAGCTTATTATTATTATGGGATAATAATAAAAATAATGCATTTGAAAGTAGAGCGAGTCAATTTGGTGTAATGGTTAAGCACTGGGTTAGAAACTGGGAAACCATAAGTTCTAGTTCCACCTTAAGCGTGAAGCAAGCTAGGTGACTTTGGGCCAGTCACTCAGTCGTCACCCTAGGAAGAAGTTAATGGCAAACCTCTTCCAAAAAACCATGTCAAGAGAGTTGCAAGGACTCCTCCAGGCTGATCATCAGGAGTCAACAATGACACAAAGGCATAAAATAAATAGATGGCAGAAGATACATGAAATGAGATATAAGAGAGGGGGGGGAGAGAGGGACAGAGAAAGGGAGTGTGTGTGTGTGTGTGTGAGAGAGAGAGAGAGAGAGAGAGAGGGAGAATATAGATGGTAACATTAATCTCCCTAGAGCTTCAGATTTTCTCCAAACTAAAGAAAATGATAGTTAGAAGTTTAGAAGCAAACAATCAGAAGATCTGCTTTTTGCCAACAAATTGATTATGTTATGAACCAAATTTGGTTTTTAAAAGTTCTGGAAATCTTGCTATCTTTGTGGATTAAAAAAAACTTGTCCTTGGAACTTTTCCACAGAACCTGAAACAGCAGAGAAGCCCAAGCTAAATCCCCCAAAAAGCAATATTAAAATGGGAATATGGTTGTTGGCATAACACCAAGGTGAACATAATGCCTTTAGACAGGAAAGACCAAATTATGCCCTGTGCAATGAGTCATTGAAAGGCCAGGAAGCTATTGATAGTATCCTCTGTTATACAGTGAATCAGATAACTGAGTAATAGTGTGAGAGGAACCAGAGATCAACAAAAATGTAGTTGATTATACTCTATTTACTAAACCAACGTTCTGTTTCAGCCAGGATTTATAGTGTATGAATCAGTTATATTATACCTACCAGATGGTTATCTGGCCTTTGCTTAAATACCTCTAAGTGAATATTATATTCAGAAATTCTGGATCTAATAATTTTCTCAAAGACATATGGTATTCCTTAGATGCCTCTACGGTAGACACAGCTAGCTTCTCACTCATATTACAGAATTAGTAACTCTTGACTCCTCGCTGAAGGTTTTTTCTCTTCCTCTTGGATTGTATTCCTATGCTGAACTAAATTTTGGCACATCACACTTGTGAGAAAATGTGTAAAAAAAAAAAAGGTTGGAAGTCAAACCACTCATTGAAGGGTTTGGCAAACTGTTTGAGAACGAAGGCAAATAGACAATTTCATGATAACATAACTTTCCAAATGTTTTGGGTTTTGTGCATAAATTCACTTCCAGTAATAAAACACTCCAAGGAAAGGGTATAGTAGGAATTTATCAACAATGTTTTTAAACAGAGCACAAACATATCAAATTAAGTATTAGGATAGAAACCATTTGCATCCCTTTCATGTTACGTAGAAAAACATTAGGTTTTTGTTTGTTTGTTAAAAGCTCAGCGTTACAGGATTTTCAGAGTACTATTCCCTTTAAAACGGTGTTTATATAGCTAAACCTTCACAATAATAAGCCACATCTTATCTACTTTCAGTTTTGGATATACAAATGTATGTCCATGTATGTAATTGTCTACACAGTGCATGCATACACATACAAATGCATGCGCGTAGGAAATACTGGCAGTTAACATATGTCGTGTTTTTGTCCATTTGCAAAGGTAGGACTTAATATATGTGGGACAGATACTCTTTATCATATGCCAGCTTTCTGAATTTTGCCTCCCAATAAAGTCAGTAAGCTCCATTCTCTTTTTTATTAATTCTTATTTTCACTGCTATTTTCAGAGGCCATCTATCAATGACAATTATTCAAGAGTCATTGCTGTAAGAGGAGCAGTATGAGACTAGTCTAAAGCTGTCATATCTAAAGATGAAGCAGACACATAAACAAGCCAGAGAAAAGAGAAGGGATTATGTCTAGAAGATCTCTTCAGGGAGAAGGAACCAGACAAAGGAAGTTGGGCCTGACCCATCACAGGACCCATATTGGGCCACGTTCATGTTGCCTTTTTATTCCAATTTAGTTCAGAGCTCATAGGGCGGTGTTTTAAATTTTTGAGTGGACTGCCTGCTTAAATCCTCTCTCTCTCTCTCTCTCACCAAACCAGAAGAATTCAAACCTAAGGAACGACGTTCCCTGTCAGTCTGAGTCTGAGATCAATTCAAAGTACTAATATTGAAATGTTAGCTTAACCAGTATGTATATATGTTCCCTTAGTGAGCCATTCTCCCGGGTGTATTTCTCTGTATGTACAGACATAGTGCAAACTCTCTCACACACATATCTGCATGTATATGAGGTTCTGGTGGATAAGCTGGCCTACGCACAGACAGGAAATTCTTGACAAATTATTACAGAGAGTGAAGAAGGTTTTGAACAATATTTCCAGTTTTCTCTTACTAATCAATAAGCTTGATTTTTATCCCCCAGGGACTCTTCTGTTTAAAAAGGGAGACACAGTGTCTTTATTTCTGCTTTGCTGTTGGTGTTTTAAAGCCTTGCTATATGCATCAGTAACAGCACAGTTGGTGAGCTGTTGAAATAAATACTTTTGATAGCAGCATGAAAACCTTGATTTTTTTTTTTTAATTCAGCAGAAATGGGAATTTACAGTATGGTCACATCCTTCCAAATCATTCTATATCATGTTGTCTAACTATAATACTTCTCTCATCAAAACCAGATTCTACCTAGGATGTACTAACAGCATAAAAGAATAAAAAAGTTGGAAGGGACTTGGAGGTCTTCTAGTCCAACCTCCTGTTCGAGCAAGAATCCTTGTACCAGTTCAGACAGAGGATTGTCCAACCTTTTCTTAAAAGCCTCCAGTGATGGAGTACTCAGAACTTCTGGAGGCAAGACATTCCACTGGTTACCATATTTTTCAGACTATAAGACGGACCTAAATTTAGAAGAGGAAAACAATAATAACAAAAGTTTTTGGCCTCCCTTTTTCAGCCCTTTTCCAGTCTTTTTTTCAGCCTGTTTCTGGGCTTTTTGTGGCCCATTTTCAAGACTTCTTTTGGCCAATTTTAAGGGCTTTTTGTGGCCCATTTTTGTGGGGGTTTTCAGCCATTTTTGAGGCTTTTGTTTGGTAGTTTTCAGGGCTTTTTTGGCCTGTTTTCAAGGCTTTTGGGGGGCCACTTTCGAGCCTTTTTTGGCCTATTTTTAAGGCTTTTTTTTTGGAAAAAGTAGGCAAAAAAAGCCTCAAAAATGGGCCCAAAGAACCTCAAAAACAGGACAAAAAAGCCTTGAAAATGGGCCAAAAAAAAAAAAAAAAAAGGCCTGAAAAAGGCCAAAAAAAAAGGCTCGAAAACAGGGTCTGTGGAGGGCCTGTGGAGGCCAAAAAATGGCTGGCAGGTGGGCAGGGCTTTCACAATATTCAGTCTATAAGATGCACAGACATTTTCACCCCCTTTTGAGAGACAAAAAAAGTGTATCTTATAGTCCGAAAAATACGGTAATTGTCCTCATTGTCAAGTAATTCCTCATTATTTCCAGGTTGGTTCTCTCCTTGATTAATTTCCATCCATTGCTTCTTGTCCTGCCTTCAGATGCTTTGGGAAAAAGACTAACCCCGTCTTCTTTCTGGCAGCCCCTTAGATAATGGAACACAGCTGCCATGTCACCCACAGCCCTTCTTTTCATTAAACTAGAAATACCTTATTTCTGCAGCTGTTCTTCATATGTTTTTAGCCTCCATCCCCTACTATTACACCTTTTTAAAAAGAGAAAAGGGTATTTTTTTTAACTCCACAAAAATTCTCCATCAGTGTCCATCAGTGCCACTTGACAGAAATCCTCCCCCACCCCACAAGCCATTCTCTTCTTACCATGATCATTTGAACAAAAGGTTACAACTCCAAATCCAATGTCTTGGCAAAAGAGCTGTCTCAAGAGGAGTGCAGGAGGGGTTTTTGATCAGAGGAAGAAAGAGAGAGTGATACTCCGCTGTGAGAGATCCTTTGTGTAGGACAACTGTTGAATCACTTGCCTGCAGGGTTAGTGGAGTTCAAAACAGCAAGAGATATCCAGAAGAAGATAATGGAAAGGATAGAAGATTTACTATGAGGTTGTCTCCTCTGGACAAATATTGTGTTTACTGAAGATGTGAAACTTGATTTTGATGCTGAGATCCTAGAAAAAATGCAGAGAAGAGTAAAGAAGATGATAAGGAGTCTGGAGGCTAAATCATATTATGAATGGCTAAGGGAAGTAGGTATTGATAACCTACCAAAGAGAAGGCTTAGGAAAGACTTGATAGTAGTCTTTCAATAGGTGAAGGGCTGTCACAAGGAAGAGAGCATCTTTATTCTCCAAACGACCAGAGGGCAGGACAAGAAGCAATAGCTGGAAGCTCATCAGAGGGAGATTCAACCTCAAAATAAGGAGGAATTTCTTAACAGTCAGAACAATTAATTAATGGAACAGCTTGCCTCCTGGATATCAGCCCTGGAAGCCATCTTTTTTGTTAGCGCTTCAGGGCTGCCACATTTAGTGCCTGGGAAGACAGAAGGGGGGATTACAAAGGGTGGTGGAGGATTAGCCATACCAACATTCCTTTCTCTGGGAATCAAGGGCATTCGGCCTGCACCTGGATGGGAGTGTCTGGGGGATGTTTCCAGTTGGGATGGTGGGTCTCCAGTTGGGATGGTGAATTGTTTGGACCATGTGATAGACTTGTGGGTGCAGGGGGAAGGACTTGGACTTTCTTTTGGGTGGGGAAAACCTGGAAGCTTTCAGATTCGGGTTTTCCCAGATGTGCCAATATGACATTGTTAATAAAATGGAACTTTGAGGAACTTCAAGCCTTGGAGTCTGCTTTCATTGGGGATGATACTTGGAACCCTGACATTGGAGTTGTGGGTACTCCATCACTGGAGGTTTACAAGAAGAGGTTGGGCACGACTTGTCCAAGATGGTGTAACAATTCTTCCCTTGGACCAGGGGTTGAACTAGAAGACCTCCAAGATCCCTTTCAGCCCTATAGAGACTTATTAGCCAGTGCAGTGGTTAGAATACAGTACTGCAGGCTACTTCTGCTGACTGCAGCTGCCAGCAGTTTGGCAGTTTGAATCTCACCAGGCTCAAGGTTGACTCAGCCTTCCATCCTTCCAAGGTCAGTAAAATGAGGACCCAGATTGCTGAGGGCAATAGGCTGACTCTGTAAACTGCTGGGAAGCAGTGTATAAATCTAAGTACTATTGTTAGGGTTCCAAGTAACACCCCTAACGAAAGAAGACCCCGAGGCCAGAAGTTCCTCAAAGTTCCATTTTATTAGAGATGTCATATTGGCACATCTGGGAAAACCTGAATCTGAAAGCTTCCAGGTATTCTCCACCCAAAAGAAAGTCCAAGTCCCTTCCCCCTGCACCCACATGTCCATCACATGGTCCAATCAATGCATCGTCCCAACTCCAGGTGCAGGTTGAATGTCCATGACTCCCAGAGAAAAGAATGTTATTATGGCTAGATATCTCTGCAACTCCATGCCATCTCCTCACCTCCCAGTTTCCCACAGCACTAAGTGTGGCAGCCCTGAAGATCCAAAGAAAAAGATGGCCTCCAGGTCTGACAGATATTGCTATTATAAAGAGCTTATTTCTAAACAGGACAGGACGTGAAACATTAAATAATTGTGCAACTCTTTGTTGAGCCTCAAATAGCTCAACAAAGAGCCTCAAATAGCTCAACAAGCTAGATAGCCTGTTATTAACATCCAGCTGTCTGCAATTATTGCAAGTTCCAGGCTCAAGGTTGACTCAGCCTTCCATCCTTTCTAAGTAGGTAAATTGAGGACCCAGTTTGTGGGGGCAATAAGCTGACTTTGTATAAAAATATACAAAAGTATGAAGGCTATTGCTTAACGCATTATAAGTCACCCTGAGTCTCCGGAGAAGAGCGGCATATAAATCTATTTTTTTTTTAAAAAAAACTTGTTTTACTCATCTTATTGCAAACCTGTTATTTCCTATCATGGCATCCTTCCAGATGCATCCATATGACTCATTTCAGTTAACCTGGTTGTAGAATCCATGATTCTTACAACCCTTTGCTCCAGAAACTACCTATCCAAGTTAACTGGCCTTGCCCATGTGGAAATATTTGAGGGAGGGAAAATGAAGCCTGAAGAATCTATCAAATGCTTTTAAAAATTCATTTACATTAAAAGCATAAGGATAGAACAACTCTTGGTCATTGATGAGATGGAATTGAAGCAAAGGGGCAGAGTCAAAATAGTTAAATAATGGCCACCTGTGCAATCAAAGCTTGCCATTTTGACATTTTGGACCCCATCCTAAGGAAGGGCCCTATTTCTCTCCATATATCATATACTCTTGGTAGGAGGACACTTGGAATATTGATCCAGTTTTGGTCATCACAATATAAAAAAGTTGTTGAGACTCTAGAAAGAATGAAGAGAAGAGCAACAAAGGTGATTAGGGGACTGAAGACTAAAACATATGAAGAATGGTTGTAGGAATTGAGTATGTCTAATTTAATGAAAAGAAATAGGAATGACATGACAGCAGGGTTCTAATATTTGAGGGGTTGCCACAAAGAAGAGGGGGGTCATCCTGTTCTTCAAAGCACTTGAAGGCAGGACAAGAACCAATGGATGGAAACTAATCAAGAAGAGAGCCAAACTAGAACTAAGGAGAAATTTCCTGACAGTTACTGTAGAACAGTAGAGATCCTCAGACATTCAGGTCATGGTTGTCCCAAAGGTGCTTTTTCTGGTGGCAACTGGACTTCTTGTTTTTTCTTTGAAGACATTTCGCTTCTCATCCAAGAAGCTTCTTCAGCTGTTCAATACTGGAACTTTTTAAGAAGAGACTGGACATCCATCTGTCTGAAATTGTATAGAGTTTCTTGCTTGAGTAAGGGGTTGGACCAGATAACACGAAGATCCCCTTTTTAACTCTGTTATTCTGTTATTGTGAAATTTTCTTTTCCAAAAAGCTGCATAAACATTCATATTTATGTGGGTGTTCGTTTTCCAGAAAATACACTTTTAAAAAAAAAATTATTTTTAACTAGGGGCATTGCACTGCATACTACTCTCCAATCTATGCCGAACATTTCAGGTCTAATTTTCATCCAAGCTTAGATCTACAGTGGAGAATTTGGCAAAGTGCTGAACTTGAAGGAAAAACCGGCTTTCAACTCTCAAATGAAACTAGGGAATAGAAAGAGGGGGAAATGAAGATAAAAATATGCATCCCCCTTCCCTCTACCCTCCTGAGTATTCGTATCGTAAGTAGCCTAAGACCGTGGAGTTGAACGGAGGCCTGAAACCTCATAGGCACGCCAATCTCTTTTGCATTTGAAACAATGGTGAAATTAGCAAGGGAAAAGAGCCCTTTCCACAATAGTCTGGCTTAGAACTGCCCCTGCTGGCTGTTCCCGCTGCTGTGAGCTGCAGCAGTAAGTATGGTTGCTTTCTTTTCAGGGTCATTAAATCTTGAATCCAGCGCGTTGCCATATCGGTTCTCAGCAGTGCCCGGAATCAGCATTTCTGCCTTGCAGCCGTTTAAATCTTTCCACACCCTGCTCTGTACGTCTGAGCTAGTTGGCAGCGCCTGGCTTTCTCCCGGTGGGAGTTCATCTCTCCGATTTGTCTTGCTGCCCCCACCCCCACCCCCATCCTTTCTTTGCCGAGCAATGAAGACATCTCAAGAAACAATACGCAGCTTTCCCCAAGGTTTGCACTGATGGTCTGAGTAATGGGAGCCGTTCCAAAGCCAATTGCATATTCAAAAGACAAAACTGAATACCGAAGGATTAGCTGCTGCATTGAAACCTAAAACTAATATAGCCAAGGCTCCTTTCTTTGAACAAAGCATGAGAGCGAAGAAACGAACAGGTGGCATTTTAAGTGTAACCAAGATTAACCCATATTCAACAATTTTTAAAGCATTCCTATTGACTCTAATAATGAGTCCTAATTATGCATTCTTGGGAAGAATATAAGTTAGGCTGAGTTTTCCCAATTAGAATTTGGAAGCCGTTTCCAGTTATCTCCCTCGTACAGTACAGAGTATATAATCAGTTTGAGGATTCAAACTGTGCAAAGCCCATTAAAAATAACACGTCTTTCCAGGCGGCGGTGGTAGACTACCTTGAGTAATTGTCACATTCCCACTCCTGCTCATGGCTCATGGCCAAAAGTGGCAATTACATCACTATCTCCAAGAGAGATACTTGTGCCAAACAAGACCCACACAATAGCAAAAAGGAATGATCTGGTCCTTGGTTGAATCTGATGCCTGGCAGAGAAATGGAAAAAAACAGGACCTGTTGTGTGGAAGAGTAAAGAAGCAAAAATGTGTGAAACAGCCAACGCAACTCCTATCCTAATGGCACAGCCTTGTGTTGTAAGCAGAAATATATCTCAAAATGTAGAATATATAAGGCCAAGTCACCTTCCAGGCAAGTTTGATCCTAGGTGGGCTTCAAACATACAGCTTGGGGTTGTATTGACCACAATTGGCTTTCTTTGGGGATTCTTCAGACTTTCATAGGCAATGAATTCTCTTTTAAAGGAGAATATTTCTAGCCCAGGGTTGAAATGAGGGGCCCTTGGTGTGCTCTGAGCTTGGTTGTTTTCTTGCAGATGTTTCATTACCCAACTAGGTAACATAATCAGCGCTAGGCAAGCTAGCTGGATTCTCTTTTGCTTGAGGTGTTGAAACAGAGGTAGGATGACCATGTCTCTAGAATGCTATAGACTCCTTAGCTCAGTCAAGGATTGGTCTGGGTGATCTCCAAAGTCCATTTCAAGCCTTGCTTCTACAGTTCTTTGAATGTGAAGCTGCAAGAATACATCATCAATACCCATCTAACCAGTATCCTGGCTTTCCCTATAATTTTCTATCTATACATTTAATGAAGAGGCTGACCCCTGCTTCCCTGCCAAGCTTGACAAGTAGGTGTGCATGAAGAATCACACCCATTCATCCACCCACCGATCCACCCACATGCACACAACATCTCTATAGCTGCTATACGTGAGAGTTCTATATTTAGTTAATTGAAATCGATCTTTCCTGGTGTTGGCAGAGCTGCTGACATGCGAGGCGAAGTGTACGAGCGTTCCAATTTCTCAACGTTTTGCAAAAGTTTTACTTAAAAATCTCCTGGAATTTTACAGCCATCTCTAAGTGGTTTATAGAGTCTGCATATTGCCCCCAACAATCTGGGCCCTCATTTTACTGATCTTGGAAGGATGGAAGACGGAGTCCACTTTGAGCTGCTCAGAATTGAACTCCTGGAGTGAACAGTGAGTTACATTGCAGTATTGCATTCTAATCAGTGGTGGGTTCCTCCCGGTTCCGCCGAGCCGGTAGCGGTCACGATATGATGTCACCAAACCGATTCTGGCTCTCCCTCGCCCACTGCCCACCCCACCCCACCCCGCCCGCCCACCCACCCCCGTGTTATTCTTACCTTTTATTTGGCCCCACCCCCAATCTATTGCTGCCTCCTGAATCCCAGCTGATGACTAGAGAGAAAAAAAAACTGTTTAAACTCTTGCTGTGGGCTTCAAAGAGCCACCCTACAGCTGATCAATGTTAAAAGAAAACAAATGAGTAGACCAGTGCCTGCAAAAATAAATGGGTAGACCAGTGCCTGCAAAAATACATGAGTAGATCAGTGCCTGCAAAAGTAAATGGGTAGGTCAGTGCCTGAAAAAATAAATGGGTAGATTGGTATGGCTCTGCAAGTAGTTAAAAGCCTGGTAGACCAGTACCTCTGCTAAATCCTAAATAATTGTCACATGACTATCAAGCCATGCCCACAAAATAAGCCACGCCCATAGAACTAGTAGTAAAAAATGTTAGAACCCACCCCTGACTCTAACCACTGCACCACAATGCTCTTAGAGAAGAGAGGAGAGGCAAAGCGAAGCGAAGCGAAGCGAAGCGAAGAGAAGAGAAGACTTTATTGGTTGAGTGTGATTAGACACACAAGAAATTTGTCTCTGGTGCATAAGCTCTCAATGTACATACAAACAACAAAGTAATATAATCATAAGATGCCTGTAGAAGAAGTAGTAGAAAAGATGAGAAGGATAATAGTGTGGTCTGATAAATGAAATCTGAGACTGAGAAATCTGAGGATTAGGACTGGAGATAGCATCTCAGAAAGGACGCTCCCTAGTTTGTGGGAGAGGAAAGTAAGGGAGGGGAGAGGTATTTTCAGACTTGAAAAATTTGTGTCAGCCCTTTGTGATAATTTATATGAGAATCACCAATTGTGAGTGCTAATGCTACCTCTATTGAATGGTTACAATACCAGAATCATACAAGTTTCAAAGCACTTTTATCTCTTTTTATTTTTACTTTCCAGAAAACTAGAGAGGGTCCCTTCTGAGAGGCTTCCCCCCACTGGATCCTTCCTTCAGACTCAGATTTCATTCATCAGACCAGTGGATAGACTACTGCTCTTCCTCCTGTCTCCCAAGGCCATTCTCACATACCATTACACAACTGAGATTTGTAGATTCCCCAATCCTGCTAGCATTTTGAAAATATTTAAAGAGATGGATCTCCTCTTGTGATATGATATTGTTTGGTGTAATCAACAATAGTAAATATTACAGTAAATTGCCTTTTGTGGTGTTAGGCCACCAACTGACCAAGATCAAGAGGCAGCTTGACAAGTCCCAGCTACAGTTAAATGGTTCCAGGCTGCTTCCTGATAATCAGTTAATAACATTGATCTAAAAAAAAAAAAAAGGCAGGACCATATTTTCTTAGATGGGAGACTATGAGGGGATCCCAGGGTTGTAGGATAAATTAGAAAACTGGAATAACTCCCCAGAGAATGACAATGGCAATCCACTTCCCTCTTATTGCCCAAAATGTTATATGAATATTGCTATGTAGTCACCAAGAGCCAAGCTTGACTAGAAAGAGATGTCGCTTAATTTGCTTTTAGGAGCGAAGTCCAGGTAAACAAATTGGAACGGCACATTAAAAAAATAGGTAATGGAAGCTCCCACTTCCCAAACCCTCAACCCTAATTAGAGTTCATATATCTCCACTTATAAATAAACTCTTAGATAGATGCTGTAAGTTTTTGGCCTGACATCTTCATAAAAAAAACCCACCGCTATTAGCTAGTTTAAGAGTATGAAATCATATAGAAATGGAATTAGCAATGAAGTTTGTTGAATGCTTCAGAGCGGAACTGGATAAGAATAACCGTGATTATTTTTCATCACCTATGTGAAATAGACGGCATTTTGAGAGAGAGAGAAATGAGAAAGCTACAAGCTGATCTAAGCAGAGTAGTAATAAACATATTACAGTATTTGCTACTGCTATAGAATTTGGTGGCTTTGGGCTACTCCTTACTGGCTCCGTTTTAAAGAAAATCTTGTGTTTTAATTTTTTAAAGACCTTTTTTAAAATTTATTTTGTGAGCTTCTCTCAGCCAGACATGTTCAAAAGCTTCCCTCCACCCTCCATTCTGATTGTTTTGTTTTGTTGCAAGGAGAATTCCGGATCTTTCCTTGAGTGCAATTTTACACTCCCTGCAATTGTCACTAGGTTCATCATTCCAATAGGGTGTGTGTGTGTGTGTGTGTATTGCAAACATGAGATGAGAGCCAATTTCACATTGTCAATAATAAGGCTGTTCTCCCTGGAAGGGAGAAATGGCTCTAATTTCACCATGAAATGGGCCTGCATTTTATTTGCCCTAAATAGATGCATACACTGTTATGTGTTCTGAAATAACTAGGGCATGTGATACCTCCTGTTATATTTTCCTCTGAGGACTTGGAGCTTATCATTGTACTGTATATTCCTTGACATTCCCCTTGATTTTCCTCAGTTCTGTTTCAGGGTGACGACATCCAGCATGGTTTTTATTTATTTACTTAACTGTCTTAAATTCGGGACATTCAAGTGCAAAATTGCTGGGCTAGATGAAGTCAGAAGAAGTAGAGCAGAAGACAAATTCAGGATCTTCTGGAGAAAACCTCAAAAGTAGATGAAGGTCAAAGTCAAATTTGAATCAATGGTAGTAGAGGTAGTCCTTGACTTATGACCACAATGGACCCCAACATTTCTGTTGGTAAGTGAGACAATTATTAGTTTTGCCCTGTTTTATGATGACCTTTCTTGCTACAGTTGAATCATTACAGCTGTTAAGTTAGTAATACAATGGTTGAGTGAATCTGCCTTCCCCATTGATCGTGTTTATCAAAAGGTGATCATATGACTCCATGTTTCCCTCTTTCCCCCAACTCCCTGCCCACATGAAATTCAATGGTGAAAAAAGGAAGGTTCTACATTTAGGCAGGAAAAACAAAATGCACAGGTATAGAATAGGTGGTACCTGGCTCAATAGTAGTAACTGTGAGAGGGATCTTGGAATCTTAGTGGACAATCATTTAAATATGAGCCAGCAGCATCCAGCAGCTGCCCCAAAGGCCAACACAGTCCTAGGCTGCATAAACATAGGATAGAATCAAAATCACACAAAGTGTTAATGCCTTTATAATGCCTTTTATGCCTTTATAATGCCTTGGTAAGGCCACCCTTGGAATACTGCATCCAGTTTTGGTCGCCACAATTTAAAAAAGATATTGAGACTCTAGAAAGGGTGCAGAGAAGAGTAACAAAGATGATTAGGGGACTGGATATGAAGCATATGAAACAAACATAGGAAGAACGGTTGCAGGAACTGGGTATGTCTAGTTTAATGAAAAGAAGGACTAGGGGAGACATGATAGCAGCGTTCTGATATCTCAGGGGCTTCCATAAAGAAGAGGGAGTTAAGCTATTCTCCAAAGCACCAGAAGGCAGGACAAGAAGCAATGGGTGGAAACTAATCAAGGAGAGAAGCAACTTAGAACTAAGGAGAAATTTCCTGACAGAACAATTAATCAATGGAACAACTTGCCTCCGGAACTTGTGAATGCTCCAACACTGGAAGTTTTTAAGAAATGTTGGATAACCATTTGTCTGAAGTGGTGTAGGGTTTCCTGCCTAAAAAGGGGGTTGGATTAGAAGACCTCCAAGGTCCCATCCAACTCTGTTATTCTATTCTATTTGATAGTTCAGGCAGACTTGTATCTAGTGAAGCAAAGCTGGAGCAAATGGATGGCAGTCCTGAGAAACTACTGGTATCTTCTAGCCAACATACTTCTTGCCAGTAACATGAAATTCTGGAATTTCATCTCTCCTAATGACTGGCTTCTATCTTTCAAACTATGGCCAAGAAAACTGCAATGACATGTCACTAAGAGCTAAGTTTGACTCAGAAGAGACTTTACATTCACTTTCTCCCAATGGAAGTTCATCACCCAGTGGAAGCCATGATGGTAGCATCTTCATCATCAAATTGAACAAAAACACAAGTTTCTGAGATGGAGAAGAACTGAAATGAAAGACTGACACCAGAGTATTCAAAATACACTAACAACTCAAGCACCTCTCCTAATAATGAACATGATTAATACTAAGCTCCACTCAACGCTCTCATCCCCACAAAGCTTAGTTCATTTTGTTGTGTACACAGTAGTTTTTCAGACCAGGCTGTTAATTATGAGCTGGAATGAATCACTAGAGTTATAACCTGATTTTCTAATGAGTTTCCCATAAATCTGCTTTTTTTTCCATCTTGGCATGTACACAAAAATGAATATGAATTCTACACAGTTCCCATAGAATACCTATGGACTTTTTTTCCCTTTCTTTTTCAAGGCCACACAGTGATAGAGACACACAAAATAGACATTATAAGGACATATTTCTAAAGGCTGTGGCACGCGTACTCAAACTCTGAAACATAATTCAAGACCACTTATTGCTGGACAAGGCTGGTCTTAGAAACTTACCCTCATGATTATAAGTTCACATTGCTACCTAGATAGCAGGTAATGGAAGCAACCAGAGATGTCTATGGGTATAACAAAAGAAGATTTGTGACATTTAAGAAATTGTTAAAAGATCTAAATGCTCTCCCAGGCCTTGTAGATAGGATTATTGTGGGACCTACTTTAGTTATCGTTGGTGTCAACTCGCAAAGCATCCCTGGCCTGCTCTCAAGTTGCCATAGGCCAGGTGGGATGGGAAACTAATGAAACTACACAGCAGCAAAAAGCAGATGCACATTCCACACTTATCTCTCTCAAGGCTGTATCCCAGGGATACCTACAACAATCGAAGGGGTGTGACCTCTCCAACCTGCGAAATTGCTCCATTGGCTAATGTGATAGATGACACACCCTATGTGAGGGGGGAAACAGGGTCATAATTGGAGCATAAAATTACATAGGGTCAGAGCTGGCTTCACTTGGAAACATGCCAACATGAAGCTCCTAATAAATAACTGGATTTCTTTTGAAGCTTGGCTCAAGGCTCATGGCATCCGTCGGAATCCTGACAGCAAGGCTGGAAAGAGAACTTGGGAGATCATCTACTTCAACATCCTACTCAAAGTAGGAACTCAGCTCTATCCCATTCCTGCCAGTTAGCCATCCATCTTTAAAACTCCATTAAAAGAAAGTTGACCACTTCCCACAGTCTCCTGTTCCACCACAGAATGCTTTTTATCATTCAGAAATGACTCTAGATGGCCAATCAAAACTGGCTTCATTGCAATTTAAGTACATTACTAAGAAACATCAGTTACATTTTGAGTAATATACTTTCAAATTCTGTTTTCCAACCAGTACTTTTTACCATGTTACTTCACTGGTGTGTATGTGTGTGTGTGTGTGTGTGTGTGTGTGTGTGTGTGTGTGTGAGAGAGAGAGAGAGAGAGAGAGAGAGAGAGAGAGAGAGAGAGATTGACAGGTGAATTATGAGAATAATAAAATTCTGGAAAGTCATCTTACCGAGGTGATCTCATATGAGCTCATATAAATTTATTTTTCCACATAAACAAACTGTACCATTCTGTGAGGCATACTTGTCTTTCATTATGGGTAAGGAAAGCTGAAGAAATGTTGGTCTTCTCTTCTTATCTTGTTTACTGCATTTTAAATGAGAAGAATTCATTTATATCCTCTTAGGCCACATCTAAATGAAGAGAAAGAAGCAACAACAGCAAGGAGGGGGAAAAATTAGATTAAAAGCAAGAAAAGTAATACTACTAAGTATGGAATAATAAATCATAAGTATACAGAAGCCGTGTTCTTTTGGGACATGGACAGAGATGTATTTATGAGCTTCCAGGGAGAACTAAAGTACTGTGGGATTTTCAGAGAAAAGATAGCTGACAGACAAAATGGAACTGGTTTTCTTTTTTTCAACAGTGTGACCAGGCTCTAAATCAAAGTCTTTGTCAATCTGAGCCACATTTTAGTGGTTTAAAATAATTTATATGAATCTTGAGTCGCTTAATGTTTAAAATTATGCTTTAGAGGTATTTCTTTGGTTTGGGGAAAGTTTTGAAAATCCTTTGGGAAACCTATGGGTCAGATACTTTTAAAAGAAATAATTCTGTTTCAATATTTACCCTACAATTGTTAGGGTAATACAAGTGGTGCAGTGGCCTGAAGGTGGAGCTCTTGCCTCACAATCAGGAGGCTGTGAGTTCGATTGTAGGTAGAGACAGATATTTCTCTCTCCAGGCAGAATGAGAATATATCTGCTGAATAAAATCCGCATTGGCGACAGGAAGGGCATCCAGCCAGTAAACATTCAGCTCCATTCAGTTGCCCAGACTCCACCCTGCAAGAGATTATGGGGTCATTAAAAGGAGATGATGATGATTGTTAGGGTAATATACAACACTCTTGCACTTCAGAACATGGTAGCCCCCAAGGTGATATTCACAAATTTTCTTCTGACCTTCTGTAAGGGCCTGATGATATAGCTCTGCCAGTTGGCCTGGGCCCAGAGCAGCGGTGCACCAGAGTGGTGATGGCTATCGAATTACAAAAGACCCCACCTCTCCCCATGTGCTTTCCGCCCTCTTCTCCCTCCATGTTTTAATTGTAAATTATGGTCAACCAGATGTTCAGACTAGATTGGCATTTTTGAAAGGACCTATTGAGTCCTTTCAAAGGACTTGGGATAAGCACATGTGAATGTTTGATGGTGTTACACATATCGTCATAGGATGTAAGATGTTCCAAGTAAAGCTGCCTTTTGCAATTGACTGAAGGTGGACCTGTCAATGCCAATGGTGTTCAAGTGGTACTCGAATTGTTTTGAGATTGTATCCATCATAAGTTTATTTGTCAAGCATATATAAGATAACAGGTAAAAGTATAAACATAATTTGAACACAATTTTTACTTACAAAAGAGTAAGTAAAAAGGAATATTAGGACAGGGACCGTAGGCACGCTGGTGTCCTTATGCATACTCCTTACAGACCACTTAGGAATGGGGTGAGGTCAACAGTAGACAGTTTAAAGTTAAAGTTTTGGGGGTTTGGGAAAGAAACTA
Organism: Masticophis lateralis; assembly: GCA_030761175.1. Taxonomy (NCBI): domain Eukaryota; kingdom Metazoa; phylum Chordata; class Lepidosauria; order Squamata; family Colubridae; genus Masticophis; species Masticophis lateralis. Next base: position 201,435,058 of record JAUDYJ010000003.1, read on the forward strand.
CAGAGTCAGGTAGTGCATTAAAGGCATTAACTACTCTGTTACTGAAGTCATATTTTCTGCAATCGAGTTTGGAATGGTTTACCTTGAATTTGTATCTATTATTTGCTTGTGTATTGTTGTGGTTGAAGCTGAAATAGTCGTTGACAGGAAGACATTGTGGCAGATAATTTTATGTACTATGCTTAGGTTAGACTGCGTAGTTCTAAGTTGTCTAAGCCCAAAATTTGGAGTCTGGTGGCATAAGGTATTTTATTGCAGTTAGAGGAATGGAGGACTCTTCTCGTAAAATATCTCTGGACACTCTCAATTGTATTTATGTCTGATATGAAGTGCAGGTTCGAGACAGATGAGCTGTATTTGAGAATCCATTGGATATTGTATTTAATGTATCCAAGGTATGTATTACTATTGGCACCACCTTTGCTTGCTTTTGCCACAATTGTTCTATTTCTATTTGCAGGTCTTTGTATTTTGTTTTCTTCTCCAATTCTTTTTCTTTTATTCTGCTGTCTCCAGATATTGCCACATTCACTATCCAGACTTTTTTTTTTTGTCTTTCTTATTGACAATTGTTAAGTCTGGGGTGTTGTGTGGCAGCTGTCTATTTAAATTCTAAAGTCCCAGAGCACTTTAGTTTCTTTATTTTCTATGACTTTCTCTATTTAATGGTCCCGATGGTTCTTGCAAGAGATCTCTTTCCGATCTTCCAATGCACCATTGTTACTACTATGTTGTATTTTATTGTTTTCTTATTTAAACGTTTACCAGTTTTTAATGTTTGTAAGCTGCCCAGAGTCGCCTCTAGACAAGATGGGTTCATTTATTCACTATAATATATTTAGATTCCCCCCCCCAACCATCACCATTTAATGGAGACTGATTGTTTTGTATTTCACAGTTTTAGCAATAAAAATTAATTTTAAAAAGATGGTGGGTACGATTGCAATCAACATCTTCGAACTCAGAGCCTCCTGATTGTGAGGCAAGAGTTCCACCTCTAAGCCACTGCCTCACTCATGGGTATGATTACAATGGGAGAAATTCAAAGTGGGCTGGATTTAGACCTCTTGTGAGCATGAAAGGATTCATGACTGATGATGAGTTTGACCCCTCCTTCATTCTCAGCCTGGTCATCTCTTACAGAAAGTTACATGAATAAGATATCCTCTGGCTTCAGTAGTAAAATGGCTTATTGTTATCATTTATTCACACCCAGCAATAAGTACAGCAGATGGCTGTGCTTAGCCAACCTTGGCCAATCTCAGAAAGCAAAACAGGATTGGACTTATTTAATATTTGGAAGGAAAACCTTCAGAGTCATAGATTGGGTTGTTGAAAAAAAAAAACAAACCTAGTGACAAACCAGTTTTGTGCCAAAACAGCACATGTCCCTAAAATCACCTCAAGTCCAACTCAGCATAAGAAGACTTTGTTTTTGATATACTCAGCAATAATCTGTCATGCCCTGTGTTAGTAAGATGACCTTGCATTTCCACATTATCACTTCCACCTTTCATCTTAAAAAATAAGTATATTTACTAGAATATTGATCTTACTTCTAGTTGAAGTAATTAGCTGGATAGCTGAAATGCATTCCGTTCCATGGGCGTTATTCTGCATGTTTATGTGTTTGGAGATATGGGGGGGGGGGGATTGATAAGAGAAGTCAAAACAAATCAACCAAGCTACATAATCCAATCTGGATTCAGTATGAGAGATCCATGATCAAAGCATTCTAAAATCTTTTCCTTAGATTTAAGCCACCATCTGCCTCTGTAGTCGATTAGCATTATGCTGAGGAGTTGAGGGGATAAGGGTTCTCATCATTTCTTTTAATTTCCCAAACAAATGTTATGCATCAAAGGGATAATGAGAAATAGCCATACTATATATATCACTGCCCTCCTCATATCTTAGAACAGTGGTCCCCAAACTTGGCAGCTTTAAGACTTGTGGACTTCAACTCCCAGAATTCTCCAGCTGGCTGGAGAACTCTGGAGTTGAAGTCCACAAGTCTTAAAGCTGCCAAGTTTGAAGACCTCTGTCTTAGAACAATGTGGGAAGTTAAATCAGAGAAATGGTATGGAGGAAGGAATTGACTCCTTCTGGAGGCCATGGTCAAGATCAAACCCAATCCTTCTTTCAGCACACAACCTTAATAAGACTTGAAATTGAATCACAAATCTCTCAGATCATGTCTTGTTTGACTCATAAAATCCTGCATGAGCATCTAATAGATTGATAGGCAAACAGACATAAGGCAGATAGGATATTTATATTTTATTCATATAATTAAGATAGGGAAGTATAAATCAAGATGATCCTCATCCACAGCAGGATGCAAAATGGCCTGTTATAGCATTTTTCATGTCAGTGAATGTGACTTAAAGAAAGGTGTGTTTACTTCAGAGGCAGTAATTTTCAGCAATTTGTGGCCAAAATGGTTCTAGAAATGATTTAGGGATCATTTCTAGGAGATTTTCTATTGTGTTCCCCATAGCTACCTACGATTGTGAAAGTTTATTTATTTATTTATTGGTTCAATTTATATGCCGCCCTTCTCTGGAGACTCAGGGCGGCTTACAATGCGTTAAGCAATAGCCGTCATACTTTTTTGTATATACCTGCTTAGTAGGGCTTTTGCCTTCCATCCCCCCAAGCGGTGTTCTTTTTTATACCAAGTCAGCTTATTGCCCCCACAATCCGGGTCCTCATTTTACCTACCTCAGAAGGATGGAAGGCTGAGTCAACCTTGAGCCTGGTGAGATTTGAACTCACAGTAATTGTAGGCAGCTGGCAGCTAAGTGCTACTTAACAGCACTTTAGTTTGCTGTCAGTTTTGATGGTGTCCAGCCACCGTGTTCTTTGGCATCCTGGTTTCCTTTTACCATTAATTCTTCCAAACATAATTGCTTTCTACAGTGAATTCCCCCATATGGCATGGTACCAAAGTAAGTGAGACACACTTTTGTGATTTTAGCCTTCCAGTGACATGTCTGGTGTTATGTGCTCCAGGACTTGTTAGTCACCTTTGCTGTCCAAGGAATTAACTTATTCTCAGTGTAGTCCAAACTAAATTAAAGCAAATTCTTCAAAACACCATTCCTCAGTTTATCACCGATCTTGGTATAATTAGGCAAACTGCCAAAGGCTTTTCTTGGCAAAAAAAAATTGCCTCCCACCGGTCGGTTCGCTCCCACAAAGAGGGCCTCCTCAGGGTGCCGTCAGCCAGACAATGTCGGCTGGCGACCCCCAGGGGGAGAGCCTTCTCTGTGGTAGCTCCCACCCTCTGGAACGATCTTCCTCCAGAGTTACGAATGATCTCTGACCTCTGGACTTTTCGTCAGGCCTTTAAAACATACTTTTTCCAGCTAGCCGGCCTGGCCTGATCCCATGGGAAAATCTTTTTAGAGTTTTGATATTAATTTTTAATTGAACTGTTTTTAACTAGGGGCCAAATTTATATTAGTTACTTTTAATAATACTTTTTTTTTTACTTACTTTTTGTAAGATTTGCTTTTTATTTCTGGCTGTTCACCGCCCTGACTCCGCAAGGAGAAGGGCGGTATATAAATTAAACAAACAAACAAGCAAGCAAACAAACAAACAAACAAATAAATAAATAAATAAATAAAAAAGTTCAGAAGCAGAAGACGCTAACAAAAAATGAATACAGTGAAACAAGAAGCAATTCCCTCAATGTTGTGGCCAAGAGCCATTGCTGATCCTTTAAACCTTATGGGAGGGGCCAATCATCTCTTGGCCGTACTCCTGAGTCGTCCTCCCTGCTTTATCTGCTCCTGCCTTCTGGCAGCTCTTCTCATATGTGCACTAGGAACAGGCTCCTCCTGTTCCTGTTCTCTCTACTGTCAGCCTCTGGAGGCTCCGAAGTCCTCACATCACTCCCCGATGGCCCTGGCCCCATCTCTGCCTCTGAAACAGAGCCCTCATCTGTGCCTTCCCCAGCCTCCAGGACTGGTCCCTGTTCTTCCGCAGCCTCATCGCTGTCCGACTCCACTGCCAGCTCCGCAGGCTGCTGGTGGACCACAACACTGCCCCTTGACATTGCAGTTTAGTATGCTGGTATTTGTTAGTCTGAGGTGGGCATCCATGACCATTAGCCATATCATTTTTCAACTGCTTCATTGAGCTATTTTCCATTGAGCTGTGCAGCTTATTGGAGGTTTGAATCTAACACCAGCAAACAGGGATGCTGTCATAGGCATTCATGCAGAAAGGATCACTGTCTCTTGGTGGAGGTTAGTCTACATGCAAATTTGTGGCCTCTCTTAAATTACCATAGCACACAAATCAACTAAAGCCCTCCAAAAACACTTTAAGCAAACCAAAACACAGTAACCCACAGTTCACTCCTGAGCTGCATTCTATTAGAAGTAAATCTGTTTGTGGAAGGTGGGTCCACTAAACACAATTTGAATTTCAAACTTCAGACGCTAACTTCAACATATATTTTTGGATGCCCTTATGCTTTGAGATAACGGGCAAGGCTTTCGTTCCTTTTTAATATGCATCCCTTAATTTTGGTGCATTAACGAAATGTACTTTGATTCAATTCACATTGGGGCTTTTGATTAGCCCTATGCGTAACACTGTCCTTGCAATCAAAAAATTCTATCATTTCAGTAATTGTAAGAGGGAATAAACCCGGAACAGCATTACTCCAGAACCTGCAGCGCAGATCTTCCCGGGGATATAAAATAAGTTAAAGGAATAACAAAATGCTAATCAGATCTCTTCTCCTTCCTACAACGTTCAGTCTTTTTTACAGGGGAAGATGTTTACCCGCAAACACTCTCTAATGAAGTAAATGGCTACAGCTGCACTCATGTCAAAACAAGCCAACAAACAAGGATTAAGCAAAATCAATGAGGCTGTGCCAATTTAATCTAACAGACAGGGCGATGTTCATTCTTTTTTTTTTTTTTAAGTGATATTTCTATAGGAAAGGCAGAAACTCTCCTGCCAGTCAGTGGTGGGTTGCTACGAGTTCGCCCCGGTTTGGGCGAACCGTAGCAGCAGTAGCAGGAGGCTCCGCCCACCTAGTCGGTCATCATCAAATACGGTCTGCGCATGCGCAGAAGCGAACAGGTAGCAAAGGTAAGTCAAATCCACCCCTGCTGCCAATCAACTCCATTAGTACTTTAGAGTGGGAAAGAATCAATCAATTGGTGGTAGACACAAAATTGTTGTCTGGATGACAAAAAAAAAAAAAAAAAGCAGCAATTATGTACTGCTTCACCCTGGATACCCTGAGATCACCGATACACAGAAGTATCATCCAAATCTAAATCTGAATTACAAGTAGTCCTTGAGTTATGACCACATTTGGGCCTAGAATTTCCATTGTTAAGCAAGGTGATTGTGAGTCACCCAATTTTTTTTTTTAAACCACAATTAAGGGTATCACTCCCATTGTTAAGCGAATCCTGTGGCTTGCTTTTAAAGCAAGCCGGGTTTTCCTCCATTGGCTTTGCTTCTTGGAAGCTGGCTGGAAAGTCGCAAAGGCCAATCCCATCCTTGGACACCACAACCATCATAAATACATGCTGGGTTCCAAGCACCCAACTTTTGATCATGTGATTCAGTGGTGGGTTGCTCTCGGGTCTGTCCGGTTCTTGCCAACTGGTAGTAAAAGCAGCGGGAGGCTACGCCCACCCACCCAGACATCATAATGGATGATCTGTGCATGCACAGAAGCTTCTGCACATGCGCAGAAGTGCGTGCATGTACTCCTGTTGTGAACTAGTAGTAAAGGTAAGTAGATCCCACCCCTGATGTGATTGTAGGGATAGTGTGACAGTTATAAGAGCAACGGCTATCAAGAGTCTGCCTAATTTAGCCATAAACATGGCTGTAACTAGGAACTTAGAATCCTTGAGAGAACTCAATCAGTAGCTTTAAGCCAGGGGTGTCAAACTTGATTTCATTGAGGGCTGAATCAGGGCTGTGTTTGACCTCCGGGGGGTGAGGTGGGCGTGGCCATGGTGGGCATGACCAACTTGACATCACTCATGTCAGGGGTGCCTGTGGTGGCCCGAGAGTTCTGCCAGCAAAAAAATGGCTCCCAAGCTCTGTTTTTGGCTGCCACAAACTCCTCCAACCCTCTGCCAGTGTGGCCCCATGGGGCAGATCTAAGCACCTTGCGGGCTGGATCTGGCCCACAGGCCTTGAGCTTGTCACCCCTGCTTTAACCCATATTCTGCTTAAACCTCATTTCAAGACAGGAGATTTGCAATCATGGTTAAAGTGATAGATATGGATTTGGAAGAAGCAGGTTAGAATAGAATAGAATAGAATAGAATAGAATAGAATAGAATAGAATAGAATAGAATAGAATAGAATAGAATAGAATAGAATAGAATAGAATAGAATAGAATTCTTTATCAGGCAAGTGTGATTGGACACAACAAGGAATTTGTCTTGGTGCATACGCTCTTGGTATACATAAAAGAAAAGATACATTCATCAAGAATCATAAGGTACAACACTTAATGATAGTCATAGGGAAACAGTCAATATAAATCTTAAAGATACTAGCAATAAGGTTACAGTCATAAGTGGGAGGAGATGGGTGATAGGAATGATGAGAAGATTAATAGTAATGCAGACTTAGTAACTAGTTTGACAGTGTTGAGGAAAATATTTGTTTAGCAGAGTGATGGCATTCAGGAAAAAACTGTCCTTGTGTCTAGTTGTTTTGTTGTGCAATGCTCTATAGCATCGTTTTGAAGGTAGGAGTTGAAACAATTTATGTCCAGGATGCGCGGGGTCTGTAAATATTTACACAGCCCTCTTTTTGACTTGTGCAGTATACAGGTCCTCAATGGAAGGCAGATTGGTAGCAATTGTTTTTCTGCAGTTCTAATTATCCTCTGAAGTCTGTGTCTGTCTTGTTGGGTTGCAGAACCAAACCAGACAGTTATAGAGGTGCAAATGACAGACTCAACAATTCCTCTATAGAACTGAATCAGCAGCTCCTTGGGCAGTTTGAGCTTTCTGAGTTGGTGCAGAAAGAACATTCTTTGTTAACTTTCCCGCATGTCTATGGCGATCACTGTGTGATTTTGGACCATCTATTCTGTATCAGATCAATATACAATAACCAAAGGGATAATACGAGGAGAAGCTGCTTGAGCTTTCAGAAGGAAATATCTGATATAATGCAAAAAGCAAGCAAGCAAACAGTATTAAAATGTTATGCTTAAGGGGTTTTTTTTCAGTCCATATTTTACTGGCCAGATTTCTTGCACTCATACGCAGGCTGGAATACAGTTTTATAATAATGTTCTTGACGCACAAACAAAAAAGGAACCAAGAAGCATACAAAAACATTGGGGTTTAAAGTGCTAAACATGCATAGAATAATGCTTCTTCTACAACACAATGGGTATTTTATGAAAGCCATACTTAAAAATAGAGAAAAGTTTCACACTTTTTAAATGTCACAAGCGGAGATAAAAATGGGCTTATGAATAGACACCTAATAATTATAGCCATTTCAAAACCATGCACAATTCTCTGCAGATGGAAACCTAGCATGTCAGAGAAGATCCCTATAAGTTGTTTTTTGTTCAGTGTTATGATTGCTTTCAACTTTCAGTGTGTTCACTTTGTGTGTGTCTGTGTGTCTGTGTGTCTGTGTGTCAGGGGTGGGTTCTACTTACCTTTACCACTGGTTTGCAACAGAATCACACGTGTGTGCACGCTTCGTTCGCACACATGCCTTGCTTCTGCGCATGGGCCTTGCTTCTGCGCATGCGCTGATCACCGATGATGACATCCAGGGTGGTGGGCGGAGCCTCCCGCTGGTTTTACTACCAGTTCGTGCGAACCGGTCCGAACCGGGGGCAACCCATTACTGCTTTGTGTGTATGTGCTTAGTAGACACTTCTCTAATCTGTCATTCTACACTTGCATTCTGGTTCAAAAGAATTCTGCAAGATCTAATCTGGGTTAATCAGTAGGACCAGAAATTTAGTCTTACAAGCTTTCAGACTGGTACTGAAGACCATTCTCAGGGTACTTTTCCCTAGAAGAGTGTTTCTCTAGCTGGACAGAGGTTCCCTGAAGATGGGCTCCAGCATGATTCCAAAAACTTGGAAGACTAAACCTCTGGTCCCAGTGACTGACCCAGATTGGACCCTGCAACATTATCCTGGGACATGTATATTCGCCTTCATTCATAAAAGAATTCTATTGAATCACAAGCAATTTCTATGTAATATCCTTCGGTCTGTTCTGATGCCAAGAATTGCAGAATTTCTTCGACAGTTTTACAATTTTACTTGAGGTTGAATTACTAAGGATGTCAAACTCTCACTTTCGCCTCTGTTTTGTTCATGCAGTTTTCGTAACAACACGGAGTGGAGGCGGAGAAATGGTTTGCCATTGCCTTCTTCCTAGGGACTGGCATCATCCATTTCCAAATTCCACAGTGTATTACCCATGCCACTTGACACTTGGCCATTTGTGAAGCTTTGCTGGACCTAGAAGACTAAAGTGGCAGTTGATGATGCTCTTCTTTCTTTCTTTGGTGTTTTATTATCTGAAATGGGGGATATTTCCTCTTGAAATATTATATCCTCTGTTTCATTATTTTACATTGGATTCTTGCAACATATACATATAAGGTAAAGGTTCCCCCGCAGATGCCTGCAAGTCATTCCCGACTCTAGGGGGTGATGCTCATCTCTGTTTCAAAGCTGAAGAGCCAGCACTGTCCGAAGATGTCTCCATGGTCATGTGGCTGGCATGACTAAATGCCAAAGGTGCATGGAACACTGTTACCTTCCCACTAATGGTGGTTCCTATTTTTCTACTTGCATTTTTTACACGCTTTCGAACTTGGCAGAAGCTGGGACAAGTAACGGGAGCTCACCCTGTTACGTGGCACTAGGGATTCAAACCACTGAACTGCCGGCCTTTTGACTGACAAGGTCAGTATCTTAGCTACTGAGCTACCATGTCCAATATCTATCTATCTATCTATCTATCTATCTATCTATCTATCTATCTATCTATCTATCTATCTATCTATCTATCTATCTATCTCCCCATGTTTCCCTGAAAATAAGACCCCGTCTTATTTTTTTTTTTGAACCCTGAAATAAGAGCTTGGCCTTATTTTTGGGGAGGTCTTATTATTTTGGGGCACATGAAAGAAACCAGAGGAAATGGTGGGAACCAGCTGCACATATGCATTTAAATAATTTCAGGGAGGGCTTATTTTCAGGGGGGCTTATTTTAGTGCATGCGCTCAAAAGTTTGATTGGGCGTATCAGGACACGGCTTATTTTCGGGAAAACAGGGTGTGTGTGTGTGTGTGTGTGTGTGTTTCCTTTAAACCAGGTTTTTCCTACATAACCAAGATTTTTCTGGAACCACAATTGAGTGAACCTTTGTATCTTTACAGGGAGGAACATGAGATGTGGGTGTGGCTTACTGAGGACGGCTAATGAGCCAGAAATAGCTATATAAGTCTCTCACAATGCAGGACAAAATTTGCTGGCTGCCAGAATGAAAAGAAGGAGAAAAGAAAACCCAGACAGTAGTGAATGTGATTTCACTCAATTGTGGTTCCAGAAAAATCTTGGTTATGTAGGAAAAACCTGGCTTAAAGGAAACACACACACACACACACACACACACACACACATCCTCCCTGCTGATTTATCTCTGAATGTGTATTACTTTCCTTCATTGGATTGCCTATAGTTCAGTTATCATTTGAAAATACCCAGAAGTTTCTTTTCTTTCTGCTTTTTTCTTTACAGGCTACTGAATGATTAAAGTGAACCACCGGGGCTCCTTGAGATTCAAAAAACCCCAAATTCATGTGAATGTAAATCAGATCAGACATATAACATTCTTTTTAAAGACTTTTTTTCATAATGAATCTGTCAGGGTCAATTTCACTTAGGGTGTCATTTGCCCAATCTTAAATTCATTCTGCCATCTTTTTTTCTCTCTTTTTTAAGGAAAATTCGGCAAATGGATAATTTGTATCCATTCCACTTTGCATTTAATAAATTGAAATATATGTATACACACACACACACACACACACACACACACACACACACACATATATATATATATATATTAAACAACACAGTATGACTCTGCTTTATTTTGCATTGGAAATGTGTGAACTGGGTCAATTCGCATTAAAAATGAATGGAATGTCTTTCTCTCCTAATTTTTATCTGGAAGTTTTATCATTAACACCAACAATAACTGAAAATGGCTTGGATCTATAAATCAGGATCCTTGGGAAATTATTGCAAAATTGGATCTGATAGCTACTTGCTGAAACAAGGATTTCATTTCAGTACCCCAGCATTTATTAACATTTAGATAAAGAAGGAGAAACAAGAAATTCCTTATTGAATCCAAATAATAATTCTGTACTGAACCACTCCTAACTATGGATAGGCCTTGACGTACAACTACAATTGAGTCCAAAATTTCTGTTGCTAAGTAAGATATTTGCTGAATGAGTTTTGCCTCATTTTGCAACTTTTGTTGGCACAGGTGTTAAATGAATCCCTGCAGTTGTTAAGTTAGTAACATGGCTGCTAAGGGAATCTGGCTTCCCCATTGACTTTGCTTGTCAGAAGGTTGCAAAAGGGGATCACGCGACCCTGGGACACTGCAACCGTCATAAATATGAGTCAGCTGCCAGGCATCTGACTTTTGAGTCAAACATCTGAATTTTGATCATGTGATCATGAGAGTGCCACAACAGTTGTAAGTATGAAATATGGCCATAAGTCACTTTTTTTCAGGCCTTTGTAACTTTGAATGGTCACTAAATGAACTACAGGCAGTCTCCGGGTTACGAGTGTTCCCTTAGCAAACGTTCAAAGTTACACAATAAGCACCCCCTAGTGTTTACAAACAAGTCCTGAAACTATGAATCCTGCTGTCAGCACTTCAAGCTGCATTCACTCCAGTGCTGACATAAGGAGGAGAAGAGGGGGTATCTGGCAAGAGGACGTTTGACTTTTCACCTACTTATTTTCCCTGGAGATGATATCCCCTAGGAGATGGGATGGGAGGGGGGAAATTCCTTTGAGCTGGAGTAGTAGATTAGGGGCAGAGTGACTTGGAAGATGGCCAATGAGACCAGAGGAGTGGGGAAAGGAAAGGGAGGGTTTCGGCCAGGAAGTCAGTGTTGGCTGCGACGGAGTCGGAGATCGATTGTTGTGCTTAATAAATGAGAGATTTTCATCAAAGACTATTTGTTTGAAATGTAATTTGTTTGAGACGACATCGAAACCTGACACTTGCAGCATCACGGCAGTTGTTCACCCTCACGAACAACCGCAAAGGCTCTGCAATGTTTGTCCTGCACTTTGCTGGCCAAAACAGGTCAGCAACAATGCTCTGTTTTGGCCGGCAAAGTGCTGGGAGAGGCCTGTGCACAACAAAACAGAGCCGTGGAGGGGCGCATGCAGCTTAGAGCCTGGAGAAGAGATAGCTTCCTAGATTTTTGCACAGTAAGTGACCTGGTAGGGCAGGTTGGGGGGGGGGGTGAGAAATTGTGGGGAGCATGAGATATTTCAGTGGTTCAGGGTGGTCTTAAGCAGGTGATCTTAAGCAGGTGGCCTGTTCAATCACTAGCCCCCCCCCCCCCCCGTGGCCTTTCCCACCATGAAATACCTGATGCGCATTTAACAAACCATGCATTTGATTAGCAAATGCGTGGGTGAAAGAAGGAGTGATCGCATTCAAGGTATGAGATTCACTCCCACGAATCCTCTGGTTACAAATCCATTGCATTTGTAACTTGAGGACTAACTGTATTATAAGTCAAAGACTACCTGTACTCTAACAAGGAATGCTTAAACATCATAGTTTCTAAGCATTAGATAATGACCAAGGGATACTGGTTTGATATAAGAGGAAGCAATTTTTGTCACCCATTATTGCACTTAGACTTACATACTTCTCCATTGTGCTTTACAGCCTTTTCTAAGTAGTTTACAATGTCAGTGTCAGAGTTCCAGAAAACCCCACTTGAATTAAAACTCTGAGTCCAGTCTGCATATTGTTGTTGGATTGTTGGACCCAGTCCAACAATCTGGGTCCATCATTTTCTTGACCTCAGAAGGATGGAAGGCTGAGTCAACCTTGAGCCCATCAGGATCGAACTCTAGGCTGTGGGCAGAATTAGCCTGCCATGCTGCATTCTAATCACTGCTCCATCATGGCTCCTGCAATTTGGTCTAGCTCCAAGAATAATCTTGTGTCTTCTAGAGAGGACATTCTTCTATTTGAAGACCGCTCAAGGGAGCACTTGTCCATTTCTAAGAAACAAGTTAAGTATGGGTAATAATGAGATGGGAAGCAAACAGAATTGTAGGGATAAAAATTATAAGACATTCTGGAAGAAGAGAATGTCAAACTAACTTTGGATAATTATATAGATAATTATATGAGTTTGTCCATATAAATCAATATGAGTCAAACTCAACTCAAAGATGCTGTAGTGGATCCGTCTGCAGTTGTAGGATGAATAGTTGGAATTTCAGTAGAATTTTACACTCATCCTCTTGCTTTGGGGTAGCAGCTTGTTAGTTCTACGATCACCATTAATCTCCCTAAGGTTCCTTTCTTTAGTATCTTTCTCCTAATCTTAATGTGTGTGAAAGAGACCTTTGCTTATACCGGTGGTAGAATTCAAATTTTTCCCTACCGGTTCAGTGGGCATGGCTTGGTGGGCATGGCAGGGGAAATATATTGCAAAATCTCCATTCCCACCCCACTCTGGGGCCAGCCAGAGATGGTATTTGCCGGTTCTCCAGAACCCATTCTCCAGAACCTGTCAGAACCTGCTGGATTTCACCCCTGATCCCATGGTCATCTGCATTTGCAGATCGTACCTTACGACACTTTTACTACCGGTTCTCAAAAAACGGACAGACCATGAGCAACCCACCACTGATGTGGCTAGAGATTCATTCCTTCTTCCTCTCCTCCATGTAATCCAGAAAAATCTCACAAAAGTTAAACAAAATCAAATTTATTTTTTTATAAAACAAGAGCAAAGATAGAGTCCTTTTCAATTTTACATACTCAAAATGCAAACTTTTGAGAATGAAACAGATGAATTACAGAACTGAACAGAGTATGGGAATCTCGCAGCTGGATTGAAAAAAGAAAATGTAATAGTCCAGGCAGGTCACATGATGGTATGGCCAGAAGCACATAACATAGCCTTAGTGGCGCAGCAGACTAAAGTGCTGTTAATTAGCACCAGCTGCCTGCAATTACTCAAGTTCAAATCTCACCAGGCTCAAGGTTGACTCAGCCTTCCATCCTTTCGAGGTAGGTAAAATGAAGACCCGGATTTGGGGGGGGGGCAATAAGATAACTTTGTATAAAAAAGAACACTGCTTAGGGGGGTCCAAAAGCCCTACTAAGCAGGTATATACAAAAGTATGAAGGCTATTGCTTAACTCATTGTAAGCTGCCCTGAGTCTCTGGAAAAGGGCGGCATATAAATTGAACCAATAAATTGAACCAATAAACATCCCTCCAAAAGATAAAGAAAGATACTGGAGCAAATTTATAATTAATCGTTACATTCCACCTAAAAGATTATACCCTCATGCACATCTGAACAATAGCAATAGCAATAGCTCTTACATTTATATACAGCTTCACAGTGCTTTACAGCCCCCTCTATGGGGTTTACACAGTCAGCATATTGCCCCCAACAATCTGGATCCTCATTTTACCAACCTTGGAAGGATGGAAGGCTGAGTCAACCTTGAGCCTGGTGAGATTTGAACTGCCAAATTGTAGGTAGCCAGCAGTCAGCAGAAATAGCTTGCAGTACCTCATTCTAACCACTGTACCATCATGGCTCTTATCCACACAAATATCTAAGGGATACAGAAAAATACATTAAAGAGAGAAAAACACAAAGACAATAAAACAAAAATCAAATCTTCATTGATGAGATAATAATAATAGAATAATATGCACTCTGAAATAGGTTTAATAATATATAAGGGAATAAATGGTATTTCACACACAAAAAAGCCCCATAGACAATAAACAGGAAAAACTTGTGATTGCTTATCTATGATTATTTTGTGTCTTCACACTATCCATTGCAGCTCTCAATCCTAAATTCAATATTCCTCATGTTGTTTTTTGACTACTCCCCACTCCCCACAAACCTCCTATGGTTTTATAGGAAGGTAGTCACATGATCCAATCATAGCTCCCGACAAAACCTGAAAGGTTTGTGGGAAATGGCTGATGGTCAAAAAATTCAAAATGGCAGCCACAACTGTGTAATGAAACCACCCCATTTTCTAAGTGCCATACGTAATGACTTTTTCAATGTCCCTGAAAGACATTATTATTTACTTAATTATTCTGTTCAAGTCATGGTACCATTCCCCCTATAACAACCTGTGAGGTAGACTGGTCAGAGAATCAGTGACAGGCTAAACTGATCACTTGAACTGTTGGGCTGAATGAAGACCTGGGTTTTTCTAGTCCAAATCCAATACTTTAATCTCTACCCAACCAAAGATTGATTTTTTGAAAATTATTCCCTTTGATCCCCAGAATGCTAAGTACGAGCATCCCGCTGAACTGTCAAATTATACAGCAAAGGCAAAACTCTACAGAGGATTTGAGGTGTTAGAAATCCCTATGAATTAAAAAATCACCCCAGGCAGCATCATTGCATGGAAGTTTTCAGCTTCATGCTAAGTCAGAGCAATACCACGATGTGTAATTAGCTGATATACTTATTCATACACTTACTTATTTACATACATATTAGTACTGAATTTCCCTAAATGTCAGTGTCTCTTGGGTAACATTTGAAACAACACTGAAGGTTTTGTTGTTCTGACATGCAGGTAAGTTGGATGGCCTCTTTAGAAGCAAAAACATTTGAAGCAGTGTTCTTGCTGTTCGGTTGAATTCTAGGGTTAGGCTCTGGGTTCTGGGTTCAAGCCAGGGATTCCTGCGTGTAAATGCTGTATTAGACTTCTGCATGACTGTAGGTCAGGGAACAAATGTTTCTGTCATTCAGAGATGATTGCATAGCTGTTGCATTTATACCCTGTCCCCCCCAATATAAGACCTATCCTGAAAATAAGACCTAGCATGTTTTACATGTGTACCTGATATAGATCCTTCCCCCAAAATAAGTCCTACTTAAGAGCCTGCTCAGCTGGCTGGCTGCCCATTCCATCTGGTTGCTCGCAGTGCTGTAGCCAAGAGGTGAGGTGAAGTGGTGGTGGAGCTTCCCTATGTGCCCCGTACTGACTTACCTCAGGGCCCCCACAGTCAGGCCATACATACCCCAACATTAGCCTTGCAGCAGCAGCACCAACAGACATATGCTGTAGGAACCCATGGCTGCCATCTCACTTCTTTTGCTTGCTCACAGCCACAATGGAGCAGGAGGCTGAGCGATGTGTTGGTGCTATGGCTGCAAGGTGAGGCACATGTCAGGGCATGGGTGGCCTGGCTGCAGGGGCCCTAAAGTACACCTGCTTGGGGTGAATGGGGCAGCTCTACCCCTCCCACCTCACAGTGGTAGCACTGGCCTCCTGCCCCGCTGTGAGCAAGCAGAGGAAGTGGGCCTCCTGTACATGGAAAAAAATAAGACCCCCCTCCCCCGATAAATCCTAGTGCTTATTTTGGAGTCCAAAAGAAAATAAGACCCGATCTTACTTTTGGGGAAACACGGGTATTTTTTCAAATGATTTGGCAGGGAGTGCATAAACAAGTGCACCTCACCGCACCCATGTGACACCTCTCCTGCGCGAGCTGCACGGGCTCCCAGTGGTCTTCCAGGTGCAGTTCAAGGTGTTGGTCACCATCTTTAAAGCACTCCATGGCTTAGGGCTCAGATATCTACGGGATCGCCTTCTGCCACCGATAGCCTCCCACTGACTAACACGGTCCCACAGAGAGGGACTCCTCAGGGTGCCATCGGTAAAACAATGTAGACTGGTGACCCCCAGGGGGAGACCCTTCTCTGTGGGGGCACTCGCCCTCTGGAACGAACTGCTTCCTGGGATACATATGATTCCCGATCTCTGCACCTTTCACCAGGCCCTTAACACCCTGCTATTCCAACAGGCTGGCCTGGCTGAATAAGAACCTGGATGGGGTATTTTATATTTGTGGGTTTTTAAATTGACAGGGTCAAATTTATTTAATTTGTTTTAAATTGGTTTTTAAATTTTGTATCATATATTGTTTTAACATGGCTGTGCACCACCCTGAGTCCTTCGGGCGAAGGGCGGTATAGAAATCAATCAATCAAACAAACAAACAAACAACAGGGCTCCAACAGGAAGCCAGATCAACCAATAAGCATGCAGGTTGTGAATCTCCTCACAGCATGTAGTTGAGATTAGGGAGATGTACGCAGTGGCTTGTCTGCATCTATTTGCAACCTGCACTGACCCATCAACCCCTTTGCAGCATAGGTATGGAAGAACACCTGTGTGCAGTTGTGGACAAGTCTAAATCGAACTTGAGTTATGAACTTTTCATGGATAAGATCACAAGAGGAAAGACCTAGGTACTGAACATCCCAAATGTTTTGGATCTCATCTGGTGTCAACTTCAATCTTTCAGGTACTTAATGGTAACCGGGAGCCAGTTTGGTATAGTGGTTAAAGTGGTGACCTAGAAACCTAAAAAAGTTTTGAACAGTGTGGACAATTAACCAGTGGAACAACTTGCCTTCAGAAGTCGTGGGTGTGCCATCACTGGAGGTTTTTAAGAAGAGACTGGACAGTCATTTGTCTGAAATGGTATAGGGTCTCCTCTTGAACAGGGGGCTGGGTTAGAAGACCTCCAAGATCCCTTCTAGCTTTATTTTGATTCTAAATGACTAATGTGTCCTAGCCCCATTTTAGGCATTGTGAGATCTACATTTCTCAGTTTGAATCAACAGGAGACACTATGAACAATACAAGAACTTCACTGGAACTTTTGCAAAAGTTGGTCTCCTGTGCTCATGTAGGTAGAATGACAGAAGAGACCAATGATACTAATGATTAAATGGTTTAAATACATTTCCAAAGCCCCCTCCCCATTACTGTCCCTCGTCATCATTGGTCGGCCTGCATTGGATGAGTTTTGGGCACACAATCTTTCTTTCTTTTTTTTTAATTTGATTTATATGCTGCCCTTCTCTGAAGACTCAGGGCAGTTTACAATGTGTTAAGCAATAGCCTTCATACTTTTGTATATTTATACAAAGTCAGCTTATTGCCCCCACAAACTGGGTCCTCAATTTACCTACCTTAGAAAGGATGGAAGGCTGAGTCAACCTTGAGCCTGGGGATCGAACTAGCAGTAATTGCAGACAGCTGGATTTTAATGACAATGCTTAGTCTGCTGAGCTATTCAGGCTCTTTTTAAGGGAAGTTTCTCAGGTTCTACAGAGGATAAACATGGTGTTACTATTGCTCTTTTCTTTACAGGAATAATTCTCATTTCTCTCAGCATTAAAGCCAGCTGTCAGAATCTCCATTGTTGGCCTAATGCCAGTGGTGAAATCCAACTTTTTTTTACTAGTGGTTCTGTGGGTGTGGCTTGGTGGGCATGGCAGGGGAAGGATACTCCAAAATCCCCATTCCCACCTGGGGCTAGCCAAAGGTGGCATTTGCTGGTTCTCCGAACTATTCAAAATTTCCACTACCGGTTCTCCGAACTACTCAAAATTTCTGCTACCGGTTCTCCAGAACCTGTCAGAACCTGCTGGATTTCACCCCTGCCTGGTGCCTTGCTGGCATCCTGCCATTAAAGTAGAAAGGAGGGGGGGAGGCAGTTGGGGTAATCCACATCTGTGTATTAAATCATGGGAAATGGGGAGGGGGAGCTGACATGTGAAGAAGGCCAGAGCTGTTTGTACCAGTTACACCGGGCATCCTCAAGGCCACTTGCCCTGAGTGTGAAATTCCAGCAACCTAAACAACCCAGAGTTTCCCACAACATCATGGTGATCCAGGATTGGTGGCAACCGACCGGACATTGGGAGGACGGATGGGGAAACATTGGGTTTGGCTTTTTGTATCAGTGAGTGGGAACTTCAGGTTCCACCTCACTTTCCTGCAACCAACATCTTTAGTAAAAGTTCTTTTCACTTCAGTCAAGAGTTGGAGTCAAGAGTTTCCTTTCCTAAATGATTGTTTTAGGCCAGGCCTGACACCAGCTGGGTGACTTGGGGCGATTCACCAGGAGACTGTGAGTTCTAGTTCCATTTTAGGCATGGAAAATGGCTGGGTGACTTTGGGCCTGTCACTTTCTCTCAGCCCAACTCATCTGACAGGGTTATTGTGGTGAAAATAGGAGGAAGGAGAAAAATAAGAGAAAAAAGAGAAAGAAGATAGGAAGAGACAGGAGTCTTATGTATGTTTTCTGTTTTGAGGTATTTATAAAATAATTAAGGTGAGTTATAAATTTAAGAAAAGAACACGACTAAACAGTCAATCTCTTTGTCTCCATGCCTTAAGCTGGAATCAGCCTGAATGTTAATGTGACTTGGGATCACTAAATGTTGTTAAAGACCCATATGTTCCTCTTGACTCTATTCCTGTATTTGGAATCTATTCAAGAATTGTGGACGTTGGGGATATGGGGATTGGCTAAATAATTACTTTTCAACCGGTTGGAGAAATCTAGCCTGGATTTGCAACAATGAATAACATGTGTTGTTCCGTAAGGTTTGAATTTGTTTTCCTTTGGGGTTTCTTTCTTTTGTGGAGTCAAGAGAGAAGGCAATCGAACAATATAAATTGTTTCTGTTTTCAAGCAAATGTGGGCTATTTGCAAATTATTTCTCAGGTGTATTTCTTCCTTTTATTTCATTGATAAAGCAATTGATTAATGTAAATATTAATTTTGCAGTTACATTATATTGTAAATCTTGTTGCATATAACTCTAGCTGGTTTCTGCCCTCATAATGCTCCAAAAGACACTGAAAACCTGGCTTTTCTTGAAGGTCTGGGAGTCAGGGTAGTGAGAGAGTCCATGTACATAATGGCATGTGGGAAAGGTCTTGGGTAACTTGAGAAAAAGACCTGCCTAGGGAATGGTTGGATAAGAGACCCCGTAGCCCACAACTGGATAATGGACATGGCAAGAAACTCAGATGGGACTCATCCTAGTTTCTCAAGTTGCGAAGACAGCTGTCAAGCACAAGAAATAAGGAGCCCGGTTAGAGTTCAAAATCAGTACAAGTTTATCCCATGCTACCTATACACAAGAATCTGATCTACTAACCTTCAAGGCAAGTTGGCACCAGATAAGAGTCAATGGACTTCAAGGGGAGCTGGATTTAGCTCTCTTATAAGGGCATAGTGATTTCAAGCTGATGTGGGTTTGACCTCACCCACAGGCTGGTTATCTTCTACAACAGCAGGAGACTTTCACATTCATACTTGTAATGTTCTGTCAACAAAGCTTTAAAATAAAGTTGTATTAGATCATCTGGTTGTGTATCCTATGAGGAGTGGACAATGTGTGAATTTGGCTCTTGTTTTCTATTTAATTCTGGATGCATATTCTGTTTTGCTACAGTGCTCATCCATAACTTGAGTTGGAGATACTTTACATCTATATAATATATAAAGAAAGACAAATTTAATGTAATTAACATCTTAAGGCTACTTGGCTTTGAAAGTGAAAAAGTCCTTCAGAGTTTGTGATGAAAATTCCCTAATACCCCTTGGCAATAACTCCTTAATGTACTCAGGTCTTCTTTCATGACGGAGTAGCTGTTAGGGTTAGTGATGATGGCTGTGTGATCCCAGGAAAAACTGAGTTGTTATGGTGGCTGAGTTTTAATCATGGATTAAAACACAGGATCACACCCATCTATCCTCCAATAAAACAGACCATATGCATAGATCTGAATACTTTATTGAAAGAACAGGATATGGTGAAAAGTGAAAAGTGATGCTCTGTGTGTGGGATATGGATTTGTCCTTTGATGACCATGTGCCACAGATTAAGATGGATATTTCTTTGTGCTTCTGTCTTCTCCAAATGCTAAATGGAGTCTGGCTTTCCAGCATGCATCCAGCGCGGGTGATTATGGGAGCGACTCGACGTACCCATGTGACACCTCTCTTGCACAAGCTACACTGGCTCCCAGGTGCGGGGAGCCAGTGTAGCTCTTTCGGGTGCAGTTCAAGGTGGACCAGTGTAGCCAATCAAGGTGTTGGTAACCATCTTTTAAGCGCTCCATGGCTTAGGACCTGGATACTTATGGGATTGCCTTCTGCCACCGATAGCCTCCCACCGACCAACATGTTCCCACAGAGAGGGACTCCTTAAGGTGCCGTCGGTTAAACTATGTAGACTGGCAACTCCCAGGGAGAGAGCCTTCTCTGTGGGGGCACGCGCCCTCTGGAACTGCCCCCAGGGATACGTATGATTCCCGACCTGCGTACCTTTTGCCGTGCCCTTAAGACTCTGCTATTCCAACAGGCTAGTCTGGCTTAATAAGAATTTGGATGGGGTGTTTTAAATTTGTGGGTTTTTAACTGGGGTGGCCAATATATTTAATCTGTTTTAACTTGCTTTTAACTTTTGTATTTATTATTGTTTTATTGTGGCTGTACACCACCCTGAGTCCTTTGGGAGATGGGTGGAATAATAATAATAATAATAATAATAATAATAATAATAATAATAATAATAATAATAATAATAATAATAATAATAATAATAATAATAATATAATTTGTTTTGAGAGTTACTTGGAAGAAGTGTGATATTCAACATGTTACAGAAACAAACAATGAAGGGTGCCCTCTTTCACTGCAAAAGCACTCACTTCTTAAATTGCATTGCTCTCCTCTTGATTTCAGTTCAGATTCAAGAAAGCAGATGGTATTATTAGTGCATGATACTATGCAAAGGGGAGAAACAGAGCACTTGCAGTTGCTCTTGGCAGCTTTAACGGCAAGTGCGTGTCTTCTAAAATGCAATACTCTCGAAGCATCAATTCAGTGTTCCCCAAACCACTGGAAAATCCCGTAGTTAATGTGACGCTTGTGTATAATTGTTGGTACATCCTCAACAGGGAAATACAAGGTTACTTTCATACTTCATCAGTGTTTTCCCTCCTGCTTTTGTTTTCGATTAGCAGAATGCAATAATGCTCACACCAGTCCTTGAACTGATTAATGCACCTCAGCAAAGTTGCTCTGGGTGCAATATGCCTACTGTGATTGAAAACATCTGGATACGGTTTTCCATGACTTGCACTTGGCTGTCATTGCAATACATTAGGTCAGCAAATGCCATGGCAGAGTTTCTTGCCAACATTCTCAAGTACAAGTTCCTCATTTTGAAATGCTCAAGGCATCCAAATTGAAAGTTTTGAAATAATGATAATATATGAACTTTAATACAAGAAGATTTCTTCTCTTATTCCAAATTACTTTTAACAATTATCTTTCTATTCTATTCTATTCTATTCTATTCTATTCTATTCTAGTCTAGTCTAGTCTAGTCTAGTCTAGTCTAGTCTAGTCCAGTCCAGTCCAGTCCAGTCCAGTCCATTCCATTCCATTCCATTCCATTCCATTCAATTCCATTCCATTCCTTCTCCTTTGTAAGATTCCAGTTTGTGACAGCCTTCAAATCTCATCTCCAGATGACCTATCAACTGTAACTAGCATGGAAAATAAATGAAGGAATCTTCTGGAGGATGAGCAGAATTCCTCCTGCTGATGAGGTGACCTGGGCTGTGGACAAGAGCAGTGGTGGTTTGCCCCTGGTTCGCACCGGTTCTATAGAACTGGTAGTAAAACTGGCGGGAGGCTCCACCCACTGACCCTGATGTCATAAAAATGCTTCTGTGCATGCGCAGAAGAGCGCGCAGCCCCATTATGAACCGGTAGTAAAGGTAAGTAGAACCCACCCCTGGACAAGGGGCTAGGCCTTCTCAGTAGTGGTACCTTCTTGTGACGTATTCTGCCTCTGGAGGAAAAGATGACCCCTACTTGACAGGTAGTCCTTGCTTAACAACCGGTTGCTTAGCAACCATTCAAAGTTAAACAGACTCCCCTTCCCACCAAAAAAAGTACTTATATCTGTTCTGGAGTTCTGACAGCTGCACACACACACACACACACACACATTTTGTGTGTTTGGCAATCAAATTACCATTAGGGCTGCTTACAGCATTCTGCAGTCACATGACCTCAATTTATGATGGTATCTTGCCTTTTCCAGAGGTGGGCTGCTGCTGGTTCACACCAGTTCCGGTGAACTGGTAGTTAAGATTCTGCGCAGTTCGGTGAATCATCAAATCTCAACAATGGCTGGCTCCGCCCCCACTCATTTTTTGGCCTGTTTTCTAGGCCATTTTCTGGGCCAAAAATGGCCAAAAACAGGCCGAAAAATGGGCAGTGGTGTGATTAGCCCCAATTAGGATTCAGTGGTAGCTGAATCTTACCTCTGCCTTTGAGGCGAATGGCCAGGAGGGGGGGCTGGGTGTGATGAGTGATGGCACCCACCCAGTCACATGACCAACTGGCCATGCTGACCCAGCCAGAGAACCTTGTTGTTAAATTATTCAAGTCCACCACTGACCTTTTCAGCCGGTTTTTGGCAAAAAATGTCTATACGAATATAAGGATTCATCTAACAACCATGGTGTTCACTTAATAATAGCTGCAAAAAGAGAAAAAAGTCATACAATTGGGTCTGGACATGTAGATGCCTCGACTTGTGACTGTCATGACTTATAATGGAAATTCTGGATTCCATTACAGTCGTACGTCAAGAACTACCTATTGCGGCATTTTGAACATATAGAAAAGCAGTGTTCTATTAGCAGGAATTTGAACTTTAGTTTCATTTAATGTGCATAGGATGCTTTACACCATGTATGTCCAACTTTTTTGCTTCCCCGGGCTGCACTGAGTGAAGAGGAATTGTCTTGGTCTGCATGTAAACTATACAATAAATGAATATGCGTAACAAACTTCCTTTTTTTTATTTTTATATGATCTTGTGGGGCCTCATTACCAGCCATCCAGGGCCACAAGCAACCTGTGTACCTGCTTCATATTGTTGATTGGTAATATTTTATTACTCGTATTGTTTCTTGTATGTTGTGTGACATGTTTTGGCTATGTCATGTGGGGGAATTCACTGGAGAAAGCTATTATGTTTGGAAGAGTGAGTGGTAAAAAGAAACCAAGCTGTCAAAGAACATAGTAGCTGGAAAGTGTCAAAACTGATACCAGTAGTGGGTTTCAAAATCCATTGCTACCAGTTTGCTTGTGGGTGCGTGTGTGCATAACACTTCTGCACATGCACAGAAGCATCCGGATGGGTGGATGGAGTCTCCTGCCACCGCCACTACCAGTTTGCCCAACCCGGCGTGAATCAAGAGCAACCCACCACTGGCTGATACCAATCAGAGCACAGAACAACTCAAAGAAGTAGTGCAAGATCAGAAGATGTGAAGAAGATGGCCCATAGAATCGCCCATAGAATCGCCAAGAGTCAGACACAACTGAATGGATAACACCATCATCCTGTTGTGTGATTTTTTTTTCTTCTTGTTCTATCATGCGTAGAACCTACTTTAACAAATCACTTGGTGAGTTTTATTATTCTTATATACTGGATTAGAACTTGGAATGCAGCTGTAAATTCAAGAGTCTTGAATAGAGGTGTCGAAATCCCATCAGCTCAAGCACAGTACTCCAAAAAATAGGTTGAGCCAGGATCTAAACAGGAGGGGCCACCTTTACATTTTTTAAAAAAGGTGAGATCAAAAGTGGCTTATACGAAATGACAGAAGAAATCTATACAAAATAAATCAATAGCTGCTGTTTATTTGCCCATCAGTGGGTACCAACTCTACAGAATACAAAGAGATAACTTATTTCTGAACTGTGCCGACATTCAGCTCAAATCCATGGATGTCTGATTTTTTTCAGGATCATGAAAAGAAAATTGTGGACATTGCAATGCAACATCCAACTCCTTTGAACATGTGTGTGATGTCACAACACACAGGATTAGAGACAGGGCTTGTATGTGAGGCCACCACATTTGTGTTTGCCCTCAATCCTCCAAATTTTTTGTTCTTCTAATCTAGAGAAATTTTCTAATTTCAGCCAGGAACCATTCTGATAAATCACTGGGAGAATCTTAGTGTATGTGTGAATGCATTGCTTACTGAAATAACTTTTCTTTTGCTGACTATAATTGCACTCTAGGTTCAGTCCTATTTCTGTGACACCAGAAAAAACCAGGACATGGTGGGAAAAAAAATTCTTTGTATAGAAATATAGTACATTTCAAAAAATTACACTATTGTACTATACACTACACTACACTAGTAGTGTAGTATAGTGTATACTACACTATAGTACTACACTATTGTACTATAGAGCAGAATCATAAACAATTAATACGATGCTATCAATTTAAAACCACACAAATATAAAACAAAGACCAGCATATAAGACAGTATTAGCTTTAAGCAGATAACAATGCAAATAATGCATTTTTCAATATGGATTTTTCCATTTTTTTAAATAAATGCACCAGATTTTATATATATAAAAACATTGGTAGTAGGAATGTTCTTGCCCGTTGCTTAATTTTCAGTGTCTGCCTCTTTTTTATGTGCTGTTATTTCTGAGGTAGCAATGAAATTAGAAACTATTTGTTCAAGGGAAGAAAAGTTTAAAATGTATTTTTAGGGAGTCTTGGCGGAAAAAAAATGTTTAAACTTGAGAAGCTGCAGGAAGAGAAAATAAGGATGTTACAGCAGATAACTGCCCCTTTGGGAAAAGAAAAATGGAATTATTTTCCAGTAACATGAGTCCAGATCTAATAATAATCACAGAATAATTTTTTAAAAGAAAACAATAAAGCATTGTCTATGGGTGTGATTGCTGAAGTCATTTAATAACATGAGCACTGAATCTAATGTCTTTTTACACTTGCATCTTTTACAAAGATGTTTCAAGTAAGTAATTTAGTAGGAATAAACTATGAATTTAATTTATATGTTCATTAATTGTACAATTAAGCCAAATCGTAACTGACTGTAGAATTATAGCCAAATGGAATAGTGAACTAAGCATAATTAGTTCTACTTCTCTTTCCCCTCCACACCACACACTTTTTATTGCAAACATAATTTTGGATAATCTCCCCTACCCAATTCATTTTTGTTTGGTTTTATTGATGCATAAATCACTGCAGCATAGAGATTTAATTGTGCAAAATATGGTTTATTCTCATCATTCTCCTGCTGTGAGAATATCTCATGCAGAAGAGGATTTGATTATGGAACAGGAGAATGGGAACATACGTACAAAATAACCAGCCAACCAATGTTCTTATACCCGAACATCATCTTTTGTCAATTTTCTGTGCTGTGTTATTATACTTATAGTAAATAAATAGAATCTAATTTAGATAGAACAGTTGCAGGAACTGGGTATGTCTAGTTTAATGAAAAAAAGGACTAGGGGAGACATGATAGCAGTGTTCCGATATCTCCAGGGGCTGCCACAAAGAAGAGGGAGTCAAGCTATTCTCCAAAGCACCTGAGGGCAGGACAAGAAGCAATGGGTGGAAACAAATCAAGGAGAGAAGCAACTTAGAACTAAGGAGAAATTTCCTGACAGTTAGAACAATTAACCAGTGGAACAATTTGCCTCCAGAAGTTGTGAATGCTCCAACACTGGAAGTTTTTAAGAAGTTGGATAACCATTTGTCTGAAATGTTATAGGGTTTCCTGCCTAAGCAGGGGGTTGGACTAGAAGACCTCCAATGTCCCTTCCAACTCTGTTATTCTATTCTATTCTATTCTATTCTATTCTATTCTATTCTATTCTATTCTATTCTATTCTATTCTATTCTATTCTATTCTATTCTATTCTATTCTATTCTATGCATACATCATTGGACCAATAAACCAAGACATTTTTTTTGTTCTTCTCCTAGGAACAGTTTTCTAAAAAAAACATGAGGTACAGTGGAAAATTATTCACAAAATTATGGTAGGAAATGTAGCTCTTTTTATGTTGCTTTTTTCTGCATTCTGATATTCTGTGTTCATATCTTCCAGTCTAAAAATGTACAGGTACTACTTGACTTATGATCACCAACATTTCTGCTGCTAAGCAAGGCAGTTGTTCAGTGAGTTTTGCCCCATTTTATGACCTCTTCTGCCAAAGTTGTTAAGTAAATCACTATGGTTGTTAAATAAATTGTGCAGTCATTAAACAAATCTGGCTTTCCCCCATTAACGTTGCTTATCGGAAGCCAGCTGAGTAGATTACAAATGCACAATCACCTGGCTCCGGGACAGTGCAACTGTCATAAATACATGCCAGTTGCCAAGCACTGGAATTTTGTTCCCGAGACTATGGGAATGCCTCAATGGTTGTAAGTGTTAAAAACAGTCATAAGCAGGGGTGAAATGCTCCCGATTCGGACCAGATTGGTCGATCCAGTAGTGATGGAGGCAGGTGATTCAGAGAACCGGTAGCAAAAATCCTTCCCCACCCCATGCCCAGCTGAGCTGCACAATCATCAGAGGTTTTTTATTTTATTTTTAAAAGCATTTTTTCTACAATCTCTTCGGCTGAAATAAAGCTTTTAAAAGTTAAAAAAAAAAGCCTCTGCCGATCAGGCAAGTGAACTGGGATCATCAGAGGCTCTTAAAAGCATTTTTTTACAACCGCTTTGGCTGAAGAGGTTCTAGAAAAAAAATAGTTTTAAAGGTTTTTTTTTAAAAAAAAGTTGGTCACGCCCACTCAGTCATATTAAACCCCCACCCACCCACCAAGCCACGCCCACAGAACTGGGAGTAACAAATTTTACATTTCATCACTGGTCATAAGTCACTTTTTCTCAGTGCCATTGTAACTTCAAAGGTCACGAAACAGATGGTGGTAAGTCAAGGACTACCCATATGTTAAATTTTCACAAATTTGATATAGGTTTTTGGTATAAGGAGTTTGTTGTGACTCCGACCCCCGAGCCTGTCTTATCAGACAGAGAGGACTCTGAAAGTGACGGAGAGGAGTTGGCAAGGCCTCCCTCTCCAGGACCCTCCTCTCTGGCAATGCCTCAGGTGTCCTCTGAAGGCCAAGAGTTATGCCAGGAGCAAGGCACTTCGGAGCAGCTGCAGTTAGACAGCGACAGAGATGAGTTGTGGCTGGATCCCCGACAATGTCAGAAGGATAAGCACACCCAACAGAGAAAGAGGTGTGCTAGAGATTAAGCTGAGACACTGGACCACATCCCACAGGGGATAAAAGGGGGTGTGGTGGCTATTCAGGCCTTGTGATGGACAAACTGAAAAAGCTCAGAAGTCATACCATGTTTCTGGAACCCTGTTATACGCTCTCCTTGAATTTATTTGGACTGGACTTAGACAATTCTTTGGCTTTGTGAACTTATTTTGGTGTATCGGACTGAGGAGAAAAACCTCCCTTTGTGAGTAAAATCTTTTGGCAGGCACTTACGGTGTTGCTGCCAATTTTGTTATCTCAAAAGAATTCCTGATTGCTGGTTTCATTAACTCCTGGCTGACTGTTTGTGTGTGTGTGTGTGAGATGGGGACAGAACAGAGTTTTATAAATAAATCTACATGTAAAATGGAGCAAAAGAAAATCCCTATGGGGACACTACCATTCTAGTGGGGAGGGGGTTTGGTGCATTTTTTAGTTTATAGCTTTTTTCCTGATGCCTATGTATTCTGTACTTTGACTTATCATTTGGGGAATGTAAAGGGAGAGGGCCATCTGTTTTGTCTCAGTTCCAAAGCCTCCGGCAAGATACACTTGGGAAGAGCTTCTTATCACCTTCTCAGCCTGCATTTCTCAAAACAACTTCGCATCTATGGATTGCCTTATTCAACATGAGACTGAGGGAGAGGGGTTCCTAACTGCTTTATCCTAACTAAATTGCCTGGGAAACTTCAGATCCGGCTTCTTTTGTCTTGCAAACCCTTTCCTTCAATAAATTCCTTTTGAAATGCTAATTGTTTCAAGAGTTTTACTTTCTTGAACAGAGAGGAGAGGCAGACCCTTACATTGGATGGAATGGTATATAGATGAAACCAGCGGTGGGTTTCACATTATGATACTACTGGTTTGCCGCGCATGTGCATATGCTCACTTTGTGTGTGCGCACGCCTGGTTTGCGCATGCACCTGCCTTCAGGACATGCACCCAGCCTTCTGCGCATGTGCTTTGCTCAAGCACGCACCTTCCACGCATGTGCCCGGCCTCAAAAAATGTGCCTAAATAGGATAGCATAGAGCCAGGGCGGGTGGCCAGGCCTACCTACGATTTCCACTACCGGTTTGGGCGAACCGGTCCGAACCAGCTGAATACCACCTCTGGATGTAACCTTATCTCCTCCTCCTCTTCAAACCCAATTTCTCCTTTATGAATTTAAGCTGAACAGATGCACCATTGTGCAGTGTAATGGCTAAGCTACTGAACTTAGCGTATGAAGACCTAGGTTCAACTCCATCCTTGAACCATGGAAACTTCCTGTTTTAAGGTGGGTTCTTGTAAAGATGAAAGAAAGGTCCCTACATCAACTTCCCGGAGAAAAGACAGAATAAAAATCTTGCAAACCCGCAATAATACATAAATAAAATAGGAAGTATCTACCATGTTTCCCCGAAAATAAGACCCTGTCTTATATTTTTTGAACTCTGAAATAAGCGCTTATTGCCTTATTGCCATGTGCTCAAGATCCCAATTGGGCTTATTATCAGGGGATGTCTTATTTTGGGGGAAACAGGGTAGCATAGCTATATCGGCAGTATTCTCTTAAACATGATCTCCTGGAGATATGATGGGTTAACAAAAGCCAGAGTTTCTAGTTATGCAGCCAATGATGGAAGTGATGAGGGATTCTGAGAATTGAACACCTGTCATACATGGAAGGAACTAGTTTAAGAAAAGCTGCAGAATTAGCATAGCTCTTTCTTCTGCTCAGCCCAAGGGAAAACCTATTTCTCTGCAGAAATGTATAAATACTTATAAGACAAGCCTTGCTCACTTGACTAGATCTAGCATCTTGGGCCATGAAGCAAAGCCAGACTCTTGAGTGTGTCCTAAGAGTACACAAGGAGTCTGTGCAATTTATTTGTATACTTATTTGTTATGAATTGGATACCCAGCTTTTTTCGGCTTATATAAGCATTGAAAGCATTGGGAAGGCAGATCCATTGGGATGATCTTTTGCTTAATCCCAATCATGTGCTTTTTTTTTTTTTTAGGGTATTTCTGACAAGTTTGTAATGTATTATTACTCTCTTCTAATGATGTAGACCTCAGGTAGTGTGTCCCTTAAGATGCAGCTACACTTATGGTTTCTTTTTAATCCCTACTGTGCCAGGGTGTCCATGGGGGGCTGAAGACAAGATTGCCAACTACTTAAGAATCTAAGAAGCATTAGAAATTTTAATGCTCACAATAAAATGTTTATGGCTCTTTTAATTATCCAACTGTGCATTGGTATCTAATGTGTATCTTCCTGCAGTGCTCTCTCTCCCTCTCTCTCCCTCTCCCTCCCTCTCTCTCCGTCTCTCTCCTTCCCTCCCTCTCTCTCCCTCTCCCCCCTCTCTCCATCTCTCTCTCTCTGTCTCTCCCTCTCTTTCCCTCTCTCTGTCTCTCTGTTTCTCTCTCCCTCTCCTTCCCTCACTCTCTCTCCCTCTCCCCCCTCTCTCCATCTCTCTCTGTCTCTCTGTCTCTATCTCTCTCTCTCTCCTCCCTCTCTTTCTCTCTCTATTTGTCTCTTCTGTCTTTGTCTGTCTCTTCTCTCTGTGTCTGTCTGTCTGTCTCTGCCTGTGTGTGTGTGAAAGAGAGAGAGAGAGAGAGAGAGAGAGAGAGAGAGAGAGAGAGAGAGAGAGAGAGAGAGAGAGAGAACAATGTAACACTACTGTATAAATGTTTTCAGCTGATTTGAGCAACCTCCCTGCAGTTAATGAAGCTCTAGGACATAGTAGTGAGCGGATAGGAAACTGGTTACAGTCAAAAGTTATAGCTATAAAATTGCTCATTACTGGATTGATCTCTTTATTCCTCTAGTTTTGCAAATCAGATGCCCCAGGGTATAAACTGGCAAAAATAGAGGAGACCTTGTGCCTTTGGATTAGGTTGGGTGGGTAGCAGAATGGCATGTGCTGATACATTATGGCTTGCACCCAGCACTTGCTTTCTCTGAACACTTGTGGCTAGCTCAAACCTGCCTCTGGTTTGATAACCGCAACATCAAATGACATTCTGCACCCAGCTGAACAGGTCCAGCTGAAATATTGCAATGCAAAAGCAATCCATAGGCCTCTTTGCTTCGCACCACTTCCTAATGCAATGTGTTTCAGTGCAGTCTCTTCACACATTCAGCTTAAGCAGAGGGACATCAGGAGTAATTATCAGCTGCCAAGCAAATTGCATGAACTGCATGTTTGGTGACCTTTTTACTTGCTCTTAGGCATGTTTGGCTGGGCTGTAACTCTTGCACCAAGGGTGCTCAAGGGATGGAAGGATGAAATACAAATTAACTATTAAAGCCCCATGTTGGCTGATTTGGTAATTTTAACTATGACAGTCTCCCCCCACAAGCCAAGTGCAAGACTAATAAGAGAACCAGTTTGGTCTAGTGGGTCTAGTGGCTAGAAGCCAGGAAATGGTAAATTCTAGTCCCACCAGTTCTTGAAGGGCTGCCACAAAGAGGAGGATGTCAAATTATTCTCCAAAGCACCAGAGGGCAGGACAAGAAACAATGGCTGGAAACTAATCAAAGAGAGAAGCAACCTGGAATTAAGGAGAAATTTCCTAACAATGAGGACAAATCACCAATGGAACTGCTTGCCTCCAGAAATCATGGGCGCTCCACCATTGGAGGTTTTTAAGAAGAGTTTAAATACTCACTTATCTGAAATAGTAGAGGTTCTTCTACTTAAACAGGGGGCTGGGCTAGAAAACTTCCAAGGTCCTTTCCAGCTCATTAATTCAGATTAACAGAGTTGGAAGGGATCTTGTAGGTCATCTAGTCCAACCCCCTGCCCAAGCAGAAGACCCTACACCATTTCTGACAAATGACAGTCCAATCTCTTCTTGAAAGTCTCGAAGGATGAAGCTCCCACAACTTCTGAAGGCAACTTCTGTTCCATTGGTTGATTGTGAATTAACAGCTTAGAATTCCTACATAGCCGCAATGAAATGAATTAACTCAAACTCTCTTGAATTCCATTGACCCTTATCCTTAACAGATTAACAGAGTTGGAAGGGACCTTATAGGTCATCTAGTCCAACCTCTCAAGCAGGAGACCCTATACCAGCGGTCACCAACTGTGGTCCGTGGACCACTGGTGGTCCATGAGAAAATGTTGGTGGTCTGCTGAAAAATTATTTGCATTTTTTATATTGCACTAAATACTATTTATCGTTTTAAAAAGTTCATATTAGTGGTCTGCAGGATTTAAAATTATGAATTTGGTGGTCCCTAAGGTCCAAAAGGTTGGTGACCCCTGTCCTATACCATTTCTGACAAATGACAGTCCAATCTTTTCTTGAAAGTCTCAAGTGATGAAGCTCCCACAACTTCTGTTCCACTGGTTGATTGTTCTCACTGTCAGAAAGTTCCTCCTCGTTTCTAGGTTGAATCTCTCCTTGGTCAGTTTCCATCCAATATTCCTTGTCTGGCCTTCAGGTGCTTTGGAAAACAGCTTGACAGCCCCCCCCCCCCGGCTCTATGGCAGACCCTCAAAAATTGGAACACTGCTAACCCAAAGCAGGTGCTGGCTATTAGTTGAGAAGATTCCTGATTGAATAGTAATCAATCAATTTAATTGGACCTTCACACGTAGACCGGATCTGTCACGCCTGACAAAAATGGAGACATTGCTTGCCAAAAAGGTTGAGACAAAACTGATTACAGAAATATAAAAGGAAAAATGGGTACACGGGTGTCTCATTTTGTGGGTCAAAATGAGCAACATGATGATTCATTATCAAAGTTGTAGATACCTGTGATGTCAACCTTCAAAAAAAAATATGGCGGCCATCTTGCTGGTTTGACCCTCCATTATGGACGCTACTAGATGAACATGGCTTTGTTTTTTTTCCATGATATTAGCCATTGAAGGTAGCCAGGTCTGGAAACAGACTCTAAAGATATCACCAGAAGTGTATTTTATTGAAGACATAAAATATAACATCAACATCTTCAGAGCCTGCCTGTGTTTTGCCTTGCCTCCTTTGTTCACCCTATTTTAAGATAGAGGCAGTCTGAGTTTATTTTGTATATTTTCTCTGTTTCCTGAGCTTAAAGATTGCTTTTCTTTTTATAAATTATAGTTTCTTCATTTCTCCAACATTATCTCTATCGCTCTCTAAGGTTGGTTCCTTTTTAAAACAAATCTCGAAGAAAGCAATGGGATTTAAACTTCCGTTTGCAAAAATGGGAAGAAGGTTGTGTCAGCAATGCTTACACAGATGAGCTACATAAATACCAGCAGAAACACTCCTGCTTCTATCTGGATATTTCAGCACTCGTAGAATTCTTGTAAAAGCCATCCTGAAGAAGTGTTAGTTCAATATCAGCAATTATTTCCTTTCCGCTCTCTGCTCTGTGGATCCAACTCCCTTATTAAAGAGACACCATGAATGATTTACTTCTCAAAACTAAAATATCTGTTTGCTGGATTTTTTGGGGAAATTTTTTTGGGAAAGCAGAAAAAGTGAACAAAAACCTCCTGCTTCAAGTTTTTTTTTTTAAGCTAAATATTAGAACAAAGAAGCAAACAAACAAACAAAAAAAGGCCCACTGGTAAAAGATAGTTGATCGGATTTAAGATTTGATTGTCACAAAATGCTTGTACACACACAAACAAAACCCCAAACAAATTAGGCAGGGATGCAGCAAGTATGACAGTTGATAAACTTGTTTGGAAGAAAGTAAAAATGGCACAAAAACATATGTTGTTTTTGTTGTTAGTTGCAAAGTCGTCTCCGACCCATCACAACCCCATGGACAACGTTCCTCCAGGCCTTCCTGTCCTCTACCATCCTCTGGAGTCCATTTAAACTCATACTAACTACTTCACTGACTCCATCCAGCCACCGCATTCTCTGTCGTCCTCTTCTTCTTTTGTCCCAAAGTATTTGAGTTTCATCTTCAGGATCTGGCCTTCTAAAGAGCAGTTAGGGTTAATCTCCTCTAGAACTGACCGGTTTGATCACCTTGCAGTCCAAGAAACTCGCAGGAGTCTTCTCCAGCACCATAGTTCAAAGGCCTCAATTCTTTGGTGCTCAGCCTTTCTAATGGTTCAACTTTCACAGCCATACATTGCAACTGGGAAAAACCATAGCCTTGACTATACACACTTTTGTTGGCAGGGTGATGTCTCTGCTTTTTAGTATGCTGTCTAGATTTGCCATAGCTTTCCTCCCCAGGAGCAAGCATCTTATAAAAACATATATCAACTGCATAAGAACAGATATTGAGGCAATGAGAGTTTAGTTCCTGGTTATATAAATTATGGATCAGGATGACAAAATGTTGATAATTATTGGCAATGTTTTGTATCTATATTTGAGAATAGTGGAAAATGTTCAAAGCAGAATTAAAAGCAATGTAAATATAATCAGAAATTATAAGTATAGCTACAGCAAATATTTCAGAAGTACAGATATGTTTTCCTCAGGAGGTAATATTAAATTATTGAAAGGGAAAGAATTCCCCTATAATTTAATTATGATCCTGTTGTAAAAGCTTGATGTTTCTATTGAGTTATTGAACTTTAAGATTCTATTTGCACTGAGGAACAGAACAAGAGAGGAAAACTTTAAAGAGATTAAGAAAGTTAAAGAAAATAAAGAATGGCATCCACCCATCCATCCCCTCTACCGGGGTGAAATGCTACTGGTTTGGACCGGTTCAGGTGAACCAGTAGTAAAAAATGCTACTGGTTCAGGAGAAACGGTATTTCTGACAATCAGCTGGGGGACAATTAGCTGTGACACACAATTTATATGAGGTAGAATCCTCAGATTTCCTGCTTTCTAGCTAATCTAAATCACATGGCACATTAGCGGATTCCCTAATCTCGCTGTTCTACTTACCTTTGCAGACTTCAGAATGTTCATTTTTTTTGCTCTGCGTGAAGCACGCTCTCAATAGCAGATTCACAGAATCAGTTACAGACTTCAGAGGATTTCACTGCTGCCCTCTCAATCTATCATAGCAATAGAACTTTAGACATATATACTGCCCTATATCACTTTTATAGCCCTCTCTAAGCAGTTTAGAGAGTCAGCATATTGCCCCAACAATCTGGGTCCTCATTTTACCAACCTCGGAACCTTGAGTCAACTTCAAGCCAGTCAGGATCGAACTCCTGAATGTGGGCAGAATTAGTCTGCAATACTGAATTCTAACCACTGTGCCACCATGGCGTAACCTTTCTAGGTGTTGTGGCCCCGTCCTCTGAGCCTATCCCATTGGAGGAAGGAAGCTCTGAGCAGGAGGAAGAGGAGCCAGCCAGATCTCCCAGCCCCCCCCCCCCCGGCACCGTCTCAGGTGCCAGCTGAAAGAGAGCCAAGTAGTGGGGAAACAGGTGTCTCAGATGAGAGTGAGGGAGAGACGTCATTCCTGGATGCACGCCAAAGAAGGCGAGATAAACGCCTGCTGCAGCTGCGGAGACGTATGAGGGAGTAGACCTGAGTCACTGGACTGGAGTCACAGGATCAATGAGTCACTGGACCACACTCAGAGCCTATATAAGACAGGAGGGTGGATCCTGATTTCTGTGATGAACAAATACTCTATCGGATAGGCATTGGAGTTACAAGCTGAAGCTGATCAGAGACTTTGCTGAATATTTGTGGTGCTTTTCTTTCTGTGTACTATTAAAGTCCTTGGCAGACGGTGTGCATATCGCTGCCAAGTTTGAGATAAGAACTGTGGAGTGTGCCAAGTGCTTCCTTAACCCTCGACTGGCTGTGTTTTTGTGGGTATCTGCAGAGGGGGACAGATCACTAGGTAACAGATTTGATGATATATAATCAGTCAAAAAGGAAATTAACAAAAAATGTAACCTCTGCTTTGGGATTGTGTGAGTTATACAGAAGGAGCCTGTTTAAAGGAGGCAAGATTTACATCAGCACATCTTTAAGCTGCCAAAGTTGAAAAGGGCTGCCTTACGATGTCCCAAATTCTGCCCACATCCAGGAGTTCGATCCTGACTTTTTCAAGAAGCAACTGGACTTTTTTTTTCCTTTGAAGATGTTCTTCAGCTCATTCTCTTGGATGAGAAGCGAAATGTCTTCAAAGAAAAAACCAGACAGTCCAGTTGCCTCTTGAAAAAGCATCTTTGGGACAACCATGACTGGATGACTGAGAATCTCCACAGACACTGCCTTACAATCTATGAAAATAAAGCATCAGAGAAGTTAGTAATTATATACATTGACTGAAAGTTGATGAATCCATCCATTTATTGTTCATTGTTCATGAACAATGAACAGGTGGTGGTTAACCTTTTTTTTTTTTACAAAACAATTACAGATCGTCCTCAACTTATAACAGTTCATTTAGTGACCCTTCAAAGTTACAACAGCACTGAAAAAGTGACTTACGAGCATTTTTCACACTTACAAACTTTTTCCAAAGAAAAAGATGGCCTTTGTAGCATCCCCATGATCATGTGATCAAAATTCAAATACCTGGCAACTGATTCATACTTCTGACCGTTGTTGTGCCCCAGGGTCATGTGATCACCTTTTGCAACCTTCTGACAAGCAAAATCAATGGGGAAGCCAGATTCACTTAACAACCAGACTACCAACTTATCAATTGCTGTGATTCACTTAACAACTGTGGCAAGAAAAGTTGCAAAATGGGGCAAAATTCACTTAACAAATGCTTCACTTAACAACAGAAATGTTGGGCTCAATTGTGGTCATATATTGAGGACTACCTGTACTGTATTTTGCAGTCCTGCGTCAATTTGAACTTTTAAAGAGTTTACTCCTTTTGCACTAATTTTCCTCACAGCACAAACTATTTTCTATATATTTTCACTCAAAGTATGCATGGTGTCCGTCTTTCAAACAAAGAACTGGATTTACAAAATATGACGGCATGTAAAAATTGAGTTCTCTGTTAATTATATGTAGTAAGAATCAGTCACTGAACTTGGATATGGAAAAAAGTTCAGTAGATCCCCAAGGTCTGTTCCAACTCTGTTCTTCTGTTATTCTGTTACTTCAAATATGGGCATGCAGTGTGAGGCTGTAGTGTTTATGTATAAAGAATATATTGAGTTTAGAGGTGGCTCCACATCCGTTTTTTTTCCTTTCTGTTGGGTTGTAATCCCCAAAGCAGGGTCTTTCTTCTTTTTTATTTGTCTTCCTGACATCCTGAGGGATTTCTTTCAGCTAAACATTGTTATAAAAATGTCTCCAATAAATAAAAAGAACCTCAGGCTAAATAAGACCCATGTAATTACATTCCAGTATTTATGGATGGAAAATGAGGGGGGGGGGGATTTTGCTGGAAGGGAAATTCAGAACTGGGGAAGGAAGTCATGGTATATTGGTGGTAGTGGGAAATAGAAGGGCAGGTGATACTCACCTGTGCTTCACCTTTGATAAAGTCCTTGTCCCTGCAGAGTGAAACTGGCTCATCTGTCTGACATGGTTTGTTGTTGTTGTTAGTTGCGAAGTCATGTCCAATCCATCGCAACCCCATGGACAATGTTCCTCCAGGCCTTCCTGTCCTCTACCATCCTCTGGAGTCCATTTAAGCTCATGCCTACTGCTTCAATGACTCCATCCAGCCACCTTGTTCTCTGTCGTCTCCTTCTTCTTTTGCCCTCAATTGTTCCCAGCATTAGGCTCTTCTCCAGGGAGTCCTTCCTTCTCATTAGGGAAGTAGCCTTGACTATACACACTTTTGTTGGCAGGGTGATGTCTCTGCTTTTTAGTATGCTGTCTAGATTTGCCATAGCTTTCCTCCCCATCTTTTAATTTCTTGGCTGCAGTCCCCATCTGCGGTGATCTTGGAGCCTGACATGGTAAGATGCCCCAACAAGATGCCTTAGTAATGCTTCAAGGGTTTTCCAGTGTTTTAAAAAGTGAAACAAAGCAGCTATACTGCTTAGGAGGCCTTCTCTACCATGTCCATATGCTGCAGGAGGTTTTCACATATACTTTCATGTTACTGGATGTGTTGTACCAGAAGCAATGTGTCAACTATGTTTATTTTTCTAGAAGGTCTGGTCTGGTTTGTTTCTGAAGCAGCTTCAAGGGGTTTTCAAAGCATCTTTGGAACAAAGCTCCCCTAAAGAAGCTATGGATGACCCAAAAATCTACCTTATATTTTCTTCTGGCTCTCCTACAATGGTTGCTTCCTCCCTCTCTCCCTCCCTCCCTCCTGCTCTGTCTAGTGTGTGTGCATATGTGTTTATGTTTATGTTTGTGGGTGTAAGTGAGAGAGAGACAGAGAGAGAGAGAGACACACACACACACACACAGACACACACAGACAGAGACGGAGAGGGAAAGGGAAAGGGAGAGACTTTTTATCCAGTCAAAGTGACAACTTATTTAGTTTCTCCAGTGAAGAACTGGCAGCTCAGCATTAGTACCATTGGAAGGCAAAGTAATGTCAGAGCTGTTGGCTGTCTGAAAGAATTTAGATAAGGGATTTCCCTGAGAACCATGCAGTCTAAATTAAATTATTTAAAATTATGCTGGTGGTGCAAGGATTGATGTCACCACCTCCACACAAGCTGAGTTTGGTGAACAACAAAGCAAGTGAAAATAGAAGGTGGCATCCTGATGCAAGCTTGTATGAAACCCACAGGTGGAAAAATCATTACAGTAGAAGCCAAAATTGGGGAAACCTTTTGGGAAAAGTGTATTTTTCTAATACTAGAAAATAACACCGCTTTTTTTTTTTAGAGTAGTACCATAAAATTATATATCAATGGAAAGATAATTTAATCAAGAATGTAATGCCATAACGTTTATGAAGGATTTGCTATTAGAATAGCAGTTACAGTATAAAGAAGAAAAGTGAAACACGTAGAAAAAACAGGATATACAAAAATTATCTCCATAGAAAAAAATGATCATGTCAGCTAATACTTAGTTGGGTAACTTTTAGCATGAATTACAGCCTATAAACGTCTTCCCATGGAATGAACCAAGTCTTTTAGTTCTGCAACTGTTATAATGTGAAACCACGATTGAATGATGGCTTCTATTAATTGGGTTTTATTGCTGGGTCGCTTCTGACTAACAAGTTTCTTTAGTCGGCTCCATAGATTTTCAATTGGGTTAAGGTCTAGGCTATTCCCAGAATATTCCAGCAGTGGAATAGGATTATTTTGAAACTCAAAAAAAAAAAAAAAAAAAAAAGTGTTATTAGCTATCAAACCTCAAAAATACACTTTTCCCAAAAGGTTTCCACAATTTTGGCCACTACTATATATTATTAGTGTTATGTCCTTACAAGGACACCCGCCTGGGATTGGTCAAAGATCCTTCAGTGGGAGATTTGAATCCCTGTCAGTGGGCGGTGCGTCTGCCGGAGCAAAAATAAGGAGAGCTCCGGCAGCGCAGCGC
The DNA here is from genome assembly GCA_030761175.1 of Masticophis lateralis. Classification (NCBI taxonomy): domain Eukaryota; kingdom Metazoa; phylum Chordata; class Lepidosauria; order Squamata; family Colubridae; genus Masticophis; species Masticophis lateralis. Next base: position 201,473,731 of record JAUDYJ010000003.1, read on the forward strand.
CAGTTCAGTTCCCGTTAATAAACGTTGTTACTTCAACTCTGCTGGTCACTCTTCTTTCCTGCGCCGATCTAACACTGGCGACGAAGGACTAGAGAAGAACCACCGCGTGGCACGATCGCCATAACGAGCTGAAGTCACTCGACGCGGACTGAGAGATGGCAACGCCGCAAGCGCCGTTCACCTCGCTGGCTCCTTTCAACCCCAGCCGGGAGAAATGGAGCTCCTATATGATCCGTTTCCACCAATTCCTCTGGGGAAACGGGTACAACTTAGACGACGAGAGGAAGAGGGCTCTCTTCCTCGCTCACTGCGGCACCGACGTCTTGGAGCTCGCCGTCAACCTCGTCGCACCCAGAGACATTGAAGTCATGTCCTGGGTGGATCTGCAGACTGCCCTGCAAGACCACTATGCGCCAACGGGCACCCCCATATCGAATCGGTTCACCTTCCGCCAACGTAACCAGAAGGAAGGCGAATCTCTCAAAGACTTTGTGGCGGCATTGCGGCAAATCGCAGCAAACTGCGAGTTTGAGAACGTTGACAATGCCTTACGCGACGGGATCGTCTTCGGGATGAGAGATGCAAACCTCCAAAAGAAGTTCCTGAGCAGAAAAAGACTGTCCCTGAAGGACGTTCTTGAGGAGGCTACGGCTGCTGAAACATCCGAGACAGCCGCCGCTGCTATGCTCCAGTCCCGAGGGATCCATAAGATCCGCAAGTCGTCCTCAGAATCGTCTGATGATTCTGCCACACCGACCGACTCAGAGGGGGAGTCGACCGTTTTGAAAGTTTCCCGCCCATCTAGGCGGGAAGTTCAAAAAGATGGCCGCCGCGCCGCCCAGTGTGGCAGTTGCAGGGGACACCATCCCCGCCAATCCTGCCGCTGGCGTGATGCAACCTGCAGACGCTGCCTTAAGAAGGGGCACATCGCTGAGGCATGCAGAGCCTCTGATCCGGTTCCAGAGTCGGTCAGGCCCCGAAATCCTGAAAATCACCGCGACTCCCAGAGGCCATCCAAATGGTCCTCACTCCAGCACAGCCGCGACGACCGCAACGGTTCCCACAGCGGCGCGGTGAATCAAACAACGATCGCCCTCACCAGTAACAACAGTGCCACCAAATTCCATGTGACACTGTTGGCCGAAGGTTTGCCGTGCACGATGGAAGTAGATTCTGGCTCCGTCTATTCCATCATCGACTGGCACCAGGTAAAGAGACTGAAGCCGGCACTTACGAAGCGCCAACTTGAACCCCTTCACTCCAAGCTGGTGGATTTTGGCGGAAATCCCATCAGCGTCATCGGAAGAACCAACCTCCAGATCGCCTTCAAACAGTTCCGAGGCCAGCTCCCCATCACCGTCGTGGAGCATAGCCGCCCGACCCTGTTGGGCGTGGAGTGGTTCCAGCCGTTGGGGCTTTCTATTGGAGGCATCCACCAGATTAGCTCAGGCGAACTCGACTCACTCATCGGAGAGTTCCAAGAAGTCTTCGATGGTAAGTTAGGGACCTTTACAGGGAAACCCATCTCCTTTAATCTGGACAAGGGGGTAACCCCAATTCGGCTCAACCCCGCCGGGTTCCATTTGCCTTGCGGGCTAAAGTAGATGCTCAGCTAGATAAGCTGATTGCCCAAGGCATCCTGGAACCCATTGATCATGCTTCATGGGAGACTCCCATTGTGACCCCCATGAAGCAGGATGGATCTGTGTGCATCTGCGCCGACTACAAAGTGACCATCAATAAGGCATTGCCGCAGAGCGCATACCCTGTGCCGGTAGTGCAACATTTGCTTCACTCTCTCGGCAAGGGCAAAATTTTTGCGAAACTGGACCTGGCCCAGGCTTACCAGCAATTGCCAGTTGATCAGGAAACGGCGGAGGCTCAGACAATTGTCACCTATAGAGGCGCGTTCAAGTGCAAGTCTCCAGTTTGGAGTCAGTGCAGCCCCAGGCATTTTCCAATCCATGATGGAACGCCTTCTCCAAGGCGTTCCAGGGGTGGTGCCTTATTTCGATGATGTACTGATCTCCGGGGACTCAAAGGCACAACTCCTTGACCGGCTGAGGCTTGTTCTCCAGCGGTTCAGGGAGAAGGGCTTGAGGGTCCGACGGGACAAGTGCATCATTGGGGTACAGGAAGTTGAGTTCCTGGGCTATCTCATAGATAGTTCTGGCATCCACCCCACCAAATCAAAAGTTAAAGCTATCCATGAAGCTCCCAGCCCCAAAAACAAAGCGGAGCTTCAGGCTTTCCTTGGATTGCTTAACTTCTACGCAATTTTCCTCCAACAGAAAGCCACTATTGCTGAGCCGCTTCATCGCTTACTGGCAAAGGCGGCTTCCTGGAGGTGGGGCCGCGAGGAAGAGTCTGCATTCAGAGCCGTTAAGCAACTGTTGGCTTCTGACAGCGTTCTCATTCAGTACAATGAGACGCTGCCCATCAGACTCACCTGTGATGCTTCCCCCTACGGAGTCGGCGCTGTTCTCAGCCACGAACTGCCTACCGGCTGTGAAGCCCCCATCGCCTATTTCTCAAAGACTATGTCCAGTGCTGAACGCAACTACAGCCAACTGGACAAAGAGGCGTTGGCTATTGTAGCAGGGGTGAAGCGTTTCCACGAATACCTCTATGGACGGCGTTTCACCATTGTCACCGATCACAAGCCACTCCTGGGCCTCCTCGCAGGTGACAAGCAGACCCCAGCCTTCATGTCACCCCGAATGACTCGTTGGGCTATTTTCCTCGCCGGCTACTCCTACAGCCTCATCCACCAGCCTGGTAAAGCCATCGCGAACGCCGACCCGCTAAGCAGGTGCCCATCTGCTGACTCCGTGGAAGACCCGGCTCCCACGCTCGAGCTGCTGCATATTGACAACGACAGCAACTGTCCGGTAACATCTGCCGACGTGGCGACGCACACGCGGACTGACCCCATCCTTCGGCAAGTCCACTCCTGGGTCCTGAGGGGCTGGCCAGCTCGAATTGACAGCGACGACTTCAGCCCGTTCAGCCGCAAGCAAGGGGAGCTGTCCACCATGCGCGGCTGTTTACTATGGGGAGATCGGGTGCTGATTCCCAGCATGCTTCAACGAAGGACTCTTGCAGCGCTCCATAAAGGACACCCGGGCATTGTCCGGATGAAAGCCCTGGCACGGAGCTACGTCTGGTGGCCGACGCTGGACAAAGATATTGAACATTGGGTCGCCAGGTGTAGCCCGTGCCAAGAAGTCAGAGCTGCACCGCCTCAGTCTGACCCGACGCCTTGGGAAACTCCTAGCTCCCCCTGGTCGCGCATTCACATAGACTTTGCTGGCCCCATCCAAGGGCACCACCTCCTCATCGTGGTCGATGCCTACTCCAAATGGCTAGAGGTCATCCCCATGGCATCCACCACAACAGAAGCCACGATCCGAGCACTCCGGCGTCTCTTCGCGACTCATGGGCTTCCAGACGTCTTGGTCTCCGACAACGGGCCCCAACTTACGTCTGTACCCATGGAAGCTTTCCTGGCAGGCTTGGGCATCCGCCATTCCCTCTCCGCCCCTTACAGACCAGCCGGAAATGGACAGGCTGAACGGATGGTGAGGCTCACCAAGGAGTCGCTCGCCAAGATGGGCCCGGGTGATTGGCAGGAGCGCATTGACACTTTTTTGCTCACCCAGCACATCACGCCTCACTCTGCCACCAGAAAATGCCCTGCCGAACTGTTAATGGGCAGACGACTTCGGTCACCCCTGGACAGACTGCACCCTCAATACACCTCTGAGGTGTCCGCCACTGCCAGTCGCCAACTCCGCCAGTTTACCGTTGGCGACGCCGTCTTCGCTCTCAATTTCCACAGCTCGCCAAAATGGCTTAAAGCTACAGTACACAGCACAACCGGTCCCAAATCCTACCGCGTTGAGCTGGAAAATGGACAGATCGTGAGACGTCACCTCGACCAGCTCCGCAAAAGGTGGAGGGAAGCGAGCGAAGACCAGCCTGACGAGGTAGGCCTAAACCACCCAGACAAGGTAGGCTAAACCACCCCGGCGAGGTAGGCCTAAACCACCCCGGCGAGGTAGGCCTAAACCACCCAGGTGAGGTAGGCCTAAACCACCCTGACGAGGTAGGCCTAAACCACCCCGACGAGGCAGGCCTAAACCACCCCAACGCGGTAGGACCAAACCACCCAGACGAGGGAGGCCGGCGACACTCGAGAGGAGCGGGCACCCCAGCACCTAGCCTGACTCAAACTGCGACAGGGCTAGTAGATCGGGGACAAGATAAGCCGGGAACCCCGAAGCACCGTGGGGCGGATGGCAGTCAACACCCCGAGACCCGAGACCGACAGGCAAACAACGGGAGCCAAGTAGACCGGGGACAACCCAGCAGGGGAAGCCAACATCAACCCTGCGAAGTAGGCAACCGACGCTCCAGGGATGGGGACCTCCATCCAACTCACCAGAAGGCCCCACAATGACCAGCCGACCGTGCAGAAGACCAACCCTGCGAGGAAGGCCTCCACCACCCAGGCAGGGTAGGCCGACACCAACCCAACATGATCGAGCACCCCATCGACCAGAGGAAGCGGCGACCATCACCACCACGCCAGCCGCGCAGAGAGGGCCTACACCACCCCTGCGAGGTAGGCCTACACCACCCCGACAGAGCCGACCTGTCACCAACTCCTTCCGCCTGCCGCCCCAACCACCACTGCCGAACTCGCACCCTGACCCAGACCGGCACGACTCTAACACGGAGGGGACCCGAGGGAGACCCAGGGACCTACCGTGGCTCAGGAGTTCTGGACCGGTCGAAAGCAGGGATCCACACCGGCGGCGCCACGATCCGTGCAGGAACGAGGCAGACCAACATCGCCCGAAGGCGGAGATCCTCGACCCGGCCGGAGGTTCGGGAACAGTGCCCGCGTCCTCGACGGCCAGATCCAGCCCGGCACCGGGGAGGAATCCCCGAGCCGAGGAAGCACCCTCCGGCATGGAAGGCAACCATCCTGGAAATGGACTGCGCAGGTCAGCGCGATTACGTCGACGTCCTGTATATTTAAGTGACTATTTTCCTTGAGTGACTGACTAAGAACTAGGGGGGAGGAGTGTTATGTCCTTATAAGGACACCCGCCTGGGGTTGGTCAAAGATCCTTCGGCGGGAGATTTGAATCCCTGTCAGTGGGCGGTGCGTCTGCCGGAGCAAATATAAGGAGAGCTCCGGCAGCACCGCGCCAGTTCAGTTCCCATTAATAAACGTTGTTACTTCAACTCTGCTGGTCACTCTTCTTTCCTGCACCGATCTAACAGTTAGCATTGTAAATAGTACATTGCATTGAAAACTCACTTTATCAGAGTGTGCCGTGGTGGCATAGCAGTTAGAATACAGGCTAATTGACTGCTCATTACCAGGATTTCGATCCTGACCGGCTCAAGTTTGACTCAGCCTTCCATCCTTCCGAGGTTGGTAAAATGAGGACCCAGATTGTTGGGGGCAAGAGGCTGACTCTGTAAACTGCTTAGAAAGAGCTGTAAAGCACTGTGAAGCTGTATATAAGTCTAAGTGCTATTGCTATTGCTGTTGCCATAGTTACATTGTGTTTGGAGGTCATGAGATTGTGTAGAGTGATATCGACCCCTTAAAACAATCAAAGAGTTTTATTTGTATTTGATTTGTCACAATGTTTGACTTACCATTTCTGAGAGCAAGTTCAACCATCAAGTCAATTGAATAACTAACCTGCCTGCTCTCTTTCCTATTAGTGTGATCTGAATAAAATCTATTAAAGAACAGGGGTGCTATTCAGCAGGTTCTGACAGGTTCTGGAGAACTGGTAGCAGAAATTTTGCTTAGTTCGGAGAACCAGCAAATACCATCTCTGGCTGGCCCCAGAGTGGGGTAAGAATGGAGATTCTGCAATATCCTTTCCCAGGAGTAGGGAGGGAATGGGGATTTTGCAATATCCTTCCTCCAGGAGTGGGGTGAGAATGGAGATTTTACAATATCCTTTCGCAGGACTGGTGTGGGAATGGGGATTTTGCAATATCCTTCCCCCAGGAATAGGGAGGGAATGGGGATTTTGCAGTATCCTTCTCCCAGGAGTGGGGTGGGAATGGAGATTTTGCAATATCCTTCCCCCAGGAGTAGGGTGGCAATGGAGATTTTGCAGTATCCTTCCCCTGCCACGCCCACCAAGCCACACCACGCACACAGAACCACTAGTAAAAAAACGTTCTGTGGGTGTGGCTTGGTGGGCGTAGCTTGGGCATGGCAAGGGAAGGGAAGGATACTGTAAAATCTCCATTCCCAACCCACTCCAGGGGAAGGATACTGCAAAATTCCCATTCCTTCCCAATCAGCTGGGACTTGGGAAGCAGAGAATAGATGTGGGCAGGGCCAGTCAGAATTTTTACAACCGGTTCTCCAAACTACTCAAAATTTCTCCTACCGATTCTCCAGAACTGGTCAGAATCTGCTGAAACCCACCTCTGGTCTTCTCCTTGTTTGTCCTATATAGTGGCTGTTACAGTCCTTACACTGTATGTTTTAGATCAGGGATGTCAAACTGGTGGCCCATGAGCCGGATATGTTATGAGCAGGCCACGCCTACCCCAGCTTTGTGAATGGAAAAACATTGTGAAATGTCATGTGATGGTCACATGACGCAGTGAGTTTGACACCCATGTTGTAGATGATTCATGTTTTTTTCTTCTGGAATAGTTGGGTCTTTTGGTTTACTTAAGACAGAGGTCTTCAAACTTGGCAGCTTTAAAACTTGTGGACTTCAACTCCCAGAATTCTCCAGCCAGCACAGCTTAAGTCTTAAGATGCTCTGGAGGATTTTTGTTGGTTTATGTACTATTGTGATATCAGCTGGTTGCAATAGTCTGTTGGTGGTTTCTGAGATGTTTTTGATATATGGTGGTGTTATACTTTTCACAGCATTTGTGTTGGTTGAGCTGTAATAGGTTGAATGGTCAGGCACTTTTTGATAAAGTTGTGTGGGTTGTAGGAAGTTAGCACCCACCTCTTTCCTAGGAAAATGAAATAGTCTAGGATATATTAAAAAGGCAGAATATTATATTTCCCTGGATGAGAAATGGAGAAACATATTTTTTAAGGCAGGAAGCAGACAGTCCCCACCCTCCTCAATCGCCCATAGCAGATGAAGAGATAGCTAGGTCTATTCATAGGCAAATGCCCTCACCCAAGATCCAAAAAAAGGTAGGATTAGCCTTCTACCCATCTAGCAACAGAACTCACCACATGGCACCTGGGAAGATTGCATCACCCAGCAAATCTCAACTAAGCTTGGGACTCAAAACACAACCTACAGAGTTACCCCTGCGTGGCCCCATGGGAGTCTGACAACCAATCAGAATACAAGCTCAAATTCAAAAGCCCAGAGGGTGCAAAAACCCAAGCACTCTCAGCATCTCTTCCCTTTTTCTTCACCCAAAATCTTCAAGACATGCAATCCTGTTCATCAATAAACCTTCTTTCCAAACAACTTTCATGAATCCAGTGTCTTTTTCCCCCACTTGGAACTGAACCCAGATAGACATTTCTTCCAACAGGGTATACCTTTTTTTGGACGACATTGTATAGACGATCAGATTCCTTTTTCCGGTGTTCACCGTGGCCGCAGAGTTGCTGCAGGATTCCCAGAGCTGTTTAGATGGGTGAAAATATTGTCAGAGACGAGGTTTTGATCCCGATTTGTAATGGAACTCACTAATGTAATGGGCACAGTTGTAAACAAGGTATATGACTATTGGGAGTTTTTAACCACAATATAAGAATTCTCCATGGTGGAAAGGCCAGCCAAGTGAAAGACAAAACATTAGATCATCCCTTGCAGCATTCTGACAAACTTGGGGCATATCCCCATTGATTTCTTTAAAGGAAGAAAGATCAATAACTTTCAACAGTTGAAGACTTCAGATATTTTGGGAAGATCTAAGGAGTCGTGCTTGTGGTGGGGAAGAATTACCAGATTAAATAACATTTAGGGGTTATTGGTCAGTGACAAGCCAACACACAGATAGGAATGTTTGCCTTGATTAACAAGAACACTGATATTGACCAGTTGTTCTCCTTTCAATACAGACATTTTGTCTTTTGTGCATTCTGGAATTCCAGCCTTATCTCTTAATGAGCTCCAAAAGGCACTGCTGTTTGTCACTGTTGCTGTAAATAGGAAGAAGAAAATAATGAGAGCTCACAGATATGTATTACGTGGCTGGAAATGAATATGCGTACTAGCTGGGGATTGTGAGAGTTTTGGTCTATCATACCTGGAGGGCCGTAAGTTGGAAAAAAACCTGATATATTGTTATTAAAAGACAAATTAGATCTTTATGAACATTCTGGCGAATATATTGATACAAACGCTGATCTGAAGATATAGCCACATCTAAATGTAGATTGAAACAAATATTGGAGAATGCAGGTGACCACATATCTAATTAAAAGGATGCATATCCAAGAATAAACGACAATGAATAAAGTGGTGAATTGCCACGAGAGAAACAAAGACAATTTGAAAGCAGAGAAAAATATGATTAGCATTGATAAAATGAGATTTAGCAACATTTCCTTTTTTTTTAATCTCAGGTCTTCAATTTGTAAGGTTTACAATTCTGTTCTAATGCATTGCATAATGTTGCTTATCTTGAAAGAAAATAGTCAGATTTTGATCTGTCTGTCTGCCCATTCTATCATCTATTTATCTATCTATCCATTTTTCTATCCTATCTCTCTTTATCATCTCTCTCTCTCTCATATATATATATATATATATATATATATATATATATATATATATATATATATATATGTATGTATATATATATATATATATATATATATATATATATATATATATATATATATATATATATATATATATATCCTATCTGTCTATCATTTCTCTCTCTCTCCTATCTGCCTACCATCCAACCATCCATCCATCCCTATCTATCTATCTATCTATCTATCTATCTATCTATCTATCCATCCACCTACTACCTACCTACCTACCTAAATATTATCTATCTCGGTTCCTAGACAGAAGGCCAGTTTTGTGTAATGTTTAGAGGTACCCAGGCAATGTGAGATTGTATCATAGCAACAGAAGCCAGTTGGGTGACTTGGGCCCTAGGAAGAAGGCAATGGCAAACCACTCCTGAAAACTATATGGATTTAGGTATCTACTTGCCAGAAGTCAAGATTGAATCAAAGTTGCACACGTGCATGAACACACTAACACAAATATCCCCAGACATTCCCAGAAATATATATATTCTCAGAAATAATAAACTTACATTGTGACGCAAACTTTGCCCCTCCACTGATGCAGAATGTAAGTACTAAAAGGGCAACATTTGCATTGCAACATGCAGTTTGACATTTGTGTCCCATTGTGGACATCCACATTAATACCACATACTGTTAAAAAGCCAATTGCGGACTCAATTTGTTCAGATTTAGGGATCAACGTCTTTTACAACAGCTGTATTTTGGATCTGCAAAAATCAGCACCTGTTGCCATTTTTATGACCTTCAATTCACCACCAAATTCATCAGATTATTTTTTCCTCAAAATGTCTGGAACATTTTAAACATTGGTTATTGTTTTATATTTCCATAACCTTGAAAATTCAAGTGTTTTTCTTTTTGTCCTGAAACCTGCAAATTGTCTCCTATAAATATAGAGGGCATCTTGTCTCCTGCAGTCTCAAAAGCTTCCATGGGGAAAACCCAGCAGGCCACCTTTTCTATGAGAAACAAGACAAGATATGACAAGACAGACAAGGCAAGATAGAAAAGAAATGAGACAAGAAAACACATCACACTGTGTTCAAAGATCCAAAAGAACTCAGGTTCAATCGTTTTTACTGAATCTCATCCAATTATGCAATCCTAGACATTAGCATATACTTTGTATCTCAAAGCAAATTGATGAGAAACTTTTCCATTTCTGAAACATCTTTACACGTGTAGCCATCACTCGTGCAATTAATTCAGGATATGTTCATTCAAACAATTAAGACCAGGACATGCAATTTTGGTTCTTCTAGGCCCATTTGGCAAGAGGGATTAAATAATCTTAGATTACAATTTAAGCAGGTAAGATGATAGTTGAGAAGTAGGAACAATAATAATAGCCAGCATTCATTCCAATTCTTATATGCTAGAATTCTATGAAAGAGTAATTGAAAGAGAAGGGCAAGCAGAGCTCAGAGGTGGAGATAAACAGGTCATCAGCCTAGACTCATTACATTCCCACAAATGGTCTAAATCAGGGTTCCCCAACCTTTCAGATCTCAGGGACCACTAAATTCATAATTTCAAATCCCGTGGACCACTAATATGTTCTGCCTAATTACTGGCTGGGTGGACATGGCTAGGTGGTCATGTGACTGGGTGGGCATGACCAATTCAATGTCACTCATGTTGAGGGGCGCCTTTATAGCCTCTACTCACCCCTCCCCTCCTAGCCATCCTTGCCTGCCTGCCCGGGCTGCTTAGAACCCCAATAGGAAGCAGTTGTTGGAGCCAAGCAGCCACCACGAGAAAGGGTTGGCAAAACAACTCAGTTCAAAGTGGATCTGACCAAGAAGGAGGCTCAGCAGAAGCACCTCACTGAGGACTATGAGCATAGACTTTCCAAGCAGAGGGAAGACCTGCAGGAGTGCAAGGCCAGGTACCGGTGCCTGGAGGCTCAGCGGGCTGAGATGGTAAGCCAGTTCCAGGCCATGATGCAGTCCCACTGGAACAAAGCTCTCCAGCTCTTCGCCACCAGTAGTGCTTTCCCTCCAGCCTTTGCCCAAAGCCCCAAACTAGGCGGCTGAAGCAGACCCCAAGTCAGAATTTCTGCCCCTCTCTGACCACCAGAAAAAAAAAACCCTGAAGGGGGACACTTTCTGCAGCAACACAAATGTTCATTGCACGTATTTGGCCCAGGGGCCATACTTTGAGAATCCCTGGGCCAGATATTGCAAAAATAATTTTTGCAGGGGCCATAGTTTGAGTCTATCCTTTTAAAACAAAACTGGGGAATTTCTATTGGTCACAGTTCAGATAGATAGATAGAATTATATTTACAATTTAAAAAATGCAAATAATTTTTCTGCAGACCACCAAAATTTTCTTGCAGGCCACCGATGGTCCTCAGACCACCGGTTGGTGACCGCTGGTCTAAATCAAACTCCTCTTGAATTCCATTGACCCTTATCAGGTGCCACTTTAGCACTGCACTTTAGTTGACTGGATTCTTGTGATTTACTGGAGCTTGAACAGTAAATATTCTGAACTTCAATTTAACATATATTCTTGATTCTTTGTTCCTGACAGTAATTACATCCCTATATATTTATTTCCCATTGCCATGAAACAGCATATTTATTCTGCTTTGTTTCCTCATCAGTCATAGAATACATTAATTTTGCTTATTGTTTGTGATGTTTATATTTTTTTTCATCCTACAATGCAGTTTTAAGGAAGTTCCAAGTCAGTTCCTGATATATAGCAAAGAGAAAAATGAATATAAACCACAACACTTAGGTATACATAGAACATTACTAAAAGTACATTTACATTTCATATTTGTGTAAAGGGGCAGACTGTAACACTGAAATGTTAAAATCAATAGCCAGTATCTTATGAGATAGACAAATGTATCATGCTTTAAAAATTTTAGACAACTGTCTGTGTTGGATTGTTGTGAAAATAGAAAATAAAAAGCTTGGAGAAAATAAGTTCAGTTTCTATTGGCTACCAATTTAGACATTGTAAAGAATAGAAAAAATATAGAGAAAAATAGTAGCAGTTAAAGACATAAAACACAAACCACTAGGGTTTTAATTAGGACAAAATAGAGTGAAAGTGCTTAAGAAAGGTGTAGAGAAAATTGGTGTATTAAGGAAAGCTGCATGCTGAGCTATCTATCTCTCTGTCCCTCTGTCTCTAGGCATGTGTCTCTCTCACTGCTTCTGTCTCTCTCTCTCTCTCTCTGTATGCTTGTCTCTGAATATCTCTCCCCTTCTGTGTTTCTCTGTGTGTATCTCTGTCTCTCTGTTTCTGTCTCTCTCTCTCTCTCTGCTTCTGTCTCTTTCCGTCTCTCCGTCTGTCTGTCTTGCTTTCTCTCTCTGTGTGTCTTCTCTGTCTCTCTGCTTCTCTCTGTCTGTCTCTGTCTCTGTTCTGTCTGTGTTTCTCTCTGTGTGTGTATCTGTCTCTCTGTCTCTCTCTCTCCTTCTGTCTCTGTCTCTCCTTCTATCTCTGTCTCTGTCTCTTTGTATTTATCTATCTATCTATCTATCTATCTATCTATCTATCTATCTATCTATCTATCTATCTATCTATCTCTATCTATCTATCTATCTATCTATCTATCTATCTATCTATCATCCATCCATCATCTATCTATCTATCTATCTATCTATCTATCTATCTATCTATCTATCTATCTATCTATCTATCTATCTATCATCTTTATCTGAACTGTGACCAATAGAAATTCTCCAGTTTTGTTTTAAAAGGATAGACTTAGTACATGGAAACTTGTAAAAATAGTCTGGAGCTATTTTAAATATAATCATATGAAATGATGTATTACGGATAGCAGAAAACAAAAGTTTGCAAAGATAAAGGGATTTATTACGTTATAGGAAGATGAGCTCTTATGGATGACGGTCTGTTTCATTAAGAGACAGTCTTCAACTCAAGCTTGGTTGATCTCAGAAGCTAGTAACTAGAAGACAACATCAAGCGATGAGATTTTCAGGTGTAAAACTTGACTTGAAAGCATCTTCATTTTAAAAAAAAACCCTTAATTCTGATGAATAAAGATGTTTTATTTACAGTTGTCCAGATGCTCTTTTCATTTTTTAAACAGAATGGCCCCACACTGAGATCTGGCTGCACTGTGAAGAGACTTGCTTGCTCATCTTGATGTTGCAAACACTTCCTAGAGTTTTGGGAACATTCCAGGGCAAACGTGGCATCACGGAGGACTCTAGGATTTGCAATCAACTGCTGTTTTGGGCTTCTGCAAAAAAGAAAAAAAAACCCTGGGAAAGCTGCCTAAAATACTAAGAGGTGTAGGGAAGAAAAGGTGATTGGAATCCAGCAATTAGCAGGGGTTCTCTTAATGCCTGCCAAGGTTTTGCTTTGTTTTGGCATTCGGAGATGGTGACACTTTAAAAAGAAATGTTTGGACACAGAAACCTCTTGGTGCCTATAGTAAACAGATGGCACAAAGCAAACCAAGATGCATAGCTCCTATGAATCCTTTTTCTCTGGGACTCCCCAAAATCTTCTCAAATTCTAATGCAAAGCATTCAAATGCCACCGGGCACAAATACTTAAGGCTATGCACTTTTTCCACAGAGGTCAGTGAAGGTTTATTTATTTATTTATTTTATTTTATTTTATTTTATTTGTTTGTCAAACATGTGCAAGATAACAAGTATAGGTATGAACAAAAACATGAACAAAGTAAGTAAGCACAGATAAATGGGGACAGTAGGACAGGGACGGTAGGCCCACTGGTGAGCTTATGCATGTCCTCTTTACGAACCTCTTAGGAATGGGGTGAGGTCCACAGTAGACAATTTAAAGTTATGGGGGTTTGAGGCTGTAACAACTGAGTCGGGTACAGCATTCCAGGCGTTGACCACTCTGTTGCTGAAGCCGTACTTTCTGCAATCGAGTTTGGAGCAGTTCACCTTGAGTTTGTATCGATTGTTTGCCCGTGTAATTATTGTGGTTGACGCTGAAGAAGTTGTTGACAGGCAAGACGTTGTAGCAGACAATTTTGTGTACTATGCTTAGATCGGACTGCAGGCGGCGCAGTTCCAGATTGTCCGAGGCCAAAATTTCAAGCCTGGAGGCATAGGGAATTCTATTGTCAGTAAAGGAGTGGAGTACTCTTCTCGAGAAATACCTCTGAACCTGCTCAATCATGTTAATGTCCAAAATACAGTGTGGATTCCAGGCAGATGAGCTGTATTCAAGAATTGGTCTGGCAAAGGTTTTGTATGCCCTAGTTAGCAATACAATGTTGCCAGAGACTACATTATGGTCAAAGGGCAAAAAAATCAGGGAAATAATAGGAAAGTCTTCCTAAGAATAGGTCATTGGCGCAGGAGGCAGCTAGATGGGATGTTTTTTTTTTTTCCTGAATGGTTAGAAATGCTTCCATTCCTGGTTCCCATTGTGGAATCTGTGGGTACCACATGCCCAATGATGCCTTCTTTGATACTGGTAGAACTCCTTGTCTCACTGTCCTTTAAAACCAATCAGTCAACCTGGTGACTGATTGATCAAAGTGGTGATCAATCAGGGACCTGGTGGCTCAGCAGACCTGGTGGAAAAGCATTGTGATTAACCCCAGCTGTCTGCAATTACTGTAAATTCGAATCTCACCAGACTCAAGGTTGACTCAGCCTTCCATCCTTTCTAAGGTAGGTAAAATGAGGACCCAGTTTGTGAGGGCAATAAGATGACTTTGTATAAAATATACAAAGGTATGAAGGCTATTGCTTAACGCATTGTAAGCTGCCCTGAGTCTTTGGAGAAGGGTGGCATATAAATCAAATTTTTTTAAAAAAACTGTCAGTCAATCAGTCAGTTGATCAATCAATCAGTTGTTAGTTAATCAAACAATCAGGCAAGACAGGGAACGAGGGACCATATTTGAAAAGAAGATGTCATGTAAAAAAGCCAAGTACTTGCCTCTGAAAATAATATTTAATTGAGTTTGAATTTCACATTTTTTTAAAAAATGGGTAGATTGTCTCTATCTACTGCCTGCTGGCTGAGTGGCCAGGTTGAAAATATTGCTGCAAGAAGTCAAAAGGGAAGGAGCCTGAACACAGAGCTTCTTGCTAATGTTTCCCTTGTTCTGGAAAGCCTATATTATAATACTATAAAAATAAACAGCAGCACGTTAAACGATTAGTTAAAAGAACACATGCCAGCTATGGGAAGCATCTTTATCCTGCATTGTTAAGGCATCGCTGCCTGTTTGACAGTTTACCTCTTCAACATAATGAGTTTTGTGCATGTATTTTTAATAGAAACAGGCCTCGGCACACTCAATATATAAAAATACTAATGATAGGAATACAGCTTCAGTGAAAACATGCATTTACCATCTATTGAAGCAATAAGAGAGGAATTCCCCAATTTTTGGAGACGGGTGTCAGTCTGGGAAAAATATAAATAAATAAATTAACAATAACAACAACAAATGGCTAGAAAGCAGTGGTGGGATTCAAATTTTTTTACTACCAGTTTTGTGGGTGTGGCTTAGTGGGTGTGGCTTGGTGGGCGTGGCAGGGAAGGATACTATAAAATCTTCATTCCCTCCCCACTCCAGGGGAAGGTTACTGCAAAATCCCCATTTCCTCCTGATCAGCTGGGACTCGGGAGGCAGAGAATCGATGGGGGTGGGGCCAGTCAGAGGTGGTATTTACCGGTTCTCCAAACTACTCAAAATTTCTGCTACCTGTTCTCCAGAACTGGTCAGAACCTGCTGAATACCACCAGAATTGAGAAGACAGGAACAGGCAGTAAGTGTTGCTTATGAAAAGAAGCTGAAGAAACAGTGGCATGACAAAGTAGCAACAATGGTGCACTGGGAGATCATTGGAAGATCCACAAGAAATAATTTGCTTGCAAGCAAGAACTGGTGGGACCATAAAATAGAGAAAGTCATAGAAAACAAAAAAGTTAAAATGTCTAAAAAGAAGAAGTAAAAATGAAGAATTCAAACAGACAGGCACCTTCCACATCCTTACCCCTTTCCTAAGAGGTCTGTAAAGGGCATGCATAAGAGCACCAGTGTGCCTACTGTCCCTGTTCTAATGTTTCCTTTAATTGTATTCATTTTATGTATTCAATTCATACTTATACTTATAAAGTAGTAGCTCAATAGTGGTAACTGTGAGAGGGATCTTGGAGTCCTAGTGGACAACCATTTAGATATGAGCCATCAGTGTGCAGCAGCTGCCAAAAAAGCCAATACAGTTCTGGGCTGCATAAACAGAGGGATAGAATCAAGATCATGTGAAGTGTTAATACCACTTTATAATACCTTGGTGGGCCACACTTGGAATATTGCATCCAGTTTTGGTCACCACTCTATAAAAAAAGATGCTGAGGCCCTAGAAAGAGTGCCGAGAAGAACAACAAAGATGATTAGAGGACTGGAGGCTAAAACATATGAAGAACGGTTGCAGGAACTGGGTATGTCTAGTTTGATGAAGAGAAAGACTAGGGAAGACATGATAGCAGTGTTCCAATATCTCAGGGGTTGCCACAAAGAAGAGGAGTCAAGCTATTCTCCAAAGCACCTGAGGGTAGAACAAGAAGCAATGGATGGAAACTAATCAAGGAGAGAAGCAACTTAGAACTAGGGAGAACTTTCCTGACAGTTAGAACAATTAATCAGTGGAACAACTTGCCTGCAGAAGTTGTGAATGCCCCAACACTGGAAATTTTTAAGAAGATGTTGGATAACCATTTGTCTGAAGTGGAGTATGGTTTCCTGCCTTGGCAGTGGGTTGGACTAGAAGACCTCCAAGGTCCCTTCCAACTCTGTTATTGTATTCTATTCTATATATTAACTAATACTTAACTAGTGCTCGACAAATAATAAAATAAAATAAAATAAAATAAAATAAAATAAAATAAAATAAAATAAAATAAAATAATTGATGAGAAAGACCAAAACATCTGGGTAATGGATGTGGCAGTGTCTGGAGAATGAGAAAGAGAAGAGAAAGAATTGAAGGAGATAACAAAATACAAAGAGCTACAAATACAAATAGAAACTGTGGCAAACAAGCAAGGG
This sequence comes from Masticophis lateralis, assembly GCA_030761175.1. Taxonomy (NCBI): domain Eukaryota; kingdom Metazoa; phylum Chordata; class Lepidosauria; order Squamata; family Colubridae; genus Masticophis; species Masticophis lateralis. The sequence continues at coordinate 201,490,578 of JAUDYJ010000003.1, forward strand.
TAGTACCAGTAGCAATAGGTGCCTTGGGTGCAATCCCAAAACAATTGGAGCACTACTTGAACACCATTGGCATTGACAAATTCACCATCTGTCAATTGCAAAAGGCGGCTTTACTGGGGACAGCATCCATCCTTCGTCTACCTTCAACTTTTCAAAGAAAGCCCGATATCATAGACTCTTTTTTCCCTGAAAAGTAAAAACTGAGTTGGAGGAATTGGCTTATGCAAAACCGAGCCATCCATAATTTATGTTCCTAATTTAGAGAACAAAACAGTGACAAGACATCTGCTTGTTTCTCTTCCCTGAAGTCTTTCTTTCTCAGAAGCCTGGAACTTACTTTGTTGCCTCCCCCAAACATAGAATTGAGGACAAGCAATGATTGCTAAGACCTTGTCCTTATTCCAGGCTTCTACCTTGTGGCCATCCCATCGCAAAGTTAACTCTATATTCCCTTACACCTGCTAAGTGTCATGTTTTTCTTTCGTTCTTTCAAGAAGGTGAAATGCAATGCTCATTTTTTCCCCAGATCTCATGTAGTCATAATATATCACATGATTTCCAAGGACTTCTTACAAATGGAGTAGGAATCAATTTATGGAAAAAGCCTTGAGTGATGTTATAATTTTTTGGGGGGGAGGGGGAGTGGGTGGAGGTTAAAAGAGAAAAAGAGGAAAAAATTATTGATTATATTTCTGGATTGTGCAGCAACCGTGTTCCCTTGGGTAATTCCCAAATGTGAATTTAAAATGATATAATATTTAACCAATCAATGTCAATCAATAAAAGCAGCTGCATATTATAGAAATAGAATCAACAAGGAAGGAATGATAGTAATATACAGATGATAAATCCAACAGATAACATCACAAAAATGCTAGCAAGAAAAACAATATTCAATAATTCTAAAATGATTGCTAAACCTCCTGGGAAAACAGCAGTGTGCAGCAGCTGCCAAAAAAGCCAACACAGTTTTAGGCTACATAAACAGAGGGATAGAATCAAGATCACATGAAGTGTTAATACCACTTTATAATGCCTTGGTAAGGCCACATTTGGAATACTGCATTCAGTTTTGGTTGCCACAATGTAAAAAAGATGTTGAGACTCTAGAAAGAGTGCAGAGAAGAGCATCAAAGATGATTAGAGGACTGGAGGCTAAAACATATAAAGAATGGTTGCTGGTATGTGTAGTTTGATGAAAAGAAGGACTAGGGGAGACATGATAGCAGTGTTCCAATATCCCAGGGGCTGCCACAAAGAGGGAGTCAAGCTATTCTCCAAAGAACCTGAGGGCAGGACAAGAAGCAATGGGTGGAGACTAATCAAGGAGAGAAGCAACTTAGAACTAAGGAGAAACTTCCTGACAGAATAATTAATCAGTGGAACAACTTGCCTCCAGAAGTTGTGAATGCTCCAACACTGGAAGTTTTTAAGATGTTGGATAACCATTTCTCTGAAGTGGTGTAGAGTTTCCTGCCTAAGCAGGGGGTTGGATTAGAAGACCTCCAAGGTCCCTTCCAACTATTCTATTCTATTCTATTCTATTCTATTCTATTCTATTCTATTCTATTCTATTCTATTCTATTCTATTCTATTCTATTCTATTCTATTCTATTCTATTCCATTCCATTCCATTCCATTCCATTCCATTCCATTCCATTCCATTCCATTCTATTCTATTCTATTCTATTCTATTCTATTCTAAATAAGGACTTCTCTCAGAGCTTCACTGAATGCTCAGAACTAAAATCAATTTCTTTACAGGATCTTAAATGCCCATCCAGTAGATAGAGGTAAAGAGTCAAGAAAAAAAGTTCAGTTAGAAGAGTAGCTTTCCTTGCTTATGCAAAAAAGCTCAGATAAATGCAGATTAGCATTTAATCAAGCCCTTAAGATCAAGCCCTTATAGCAGTTACCAACTGGACATCCCCAGGGAAAGCTTGAGAAAATCAAGATGGCCACTGGAACAAGGCTATCAAAATCCTGCCATATTTTTTTTTCCTGGGTCACACATACAGCATATAAAAAAAGAGAGGACTTTGCTTGCATAGTTGCAGCCACCATCTGAATTTTCTAGTCCCAATTTTGCACACCATTGAGTCCAGGATTCCAGTCTTGTACCTCTTCATCCTGCAGGGTAATAGACCACTCACTGTTCTTTTTTCATTCTTTTGGATGTTGAGGGAACTTACATTCTACTTTGATCTTGGTCTTTGTCTGATCTCAAGTTCTTTTTCTAGCTTTCCAGTCTACATATAATGTAGACCCCCTCCAGGTTTTTCTTTCTTTGGGGGGAGAGAATATTTCCAGGAAAAAGTTCAATACATGCATCATAGGAACATGTTTTATGACAGGTCTCAGCAGGTGGAAGAAGCTACGTAGTGTTAGGTCATGTTACTTGGATGCAAGAATATAGCTACTCTTTCTATCCTGTGGTGTATTTTTTGTGCCATCTGGATTTTTGTGGTCCAAACATAGAAGATCTAAACAGGACCTTCAAAGAAGTCCAGCTGAACTCAATGGTGTCCTTAACTTTTACCTTTCTAGTAGAGCAGTCACTCAATAGCAGAATTTGTCTTTGGTCACAGTATAATAAAATCAAAGGATTGAAAGAGACCTTGGAGGTCTTCTAGTCCCATCTCCTACCCATAGCTGGATTCTTTACAGCATCTCAAATAAATAGCTGTCTCTCTTTGGTTAGAAAGTGTTGATCAGGAATCTGATCAATTTGATGATTGGCTAAAGGGAACATATGTTGAGATGGTAGAACTGAAGTTCAGGCCTCAGCAGACCCTTGAGGCCCTGGAACGTTCCATAGGAAACCACTAGCCTGAGGCTTAGGCATGTGACCAAAACCACAGAAGATGTGCTTGAGTATTTTTATAACTTCTATGCTTCTATAAAGTCATGTGGTGGCTCAGTGGCTAAGATGCTAAGGTTGTTGATCGAAAGGTTGGCAGTTCAGTGGTTTGAATCCCTAGTGCCATGTAACCAGGTGAGCTCCCATTACTTGTTCCAGCTTCTGTCAACCTAGCAGTTTGAAAGCACATAAAAAATGCAAGTAGAAAAAATAGGGACCACCTTTGGTGGGAAGGCAACAGAGTCCCATGATCGTTTGGCATTTAGTCATGCCAGCCACATGACCACGGAGACATCTTTGGACAGTGCTGGCTCTTCAGCTTTGAAACGGAGATGAGCACTGTCCCCTAGAGTCAGGAACAACTAGCACATATGTGCGAGGGGAATCTTTACTTTTACCTTATGCTTCTATACCTTATATGTTGTGTGCCAGCTTCCTTTAATGTAACTAAGTAAAAGTAATGCATAAATATCTGCCTTACACAGTGTTCAGGGTCCTTCCACTTTAAGGGAGGACTCATCTTTATTCAGCTGAATAAACACGCTTGGTTTATGAAAACTAATCTGGACTCCGTCCTTTATTTTTTACCGAGTCACACCTAAACTCTTGCATAACCAAAGCTCCAGTGATGTAGCCTCCATGACACCAAGAGGTAGGCTGTTCCATTGTTTAGTAGTTTTCTTAGCAAGGAAATTCTTCCTTATTTCATATTAGGCTCTCCCCAGATAAAGGTTCACCTATTTGTTCTTGTCCTATCAAATGAAAGTTATTAGGGATAATAACAAATACAAGGTATTTTGTGTGGGAAGTGATTGGTAGAGCAAGAAACGCAAAGCTCAGGTATCTGAAGAAAGAAAGAAAGAAAGCTGAACCTGACATATTGATTTGACAATTCTCCTGCATGGTTGGTGTTTGGGGCCATTTCTGGAAAGGAAATCTTTCAAGCCAGCACGACTCTCTCTCCACAAACTAATGGCAGATGCAAACTATTGATCTTTTTATTCTCATCATAATTGACAAGGAACGAAGAAAAGTAGCTATTAAGGCAGGTTGACCGATGTCGTGATGACACAGAAAATGAGTTTTTAATGCAATCTACACTTTACTTTGGCATCTTTTCTCTCAAAATGCTTTCCAAAGTTACCAGAGCTCATGTTATGCTTGAGAAGAGAAACTATATTTGTAAATTATTCACTGTGAACGTATGAGATAGCCACGCGAGTGGCATAAAAAGATTGGAAAAAAAAATTGACCATCCATGGAGAGAAAGGATTCACTCTTTCTATCCATTTCTCTCCCTATTATAGAGACAAGTTTTTCAACTTACTACTTTTGAGCGTTCCCACAAAAGAAATTCCTTCAACGTTATGTAGCTGATCTCCATTTTACTCATCATTTCAAAAAGGTATTTCCATCAGAAGAAATTTTGATTCTGTCTTATTTTGGGCAAAAGGGGGATGCATCATAAAGTCCTTGGTGGACTTTTTAATAACTGCAGTTTTTAGAGCTAAACCACATGCAGTGCAAACTTCTGTAAACCCACTGAGAAATAAATGTTTTCAGATTCAGGAGGATTTCATCCCAAGAAAGAATAATACTGCCATTCAGAAAGGAGATGATGATGGTGGTGGTATGCTATTTCTTCAGATCAAAGTTACATAGACCAGGTTGGTTAAGGCACCAGGCTAGAAACCATGAGGCTGTGATGTCTATGGAGACCCTCAACCATCCAAGTTATGGTTGTCCCAAATGAGCTTTTTCAAAAGGCAACTGAACTTTTCTCATTTTGTTTTTTTCATTTGAAAACATTTTGCTTCTCCTCAAAGAAGCTTCTTCAATTCTGAACAATTTGTTGAAAAAGCACCTTTGGGATAGGAGACTATGAGTTCTAATCCCACTTTAGGCATGAAAGTCAAATGGTTGACTTTGGGCCAATCACTAGGAGACTGTGAGTTCTAGTCCTGCCTTAGTCATAAAAGCTGGTTGGGTGATTTGGGGCCAATCACTCTCTTTCAGCCCAACTCACCTTACAGGGTTGGGGGAAATAGAAAGAGGAAAGAGTATTGTGTAGGTTTGTCACTTTGACTTATTTACAAATGTAATAAAGGCAGAATAGCAATAGAATTAGCACTTAGACTTATATACGACTTCACAGTGCTTTTACAGCCCTCTCTAAGGGGTTTACAGAGTTAGCCTATTGCCACCCAACAGTCTTGGTCCTCATTTTACCCACCTCGGAAGGATGGAAGGCTGAGTCAACCTTGAGCCTGGTAAGATTTGAACTGCCAAATTGCAGGCAGCTGGCAGTCAGCAGAAACAGCCTGCAGTACTGCATTCTAACCACTGAGCCACTGCGGCTCTTAGAATAAAAATCTAAAAAAATAAAATAAAATATTTTCTCCTTTGTTTCATTAAGGAAATGCAACAATCTGACTGTGCAGGACCAGTTGGATTTCTTTATACATAAAGAAGAGAAGAAGGAAACATGGAAAGGAGGAGAAAAAGTGTGAGAGAAAAGAAGCAAGAGGAAAGGAAGGAAGTGGAATAAGAGCCAGAAAAATACTCCTTGGACCACATTCATGTTTTGTGAAGGATTGTGACATGTGGCTCTGGATCGTTATGATGCCCAATGGTGCCCAATCTGGGGAATTCATCAGAATCTGCTTTGCCCCTTATAAACAGGCACACAAAGTATGATACACATGCAAAAGAGATAGACTTCTCCTATTGAGTCCAGCAATGTAATCACTACACAACAACAGTTCTCAGTTACAAACTCAATGGATGCCTTAACTGAATATACTCCCTGTTTGACATTTAAATTCCACGTATAGGGACTGGCTTACAGTCACATAAACCACAAAAGGAATTGTTTGATTTTGGTTTAGAGAGATGTGAGAACTAAGCATTCAGCAATCACAGCGAAGAAAATCTTCGCTTAACATTTACTGTGAATTAGGCTTACAACTTTTATTTTTGCCTTAAAAAATAACCCATGTTCCAGCCCTGCCCTTGACATACTTTGTAACAAGGTGAGATAAATGTCATATGTTTGACAGAGAAGGTTATAAAGGTGGATGAGAATCTGTAGAGGAGCCAAGATCACACGTTGTTATGCCCACTGTCCATTTCACTGCACCTAAAGCCAGGGGTATCTGTAATGGTTTTTTTTTTTTTTAAAAAAAATCAAAATTGTGGCCACAAACACTCAGTTAAAAGCCTGCACTATTATACATGCATGCAAAATGGTGAGGATGTATAGTTGTGACTGCCTCATTGCCGTAGCAAAAAAAAAAAAAAAAAAAAAACCAATTAAAGGAATTCAACTGTGTGTATTCCAGGCATAGTAGGATAGCATAGAATCTATATTGAAGCAGACTGTAAAGGGAAAACCTCTTGGTCTGGTGGATCCATGCCTGTCTTAATATACTGTATTTTTCAGGCTATAAGACTAATCAGAGTATAAGACGCAGCAAGATTTCAAAGAGAAAAACAAGGAAAAAAATGTTTGCCCTCCCCAGCCCCCAGGAGAACTCTGCAGGCCTTCCAAACCCTCTGCACATCCCATTTTCATGAAAAACGGGTCTGTTTTTGTCCTCCCAAATCCCCCATGTGTTGTGTTTTTGTCCTCCCCAGCCCCCAGGAACACTCTGCAGGCCTCCCAAACCCTCTGTACATCCCATTTTCATGAAAAACAGGCCCATTTTTGGACTCCCAAATCCCCCATGTATAATACAGATCGGCTTTATGTAAACTAGTGAAGGGACATAATAATAATAGAACAGGTAGAATTAGTGGAACATAATAGTAGAGTCAGTAAAATTGGTTTGACTTGCTGTTTTGCTTCTGTAAGAATTGCTTTGTTAAGTATTAGAATTGCCTCTGCCATGTGTTTCTACCAGTGATCTCACCTCTGTGTTATCTTGTTTTTCTGTACCACTCCGTGCCTGGTGGATATCTCAAGAAATGGGGTTGCTAAACACCCAGCTCTCTGTTGCTAGGTGCTCAGCCCCCCTGCCCCTGCTCCTTGCTGCACAGCCAATGCAGGGCTACAAGGAAGGCATGGGCCAAGGGGCCAGAATTGGATATTAAGCTAATGCCTCTGAATGTATAAAAGGACACCATACCTTCCCCAAGTTGTGGCCTTTCACTGCATGATCTTTGTCTATATGGTCTACCCAGCTCTTCTTTGTACAAATTAAAGCTGATATTTTTCCAAGCCTCATCCTGAGTCTCTCTCTTTGGCATTCTGATGACTCGGGTACATTTTGGGACCTTACACTAGAAGTTAAAACTTCATTTCAAATGGCTGTTTTTATATATTTTTTTGAGAAAGCAGCAATAATCCAAAATCCTCCTGCCTTCTGCAGAGCAGCAATAAAATACAAATTATATTTAAACTGACAGCAAAAGATGTTAATGCCTCTACTTTATGCCTGGACTTTGTGTCCATGACCAGAAAAAGATGTGCCCTATTTCATTTGACCTCTGTGCAGTATCAGACTTACTCATACTTAATTTAGATACTGAATTTTTTCATCTCCTGTGGATGTTTCTGAAGTCATATATATGAAGAGCATAATGATTTAAAAAAATGCTTAGAAGGATTTCCTACCCAGATGTCCTCATGAAGACATCATGAAGGGATTTCCTATACAGATGACATCAAAAAATGTTAAGTTAGTGGTTGCAATTGTGCAATGCACATGAAAACAAGTGGAGCTTTGACTGCATCATCACAGCTGCCATTTTGATGGCATTCTGAGGATAGTCCTTCCTTTGCACTTTATTTTGTTCAGGTTGCACAACTCCTGCCTTTGCACGTTGTTAAGGTTGTGCAAAGAAGTTGATTTATATCAACTCTAAAATGTCTACAATTGTTTTTAAGAACTTAGCAAATACATAGAGGCAAATATATATATTCTGGTGGGAACTCCCCCTGAGAAGTCCAACTTTTCTGAAGCTTTCTGTTTGGCATCCATTTGTTTTTGTTGTTCAGTTTCTAAGTCATGTCCAACTCTTTGCAGCCCCATGGACCTGTTAACATCCAGTTCAAGAATCCAAATAAAACTCCAGGTTCATTCCAATTCTGAAAATCTTACTGTTTATTGAATACACTCCATGGTAATGTCAAAGCAAAACTAACTCTGAAATTCCCAAACACCAGTTCATAGAATTAAACAATAATAACCCCCCAGCCTCTCATGCAGACCATGTAAACAAGTTCACTTTGTTATGGGAACCGTCTGCTTCAACTCCACACCTGTTACAATGTCCTTGAAAAGGTTTCAGGCTCTCATGGTCTTCAGCGGAATCAAAGAGGGTTTTTTTGGGTTTTTTTTTTTAAGAAACCCTGATTTCTTACAGGAGAGATTATATGCTATATTGTATCATACTTGCAGGTGTGGGCAATAATTTGTAGAATATACCTAATGTAGATTTTTAAATGTATGCTAAATTTAGATAGGAGCTAGTTCCTGCACTTGACTTCAAATACAGAATCAAACTTCCAGAAGGCCTAGAGTTAATAGAATATATGTAGTTCAGGTGGAACTGAACGGTGGAGTCTTTGGTGTTCTCTGAACTTGGTTGTTTGCTTACAGGCATTTCATTACCCAACTAGGTAACATTATCAATGCAATGATGGTAATGTTACTTCATTGGGTAATGAACCATCTACATGCAAACAACCAAATTCAGAGAGCACCAAGGACTCCACCAACCCTAATATACCTGAGGGAATGAACATTTTATTCATTTCTTCAGATCAAAAGTGGTATTCACAAACCTGCTCTAGCATCAAATATTTTGCTATCTCCTGGTATCAAATATTGTGTGATAATGAAAGCCTATTGAGGGTTCTTCATATCTGAAGGTTTTAAAAAAGAGATTGGACACTCACCTCTCATGCTAGCTTAATTAGTTTTACAGCCCATTATAGAAGTTGCGCTAGATGAATGTTGTGGTCTCTTCCAACTCTACTATTCAATCATTCTATGACGTCCTTCAGAATAAACCTTTGATTACTAGTTTGGACATATCATCCACTACAAGGACATTGTTTGATACAATTCATCTTATTGTGGAGATGTTATGGACATTGTATAATATTTAAAAGCATTAAATGGCCTTTTAAAGACAACGAGAAAGAAGTTAAATCTGTCAACACTAACTTAAGGGAGCCTCCATGGACAGTGACAATAAAATTTGGGATATAAAATGATACAGAGTTAGCAGATGAGAATTATTCCTTCATGTACTGCTATGGAGTTCCAAGAAATTTTGATTTATCAATTCTAGAATGATGAATATGTAAACGAAGCTTATTCTTTATTTCAGGATGTTCTTATCTTCTGTCAGATGTTTCTAAGTATCCTGCCAGCAACTGATCAATGTAAACAATATAAATGAGGAAGAGGATGTATTTGAATCAATTGAAGAACTTGTCTAAATTAATCCAGTATTTGGATAGATTCTTAGCTCTAATCAACCTATTGTCAGGCCTGAAAGTCATCTTTTGTATTAGGCCTTCAGACCTGCCTCGGAATTTTCTTTCATTGGGGGTGTTACTTGGAACCCTTACATCTATTTTTTAAACCCAGGTTTGTAGAGGTTTGCTTCAGAGAGTAGGAAGGAGAAGAAAGGGAGTCCAGGCAATGCATGACCTATCTCTGAACCTCATTTCTTCTGAAGAACACTGACATTTTTACTTGATAAATCAATGTGGTCAATATGATTTAATAAGCCTCAGATGAAACTGTGATCCAGCAAGTGCATTCTCTTCATTCAGCAAGATTTCTGATTCCCCAGCACAGTTGCCTCTCCCATGGAGATTGAAGTGATCCTATGAAGTAGTCTTACGGTGAGAAAAGGAAGGAATCAGAGCAGTGAAGAAAATGCTGGATCAAGTGGGCAATCTTGAAAGCCCGGAAGCCATTCTTAATGTCTCCGAGTGAAAGATGTGATAATTACTGACAGAAAAAAAAGCCACTGCTTTCCACTCTTCAGAATTTTGTAGGTCATTTAGGTAGTTCAATTTCCTCTCTAAGGAGGAAGCCAAAAACTTCGCTTTTGGAAAAGAATATCTGACTCTACTACCCTCTGAGGCTCAATCTTTTCCAAGCTAGGTAATCTTTAAAAAATCCTGAGTTCTCCATTTATTCTATATTTGACGGTGATCTTTGTGCTTAACCAAAAATGAAAAAATGAAAAAAGCATGCAAGCCAGTCCATGTCAGCCATTTGAGCCCCAGGAAAACTGTGTGAAGTGCTCCTGCTCCATCCAAACCTCTTGAGTCATTCTGGCATCGTCTCTGCCAGACAGGCAGATGTTGCTCCTTATTAAATTTTCAAGTGGAAGGAACATGCGTAATTTCATTATTTTTCTGGAGCAGATGCCGATAATCTTATTCTCTCAAATGGAGGCTTCGAGCTATAGGTATGAAAGGAAAGACGTATGACTGAAAGGCACTGTGGAACTGAGAGATATTAATTATCCTTCCTCAGTGGCGTCTTTGATTCACTTAATGAGGTGATGAGGATTTAGGTAGGAGCTTTTCGAGCAAACATCCATATGAGGGAGATGTCCACTAAAAAGAGATCAATTTCCAAGAACAGATCTTCCTCTCGGGGGAGAGGAGAGGAATGAATTTGACCCATCTCTTCTTTGTTTCCCTACAACTGGGAGTTTTGAGCCCTATTCTTTATCCTTGGTTAGAAAGGGGAAGAGGGAAAGACTGAGAATTCAGCTGGGATGAAGCCAAAAGGAACAGCTGCTATTGGCTATAAAAATGTGAAACTTGACCTTTGGGTAGAATGAACAGAATGGATCTTCAGAATGTTTCCTTTGCTGTACTCTAAGAGGTGGGCTTCCAGAGGAGGCTAGTTCTCATTTATCAAGCAAGGTAACAGTATACGTTTTATAGTATTTACTTCAGGAAGTATATTAAAAAAGGACATTTTTTTTCTTCCACTGACAGGGGAGATGTTTTATCAAAAAGTTGTATGTTGGAAGAAGATAAAAACTCTTCTCACCTTCTCCTTTAGACACGTCCCAGTTTCTTTTCTGTAGTACCATCTTTCACATATATACCAGACTATCTGCGATCCATTGGGTCAATCTTCTTCTTCTTCTTCTTCTTCTTCTTCTTCTTCTTCTTCTTCTTCTTCTTCTTCTTCTTCTTCTTCTTCTTCTTCTTCTTCTTCTTCTTCTCCTCCTCCTCCTCCTCCTCCTCCTCCTCCCCCTCCTCCTCTTCCTCCTCCTCCTCCTCCCCCCCCATGGAATTACCTGCTATTTCGCTGGGGAAAGAGGGAACAAGGGAGCTATGGACCATGAGGAAACTGCACCCCCTATTTCCCCCCTAGTTCTGGCATGTCCACAAGGCCCCACACCTTCCAGGAAGGAAAAGGGTTCACCCATTGCTGTCACACACACACCACCAGCTCTCTTTCTTCCATCTTAGACAACTCTCAGGAGAACCCCATCACTGCCTCCTCCCCCTCAGCTGACCTGCAGATGTGCCTACAAATTTTGTGGGGAAGCGGGGGGGAAGGGAACCGTGGATCACAAGGAAAACTGCATTCTCATTCCTCACATGTAGCATTGTCTCCAAGGGCTCCTTACTCCAGAAAGGAAGTTAGTTCACCCATCCAGTGCTGGTAACCCCAGTCCCTACCTTGCCAGCTGGCATCTGAGTTGCCCTCTCATTCTTCCCTCACTGGCTACTACCTTAAATAGATTTCAGATTTGGTTCCTGTTAGACCTTGTTGCCAGCCAGTTGCATGCAAGGGCCAGAGGGAAATGGGAAAGAAGATGAGGATATGTCCTTCCTATCTTTACTTGAACCATGCAACCTACTGGTTTCTGGGAAGTATAGTTATAGAAGATACGATGCCCTATTTCCCCTAAAATAAGACATCCCTTGATAATAAGCCCAATTGGGCTTTTGAGCACATGCACTAAAATAAGCCTTCCCCGAAAATATTTAAACACATGTGTAGCCGGTCCCCACCATTTCCTCTGGTTTCCTCCATGCACCCCAAAATAATAAGACCTTCCCAAAAATATGCCCAAGTGCTTATTTGGAGGTTCAAAAAAATATAAGACAGGGTCTTTTTTTCAGGGAAACATGGTAGAATTGAACAAGCTACTATTTTGCCAAATTTCAATCTCACAGGTGTCCCTTGTCTTGGATTTTGGATTCATTCTGTAAATTAGCCCATTTGAGGTACATTATTCAGAATGGCTGCTCTGTGAGGCATCATTTTTTTTAAAATTTGATTTATATGCCGCCCTTCTCCAGAGACTCAGGGCAGCTTACAATGCATTAAGCAATAGCCTTCATATTTTTGTATATTTATACACAGTCAGCTTATTGCCCCCACAAACTGGGTCCTCAATTTACCCACCTTAGAAAGGATGGAAGGCTGAGTCGACCTTGAGCCTGGCTAGGATTGAACTTGCAGTAATTGCAGGCAGCTGGATGTTAAATGCTGCCTTAATAGGAGGCATTAGCCTCCTACGCCACTCAGGCTCCTATTTTGCCCAACTGAAGTTTACAAAGTATTAAACAGACATGAGAGTTTTAGTAGAATATAGATTATTTTACTACTTACCTACTTTCTTATTGTACAGTGTACCTTTAGCCTGCCTTCCTTCCTTCCTTCCTTCCTTCCTTCCTTCCTTCCTTCCTTCCTTCCTTCCTTCCTTCCTTCCTTCCTTCCTTCCTTATTAATGTGGCATGTTTTCCACCCAAAATTCACTTTTATGAATTCTAGAAATTCCTGCTGTTTATCTCCTTGACACATGGTAATGATTAAAACAAAATCTGCCAGAATTCCTGCTGAGAGTAGATCTGAATATTTTGTTCCCTGGAGATCCATGCTTAGAGGAATGCTAGGGTGGAAAAAAACTTGTCTGAAGTTTATATTGGACCATGGAAAAAAAAGTCTCGGTGGGGCAGATGGTAATTGCATTTACATTCTAGCTGCTTTGGTTGGATTGGGATTGCAAGATTGATACTTAATCTTTTATTTGCTTCTCTAGAGAAGTTTATAAACTCCTCCAGGAGGAAAAGCAGCATCAAAATGAAATAAATAAAAAAATCACCAACAAATAAATACATAAGTTAAAGAATTGAGACATATTACCGAACTCTAGTTCATGGCAATCTTCTTTTTTTTCTTTTTTTAAAAACAGAAATGGGTGTGATCCTACACAATCAGGGATCCTGTAGCAAAGGAAATGATAGCACAAAAGTAACTAGCTTTCACCCTCTTGGCTATTACTCAACAAAAGCAGGGGTAGTTAAAACAAAAGGAGAACAATTAAAAACAAATCAAGAATTAGGATTCGAAAAATACCATATTTTTCAGTGTATAAGACGCACTTTTTCCCTCCTAAAACAGGCTGAAAATTTGGGTGTGTCTTATACTCTGAATGTAACCCTGCCCACCCACTGTCCCCCTCCCTTTGGCCTCTGTGTGTCTTCTTCCTGGCTGCAGAGATTGCCTCCGACAATGACTTGTGTTTTTGGGCTCCGTGCATTGTGTTTTCAGCCTCCAAATGCTCCATTTGAGAGCACTTCAAGGCTGCAGGGATAACCAAAGCACATTGCCACTGATCACTACCTAAAAATGTGATGCATTTGGAGGGCGAAAACTCGATGTGCGGTGCGCCAAAATGGCTACCTGGAACAGCTGCTTCTTTGTCTTACCTCTTCCGCGCTTCGCCTGCTTTAGTCACTGGAGCTCCTTCTGAGGATCGGCTTTGCTTCAGAAGCTGTTTTTTTAGCCCCCAACCAGACCCAATCTCAAAACCAGTGAGTGAATTAATGTGCTGAAGCTGACCAGGATAAGAACTAGCCAAATGAATACTTGGTAGGCAGATTTTTCCCCCCTATTTTCCTCCCCAAAATCTAAGGTGCGTCTTATACTCCGGTGCATTTTATACTCCAAAAAATACGGTAATCTTTTTAACCTTTTTTTTGTTAGAACCAATAAGAAGCAAGCACTATCATAATGACTTATCAGTATCAGGTACAAATAAAGAACCAATCAGAGACCAGTCCTCACCATCTTACACCAATCAGAAAGGAAGCTTGGGTGAAGACCAATCAGAAGTCTGAACCGCTGGCATAAAGAAACCCAGTCAGTCCAATTCAGATATCTGCAATCAGGCCATTAATGATGCCAGAGATAGTTGCCAGTGAAACATCAGGAAATCTTGTCTAAATCATGGTCTCTAAACACTGAAGCCTAACATTGACTCCCTCCAAAAAATAGCTATCAAATGAATACAGGCATAGGTTTAGACCAGATGTGTCAAACACGCGGCTTGTGAACTGGATCCGGCCCATGATCAGAAAAGCTCAAACTGCCCAGGGAGCTGCTGATCCAGTTCTACAGAGGAATTATTGAGTCTGTCATCTGCATCTCCATAGCTGTCTGGTTTGGCTCTGCAACCCAACAAGACAAACACAAACTTCAACAGATAATTAGAACTGCAGAAAAAACAATTGCTACCAACCTGCCTTCCATGGAGGACCAGTATACTGCACGAGTCAAAAAGAGGGCTGTGAAAATATTTACAGACCCCTCGCATCCTGGACATAAACTGTTTCCACTCCTACCCTCAAAACGATGCTATAGAGCACTGCACACCAGAACAACTAGACAAAAGGACAGTTTTTTTCTCAAATGCCATCACTCTGGTAAACAACTAATTCCCACAACACTGTCAACTAATTTACTAAGACTGTATTACTATTATTCTTCTCTTCCTTACTAGTATCTATCTCTTCCCACTTATTACTATAGCCATGTTGCTTGTATCTTTCAATTTATATTGTTTTTATTTGTTTCCTAGTACAATTTGATAGCTTATTAGTAGCCTTGACTACTAGTAAGTGTTGTATCATTTTATTCTCGATGAATGTATTTTATTCTCCTTATGTACTCTGAGAGCATATATACCAAAGACAAATTCCTTGTGTGTCCAATCACACTTGGTCAATAAAGAATTCTGTTCTGTTCTGTTCTGTTCTACTCTACCCTGTCCTGTCCTGTCCTGTCCTGTCCTGTCCTGTCCTGTCCTGTTCTACTGTACCCTACCCTACCTTGCCCTACCCTGCCCTACCCTACCCTACCCTACCCTACCTTTCCTTACCCTACCCTACTCTACCCTACCCTACCCTACCATCCTACCCTACCCTACCCTACCCTACCCTACCCTACCCTACCCTACCCTACCATCCTACCCTACCCTACCCTACCCTACCCTGCCCTGCCCTGCCCTGCCCTGCCCTGCCCTGCCCTGCCCTGCCCTGCCCTACCCTACCCTACCCTACCCTACCCTATCCTATCCTATCCTATCCAATTCTATTCTATTCTATGATAGGCCCAGAGTTGTCCTGCAGTGCTGTTCCGGAGACAGTGAGAGACCGGCCTGTGCCACCCTGGCCCCGGCCCACCCTGGCCATGTCCACCCAGTCGGCCATGATGACCAGGTCATGCCCCCTTGGCCCCCCAAGGACAAACAAAATCCTGATAGAGCCCACAATGGGATCGAGTTTGACACCCCTGGTTTAGACAGTTGTACATACGTGATTTGCTAATGTCTTTATTTCTTTGATTGTTTCTCTCCCTTGTGTTCTATTTGTCTCTTCTCAATCTCTTTTTCCCTGGAGTGGTTACTAATGCACATCATTACTGGAGAACTGTGACCGATGAGGAGAGCACATGCTTGGCGTGTAAAATATTTTAAGTTCATTTCATGGCCAGGAAAAACTCTTCTCTCTGAAATGCTGAAGAACTGGCCTCCTTCCACGTGGAAATTACTCAGCTTGTTGGGCTGACAGTCTGTCGCTGGGCAAGGCATTTTCATGCTTTGCAAATAGTCTGTGGGCATAATGATGGCAATAAAAACTGCAAATGGAATGCAGAAGAGAAGAAAAGACCTTTTTAGAGCGGCAAAGATGACCAATGTGTCACCAGAATCATTTTTATATCATTTGTTCTTGCTACCATTTGGCAACAATGAGCTTTGGTCATTCTTCATATTCAGTCAAAAGCTGATCACAGAACAGCACTGATTTACAGTAGTGGCCAAAATTGAGGAAACCTTTTGGGAAAAGTGTATTTTTGAGCTTTGATGGCTAATAACACCACTTACTTTTTTTTGGGGGGGGGGGAGTTTCAAGATAATCCTATTCCAATGCTGGAATGACCTGGGAATAGCCCAGACCTTAACCCAATTGAAAATCTATGGAGCCGATTAAAGAAATTTGTTAGTCAGGAGCGACCCAGCAATAAAACCCAGTTAATATTTATGTACAAATACATATCATGTTAATATTGCAAAATCTCCATTCCCACCCCGCTCCTGGAGAAAGGATATTGCAAAATCTCCATTCCCACCCCACTCCTGGGGGAAGGATATTGCAAAATTCCCATTCTAGGGGAAATGATATTGCAAAGTCCCCATTCCCACCTTGCTCCTGGGGGAAGGATATTGCAAAATCCCCATTCCCTCCCCACTCCAGGTAGAAGGATATTACAAAATCTCCATTCCCACCCCACTCCTGGGGGAAAGATATTGCAAAATCCCCATTCCCACCCCACTTCAGGGGGGACGATATTGCAAAATCCCCATTCCCTCCCCACTCCTGGGGGAAGGATATTGCAAAATCCTCATTCCCATCCTACTCCTGGGAAAGGATATTGCAAAATCTCCATTCCCATTCCACTCTGGGGCCAGCCAGAGGTTTTATTTGCCGGTTCTCCGAACTTTCTACTACCAGTTCTCCAGAACCTGTCAGAACCTGCTGAATAGCACCCCTGTTCTGTAGTAATTTCTTGCCATTTAAAAAGAAAAGAAAAAAAAATCCACTAAGATAATGGGACTATTTATTTTTATATCTATCATCTATTTATCTATCTATCTATCTCCACTGGTGTGGCATCGTAAGAGAAATAAATTGTGCACTATAATTGATGAGAAATGTCATATGTGTTGCTCTGTTTACCTAATCTTCATTAAAGTGAGGAAGGATCAAGAGGAAGGATCCTTAGGTTTTATTCAGATCACACTAATAGGAAAGAGAGCAGACAGGTCAGTTATTCAATTGACTTGATGGTTGAACTTGCTCTCAGAAATGGTAAGTCAAACATTGTGACAAATCAAATACAAATAAAACCCTTTGATTGTTTTAAAGGGTCGATACCACTCTACACAATCTCATGGCCTCCAAATACAATGTAACTATGGCAACAGCAATAGCAATAGCACTTAGACTTATATACAGCTTCAAAGTGCTTTACAGCTCTCTCTAAGCAGTTATCAGAGTCAGCCTATGGCCCCCAACAATCTGGGTCCTCATTTTACCAACTTCTGAAGTATGGAGGCTGAGACAAACTTGAGCCAGTGAGGATCGAACTCCTGGCAGTGAGCAGTCAGTTAGCCTGCAATACTGCATTCTAACTGCTATGCCACCACGGCACACTCTGATAAAGTGAGTTTTCAATGCAACGTACTATTAACAATGCTAATAATATACAGTAGTGGCCAAAATTGTGGAAACCTTTTGGGAAAAGTGTATTTTTGAGGTTTGATGGCTAATAACACTTTTCTTTTCTTTTTTTTTCTTTTCTTTTCTTTCTTTCTTTCTTTCTTTCTTTCTTTCTTTCTTTCTTTCTTTCTTTCTTTCTTTTTTTTTCTTTTTTCTTTTTTTTTTTGAGTTTCAAGATAATCCTATTACACTGCTGGAATATCCTGGGTATAGCCCAGACCTTAACCCAATTGAAAACCTATGGAGCCGACTAAAGAAACTTGTTAGTCAGAAGCGACCCAGCAATAAAACCTAGTTAATAGAAGCCATCATTCAATCTTGGTTTCACATTATAATAGCTGCAGAGCTAAAAGACTTGGTCCACTCCATGGGAAGAAATTTTAAGGCTGTAATTCATACTATTACAGCCTTAAAATTATTAACTGATATGGTGATTAACTGATTATTAACTATTAACTGATATGGTGATAGTTTTTGTGTATTTCATTTTTCCTATGGTGATAATTTTTGTATATCTCATTTTTTTCTACGTTTCATTTTCTTCTTTATACTGTAACCGCTATTTTAATAGTAAATTCTTCATAAAAGTTATTGTGTTACATTCTTGATTATCTTTCCATTGATATATAATTTTATGGTATTACTCCCCTCCAAAAAGTGGTGTCATTAGCTAGTTTTAGAAAATACACTTTTCCCAAAAGGTTTCCACAATTTTGGCCACTACTGTATATTATTAGCATTGTTAATAGTACGTTGCATTGAAAATTTTGGCCATTACTGTATAGAGGAACCAAGAAAAAACTTCCATGATTATAACTAAGTACAGAAACTTAAGAAATGATAAGAGGTTAGGACTAGGACCTGGGACACAAGAACTGTGGAATTCCTAGAACAGATGAACAAAACTGACCTGGTGATGGACGGTTTCATTTATTGCGGGACTGCCTTCTGCTGCCAATAGCCTCCCACCAGCCAGTACACTCGCACAGAGAGGGCCTCCTCCGGGTGCTGTCGGCTAGACAGTGTCGGCTGGCGACCCCCAGGGGGAGAGCCTTCTCTGTGGCGGCGCCCGCCCTCTGGAATGACCTACCCCCGGAGATACGCAGGATTCCAGATCTCCGGACCTTTCGTCGGGCCCTTAAAACCCATTTATTCCATCTAGCTGGGCTAGCCTGATCCCATCCTCCGTTTTTAAATTTGAAATTGATTTGAAATTGGGTTGTTTTAATTCTTGGCCGAATAATATTTAATAATTTTTAATTGTTTTTAACTTTTGTGTACCATGTTTTATTCTGGCTGTTCACCGCCCTGAGTCCGCAAGGAGAAGGGCGGTTTATAAATTGAAATAATAATAATAATAATAATAATAATAATAATAATAATAATAATAATAATAATAATTTATTGGAAACGAAAGGAAGAGGGCTGTAATGATTAATTCCATCACCATGACAATGTACAGTATCAAGATGATTTTTGAGATCCTTCCAACTCTAATTTCTAGGTTTTTCTTATTGGGCAAAAGGTAAGATTAGAGCAAATGTGGGAACCATTTCAATAATACAAGAAAAAGTATTAATGAAACTACTTGACACCATGGAAGATAATAAGATACAGTGACACTCCTTTGTAAGTGGGGACTTAAGCCTCACTTCATATATGGTTTTAGATCTGAAGCAAATCATGTATTTAAATTCTACTAACCACAGGACTAATTTATTATTGTTTTGTTTGTTTAGAAAATCTGATCCTCTGGGGATATTTCCTGCTGTCACTTATACTTCCTGATACAGATGCAAAGAAGCTGCAAAGCAGATAAATCATCAGATAGTTATAACAGTCCAGGATTCAGGTCTGAACCAAATAATCACTGAAGAGCAATTTTCAGGATAGGATACATTATTTTAAATCTCCCTGTCTCATACATCAATAGGCAGGGACTATTCAAAATATGTAGGATGGAGGCAGATCTTTTTCCAGTGATTTCATTTGGTGACTGATGTACCACCACCTTGGTTACAACTAGGTATGACAAGGAGATTCAATATAAATTCAAAGTGCTTGCAAGGTTCAATCTGGGTCAGTCATCAAGGACCAGAGGTTTTGTCTTCCGAGCTTTTGGACTCGTGCTGGAGCCTATCTTCAGGGAACTTCTCTATTCTGTCCCTCTTCCCCACACAGGCAAGCACACAACCAGGCACGCCTGCCAAGATTTTATTAAGCAATCAGACTAGAAACCTTTGCAGATAAGAGTTTGGGCAGTAAACTGTGAAATGCCTGCCAAGTCAGTTTTCACTCACAGTCAGCAAGAGAGAGAGTGTATCCTCAGTCCGATTCAGTAGCAAAAAGTAATCCACGAAGCAAAAGTTTAGCCAAGGTCCAATCCAAAATATGCACAAGCCAGATTTCAGGTAACGCGATGTGACTCTCAGGTTTTTAACTTTGACCATCACAAAGCCTGAAGAGCAATCACACCCACTTTTATTCCTTGTGGGGTGTGGCTCAGTGACTCAGCTCAGTCTCTGGCCCTCCCATGCCTCTTTCGTTGCTGTGCATGCTTCTCTCTCCAACGCTGCCTGGGATCAAGCCAGGATTCATCATCCTCGCTCCCTATGTGTTGTTGTTCCAATATGCTTTCCTCCTGGCATATCGCAGGCTGTTCCTCTTGGCCTTTGGATGGAACCTGAGGCATTGCCAAGAGAGGAGGGTCCTTGAGAGGAAGGCCTTATCAGTTCCTCCCCATCACCCTCTGAGTCCTCTTCCTCTCTTAGGACAGGCTCGGGAGTCGGGGTCACAACATTCTCTCTTGACTAGAGCATGAGGAATTTGTCTCTGGTGCAGAAGCTCTCAGTGAATGTGAGACAGAATAATGATAATGAACAACAGAATAATGATAATCATAATAATGATAATAATACCAGTAAGAGGGGGAATAATAAGGATAATAAGGATAAATAATAATGCTACAGTCATACTACCTGGATCAATTTACATACAATAGACCAGGGGTGTTAAACTCATGTCATCACGGCAGTGTCACATGATGTATCAAGATTTTTTTCCCCTTTGCTAAACTGGGTGTAGGTGTGGCCAGCGTGTGAGATATCTGGTGCATGGACCCGGAGTTTGACAGCCCTGCTATAGACATTAGGAGGCACTGAGAGAATTGGGTGTTCAGCAGACTGATGGCACAAAGGGAAAAAATTATCCCTGTGTCTAGTTGTTCTGGTATACAATGCCCCATAGCAGTGATGGCTAACTTTTTGTTGTCACATGCCAAAAGCATGCGTGCGCCCGCACCCTTAATGTAAATGTGTGCGTGACCCCTGCACACTCTGCCCCCTGCACATGCGCACCCGACCCCCCCCCATGTTCCATGCACCCTATTTTGAGCCTAGTAGACCTCCCTGCACTTATAACCCTAATGCAATGTGGGTGCAAACCCCCCACCTGCACGCACAATGCCCCCATGCATGCATGCCATCTCCTGCATTCTCCCTGCTCCCAAGCATGCACAGCAGAGACCCGAAAATCAGCTGACTGGTGGGAGGCATGCGCATATGTGTTGGAGCTGAGCTGCGGTGATGGCTCACGTGCCCGCAGAGAGGGCACTGCGTGCCACCTGTGGCACACATGCCATAGGTTTGCCATCACAGCCTTATAGAAAAGTCCCAAGAGGATGAGTTGAAATAGTTTATGTTGAGGATGTGAGGGATTTGCGGATATCTTCTCAGCCCTCCTTCTGACCCATGTAATATACGGGACTTCTATGGCAGGCAGGATGGTTGCAGTTGTTCTTTCTGCAGCTTTAACTATCCATTGGAGTGTTTTCTTCTCTCTCCAGGTGTCTCATTATTGTCCTCTGGCACTTGCCCTCTCTCCAAACTTTTTCTACAACCCCCACTCCTGCTTCTTCAGGAGAACATCCTTTACGCTCAGTAGGTACAGAGCCTGCAGAAACTTGTAGCCTACTGCTGGGGCATATTCAAAGGAAGGCTGTTGTTTTCCCCACACTACAATTATTGTAGCTTTTGTTTTGCTTTGCTTTGTGTTTGTATGCCAACCAGAGTCTTTTGGAATTGGGGCAAGTCACAAATAGGTACTGTAAAATAATCAAGTACGTAAATAAATAAGTCTCTGTGTGTCGAAGCGTGAATCAGCCTCATTCCCCCCCACCCCTGGGGAAACTGTAATTAATTAGAGGTGAATGGATCTTGTTTTCCATGTTGTATACTCTCAAAGAAAGAAAACCCGAAGTATATATTCTAAGAAACATTTTATTATAAAAGTAAAAAAAAACTAGATAACTACATCTTTACCGGGAGTGATATCTCAGAGACGGACAAAGGAAGAAGTAAATCAGGAAGTTAGAAAAGAAAGATTGTGGACATGCGCAGTAGCTCAGAAATCACAAGACAGTCTTATCTCTGTTGATAAAGTTCTCTAGCAGACTACCGTAATGCTCAGAATGGAAGCTCAGCTGGCAAATATGAATAACGCAGTGACACTGGGGAAACAGATTTGCAAACTGCATCAACGCTGGTGTAATCCATTATTTCACAGATGGCAGCATTGTCCTGTAGTATCCCTCCTTTTTCCGGTATCAAATTTGCAATCCCCTCTTTTATGTTCTCCTTTAAAACTGTAAAAATACTAGCAGTCTCTATAAAGTCATTCTCTCACTCCTCTTATCAATTACTAAGTAGCATTTTCCTCTGCTTGCCAAGAGGAAAGTTAAGCTCTATGCAGCTGGATGAGATCAAGGAAGCAAGACCTACACAAACTTCATTAAGAGATCTTTCGTGCTACTTGGGGGTAATTTTGTTTTTTTTAAAAATAGAAATGGTAATAGGATTTTCCCAGCTTCCTTAAAGTGAGTTAATTAAGGCATATCTGTTTGAAATGCTTCTTCTCATATTTCTCTCCATTTCGGCTGAGCTGCCATGTACATTATGAGACATGACTCCCACAAAATCAATTGAGGATCTTTATACTGCACAAGTCAAAAAAATGGCTGTGAAAAGCCCCTCACATCCTGGACAGAAATTGTTTCAACTTCTACCCTCAAAATGATGCTATAGGGCACTGCACACCAGAACAACTAGACACAAGGACAGTTTTTCCCCGAATGCCATCACTCTGCTAAACAAATACTTCCCTCAACATTGTCAAATAATTTATTAAGACTTTATTACTATTCTTCTTCTCTTCCTTACTAGTATCTATCTCTTCCCACATATTACTATATTGCTTGTATCTTTCAATTTATATTGTTTTTATTTGATTTCTAGTACGATTTGATAGCTTATTAGTAATCTTGACTATCACGAAGTGTTGTATCTTTTTATTCTTGATGAATGTATTTTATTCTCCTTATGTACACTGAGAGCATATACACCAAAGAAAAATTCCTTGTGTGTCCAATCACACTTGGCCAATAAAGAATTCTACTCTACTCTACTCTACTCTACTCTACTCTACTCTACTCTACTCTACTCTACTCTACTCTACTCTACTCTACTCTACTCTACTCTACTCTTCTATTCTCTTGAGTATCTATGCATAGCTCTGCCTACAATTTCTCACAAAACCATGTTTGTTTGACCTCTAAGTCACTCCCAAACAATTAGGTTCATGAACTTTTACTCTATCTCTTCAAAACTCCCATACTTGAGAAAAAAATCAAGGAAGGAAACAACTGCTTTCTTTCATACATATTTTAAAATAGTTTGGTATTTTTTTTTAAAAAAAAATGTAGACTTGAAGATTGGCCCAGTAAAAATGGAAGTCACTCTTGTAGATCTGCATTTTCCCACCTCTAAGCTGAAAGCTAGCCTAGCCAAGTAGTCAGTGAAAATGAATGAATTTAATAATATCTACCAAGACAATTATCTTTGATACGCATTTACTTCATTACAAACAAATGATTCCACATTATCTTTGGTGGTTGCTTGCTTTCTTATTGATACCCATTTTTCTTGACAATGTCCATGTGAGTTTAGGAGTCTTCTGTGCAGCTATTCCATACTTTCCATTTGATTTCTCTTGCCGACCCTGAGATTATGGCTTGAATAATAATGTGATAGTTTCAACTTTCAAAGCATTAAATGGAAAGATCTCCATAAATTCTTCATTAGCAAGAAAAATGTGGAACAGAACTGTAGAATTGCAGGCGTACAAAAAAAGATTGATAGAAACTGTGCATAATTTTATGTAATTGAGTTACGGAATTGAATAAAGTTTTCCCTCGACTGTTCAGTGACTTTTTTCCTAGGGACATCAGCACAGTAGTAAGCCCTATGCCAATTTGAGGTGAGACCAGATACAGTCATTTAACAAAAAGAAAGAAAAGTTGATAAGAAGCCAAAAATGTTTATGTAATTAACAGCTAAGAATGGCAGGAAGTAGCCCTGATACTATTTTAATACTCAAGATATAATTTTAACTTATATTAATAACCTGCTGAACATTTCATTTCTACTGGAGCCAAATGAGTAATCATAAGATGAATATATATATAATGTCATATATATATATATATATATATATATATATATATATATATATAATGTCATATATATGTGTGTGTGTGTGTGTGTGTGTGTGTGTGTGTGTGTTTTCTGAGGTTTTCGCGGGTGTTTGTATGTAGGTCTTTGGTTATTCGGGTCTTCTCCCGCGTAGAATTGGAAGTATCTTGGTGACAGTTCGACGAAGTCTCATTTGTCATCTTCAGGCTGGTGTTCTTGGCTTTGTGCTTCCAGGAGTGATATTATCATGTGTATATGATATTTGGGGTATACTAAGTACTGTATACAGGCAGTTTGTAGAACAAGTGTATATGTTTTCCGGGATTTTGTGATATGATTCATAACTAAAAAAATGCCCTCAAAATAGGCAGCTCTTAGGGCAGAAAAGTTATCCTATAACATGGATAGCAGTAGTAGCACTTAAACCTATATACTGCTCCATAGTGGTTTACAGCTCTCTCTAAGCAGTTTCAAGAGTCAGCATATTGCTCCCAACAGTCTGAGTCCACATTTTACTGATCTTGGAAGAATAGAAGGCTGAGTCAACCTTGAGCTGGTCAGAATCAAACTCCTGACTATGAGCAGACTATGCCTACAGTACTGCATTCTTATCACTGCATCATCATGGCTGACATGGATGACGTTTTCATGCAACTGCAACAACTCACATCAGAGGATGTTGGCTGTGGACCCAGCTACTTGTTGTCTTACATTTGTGTGTACATAATTATGATTAAGATGCTTACATGTGATTACTGTGCAAATAGTATAGTAATCTTTGGGTCCAGTCTGCGAAGGTCATTCCCTCATACCATTACATACAGTTTGGCCTAATGGTTAAGGCTAGAAACCAGGAGCCTATGAATTGAGTCCCACTTTAGACACGAAAGCCATCTGGGTGACTTTTGGCCAGTCACTCTCTCTCAGCCCAACCCACCTCACAGGATTGTTGTTATGGGGGAAATAGGAGAAGGAAGGCATATCAGGTATGTTACTCACCTTAAGTTGTTTATAAAAATAATAAAAGCAGGATATAATTAAACTAAACTAAACTAAAATTCTTCTGAATTAAGGCAAATAGAAACCTCTTGTATATTTCTCTATGAAGTTCAATGTATCCATATTAAACAATGCTTCATATATCTATACTAGGAGTCTCCAAGCTTGGCAACTTTATGATTTGTGGACTTCAACTCCCAGAATTCCTCAGCCAGCATGCTCTGGCTGAGGAATTCTGGGAGTTGAAGTTCACAAGTCATAAAGTTGTCAAGGTTGGAGACCCCTGATCTATACAATGGATATATATCAGTGGTGGGTTTCAAAAAATTTTAGTACCGGTTCTGTGGGTGTGGCAGGGGAAGGACACTGTAAAATCTCATTCACACCCCACTCCAAGGGAAGGATACTGTAAAATCTCCATTCTCTCCCCAATCCAGGGAAAGGTTACTGCAAAATCCCCATTTCCTCCTAATCAGCTGGGACTTGGGAGGCAGAGGATAGTTTTGGGGGGGGGGCAGTCAGAATTTTTACTACCGATTCTCTGAACTACTCAAAATTTCTGCTACCAGTTTTCCAAAACTGGTCAGAACCTGATAAACTTGCTGAAACCCACCTCTGATATATATATACCAGTTCTAACTCTGTCCCCTGCCACCTCCATGACCCCTCTCTAGTAACTGCTGGTTCTGTTGATACTAGGCAGTTCTAATCAATTGTTTCACAATTCACCTTGAGAAGATAACAAGGACCAGCAGAGTGTTTCTGAATAAAAACAAGAAATGGGATTCTCCCAATGATGGAGGATAGGAGGAAAATGTGAATGTTGTGCCCTTTGCAAAACAGCAAAACAAAAAGAAGTGAAAGGATATAATGCAGTGGTGGGATTCAAATTTTTTTACTACTGGTTCTCTGGGTGCGGCTTGGTGGGCGTGGCAGGGGAAGGATACTGTAAAATCTCCATTCCCACCCCATTCCAGGGGAAGGTTACTGCAAAATCCCCATTCCCTCCCGATCAGCTGGGACTTGAGAGGCAGAGAATAGATGGGGGCAGGGTCAGTCAGAGGTGGCATTTACCGGTTCTCCAAACTACTCAAAATTTCCGCTACCGGTTCTCCACAACTGGTCAGAACCTGCTGAATACCACCTCTAATATCATGTTAGCAAAAAGGCCAATGAAGAGCAGAAAGGTAGCTGGGGGAAAAAAAGGAGGGGGAGTGTGAGAAACAAAAATGGCAACCCAGAGTGTGAGATCATTGTTGTCAAAGGCATCAGGACATAATGGCCATTCTCAAAGAAGGATAATGAAAGGATGTGTCTCGGAAGAATTTGGAAGGCTTGTCTAAGGAGGAAAGAAGGATTAATGCAAACAGGGGAAGAATATCATGGAGATTGACTAGAATTGGAGAGAGGAAAGGCGTAAACAGGGAGGGCCAAATGTGAGATATGGGGGAAAAACTTTAAAAAAATAATCCTTCTTTGTTGCAGTGCTTCTCCTCTGGAATAGCATCTCCCCAAAGATTTATATGGCCCACACCTTGATGTAGATTAAGAAGTCATTGAAATTCTGCCTATTCTTCCAGGTCCTAGACATAGGTTGGTGTTGAAATCTTATTGAACTTTATCCAGAGACAGAACTATCAGTCTTCTTCTGGAACACATAATCTCTGTTCTCATCTTTTTAGGGTTGTCCTGCTTTTGCTGTTGTAAACCACTTAAAATTGAATGGCCTCCAACTGGGTAATTCTCTGTGTAATTGAAGAAAGCAAGGATCCTGAAAACAGAAGCTTAGTTTCTGAAGAGTTGCAACTAGGAAGGACAATACTGAAGAATCCAAAACAACTGTAGGTATTTTGGTTTTGGTGCACAATAGTTGGAGCAAGGAAATAAAAGCCTTGCAACAACAGATGAAGTTTTGTTGGCTTCCCATTGGCGTCTCAATTTCAAGAACAACTTCTTTTGTTTTGGTCGCCCCGATGTAAAAAAGATGTGGAGACTCTAGAAAGAGTGCAGAAAAGAGCAACAAAGGTGATGAAGGGACTGGAGGCTAAAACATATGAAGAACGGTCGCAGGAACTGGGTATGTCTAGTTTAATGAAAAGAAGTACTAGGGGAGATGTGATAGCAGTCTTCCAATATCTCAGGGGCTGCCACAAAGAAGAGGGAGTCAACCTATTCTCCAAAGCACTTGAAGCAGGGGTGGGTTGCCCCTAGTTCGGATTAGTTCTATAGAACTGGTAGTAAAACCAGTGGGAGGCTCCACCCACTGACCCTGACATCATCAGAAGTGATCTGCGCATGCGCAGAAGCTTCTGCGCATGAGTAGAAGCAAGGCACATGCAAGCGAAGCAAGCACGCACCCACACGATCCCGTTGCAAACCGGTAGTAAAGGTAAGTAGAACCCACCCCTGACCTGAAGGCAGAACAAAAAGCAACAAATGGAAACTAATCAAGGAGAGAAGCCACTTAGAACTAAGGAGAAATTTCCTGACAGTTAGAACAATTAATCAGTGGAAAACTTGCCTGCAGAAGTTGTGAATGCTCCAACACTGGAAGCTTTTAAGAAGAGATTGAACAACAATTTGTCTGAAGTGGTGTAGGGATTCCTGCCTAAGCAGGGGGTTGGACTAGAAGACCTCCAAGGTCCCTTCCAACTCTTCTCTTCTCTTCTCTTCTCTTCTCTTCTCTTCTCTTCTCTTCTCTTCTCTTCTCTTCTCTTCTCTTCTCTTCTCTTCTCTTCTCCTCTCCTCTCCTCTCCTCTCCTCTCCTCTCCTCTCCTCTCCTCTCCTCTCCTCTCCCTCTATTCTATTCTATTCTATTCTATTCTATTCTATTCTATTCTATTCTATTCTATTCTATTCTATTCTATTCTATTCTATTCTATTCTATTCTATTCTATTCTATTCTATTCTGAAGACGTCCTTGATTTTCTTCCCAAATTTTGATTTGACATTTTATCTTGCAGGTAGCAGGAACAATTGTGCCCCTAAATTTCAATAGCAACATACTGCAAGCCATAGGATTTCAGAATTCCAAAGGGAAATGAAACAAAAGGAATTATTAAAAGTTCCTTTACTCTGAATATTGAACTGGAAAGATCAGGGGATCAAGCAACTGGTGGAGAGGGAGGTGAGAATCCCAACTGCATTGCTCCAAAAACCCATCAGTGTGAATTTAATCAGGACAGGAATTAACATCTAGCAACAAACTGGGAGTGGCCTGGGTACCACATTGCGCAGGTTTTTTAGCCCTATCTTTCATCAAGCCTTCTTCACTTTGTTTGTTTGCATTTTAAATATTCACTGAAGAGAACCTTTTTGTTCATCCAGTTCTACATATCAGCCTGCCTTGTTTATATTTGCATACATGGAATTTAACATTTATTTATTTGCACTTTAAAGTTCCAACTGCCACTTGTAGAGTAAATAAAATAAATTATATTTGTAATTTGTAAATTACGATGGCTGTAAATCAATGGTTACTTGTATTTATGATTTTGCTAACCCCCTTTTTGTATGTTTTGAGAGAGAGATGGAGAGATGGAGAAAAATATATGGAAATGCATTTTGTACTGAAATACTTCAATGCTTTATAATTTTCAAATGTCCTTTTGAGAAATTACAATGAGGACTATTTTATACATTCTCTAGGTTTTATTTCTAAATTTATTCTCAGGTGAGAACTATAGCTAACCCAGGATCTCCAATACATTTATACTTTGCATGATAGATGTGGCTTACATTTATCCAATATTTTAAGAGCATTACTTTAAAAATGACAGTGGTGAAGAGCCCAAATACATCTAAGGGAGATGGATGGTTAAGAAATAGGAAAAACAAACGAACAAGCAAGCATATATATGTATATATATGTGTGTGTAAGTGTGTGTCTGTGTCTGTGTGTGTCCACACACACACACACACACACACACACACATGTATATGTGTATGTGTGTGTGTGTGTGTGTGTGTGTGTGTGTGTGTGTGTGTGTGTGTATATATATATATATATATATATATATATATATATATATATATATATATATATATATGTAAACCTGTTTTTCTCTGGTATATATGAATGCTTCTAAATAGCAATTGAATATGCATTACAGAAGATTTATAAAATGAGGTGGACCATTTAAAAGCAGTGATCTTACAACATAAATCAAAGCTATCTTTGGAAAACATGAAATAATTATCAGGGATAAAACAGTTAACAGAAACTTTCTGGCACCTTTTTCATCCATTTAAGGCAGAGACATAAATGAGAAGTTTGAGCTTGTCGGCAGCTTTAATGGAAATGTTAGCACCTTGTTAGATATCTTCAAATGGCAACGGGGGATTTGAATTCTTTCTAAACTCTGGTACCAAACTCAAGGAATTATGATTTATGGACCAGAAAAAGAACCACCGCGTAAGCTTTTCTGATCAAAGAATTCCCAGCTCTCTTTGTAGCTGTGCTTTTTTTGCACCACCAAAAGATATTGATGGATGGTTTTATGACTCATTTGGCAAGATCTATGAATGCAATTACTTCATAAGGTGGCATTTTATCACTGTTGCTTTCGACCCGCTGTAGCTGTCTCATTGATTGGAGTTAGTCAAGGAAAGCAAATCGTACAGAGTCGTAGAGAGCAATCCTATATGTTTCTATTCTGCTTACCTAGAAGTAAGCCCTATTAATCTTAGCAGGGCTTATTGTTAAGAAGACATACTTAGCAGCGTCCTATTGACAGTATAAAGTTGCTGATACCTGTTTGACATTTTGCATTTGTAAAGCTTTCTTTTCATTACTTAAGGTTTTCTCCTCTATATTGGGTGCTGAATCTTAACAGGAACAGATGAGTCAATCTGAAGCTGGATTGAATGAAGACGTAGAATGAGAGTACTGTGTATGATTCTGGGCACCTTCTTTTTAAAAGAATATTGACAGGTTGGAGAAAATTCAAAGGAGGAGAATGAAGGCAATATTGGGACTCGAAGATATGCCCTATGAACATAGCATGAAGGAACTTTAGATGTTCAGTCTAAAGAAAAAGCAAGAGTTAGTTGGGACATGATAGCCATGGACAAGTACATAAAAAGAAGATGGACATTAACTATTTTCCATGGTCATAGAAATTAGGTCCAGAAATAATAAATGTAGATTGCAGCTATCTAGATTTCATGTAAACATAAAGAAAATTTTCTGATGATAAGAAAAGTAAGCAACAGTAGAGCAATCTAGGTTTGGAGATGGTTGATCTCTGAATAGAATAGAATAGAATAGAATAGAATAGAATGGAATGGAATGGAATGGAATGGGATGGGATGGGATGGGATGGGATGGGATGGGATGGGATGGGATGGGGTGGGGTGGGGTGGGTGGGGTGGGGTGGAGTGGAATGGAATGGAATGGAATGGAATGGAATGGAATGGAATTTTTTATTGGCCAAGTGTGATTGGACACACAAGGAATTTGTCTTTGGTGCATATGCTCTCAGTGTACATAAAAGAAAAGATATGTTCATCAAGAATCATAAGGTACAACACTTAATGATAAGCATAGAGTACAAATAAGCAATCAGGAAACAATATCAATATAAATCGCAAGGATACAAGCAACAAAGGTACAGTCATACATAAGTGGAAGGAGATGGGTGGTGGGAACAATGAGAAGATTAATAGTAGCGCAGACTTAGTAAATATTTGACAGTGTTGAGGGAATTATTTGTTTAGCAGTGATGGTGTTTTGGAAAAACCTGTTCTTGTAGTCTAGTTGTTCTGTGTGCAGTGCTCTATAGCGTCATTTTAAGGGTAGGAGTTGAAACAATTTATGTCCAGGATGTGAGGGGGCTGATACTTTTTAACGAAGGGCCAGGTAGCCACCTATAAAAGATGGTTCATTTTATTTATTTATTTTATTTTTATTTTTGCACATTGTTAGGGATTTGGAGTAGATTCTTGTAATCCTTTTCAACTCCACATTTCTGTTTCTCTATCATTCTGGGTTTGTTTTGCTTCATGTATACAGAATTCGAGGTAAAAGAGGATGCTATCTTACTTTTTGGCTTATCTTTTTTTTACTCCTTTTAATTTAGTTCCTGGATTTCAAATTTATTTTGGAAGAACTGTAAGACATAATCAGTGGTGGATTTCTACTGGTTTGCCCCAGTTCGGGCGAACCGGTAGTGGCGGTGGTGGGAGGCTCCACCCACCTGCCTGAACATCATCACGGATACTCTGCACATGTGCGGAAGATTCTGCACATGCTCAGAAGTGCCGCACATGAGCAAAGTTCCAAACTGATAGCGAAGGTAAGTGGAACACACTACTGGACGTAATCATAATGGGCCCCGACAGAATTCCTTCTTCAAGGTAAATTAGATAGGTTAGATATACACAAAGGGTAGTTCTTGACCACACAATAGTCTGATGGCCACATAGTATTTCCTTGTCAGATGATAATTGTGTGTGGACACACCAGATGGAGATTTCCTATGCTGCATAATATTTCTTTGAAGTTAAAACTTCAACAGCAAATGGTTATCCACCCACTAACAAGATCATCTTTTGCCCTTTCCATCCCAATTTTTGCATAATTTCTTTACTGCAATTGAAAATAAAAAAAGAATCTTATCACTTTTGAAGGGAGAAATGATCATTATGAACATAGTACTTTGATTTTACTGGCACCAATTTAGCCTTTAAAAAAAAAAAAAGCTTTAAAACCATTCACTCATAGAGCCAAGGTGGCGCAGTGGTTAGAGTGCAGTACTGCAGGCTATTTCAGCTGACTGCTAGCTGCAGTTCAGCAGATCGGATCTCACTGGCTCAAGGTTGACTCAGGCTTCCATCCTTCCAAGGCGGGTAAAATGAGGACCCAGATAGTTGATGGTTATAGGCTGACTCTGTAAACCGCTTAGAGAAGACTGTAAAAACGCTATGAATCAGTATATACTGTAAGCATAAGTGCTATTGCTATTGCCATTCATTCATTCATTCATTCATTCACACACTTTTATGGAACCCTATATTCCATTACAATATTTCATTATATAGACTCCCTTAGATAAGCTTGAACCTGGTAGAAACTTTCTGAAAACCTAATTCAGCCCATATCTGTGTGACTGAGTTGTGTGAATCAACCATCTGTGGAAACCTGCAAGATAGTAGGTAGCACATTATGATTCAAGTTTAGTCTCTTTAGTACAACTGTTGATGCCACACACATATACCAAAATGTGAGTCTTGGAGCATGGCACCACAACCACCATTGACTAGATTTTGATCCCTCTTCCAAGAAACTGAATACAACAGCTGATAGACTCTGACAATTAAAGCTAATCAGAATAACAGAGTTGGAAGGGACCTAGGAGGTCTTCTACTAAATCCTTGTGTCCAAGCAGGAAACCTTAGATCATTCCAGACAAGTGGCTGTCTAGTCTCTTTTTAAAACACCCAGTGATGGAGCACCCATAACTTCTGAAAGTAAGCCATTCCATTGGTTAATTGTTCTCACTGTTATGACATTTCTCCTTAGTTCTAAGTTGCTTCTCTTCTTGATTACTTTCCATCCATTATTTCTTGTTTTGCCTTCTAGGGCTTTGGAAAACAGGTTGACCCCCTCAAATATTGGAAAACTGCTATCATGTCACACCTAGTCCTTCTTTTCACTAGATTAGACAAACCCAATCCCTGCAACCATTCTTCATATGTTTTAGCCTCCAGGCTCCTAATTATCTTTGTTGCCTTTTCTGCACTCTTTCCAGAGTCTCTACAATCCCCAACTTATATCTTCCTGATATCCCAAAATGGTGCTGCTGCAGGTTGATTGTAATTTATTATTGCTACTTTTAACCCTATTGTTTAATACAGGGGTGTCAAACTCACAGCCCACAGGCCGGATGTATCACACGCAGGCCACCCTCACCCCCATTTTAGCAAAGGGGAAAAAAGTCATGATACGTCACGTCACGACAACATGACGATGTGAGTTTGACACTCCTGGTCTAATGCAGCAAGTTTTTTGGAAATGGAGTGGCACATATTCAATGAATGAAGAATTCAAGACCAGAATCTTCTTATCTCAATTTTCTCCTAACAAAGTGGTAAAAAGGTGGAATGGTGCAGTGGCTCTCGCCTCACAATCAGGAGGTGGTAAGTTCGATCCTAGGTAGAGGCAGATATTTCTTTCTCTGCACACACGGAGTGTATATATATATATATATATATATATATATATATATATATATATATATATATATATATATATATATATATATATATATATATATATATATATATATATATCTGCTGAACTAAATTCTGCATTGGCGACAGGAAGGGCATCCAGCCATTAAGACACTTTGCTAGCTCCATTCAGTTGCTCAGACTCCACCCCACAAGGGATTATGGGGTCGTTAAAAGACGATGATAATAGTGATAAATAGGTCTTACATTTTTTACAGTTTTAAGTTACAATTCCCTGTTTATTTATTTTTATTTATTATTTCAATTTATATACCGCCCTTCTCCCCGGGAGGGGGACTCAGGGCGGTGAACAACCAGATTTAAAACACATATAATACAAACATTAAAAGAATAATAAAATTAAATTAAATTCATTGGCGTTCCAAATAAAATTCTAACCCCATTAAAATACCCAATTTAAAACCCCAGGAATCAATAAGAAAAATTTTGTTAAAACCCCGTTAAAACAATCAAGCGAGGCCGGCTTGTTGAAATAAATAGGTCTTAAGGGCCTTTCGGAAAGTGCGGAGGTCCGGGATCAAACGAACTTCTGGAGGCAGCTCGTTCCATAGGGTGGGTGCCCCCACAGAGAAGGCTCTCCCCCTGGGGGCCACCAGCCGACATTGCTTGGCTGATGGCACCCTGAGAAGGCCCTCTCTGTGTGAGCGTACTGGCCGGTGGGAGGTTATCGGTAGCAGCAGGCGGTCCCGCAGGTACCCCGGTCCCATGCCATGGAGCGCTTTAAAGGTCAAAACTAACACCTTGAAGCGCACCCGGAAGACCACCGGAAGCCAGTGCAGCTCGCGCAGGAGAGGTGTCACATGGGAGCGCCCTGTCGCTCCCATAATCACCCGCGCGGCCGCATTCTGGACCAGTTGGAGCCTCCGGGTGCACCCCAAGGGGAGCCCCATGTAGAGAGCATTACAGTAGTCCAGGCGAGACGTGACGAGTGCATGAGTGACCGTGCACATGGAGTCCCGATCCAGAAAGGGGCGCAACTGGCGCACCAGGCGAACCTGATAAAAGGCCCCCCTGGCCACGGCCGCCACATGCCCTTCCAAGGACAGCCGTGAATCCAGGAGGACACCCAAGTTGCGCGCCCCCTCTGTGGGGGCCAATGACTCACCCCCAATAGCCAGCGATGGTACTAGCTGGCTATATCGGGACGCCGGCATCCACAGCCACTCGGTCTTGGAAGGGTTGAGACGAAGCCTGTTCCTCCCCATCCAGACCCGCACGGCCTCAAGGCACTGGGACATCACTTCGAGGGCATCATTGGGGTGGTCAGGGGTGGAGACGTACAGCTGAGTGTCATCAGCGTACAGTTGGCAACTCACCCCAAAACCACGGATGATCTCACCCAGCGGCTTCACATAAATGTTGAACAGGAGCGGCGAGAGGACCGACCCTTGTGGCACCCCGCAAACGAGGCGCCTCGAGGTCGACCTCTGCCCCCCTGCCAACACAGACTGCGATCGGTTGGAGAGATAGGAGGAGAACCACCGTAACACGGTGCCTCCCACCCCCAGACCCCCCAACCGACGCAGCATGATACCATGGTCGATGGTATCAAAAGCCGCTGAGAGATCTAATAGGACCAGGACAGAGGAGCATCCCCTGTCCCGAGCCCTCCAGAGATCATCCACCAACGCGACCAATGCCGTCTCCGTGCTGTACCCAGGTCTGAAACCGGACTGGCACGGATCTAGATAGACAGTTTCCTCCAGGTACTGTGGGAGCTGGCGCGCAACCACACTCTCAACAACCTTCGCAACAAAGCGAAGGTTGGAGACAGGACGAAAATTTGCCAAAACAGCCGGGTCCAGAGAGGCTGTTCCCTGTCCTCTCCATCTTCCTAATCTGGGAGACTCTGACTGGATCTAACAATATATCACAACTGTGTACCATACAAATAGTGATCAGAAGAGAACACTTTTAAAACTAAGGGAAACTTCCTTCCCAATGTTGCCTACTTAATGCCAACTTTTTTTTTAAAAAAAAGTGTTCTGGCAAAAAACAGATGTCCTAGACCAAGGGTCAGCAATCTTAAACACCCAAAGAGCCATTTGGACCCATTTCCCACAGAAAAGAAAACACTGGGAGCCACAAAACTCTTCCCATGCCTATTTCCTGAGTGGCCACAAAATTAGCATATGTAGTTGAATTAAATGTTCTGTTTTCTTCTGAAACTTTTCTTTTCTTGGATTTATCTATGGTTGGCCTACTGGGGTCTAAAAGCTCAATAAATCATGTGCTGGTGGGTATCACACATTTTGAGTGACAGGGAGCCGCAGCAGAGGGGCAAAAGAGCCACATGCGGCTCCAGAGCCGTGGGTTGCTGACCCCTGTCCTAGACTTTTTAAAGCAGCCATTCTTATTTTTAATTGTTACCATGTTTTTAATCTTATTTATGTCCATGTTTTTCATTTCATTCTATGAGAAATGGAGAAATTACATTTTAAGGATGTTCTGTTTGAAAATGATGGTCCCACATGAACTCAGCAGTACTTACTTTGCACTGAAGATGAATTCCAATTAAAATGGCTCTCCAGGCCAAGTTATGCATCGACCGATGCCCCTGTGCCTCCCAATAATGTTTAATTAAAGCAGACTGATTATTGATTTAATGTTTACAAATGTTGCTTTGCTGAGAATGTGGTTGTTAGCATATGAACGGCCCTTTCTAATGCAATGCCCTTTTCCAACTCTGAGACTTAGAAGTTGTGCACAGGATTTCTCTCCACCTTACAACTAGAAAGGGCTACAACTCAGAACATTAGCATGTGTTTTGCACAGAGAAAAGTCTCTAGTTTAATCCATATTACCTGCAAATAAGGCTTGTAAAGCTCACAATGGAATCACTGGAAAGCTACTGGCAGTACTGACACCATTATCTCACCAGGCTCAAGGTTGACTCCGCCTTCCATCCTTCTGAGGTCGGTAAAATTAGGACCCAGATTCAGTGGTGAAATCCAATATTTTTTTACTACCAGTTCTGTGGGCGTGGCTTGGTGGGCGTGGTGTGGTGTGGCTTGGTGGGCATGGCAGGGGAAAGATACTGCAAAATCCCCCTTCCCTCCCCACTCCAGGAGAAGGATACTGCAAAATCCCCATTCCCTTCCCACTCCAAGGGAAAGATACTGCAAAATCTCCATTCCATCCCCACTCCAGGGGAAGGATACTGCAAAATCTCCATTCTCTCCCCACTCCAGGGGAAGGATACTGCAAAATCTCCATTCCCATCCTACTCTGGGGCCAGCCAGAGGTGGTATTTGAGGGTTCTCCGAACTACTCAAAATTTCCGCTACCAGCTCTCCAGAACCTGTCAGAAGCTACTGGATTTCACCCTGTCCAGATTGTTGGGGGCAAAATGCTGACTCTGTAAACCGCTTAAAGAGGCTGTAAAGCAGTGCAAAGCAGTATATAAGTCTAAGTGCTATTGCTTTTATGCTGGAAGGACTGTTAGTTGACACAAAGTTTGACACAGCTCCTTACACTCACCATCTGGTTTCTGAAGCCAAACAAATGAGTCATCACCACCACTGATGATGTTACCTGGTTAGGTAATAAAATGTCTGCAAGAAAACCAATCAACCTCAGAAAGCACCATGGACACCAGAGTTCAACCTTGAGCTACAAATATTATCTCTTAGTAAAATAGATAAAGGCACTCCTCGACTTACAACAATTTGTTGAGTGACTGTTTGAAAAAATGTGACTTATGATCATTTTTCACACTGACGACCATGGAAGCATCCCCATGGTCACATGATCAAAATTCAACGCTTGGCAATTGGTCCGTATCTATGACGGTTGCAGTGTCCCGCGGTGTGTCATCCCCTTTCGCAACCTTCTGACAAGCAAACTCAATCGGGAAGCCAGGTTTACTTAACAGCCATTTTGCTAACTGAACAACTGCAGTGATTCACTTAACAACGGTGGCAAGAAAAGTTGTAAAATGGGGCAAAATTCACTTGACGATTGTCTCGATGAAGAAGAGAAATTTGTGATTCAGTGGTGGTCGTAAGTCAAGGACTACCTCGACTGCTAATCCTGAAAGAAAATTTGCCAATCACAAAATTATATGCCAACAAAGATCCTTGAGTCTGCTGAGCCTGGATAGCTCAGCAGACTAAAAGCATTGTGATTAACTCCAGCTGTCTGCAATTACTGTAAGTTTGAATCTTACCAGGCTCAAGGTTGACTCAGCCTTCCATCCTTTCTAAGGTAGGTAAATTGAGGACCCACTTTGTGGGGGCAATCAGCTGACTTTGTATAAATATACAAAAGTATGAAGGCTATTGTTTAATACATTGTAAGCCGCCCTGAGTCTCCGGAGAAGGGCGGCATATAAATCAAATTTTAAAAAAAATGAAGTCCTACCCATGTCAAAAAGCACAGTGGGAGTTCTTCCATTAAATCACATATAGGAGTCTTTTTCTTCAGAGTCCATGTTCTTGTGTGCCCTCTGTTCTCACCTAGGCTCCCTTAAAAAACAGGAAGCAGACTTTTGGTCCCGACAAAACCTCTTTTATTTACATGACTGTGAATTACTTCCATTCTCAGTCAGCAAGGTTTGTCCAAACAGTTTTTCAAAGGAATATTTATCAACAAACCTTATCTTTTTTTTAAAATTTGATTTATATGCCGCCCTTCTCCTGAGACTCAGGGCGGCTTACAATGCGTTAAGCAATAGCCTTCATACTTTTGTATATTTATATTTATACAAAGTCAGCTTATTGCCCCCAACAAACTGGGTCCATCTTGCTTGGCAAGCTGCCACATAACTTGTTTCCAAATGCAGTACAAGACAAAACTTGGCACAGAGTCTCTTAGAGTCAGGAACACAACTCTCCACTCTTGAAATGACCAAATGAACAAATTGTTTCCTGCAAAAGCCCCCCCTCCCCATTAACTCCTCTTTTGTTTCCTATGGGAGGGGCCAATCATCTCCAAAGTGCGGCTTTACTCCCAAGTCGATCCAGCTTTCTGAGTAATTCTTGTCTTCTGGTAGCTCTGCGCATGCGCACACTGGGAATGGGCTCCAGCTGTTCCTCTGCCTCACTGCTGTCTAGCTCCCTCTCTGCCTCAGAGCCCTTGTCCAAACTTTCCCTCAGGATCCGGCCATGTTCCTCCCCAACCTCCTCACTGCCTGTCTCTGCTGCCAGCTCCACTGGCCGCCGGCGAGCCACAACACCCTCCTAAGTCATTCTATGTTCCGTTTTCTCTGTCTTTCATAGATTCATAACATAGCTCATGTGGCAGTATATAAATAAACCAAGAATATGAGATTCCCCCTTTAGTGGAAATAGATACTGAAAGTGTTTGATAAAAGAACCAATTTGTCCTTTTCCCCACTGGGTTTAGATTTGAGTTAACAAAAAGCCACAGAAGAAGTAGCTGGTCATACATCAAAGAGTTTAGATCTAACAGGCTTTTGAATAGATAGTGTAAACATGTGGGAATAGAGGTTTAAAGTAGCTATGCTCCTTTGGAGCAAGAGTTGCCTTTCGTGATTTCTTGGCAGTGTTTAAATTTTAAATTGTTTATAAATCAATACTTGGAGTGCAAGTTTCTCTCTTGGTTGATCCTCATTAAGTAGCTGATATACCCAGTAAATTTATATCTGCATGAAGACGAGTTGGTTTAGATCAATGAAAGTTTCAACATGTTGTAGAAAAAGTTTAAAGCACTATTTTGCAGAAAATGTTTTGATGAAAGTCCTTTATGAAGTTTTCTGACCTCTTTCCAAAGTAACTTTTCTTTTCCTTGCTTTGCTTTAGAAGAAACAGAAGAAGTTTCAGAAATTTAAAATATTATTGTCTTATAGCTGGGCTCCAATACAAGTGCTGAAAGCTATCTAATGTACACATTCAACATTCATTTTCAAATTACTACCATCAAAATATAAGATCTTCTTCAACCTTCTGGTGGATTTATTCCTAACCTTCTTGATTTCAGTGTGTTACTGTTGTCAGCCTGAAGAATGCCCAAGTGTTGGTAATGATCTTCTCCATCCAAACTCTTTCCATAGGGCATCTGATTCTTTCAGTTTTCACTATTTTTCCTCTGTTGATAGTAGGAATGGGCAAATTTGTTCAGTCCAAACTCCATTGCAATGTTTTGGCTGTGTGTATGGACAGTTTTGAGCAGATATTCCATTTCAGATGGTGTTTTTCCATACAGCCTGGAAGAGGCTTTTGATGTTGGATAGTCACAGCCTGACTTGTTTAATATTGTTGAGAATGGAATATAAATTATTATTATATACACAAAAATGTGAAATCACAGCTGCCAGTTCTTTAGCTGATGTTGGCTTCTATATGCATATTCCATCGTTATACTACCAGCAGACAAAGGTAGAGCCACAGTAGTCATGGACAGGACGGACTATAACAAGAAGGTTTATGACCTCCTCAATGACAGGAGCACCTACTAACCCCTGGACAAAGATCCCATGACATCACTTAAGAACCAAATTAATAAGGCAGCCGATAAACTTAAAAGGCAAAGGAAAGTTGATGATGAAGATCTAAAAATGATTCGACCAAGAGACACAGCCATGGCACGATTTTATGGGTTACCAAAGATCCACAAGACAGGGGTACCCCTGAGCCCCATTGTGTCCCATTGTGGCACTCCTACATTCTGCTTAGCCAAATTGTTATATGAAAAACTACTACATCTGGTTGAAGACGCTACTACTAGCATGAGGTCCTCCACTGACTTTTAACAAAGGTTGAAGGGAGCAGAAGTTGAGGAAGATGAGACCATGGTGTCATTTGATGTTGTGTCTCTGTTTATGTCCATCCCCCAGGAGCTGGCAGCCCTAACTATAAGGGAATTATTAATGGAGAGGGAGTCACACAAGCCCAAATCACCTAGCACAGATGACCTCCTCCACCTCCTGAATTTCTGCCTTCAGATCTATTCCACATTTGGCAGCCATCGGTATGAACAGATAAAAGGGACGCCCATGGGATCTCTGATCTCAGGAGTGGTAGCAGAGGTGATCCTCCAGAAATTGGAAAAAGAGGCTATGAAAAGTTACAAGCCCAGGTTTTGAGCACATTATACTGATGACATGTTTGCCATTTATTTTTATTTTTTTATTTTATTGCGATTTATATGCCACCCTTCTCCTGAAGGACTCAGGGCGGCTTACAAGATAAACATTCAACATTTTTATCAATCAAGTGTAAATTAAAATCCAATTAAAATTAATTGAAATTATTACAATGTAAAAATCCCTCCTCAATGGGTCAGTCCATTTGATGAAAAAGCCACGTCTTCAGTTCGCGGTGGAAGGAGAGGAGGTTGGGGGCTGTCCTAAGCTTGGTGGACAAACCATTCCAGAGGGTTGGTATTCCCACAGAGAACACTCTTCCCCTGGGGGCCGCCAGCCGACATTGTTTGACTGACGGCGCCCTGAGGAGGCCCGCTCTGTGAGAGTGCATGGGATGATGGGAGGATGGTAGAAGATGGTCCTGCAAGTACCCCAGGCCTAAGCCATGTAGGGCTTTATAGATGAGCACCAGCACCTTGAAACGAACCTGGAGGACCACTGGCAGCCAGTGCAGCTCATGCAGGAGAGGTGTTACATGGGAGTAATGAGAGGCTCCCGTAACAGCCTGCGCGGCTGCATTCTGGACTAGTTGAAGCCTCCAGGTGCATCCCAAGGGCAGCCCCATGTAGAGGGCGTTAGAGTAATCCAACCGAGAAGTGACAAGGGTGTGAGTGACCGTGGCGAGGGCATCCCGGTCTAGGAAAGGGCGCAATTGATACACCAGGAGTACCTATGTGAAAGCCCCCCGGGTTATGGCTGTCAGATGGTCTTCTAAAGACAGCCGAGAATCCAGGAGGACACCCAGATTGCGATCATCATTAAATGGCAAGATAAGACCAGCTTTATAAGAACCCTCAATTCCATATATCCAGACATTCAATTTGCGATGGAGGAAGAGACCAACAACATGCTGGTCTTTCTAGATGTGCTGGTTAACCGCAACCCAGATGAGAGTCTTGACACACATGTGCATCAGAAAACCGCGAACATGTATATATATGTATTCTCAAGTTTTTGCGGATATGTGTATGTAAAAAGTTAAAATCTCAGGTGTTTCCCCACATCATTAAAAATCTGTTAGTTGAAATACTTAAAATTTTAGCCAGGATTTTAAGTATTTCAACTAACATACTTTTAATGATGTGGGAAAACACCTGAGATTTGGCTGGCTGGCTGGCTGGCTGGCTGGCTGGCTGGCTGGCTGGCTGGTTGGATGGATAGATGATAGACAGACAGACATAGATGATAGATTAGATAGACAGAGAGAGAGAGAGAGAGAGATTATGGATTAGCTAGATAGATAGAGATAGATAGACAATAGGATAGGATAGGATAGGATAGGATAGGATAGGATAGGATAGGATAGGATAGGATAGGATAGGACAGGACAGGACAGGACAGGACAGGACAGGACAGGACAGAATAGAATAGAATAGAATTTATTATTGGCCAAGTGTGATTGGACACACAAGGAATTTGTCTTGGTGCATACGCTCTCAGTGTACATAAAAGAAAAAATATATTCATCAAGAATTATAAGATGCAACACTTAATGATAGTCATAGGGTATGAATAAGCAATCAAATCTTATTAGGAAACAGTCAATATAAATCGTGAGGGTACAGCAACAAGGTTACAGTCTAGATAGATAGATAGATAGATAGATAGATAGATAGATAGATAGATAGATAGATAGATAGATAGATAGATAGATAGATAGATAGAGACAGACAGACAGACAGACAGACAGACAGACAGACAGATATAGATGATAGATAGATAGATAGATAGATAGATAGATAGATAGATAGATAGATAGATAGATAGATAGATAGATAGATAGATAGACAGACAGACATGTAAGATAGATAGACAGACAGACAGACACAGAGAGACAGAGACAGACACACACTTTCCATTTTAATGCATACATCTGTTATATCTTCTAGCTTTTCTTTTTTATATACTCTGATGTTTTTTTAATTGTTTACACCACCCTCCGTAGGCTGATCTATGATGAATTTTATATTCATGTACAATAAAATCTAATACAGATTTTATTGTATATGAATCCTCTTCGTGAAGATGGCATGGTGAATCATCCTCGTCATCTCACAGTCTTGACGAAAGAGCGGGAGGTAGAGAAGGACTCCATCTATGGCAACTGCTGGAGGAGACAGCAGAAGAGCGATGACCTAGAGGAGCCCAGCTCCTTCCCGTTTCAAAGGGAGATGGTTGTATTTCATTTTGCATTGCAGGTTTTATACTGCATCTGCAACTAATTGTACCACAATGCCATTCTAAATAAATAAATAAATAAATGGTTTGTGTGCATGACAACACACTGAGTAACAACCTGGACATGCTCTGCTGCATCCATGAGAGTGGCTTATCCCATGAAAAACCACAAGTAAATGGATTCCTATTGACTTTAAATTTCAGCAAATGTTCATGTAACTCTCCACCCCCCTCAAATCCATTTTGGTAAATTTGCATATTTCGCCTACAGTGCATCCAGCAAATTACTTGGCTAACTCTTATTCAGACTCTTCACACACTACTTTCCTCGGCAAAATTTCCTGGCGCTCCAGACTTGATCATGTTTGAAATAAAAACCTTTGCAATTTGTAAACTGTCAAGCTTAATATGGA
Organism: Masticophis lateralis; assembly: GCA_030761175.1. NCBI lineage: Eukaryota > Metazoa > Chordata > Lepidosauria > Squamata > Colubridae > Masticophis > Masticophis lateralis. The sequence continues at coordinate 201,533,479 of JAUDYJ010000003.1, forward strand.
ATCTTGGCATTAATCGGTTTTTATTGACTTCCAGCATCAGCAGAAGAAAAAGCTGATAGAGTGCCATGAAGAAAATGAAGATACAATACTCGTTTTGCTTACCTCTCCAGAGTCATATAAATTTGGTTGTTGAATCTGAAACATCCGGAGTTTATTGGCTGGTTCTTTCTTCTTCATAGAGCAAAAAAGAGAAGAGATTCCAAGGGACTTTTCTAAACCTGTAAAATCAGCAGCTTTGGAGGTGGGAGGCGGGGAGGGAAGGGCAGGAGAAGATAGATTAAAAGTTCTGTTCAATTACAGAAAGGTAAAAAAAAATATGAATAACATATTCTCTCTCCTGACCTTCCAAACCCAAATCCCTGAATCTTAGCCAGGTTTTATTTTTCTCTCTTTTTGCTTAAAGCTCAGCTCGCCCAGTTATTTTTCCCTTCATGCTAGTTAACAGAAGGGAGTGTAAAATAACATTTACTAACCAAGGAGAAAGATGGATGATATTCTGCTACTTCTGCAAAGACACACATACCTAATTAGTAATATAACTCAAGGTTAAGCAATTCTGGTGCTCAGTATATGTTTTAAAGTTCATCTCCCATCAGTCTTTACTGGCATGGCTAGTGTCAAAGGGTTAAGAGAATAAAAACCTAATGCCATGATGGGCACCAAACCGCCTATACCTATTGCATATGAAATTAAGTTATTTACATACAGTATTTATTTGCGTAGCTTTGTCCTTGTCATTTCAATACCTTCATTCCTCCTTTGTGAATTCAGTATCCTTAGTTACTTGTAAGGGATGTAGTGGTTCAGTGGCTAAGATGCTGAGCTTGTCGATCGTAAGGTTGGTAGTTCAGCGGTTCGAATCCTAGTGCCACATAACGGTGAGCTCCCATTATTTGTCCCAGCTTCTGCTAACCTAGCAGTTTGAAAGCACGTAAAAAATGCAAGTAGAAAAATAGGGACCACCTTTGTTTAGTCATGCCGGCCACATGACCACGGAGACGTCTTTGGACACTGCTGGCTCTTTGGCTTTGAAACAGAGATGCACACTGCCCCCTAGAATCAGGAATGACTATTTATTTATTTATTAGTTTGATTTATATGCCACCCTTCTCTGGAGACTCAGGGTGGCTTACAATGCTTTTAAGCAATAGCCTTCATACTTTTGGATATACCTGCTGCCCCCACCCCCCAAGCAGTGTTCTATTTTATACAAAGTCAGCTTATTGCCCCCATAAACCAAATCCTCAGTTTACCTATTTCGGAAGAATGGAAGGCTGAGTCAACCTTGAACCTGGTGAGAATTGAACTCGCAGTAATTGCAGGCAGCTGGCAGCTAAATACTACTTTAACAGTAGTTTAGTCTACTGCGCCACCAGGCTGTTTGCTAGCATATGTGTGAGGGGAATCTTAACCTTCACCTTTATTTATTTGTAATCAACAAATTTAGCCACCATGTTGTTCATTCACATCTTGAATACAAGTCAGGATACCATATGTACATTCTAGATAGCAGGATATAGATAATACTATGTTGACTTGCAAAGAATTATCTAGATTAGAGAACATAGCTTGCATCGTTGCATAAAATGGTTTGACTTTGCTTGGGGTTGGGTAGGGTATATTTAGGAAATATTAACCAAAAGATGCCAAAATAACTTTGTACCATTCTTATCATGAGTAGGGAATGATACCCATGGCATGGAAATAATTAAGCTAGAAAGTTAAATTATATATACTAACAATGTTAAGTCAAAACTACAGAGTCACTTGGTTCATTTGGGTGACCATAGAAAAGGAAGGAAGGAAAGAAAGAAGGAAGGGAGGGAGGGAGGGAGGGAGGGAGGGAGGGAGGGAGGAAGGAAGGAAGGAAGGAAGGAAGGAAGGAAGGAAGGAAGGAAGGAAGGAAGGAAGGAAAGAAGGAAGGAAGGAAGGGACTTTATCCAAACCTAAAGCAACTAAGGAAACATTGGTGGACCAAACAAATGTCACTCTAATATATGACAATTGTGATTTGGAATGTCAATGATGTGAATAGGAAAAGCATGATTTAACATATGGAAGAAAAGAAACATAGGAAAGACACAATAACTTTGAATGCTAATTTTATGGACTTGATTAATATATACAGGGCAGTGGAGTAAATGTGAATCAGAGCTAAACTGTAGGTCAGAAAATATGAACTGGTACCATCTACACTGTGTAGAAATGTGTGGATGTCAGACCTACAGTTTAGTAACAATAATAGTAATTGCATGGTGTACTCTTGTGAATAGTGATAACGGAAGAAGCAGGGATAAGTTTGGGGAAAAAATGTACAAATGGATTTGATACCTGGGGACAAAAATAATAATCATTCTGTTAGTTCCTGAGAATGGAGGGTTGGAATAAAATGAGGAAGTACAGAAAAATTGACAATTTCAGAAGCCCCAAAGTTAATGAGACTGGTGAGGCATAGATCTAGAAAATGTGAAGTTACATGTAGATGGTGAGAGGTATGTAGGTTTGTTGAAGGCTCCAGAACATACCTGTTTTGCACACCTTAGTGATGAGCTGGGTTGGACTGCTAGGAGTTGGATCTTGGGCCAGATCAGCTGAATCCTGGGCTTTGATTCCCTTCTAGGCTATTAGTTATAAGGGAAGAGTGTTGTAAGTGTTCCTCACTCCCACAAATTTGTTTACTGATTTTTTTGGGGGGGGAGGGTTACTTTTTTTAATCTTACATTTATTATAAATATTCTCTAATACTCTTTCCTCCTCCTATTTTCCGTACCATCTGTGAGGTGTCCATGAAGATTCTCCAGTCATCCAAGTAAAGTAGTCTGAAAGTTGAGTCATGGCAACTGGATGAAATGTTTCGGACCAACAAGAAAGGAAGTCCAGGTGCCATGACTCATCTGCGAGATTATTGTCCCCAAGAGAGTAATTGGCCCAAAATCACCTAGCTGGTTTTTCATACCTAAGGCAGGACTACAACTCATAATCTTCTGGCAATTGGCTCAAAGTCACCCAGCCAGTTTTCATGCCTAATACAGGACTAGACTAAAACAGTCTCTGTTTTCTAGATCAGCACTTCAACCACTAACCAAACTGGCTCTCAATTCTGTCAAAGATTGACATTGCCAGTACTTGAAATCCAAAATATTTGGAATTTTCCAGGTGGAACAACTCATAATTAAGAACCATGGTGGCACAGTGGTTAGAATGCAGTACTGCAGGCTACATCTTTTGACTGCCGGCTGCTTGCAATTTGGCAGTTTGAATCTCACCAGGCTGAAGGTTGACTCAGCTTTCTATCCTTCTGAGGTCAATAAAATGAGGACCCAGATTGTTGGGGGTAATATGCTGACTCTGTAAACTGCTTCGAGAGGGCTGTAATGCACTGTGAAACAGTATATAAACCTTATTGCTATTGCTAATTTATATGCAGGCGTTCCAGCTTGAACCCAGACCATAACCCTATGGCTCAACCGAACAGCAAGACTGACTGCCAGAATTTTGCATGTATTGTTGTATGCTTATGGACCCTTATATCTCCTTCGGGTCCCGTCAGCTAAACAATGTCAGTGGGCCCGTAGGGGAGGGCCTTATCTGTGGCTGCCCTGGCTCTCTGGAACCAATTACCTCCTGAGGTCTGGACCGACCCCATCCTATGGCCTTTCGGAAAATGGTGCAGTGGTGGAATCCAAATAATTTAACAACCGGTTCTCTGCCCTAATGATTTCTTCCAACAACCAGTTCCCATAACCAGTTCACCAAACTATTCAGAAAGTTAAAAACCGGTTCTCCCGAAGTGGTGCGGATTGGCTGAATTCCACCACTGGGCCGTTGATCTCGATACAGCAATCTTGTGAGACCCAGCCATGGAATGGAGTGTATCGGTTTTTAATGTTCTTTTAAAAATTTTTTACAGGATATTGTTTGCATTGTTGTTGTTTTTTTGTTTTTGTTTTTTTTACTGTAAGCCACTCAGAGTCCCTAGAGAGTTGGGTGGCATAGAAATGTGACAAATAAATAAATAAATAAATAGCCCAGCCCTTTAAAACCTCATTCCAGAATGACCCATTATCTTAACCTCCTTCCAGTTTTGCTCTGGATATCTGGGGATTAGTAGAATTGCAGCCATTGTTGACTGTATCAGTGAAATCAGCGAAGTGGACACTGTATGTGTGTGGGGGTGCAGGGGTGTACATGGTGAAATACACCTCCCCCCCACTTTCTGCAACTACTGTGAAGAATATTTGCATGCCAGCTTTTGCCTGTGTTATTACGCTGTTGTATTTTCCAAGTAATTATTTTCTCACTTCCCGCTTGTAATGAGAATTCACAGGGTACTGCTATTAGAGTCTCTTCGTCTATAGGTATAATATATGCATTAGCATATTTCCAACTCTTACATATTTGCCTAATTGGGTTTAAAGCTAGTATTTTTCCAACCAGGCAAGAGATTAGAAACCAGCGTCAATGATCCAGGTTTTGTAGGTTGCCTATCAATCATATCTCACGTTCAGGAAGCTAAAACCCAAACGGGGATTTTATATATTCACTGTGGATATTGGCCAAGAGTTTTCCCTAGAAAGCAAAGGAATGGGGGTGGGGGTGGGTTGGGGGGGCAGAGTAGGGAAAACTGCCAAAAGAGTTATTTCTTCTTTTGAATTAATCATTTATTGTAGAGGTCAGGGCACTTTTCTGCAGCTCTACACATGCTGTCAGTTCCTTTCATATCCCATGGTTTTTTTTGATGCTTTAGAACATTTTCTAAGTGAAAGAGAAAAAGACGGGTAAGGTATGTTGGATGTTACAGTATATACTTTCTACCTTACATATGCAATAAGAAACAAGATTCTTGCTCAATCTTATATTTAATTCTTTAATTTACTCATTCTTCACATTTATATAGTTATAAATGTGAAGAATGATTAACAGGACTCCCGGTGGTGTACAATAAAGGCAGTGGTGGGTTGCTCCCAGTTCTGTCCGGTTCTTTAGAACCAGTAGTAAAAGCGGCAGGAGGCTCCGCCCACTCGCCTGGATGACATAATTGATGATCTGCACATGTGCAGAAGCTTCTGCGCATACGCACGCTCCCATTGCGAACCGGTAGTAAAGATAAGTAGAACCCACCCCTCAATAAAGGTCTCCCAGTGAGGTCTCTCATTCTTCCTCTCTCTTTCTTTCTCTTTGTGTGTGTGTGTGTGTGTGTGTGTGTGTGTGTGTGTGTTTAAATCCATTGGCACCAATGGAAAGATGACAAAATTCTGAAATTTTGAGAGCCAGTTTGGTCTAGGGCAGGGGTGTCAAACTTGATGTCATTGAGGGCCACCTCGGGGTTGTGTTTGACCTTTGGGTGCTGAGGTCGCCGTGGCCATGGTGGGCATGGCCAGCCCAATATCACTCATGTCAGGGGCATCTGTGGTGGCCAAGTGCTAAAGCAGGACTTCCCTCAGACCCTCCCTCCCTCCCTCTCATTATAATTTCCTTCCTTCCTTCCTTCCTTCCTTCCTTCCTTCCTTCCTTCCTTCCTTCCTTCCTTCCTGCCTGCCTGCCTGCCTGCCTGCCTGCCTGCCTTCCTTCCTTCCTTCCTTCCTTCCTTCCTTCCCTCCCTCCCTCTTTCGTCTCATGTCTTCTTTCTTCCCCTTCTTCCTTCTTTTTCCTTCCTTGCTTTCTTCCCATTTTCCCATTTGCTCAAATGCAAAAGGGGAAACATTTCTCCTTTTGTTTTGTTTTGCTTTTAGTTTGTTTTGTTAGCCCTCTGTCAGTCAAAACAGAGCCCTCCCCGGGACCCATTTTCAGCCACAATGGCTGTTTCCAGGGTGGCCCCATGAGCCTGATCTAAGCACTCCGCAGACTGGATCCAGCCTGCAGGCCTTGAGTTTGACACCCCTGGTCTAGGGCAGGGGTTAGCAACCCATGGCTCTGGAGCCACATGTGGCTCTTTCATCCCTCTTCTGCAGCTCTCTGTCGCCGGTTGGCTCCACAATTGATAGGGCTTTCAATTAGGACAGGTAGAGGAAAAAGGATGCTGTGCTAGGAGGAGACTCTATGGTGGGGAAACTGGACTTCCAATTGGCAGAGGAAAAAGGATTGTATAGGGTTGTGATTGTAGGGAAAATAGGAGGAGGAAGATGTGTTGGATATATTTTCCACCTTGAGTTATTTGTAAAAATAAATGTAGAATATAAATATATAACTAAATTACAAGAAACTGATGGGGAATACTAAGCTCTCATCCACAAACTCTCTATCCAGATTGGCACAGAGTAACACACACACACACAAACACATGGTGATGGTGATGCCACTATATATTCAACTCAACTTAGATCTTTATTATGGTTACAGACCAGCATATATTAAAGATAAAAATCTACAATAAACATGCACACCTAGAAGATATAAAAAGTTTGAGCTAGAAATTAAAAATGTGTTCTTTATATATATATAAAGAATGGATAGCAGCATTAGATGAATGTAAGGGAATATAAAAGAGTAGTATTGCATGTGGAAGACTATATTGATCAAACTGAAAAACACACTAACATGGTGAATTACGTGCTCATTAAATCTAATTTATAGCACAAGTCAACATTGGATGAATGTTAAGTGCAGTTGCACAGAAACTTATGATGTAACAGGGTTGGTATCTAAAGACAACTGAGCAGTATAAAAATGTACTGTGCGCTCTGAGTATTTATCCAGTAATGGGGAAACCAGGTTAGAATGAAAGTCTGTGTAATACAATACTCTGTAGTACATGCTCTGTTGTTTCTGTGCAGCCAGAATCACAGAGACATTTTCTTTCCAGGTAAGAGATCTTCCTGTATTGCCCTTCAAGAGTAGCTGAGAGAAGGAGTGATGCAGGGGTGGGTTCTACTTACCTTTACTACCAGTTCGTAATGGGATCGCGTTTGCAAAGCTTATGTGCATGCACAGATCGCCGATGATGACAACTGGGACCTCCCACCACCACGCTGATTTTACTACTGGTTGTTGCAAACCAGTCCGAACCAAGGACAACCCACCACTGGGGTGATGTCATGCCAGAGTGAAGGCCCTTGAAGTACCTACTTTAGTTAGATTTGCGTTAGGAGGACTAGTGGTTGGATTCACTGTCAATAATTTTTGGGATCAGTGGTGGGTTTCAGATATTCTTACTACTGGTTCACTACGTGTGTGGATGCTCTCTTTGTGTGTGCCTTCCACACATGCGCCCGACCTTCCATCCATGCGCTTTGTGTGCACATGCACCTTCTGGGCATGTGTCTGGCCTTGAAAATGTGGCTAAATAGGATGGTATTATGCTGGGGTGGGGGGGCAGGATCAGGGGTGAAATTTAATTACCTTCCCCACTGGTTTGGAAGTGCACACGCCCCACGTGTGTGGACCCTCTGCACATGCACAAACCCTTCTGCGCATACACAGAGGATAAAAAACAGGTTACTTCCTGGTTAAAACCAGGAAGTAATAATGACCAGATGGGTGGGTGGAGCATCGTGCTGCTGTTGCTACCGATTCTCCGAACCACCCACTGCCATCGCTACCGGTTTGATCGAACCGGTCTGAACCAGTAGCATTTCACCCCTGGGCAGGCCCATCTGCGGTCGCTGCTACCGGTCCAAACCAGCTGAATACCACCACTGTTTGGGATCCTGGATAGATTTAATTGGTACTTCATGTCTGCTACAGACATGATGTTGAATAAGTACTTGGCCTGATCATATTCTATGTTGAGTAGACTTGGAGAAAAGCCCAAGGATGAGGTTTTAGTTGCCCCTGCCTGCCACTTTCCAATACTTACGTACTGCATCAAACTATTTTCCAAAGGAAATAGTAATTTTGCTTTGAAAAAATAGGGGTGGGGGTATGTCAAACTATTTTTCAAAGCACCAAAAGGTCAAGCAAGAAACAATGGTTGGAAACTAATAAAGGAAAGAAGCAACCTAGAACTAAGGAGAAATTTTCTACCGGTGAGAGCAATCAACCAATGGAATAGCTTGGCTTCAGGAGTTATGGGTATTCCATCATTGGAGGCTTTCAAAAAGAGACTGGACAGCCATTTGTCTGAAATGGTATAGGGTCTCCTGCTTGAGCAGGAGTTTGGGACTAGAAGACCTCCTACGTCCCTTCCAACAGAGTTAGTTATTCTATGTTCTATTTATGGGCCCTTAGGAAATTTGCACCTTTTTCTTTCCTGTGTGTATGATTGAGTGTGTGGGAATTAGCACTACCGTATGCAGAAGAAAAAGCCAGATGTGAGTACTCTGAGAATCAATCAGAAGCTGAAACTGGAACTTCGTATGTGTGAATCACTCTCTGTGATTCATCATTGAATTAGGAAAAATGTTGCTGTAATTGGCATGTTCAGCTTTGAGACATTTAATAACTTGGCTGAAATTCTGAGCATCCTCAGAGAATCATCAATCCATTCAACCTGACAACATTTGAGTTTTGAATTATTTTATGGTATTTATTAAAGTTGCCGCAATAAGGTCAACTCATTGATTGGTGAATCTGTGTGTGTGTGTGTGTGTGTGTGTGTGTGTGTGTGTGTGTGTTTTATGTTTATTTGATTTAGGTCTCTAGTGCTTGAAGAATAGACTTGAAGAAATATGAGTACATGAATTCCTTGTGGTAGCACTTCCTTGCTCAAGTGGAATGGGGGGGAAAGTAGGTTTTCAAAGTCCCAGGTGACTTGGCTCAAGACACTATTTGATGTAGCCCAGTGGTGAGTTGCCCCCGGTTCAGACCAGTTCGCAAGAACCAGTAGTAAAACCGGTGTGAGGCTCCGCCCACTGACCTGGACATCATCAAAGTTGATCTGTGCATGCGCAGAAGCTTCGCGATGCGAACTAGTAGTAAAGGTAAGTAGAATCTACTCCTGATGTAGCCCCTCTAGAGGATCCTGACCTCCTGCCACCCCATTTCTCAAATCTTCATTTTGCCCAACAGAAACACAGCAAGACATGAATAGTCTGTTTTGATTATTTTAAGATCACCAAGACATTACAAAAAGAGACATGTTTTCTTCTTTGTGAACTGACAGAGAATCGAAACAGACCTATCAGAAATGATCTTAGTTAATCAATGTTGGTCAGCCTGTCAGAAAGCAGTGTCCCATTCCACCCCATTAGTTTCATGCCAATTTCCTTTCTCCTAATGTTTTTTTTTCTTTTCTTTAATAAACTGCAAGGTTTTATTCTCCCTGGCATTAATGTTCTGTATCTAGATTATTTTTTAGGACATAGAGCAGGAGTGTCAAACTCATTGTCAGGGTTCCAAGTAACACCCTCAACAAAATCAAACTCTGAGGCTTGAATTTCCTCAAAGCTAATTTTATTTATTTATTTATTTATTTATTTATTTATTTATTTATTTATTTATTTATTTATTTATTTATTTATTTATTTATTTATTTATTTATTTATTTATTTATTTATTTATTTATTTATTTATTTATATAATTTGTTTGTGTTGGTTGGTTGGTTGGTTGGTTGGTTGGTCGGTTCAATTTATATGCCACCCTTCTCCAGAGACTCAGGGCAGCTTACAATGCGTTAAGCAATAGCCTTCATACTTTTGTATATACCTGCTTAGTAGGGCTTTCGCCCCACCCTCCCAAGCGGTGTTCTTTTTTATACAAAGTCAGCTTATTGCCCCCACAATCTGGGTCCTCCTTTTACCTACCTCAGAAGGATGGAAGGCTGAGTCAACCTTGAGCCTGGTGAGATTCGAACTTGTGGTAATTGCAGGCAGCTGGTGCTACTTAACAGCACTTTAGTCTGCTGCGCCACCAAGACATGAGATGTCATATTGGCACATCTGGGAAAACCCGAATCTGAGAGCTTCTAGGTTTTCCTCACCCAAAAGAAGGTTCAAGTTCTTGCCCTTCATCCACATGTCCATCACATGAACCAATCAGGTTCCCTCTGGAACAGAAGATACCTCCTCATTCTTCTCAACACAGCTGCAGGGCACAATGGCCTTTCCATTCTTTCCGGAAAGAATGTTATTTTGACTACATAACATCTTCACTCCATATAATCTCCCTCTCATTTTCCTGCAGTAGAGTTTGCAGCAGGCCTGTAGGCTCAAAGGTAAAAGATGGCTTCCAGGTCTGATAGGCTGCCCCGCCCCCCACCCCCTCTCAGAAAAAAAGCATGTCCTGGAAAGAGAATAATACAGGGGATTAATCATGCCCCTAACTACCTCCCCCCCCCACAGGAGAATGTCGTTACAGCAACATCACATGATGTATCAGGACTTCTCCCCCCCCCCCTTTGCTAAACTGGACGTGGACGTGGCCAGCATATGATGCATCCAGCCCGTAGGCCATGAATTTGACAGCCCTGACATAGAGTGACCTCCCTATCATGGCAGAATTCCAGCAGTTGGTAAACAAGCTGGATGGATAGCGCTTCCATTAGTTGTGCAGCTCACATCTGTCCCAGACCAGGTCCCATGAAAATCATTCCTGCTTTAGCACTGAGGGTTCTTGCTTGAAAAGAAGGTCTTAATAAAGGAGAATATTTGTGGCTCAGGGTCAAAATGAGACCTAGCACTGATGATGTTATCTAGTTTGGGTAATGAAGAAATCTGCAAACAAACCACCAAGCTCAGAGAGCACCAAGAACCCTCAAAAAATGTCTTGCTCATTGATCAAAACTTTATGACAGCAACAGAAATGTCACAGGGTTTTTTTAAAATATATATATCCAGGTATCTGGGCTCCAAAATTCCAAGTGAGCAACACAACACTTCCTGGCCTCTAGGCAATACACCCACAAATACTCAAAGAATTAAAGAATTGAATTCTTCTACAATTGAAAGTTTACTATACCACTCTTCCCCTAGTCTAGTACAATTGATATAGGAGCCTTGGTGGCGCAGCACACTAAAGTGCTGTTAAATAGCATTTAGCTGCCAGCTGCCTGCAATTACTGCGAGTTCGAATCTCACCAGACCCAAGGTTGACTCAGCCTTCCATCCTTCCGAGGTAGGTAAAATGAGGACCCGGATTGTGGGGGCAATAAGTTGACTTTGTATAAAAAAGAACACCGCTTGGGGGTGAGTGGGCAGAAAGCCCTACTAAGCAGGTATATACAAAAGTATGAAGGCTATTGCTTAACGCATTGTAAGCTGCCCTGAGTCTCCGGAGAAGGGCGGCATATAAATCGAACCAATAAATAACTTCTCTTTCTCCACTAGGTCTCTTTGTGAGTCCAACTTCTGGAGAACAGTAGCAGTAAATTTGCCTTGGGCTGCTTCAGGCTTTTAGTTCTCCACCCCACCCCACCCCACCCCACCCCCGGAAAAAGAAAATGCACAAACTACCTTTCTTCTCACACCAACATACTCAGCTGCCTATTTGCTCAGCTTTTAGAGTGTAGGAAGTTAGCACCCACCCCTTTCCTAGAGAAATGAAATATTTTAGGAAATATTAAAAAGGCAGAATATTATATTTCCCTGGATGAGAAATGGAGAAATATGTTTGTTTTTTTTAGGCAGGAAGCAGATTCATTCTTAATAGACCCCACCATCCTCAATAGCCCACAGTAAATGTCGGCATTTAAGAGATAAAGAAATAGCCAGGTCTATTCATAGGCAAATGCCCTAATCCAAAATTCAACGGATAGGATTAGCCTTCTACCCATCTAGCAACAATCTCACCACATGGCACCTGGGGAGATTGCATCACCCAGCAAGTGTCAACCAAGCTTGGGACTCAGGACAGACTAGAGTTGCCCCTGCATAGCCCCATGGGAGTCTGACAACCAATCAGAATACAAGCTCAAATTCAAACCCAAACAGAGGGCATGAAACCCAGGCACTCTCAGCATCTCTGCCCCTTTTCTGCTCAGGAACTCAAGTCATGTGACCCTGTTCATCAATAAACCTTCTTTCCAAGCAACTTCCATGAATCCAGTGTCTTTTTCCCCCACTTGGAACTGCACCCAGATGGACATTTCTTCCAACAATTGAGATCAGTTGCTGGGATGGCTAAGGAGAAGCCTTAAAGGGACAGTGCACTAGCAATACTAGCCATTTTGCAGGCACTGTCCTCTTACAAGGAGACACTGCTATATACTACATGGTACATGACAACAAGCCACTATTCAAATTGCACTCTCGTATTGAATATCCTTTAATTGAAACACTTGACAATCAATGTTTTCAACATTTTTTCCCCTTCCATTCCATGGTGTTGATGCTTGCTTCCTGGTGTTGCTGCATGCCACAAGTTCTGTTCAGTTGCCCCTATGATGTGTGCCTTTCCACACCAGTTACAGTTGAAGGCTGTTTGGTAATTTAATTCCCAAACAATATTTATCACAACCATGGGAGTTAAAACTGGGGCAAAATAAACGTTGTGTAAAATGTCTGCAAGAAGCTGTCGAAGTAATTGATTGACTTCCAGAAAAGCAATTCTCTGAATAAAAAGCTGCTTGATGAAGCCATTGCATTGCATGGTTTGAAAAAGTCAAGGAGATGATGCTCAAGTCTCAGAAGTAAGCCCTAAAAAAACGGATGGCATATGTACCAAAAAATCAACTGTGTTTGGGGTGGCAAACCACAGACTTGAGAAAACAAAATCCAAATACAGTCCAGAGTTGTTGAAGAGATGGGTGGCCTTGAATTTGAAATAAGCAAATAATCAAATAATTAAAACAATAGAGGTTGGATTTAGTCTCCTTGCAGCTACATAGAGATTCTAGGCTGATTCCTCATTTAACTCTGCCCTCAGGTTCTGCCATTCCTTCTATAATACATCAGTTCTGGTAATCCTTAAAGGACTCTTGCTGTCATATTAAGGTTTTAAGGGTTTATAGCAGTGGTGAGCTTCTACTGGTTCACCTCAGTTCAGGCCCACCCACCCAGATGTCATCAAAAACACAGAAGTGCCATGCACTTATACGCCCTCGCGCACTACTGATAGCGAACTGGTAGAGCCGGGATTTGAATCCCACTACTGGTTTATAACAAGGGTGGGTTTGACTTACCTTTACTACCGGTTTGCAATGGGGCTGCACGCTTGTGCTCGCTTCACTCACATGCGCAGAAACATTTTGAGGACATTGGGATCAGTGGGCAGAGCCTCCCGCTGGTTTTACTACCAGTTCTACAGAACCGGTGCGAACCGGGGGCAACCCACCACTGGTTTATAGGTAAGAGATGGGATATGGAAAGAAGAGTTTTATTTTAAGAGAAGGCAATAAGTTACTAAAACTTTTTTTAATTGTGATGAAATTAATTGTGATGAAATCTATCTATCTATCTATCTATCTATCTATCTATCTATCTATCTCTATCTATCTATCTATCTATCTATCTATCTTTATCATATTCTGTTTTTTCTTTTATATTTTTCTTTCTTCCTTTCTTCCTTTCTTTCTTTCTTCCTTTCTTCCTTCCTTCCTTTCTTTCTTTCTTTCTTTCTTTCTTTCTTTGCTTTCTCTGCACCTATTCTTTCTTTTATTTTTTGTTTGTAGTTTTTTTTTTTACTGTTGTTTTACTATGTAAAAAGAAGTACAGAATCTTAATAGAGGAAGAAGGAATCCTTTTTTTTTATTAATGAATCCTTTGAACCGTTGAGAGCTTTTTTCCCTCTGGAAGGTTTGCATGATAGACTAAAACTAAATTTGTTTTGGAAAACAAAATCTCTCATAACGCTTGTATTTCTGTTTGCTCTTAAAGATACTCTTCTTTCTTTCTCAGTCCCAGCACAATTTCTTTTAAGCTCTTTCTAGATGTCAGGAGAAGATACACAGATTCAGTTCTGGTAAGGCATAGCTTGATGTATCCTGATGCTATTCAACACAAGGCTTTAAAGTTGCCAATCAAGACTTCGGTTTGCACACAAGAACATTCAAAAAATCAATGCTCTCTTTGCAAAATTAGTATAATTCTACATAGGCAATATTGTCCCACTAGGAATGTAATTGTTTCATTTTGTACTAGTTATAATGTCTGCAAAGCCACTCCATGAAAAGTATGTTATAGTAACCCAACCAGGGATAGTATTCATTTACCTTCCCTACCGGTTTGCAAATGTGAGCATCCACGCCAGGGATGGGTTCTAAAATGTTTTACTACTGGTTCTGTGGGTGTGGCTTGTGGAGGGTAATGTGATTTTTTTACTACCAGTTCCATGGGCGTGGCTTGTGGCCATAGCATGGCTTAGTGGGTGTGGCTTGGTGGGTGTGGCAGGGGAAAGATACTGAAAAATTTCCATTCCCTCCCCACTCCAGGGGAAAGTTATTGCAAAATTCCCGTTTCCTCCAGATCAGCTGGGGCTCGGGAGGCAGAGAATAGATGGACCAGTCAGAGGTGGTATTTACTGGTTCTCCGAACTACTCAAAATTTCTGCTACCGGTTCTCCAGAACTGGTCAGAACCTGCTGAAACCCACCTCTGGTTCAACTAGAAGAACTCCAAGGTCCCTTCCAACCCTGTTAATCTATTAATCATTGCCTCAGAGGGTCCGTATTAAGAAGCAGAACTAAGGGAGATCTGTTATTGATGTTGTTCTCCTCCCCCTTGAAATGAAGGGAAATGTAGCAGAAAAAAATAATTGCAGATAAAATAATAGGAAGAAGATGGTTCTTTCACTTAATATCCAATCCAGCCTTAGAGAAACCAGGCTTATGAAGAGGCAATCCATCTTCTGTGTAGAATTCCTCCACCTCTTCTTGACCTATATATCATTACTTTGTTTAAAAGTTTTTTTTTTAAAAAAAACATGTTTACAATCCACTAGGAAGCTCTCAGTGAGAGTCCTACTGATGTCCTTCTGTTTTACCAAAGGTTGGGACAATGACCTTATCACAGGATCCACTTTTTAATGGATTTGTGAAGACATCTCTGTGGAGATTCTCAGACATTCAGGCCATAGTTATTTCAAAAGTGTTGTTGTTTTTTTCTTCAAAAGGCAACTGGACTGTTGTTGTTTTTTTTCTCCTTGAGGAGGAAGAAGAAGAAGCTTCTTGGATGAAAAGGGAAATGTTTTCTTCTTCCTCCTCAAGGAAAAAAAAAAGTCCAGTTGCCCTTTGAAGGAAAAAAAGGACCTTTTCTGAAGAAATGAAGATTTGGACATGGACACAAGGAACAAATTGGTGAACTGTTAAGGAGAGCGTTTCAGAAAAGATTGTTCAAGCCAGAAAAAAATTGTGAGTATGAAAAAAAAATTCAAAATAACTTGACTTTGTTTGCTATAAAATGGATAGATAGAAACACTGAGAGGCTTTCAAATCCTGTTACTCTACTTGCAATAATCAAGTGTATACTCAGAATTATACTGTATTTCCTGACCTTGGCTGACATCCATCTAAAAAAATAAAATTCTCTCCACCCCATATACTAAAGAAAAATCAAGATGGCTTTCTTTTGTGTTTCTTTCATACTCTTTCCTCCTTACCAGGATGGGATAATCTTTTCTAAAACACTCTACTTAATGTTTCAGTTTTCCTTTCTTCATTCCCAAGGCCAGGTCCATTTTCCTTTACAGCATCCTTACACAGGCCGAATAGCCCTGCTTCCCAACTCCCTTAATCATGAAAACCAGCTGAACAAACCATAATGTTATGTTCATATGAAGTGTTCTTCCCTTTCAAATTATGGTTAATTAGACTTAATTAGGCTGCATAAATAGAGGGATAGAATCAAGATCGCATGAAGTGTTAATACCACTTTATAATGCCTTGGTAAGGCCACTCCAGTTTTGGTTGCCACGATGTAAAAAAGATGTGGAGACTCTAGAAAGAGTGCAGAGAAGAGCAATAAAGATGATTAGGGGACTGGAGGCTAAAACATACAAAGAACAGTTGCAGGAACTGGGTATGTCTAGTTTAATGAAAAGAAGGACTAGGGGAGACATAATAGCAGTGTTCCAATATCTCAGGGTTTGCGACAACGAAGGGAGTCAAGATATTTTCCAAAGCACCTGAGGGCAGGACAAGAAGCAATGGGTGGAAACTAATCAAGGAGAGAAGCAACTTAGAACTACGGAGAAATTTCCTGACACTTAGAACAATTAATCAGTGGAACAACTTGCCTCCAGAAGTTGTGAATGCTCCAACACTGGAAGTTTTTAAGAAGATGTTGGATAGCCATTTGTCTGAAGTGTTGTAGGGTTTCCTGTCTAAGCAGAGGGTTGGACTAGAAGACCTCCAAGGTCCCTTCCAACTCTGCTGTTCTGTTCTGTTCTGTTCTGTTCTGTTCTGTTCTGTTCTGTTCTGTAGTATAATGTAATCTGGGGTTGCAAAAGGGAGGGGCTCCTTTCCAGAGGGCAAAGAGAGAGAGACAGCTGAGCTTGGAATGTCTGGTAGGCAAGAAGAGAGCAAGGATGGACCCTCCCTTGCAACATATCTATAGTTATGCAGTTCATTGCTTTAATCCAGCAAGATTCTGTCTGTAGGCAAATAATAATAAAGAAGCTGCTTAGAAGTACTGTATTTTCCTGCGTATAAGACTACTTTCTAACACACAAAAATTTTCTCAAAAGTCGGGGGTCATCTTATACACCGGGTCTCATTCTCCTGTAACCAGGCAGACCAGCCCATAAGGCTCTGACGAGCCTTAAATGGCTCTGAGGAGGGTCGTCTTATACGCCCAGTCATCTTATACGCGGGAAAATACGGTAATTCTATGTCTTGTTCTCGGTTCTTTGGGCCTGATATTCACGTAGTATGTGAAGACAATGGTCAGATTCAGTGGTGGATTTCAAATTTTTTTACTACCAGTTCTGTGGCATGGCTTGGTGGGCGTGGCGTGGCTTGGTGAACGTGGCAGGGGAAGGATACTGTAAAATCTCCATTCCCTCCCCAGTCCAGGGGAAGGTTACTGCAAAATCCCCATTTTCTCCCGATCAGCTGGGACTTGGGAGGCAGAGAATAGATGGGTGTGGGGCCGGTCAGAATTTTTACTACCGGTTCTCTGAACTACTCAAAATTTCCACTACCAGTTCTCCAGAACTGGTCAGAACCTGCTGAAACGACTTCTGGTCAGATTCCCACAATATGCTGAAATATGTCCCCCACTTTAGCTCACTACAACAACTGGTGAAAACCCATCTTACAGATTGAAGAAAATATCTGAGAAGGAAGTCTATAGTTATTTGCAAAAAAAAAAAAAAAAGGGCATATCTTTTTTGTTCAAGGAGACTTCTTCTAGACCAGTGATGGCTAACCTTTTTGCCATCGCGTGCCAGGAGGGGGGGGGCAGGGGAGGTTTGTGAATGCGTGTGCCCACATCCATAATTCTATGCGCCCCGCCCTGTGCATGCGCATGTGACCTTCCCCTGCTCCTGGCACTCTAGGAGTCTCTGGAGGCTGGGGACAGCAAAAAAGTCACTTCCTGTCCAAGCGGAAGTTGGGAAATGGGCCGTTTCAGGCCTCCAGAAAGCCTCTGAGGGGGTGGGGAAGGCTGTTTTCATCCTCCTCAGATGCATAGAGAGGATCTGGAACCAGGTGAGAAAGTAAAACGGGCCTTCCCCACCCCACCCAGGCCCTCTGGAGGCAGGAAACAGGCTGTTTCCCTACTTCTGGTGGGTCCAGAAGGCCCGAAAATCAGCTGGCGCCCCAGAGCTGAGCTGGCATGCCCGCTGATATGGCTATGCATGCCATAGGTTCACCATCACGGTTCTAGACTGATGTACAACTGTGTCTCTTAAGTTCTTTGGATTTTAAAGAACTTTACAAAAGATATTCTTTTTGCACTCAGTTTCTAATAATAATCATTTCCCATATTTATGAGTTTTCCGCTCCTGATCTGCAAACCTGATGAAAGAAAATACATGTTACATAATTCATTAACCCCCACCTCCAAGGATTTACATATATTTCCATGCCCTTCCCTAATATATGTGCTAAGACTCAGGGCATATGACTTCCAGGATAATTAAGAAAATGAATTGTGATAATGTTATAGCAAGGCTTGAATAACCAAATATTTTGCAATTATCTTTTCTCTTACTGGTTATTTCATGTATTTTTTTTAAAAAAACAGCACGACGAAGAAAGCATTATTATAAGAGCATTAATAATGCTTTATTTCTTTCAAAGTTCTTCCTACGTACCAAATTATTTAGAAGGTACACTGTTTTTAGATTCCAAATTATTTAGAAGGTACGCTAATGTCAACTTTATTTGCTCTGCAAATAAACACCATGCCTAAGTAGATACATATGTAGATAAAACATGTAAAAAAACAGATTGTAAATTATATATAAGGAATTCCCAGCCCCTATTTCATTAAATGTTTTGGCTTGTATTTGTTTTAAGTATAAAGCCCATCTGCTAAGTAATAACCTGATATCTATGAAAATACATTCATATTTCATTTTCTTTGACACATCTAATGCAATGGGTTGAAAGCAACATCCAAATAGAGACCCCCAAAAGAGATTTGGAAAGCAGTAGAGACAGAACATCTGTATCTGATTGTGAACTCCAGCCATCAAATTGGTTTATAGCACCATTACTGAATTATCTACTGAGACAGTAATATCTATAGAGTTTAAAATGGATGCCTTTGGAAGCATAGCCTGAATGAATGATTTCAGGAAACAAATATAGGTATTCCTCAACTTACTGCCAGAATTGAGTTTGGAATTATGATCGTAAATCATGATGATCAGGGGTGAAATTCGACTGGATAGGACCGGATCGGGTGAACCGGTAGGGATGACTTGAATCAGTTCGCCAAACTGGTAAAAATCACCCATGGTTGGCCCTGCCCATGCCTCCCCACTTGCCCGGTCACCGGGTCACTGCTCACCTCTTCTAGCCGCTCGCTTGGCCCTTCCAGCCACTTGATATTCCACAGAATTCAATGCTAAATGCAGCAGAGAGAATCCGAACTTTTCTCCCTCCATTCACAGCAGAGCTGCTGCAGCCTGTCCCTTTAAGGTACTTTGACCTCTGGGAGGGAGGGGGCCAGGGGTGGACCATAAAGGGAGCATTAGCTCCACTGTAAATGGAGGGAGAAAAGTTTGGATTCTCTTTGTCACAGAATTCACTATGAGCCCCTTGTGCTCATACACACATTTTTTTCCTACTGGGTTCTGTGGGCGTGGCTTGGGGATCATGTGACTGAGTGGGCATGAGTGTGAATGACATCAAGTTGACCACGCCCACTCAGTCACAGGACCCCCCACCAAGCCACGCCCACAGAACCGGTAGGGAAAAAATCTGAATGTCATCACTGATGACGAGCATTAAGAAAGTCACCACATGACCGTGCCTGACTTTATGACCTTCTTTGCAGCAGTCATTAGGTGAATGCCATAGTCATTAAACAAATGACCATGGTCCTTTCATGGTCATTAAGTGAATGTGACAGTTATTAAATGAATCTATTGTACCCAATGGGCATTTGTTTGCTGGACATTGGAAGCAAACACTGGAAAATCACACTCATGTGATTACAGGATGTTGCAAACCGCCATAAAGGCAAGCCAGTTAACAAGGACTTCAAATGTGATCATGTGACTAACTTGCAACTTGTCATTAAGGAAGGACTACCTTTAGTAAGTGGTAAATACTGTACCCCAAGGAATGGGAAAGGGGGATGTTACTACTCGTTGTGGACCTCTCAGGACATTAAATCATATCAGCCATGGGATTTTGCTGGATAATTTGGGACAAATCTGTTTAGGATGCACTGTTTTGTAATGCTCAGGAGTCTCTATTTTAGCCTTCTGGACACTGGTTTATGGTATGTCAGTGGAGCCATGGTGGCTCCATGCTTAGAATGCAGTATTGCAAGCTGACTCCGCCCACAGTCAGGAATTCAATCCTGACCAGCTCAAGGTTGACTCAGCCTTCCAGCCTTCCGAGGTCAGTAAAATGAGGACCCAGATTGTTGGGGGCAATATGCTGACACTATAAACAGCTTAGAGAGGGCTGTAAAGCACTATGAATCAGAATATAAGTTTGTTTGTTTGTTTTATTTGATTTATATGCCGCCCTTCTCCGGAGACTCAGGGTGGCTTACAATGCATTAAGCAATAGCCTTCATACTTTTGTATATTTTACAAAGTCAGTTTATTGCCCCCACAAACTGGGTCCTCAATTTACCTACTTTAGAAAGGATGGAAGGCTGAGTCAACCTTGAGCCTGGAGATTCGAACTTACTAATTGTAGACAGCTGGAGTTAAATTACAGTGCATTTGTCCGCTGAGCTATTCCAGGCTCTAGTTGTCCCAAAGGTGCTTTTTCAGGAGGCAACTGGACTTGGTTTTTCTCTGAAGATGTTTCTCTTCTCATCCAAGAAGCTTTTTCAGCTCTGACAGGATAGTGGGGAATGGAAGGATTTATATTCCCTGCAGACAGCTGGTAATTGCGCGTGTAGGTGGGGGTTGCACACGTACTGCATTATGGGTTGTAAGTGCAGGGAGGCCTACTAGGCCCAAAATGGGGTGTGGGGGTGTGTGGTGAACCTCCTCGTTGCCTGTTTTTGCTCCCAGGAGGCTGCAGGGAGGCTTACTAGGCCCAAAATGGGGTACGTGGAATGCAGGGGGTCATGCACACATTACATTAAGGGTGCGGCCACACGCATGCTTTCGGCACATGACAACAAAATGGTTAGCCATCACTGGTCTAAGTGCTATTACCAGTGGTGAAATTCAAATTTTTTTACTACCGGTTCTGTGGGTGTGGCTTGGTGGGCATGGCGGAGGAAGGATACTGCAAAAAACTCCATTTCTACCCCACTTTAACGGAAGGATACTACAAAATCCCCATTCTCTCCCCACTCCTGGGGGAAGGATATTGCAAAATCTCCATTCCCACCCCACTCTGGGACAGCCAGATGTGGTATTTGCCAGTTCTCTGAACTACTCAAAATTTCCACTATTGGTTCTCTAGAACCTGTCAGAACCTGCTGGATTTCACCCCTGGCTATTACTATCTCACAGGGTTCAGTCTGATCCTACGTGCTATTCAACATCTGCATGAAACTGCCAAGAAAGATCAGAGGATTTGGGCTCTGCCATCATTAGTATAAAGATAACATAGTTCTTTATTTTGTTAATTTTTCACAAGGGAAACTGCTGATTATTATTATTATTATTTGGATCAATGTTGGGCATCAGAAATTTGTTGGATGAGAACTAAAAAAAATTTTAGATTTGAATCGAGACTAGATAGAAGTGCTCTAATCAGGCACTGAACAGATTCAAGAATATTTACTGAATTTCTTTACTGTCAAATTTATTTATTGTCAGCTTTATAGCCATGTGCTCCTGGCATACAAGCGTATGGCAGTTTACAACATAAAATCAAACATTTCCAAATGTAAGAACAGATTTATAAAGGAATATGAAAATACATAATATTTTTATGTGTATTATACATTCACACATGTTGTGCCTTTATAAATACACAAAGCAATCATACAAAACCTATGTAATCAATAAAAAAAATGACAGTTAAAGGAATAATTGCTTATAAAAATGGGCTTTCCAATGTCCCTTAAAATCAGCTGGGGAGAATTTAGTCCATGTATCAAGGGGAAAATTCTCAGGATAAAATATACAGGTGGCGTCTGACAACCGCCTGGACAAGTCCCTGCAATTTTCTTGGAAAGACTGTCAGAACTGGTTTGCCATTGCCTTCTTCCTAGGGCTGAGAGAGAAGACACCAACTGGCTTTGTGTCTAAGGCAGGACTAGAATTCCCAGTCTCCCAGTTTCTAGCCCAATGCTTAAAATCACTTAACTGGCTCTTAATATACAGTTTGCCTTCTCTAAAGTCCTCAGAGCAAAGCTACGGAATTGAGACACATCATGCCCACTTGTATAATGTTTCTCATGAATAAAGAATATAGAATAACAGAGTTGGAAGGAACCTGGGAGGTCTTCTAATCCAAGCCTTGTTCAAGGAGACCCTATACCCGTGATGGCGAACCTATGGCACGTGTGCTGCAGGTGGCACGCGGAGCCATATCTGTGGGCACACGAGCATTGCCCTAGCTCAGCTCCAGTGCACATGTGTGTGCCAGCCAGCTGATTTTTGGGCCTTCCGGACCCACTGGAATTTGGGAAACGGGCTGTTCTCTGCCTCCAGAGGACCTTCGGGGGTGGAGTGGGGAAGACCATTTTTGCCCTCCCCAGGTTCCTAGAAAGCCTCTGGAGCCTGGAGAGAGTGACAAATGGGCCTTCTGGTCCAACTGGAAATTGGGAAACAGGCCCTTTCTGGCCTCCGGAAGGCAGCCAGGGGATGGGGAAGGCCGTTTTTGCTCTCCCTAGGCTCCTAGAAAGCCTCTGGAGCCTGGGGAGGGTGAAAAATGGGCCTACCAGGACAACCGGGCCATCATGTGCCAAAAGTTAGGGAAGCATGAGGAGTCTTGTGCGCATGTGTGGGAGGGGCAGGGTGCATTGAATTATGGGGGTGGGCATGCGTGCGACCCCTCCGCACTCCTCCCACATTTATTTATTTATTTATTTATTTATTTATTTATTTATTTATTTATTTATTTATTTATTTATTATTTTATTTCTATACTGTCCTTCTCCCAAAGGATGCGGGGAAGTGTACAGCCAAGTAAAAACACAATATATAAACAACATAATTTAGATTTAAAATTATTAAAATTATTACACTATTCGGCCGAATCAATTAAAAAACCCCAAAGTTAAAACTCCAAATTTTAAAATTACAAAGATAGCCCCACCTGTCGCAGAAGCAGGGTCTTGAGGGCACAGCGAAAAGTGCGAAGGTCGAAGATAGTATGTATTTCTGGGGCAGTCCATTCCAGAGGGCAGGGGCGCGCTTTTGGCACGCGACGGCAAAAAAGTTAACCATCACTGCCCTATACCATTCCAGACAAATGGCTGTCCAGTCTCTTCTTAAAAACCTCCAGTGATGTAGCAGTCACAACTCCCAAAGGCAAGCTGTTGCATTGGTTGATTGCTCTCACTGTTAGGAAATTTCTCCTTAGTTCTAGTTTGGATCTCTCTTTGATAGGTTTCCATCCATGACGTCCTGGTGCTTTGGAGAAGAGGTTGACCCTTTCCTCTCTGTGACAGCCCCCAAATGTTGGAAGACTGCTATCTTGTCATCCCTAGTCCTTCTCTTCACTAGACTAGAACTATCCAGTTCTTGCCACCGTTCATCCTAATGTGACTACCACTCTCCTTCCAGAAAGCAATACGTTTATGCCCTGATGTTCTTACCATTCTAAAAGAATTGTATCTGTCCTTGACTCTTTCACATAATTGGATCCCTGGAACAGTAAATGCCTTGGGCTATATGGAAGAACCTTTCAATCAACCTATTAGCTTTAAGGTAAAGGTAAAGGCTCCCCTCGCACATATGTGCTAGTTGTTCCCGATTCTAGGGGGCGGTGCTCATCTTTGTTTCAAAGCCGAAGAGCCAGTGCTGTCCGAAGACATCTCCATGGTTATGTGGCCGGCATGACTAAATGCCAAAGACGCACAGAACGCTGTTACCTTCCCAACAAAAATTTTTCTACTTGCATTTTCTATGTGCTTTTAAACTGCTAGATTGGCAGAAGCTGGCAGAAGTCATGGGAGCTACCCCCATTACGTGGCACTAGGGATTCGAACTGCTGAACTGCCGACCTTTCGGTCAACAACTTCAGTGTCCTAGTCACTGAGCCACCGCATCCCTCTATTTGCTTTACTTTAATATTAACATATTGATGTCAAAGTTTTTGGCCAGTTTGATCACTGAGACAATGGCCAGACCAATCTTCTTCATGAATACATGAATGGAAATGGATGACAGCAGTTATTGATTCCAGAAAAGAATTTGTGAAATTCTTCCCCAATGGAGGAAATTTCTTTTGTTTGCCTCCACATCAGGGACACTTCCAATCTCTCATAAATTAAAAAAAAATCATTTAAGCTCTATCTCCAACCTTCTTCTTCAGGTGTTCTCTGTCAATGGATTTTTTTTTCCTTTTCTCTATTGCTTTTTCTCAGCTTCCCTGTGTCTGTGGATTCTTTTTTCTGGAGGCTAAAAAGGAGGGACCATAGATAAAAATGAGGAGACAAGAGTGGGAGAGAGAGAGAAAGAGAGAGAGAAACCTCTCCATTTTATTTTTAATGCATGTAGCTTGTTAAAACATTTTGATCAAAGTTCCTGTCTGAGTTGAAATATCTCGGTACAGTATGTCTCAGTCTAGTACAAGAAGCCTAGCCGGATGCTCAAGATAATTTCTCTAGGGGATGATGACATAATGTATCCAGACTCTTGGCATCTTTCACTTCCTTTATCACTGCTTATTCAGCAAATCATCTGAATGCTTACTGACCTTGACAGCACAGCTTAGCCTTATTTTAATAAGACTCTGGCAAAGAGAAAGAAAGAAAGAATGAAAGAAAGAAAGAGAGAGGAGGGGAGGGAGGAAGGGAGGGAAGAAGGAATGGGGAAGAGGAAGAGAAGGAGGGAGGGAGGAAAGAAGGAAGGGGGAAGAGAAAGAGAAGGAGGGAGGGAGGAAGAGAAGGAAGGGGGAGGGAAGGAAGGAGGGAGGGAGGAAAGGGGAAGGAGGGAGGAAGGAAGGAAGGGGAGGAAGGAAGGAAAGAGGAAGGAGGAAGAGAAGTAGGGGGAAGGAAGGAAAGAGGGAAGGGAGGGAGGGTGGGAAGGAAGAGCATCATGCATTTGTAACTAAAAGCAAGATTCAACACAAAATGTGGGTGTCCCATTTATTTATTTATTTTGAGGAAACAGTTGCCATGACAAATAAATATTTGTTTTCTCAGGTATTCTCATTCAATCCCAAGGCTGGTTTAATAGGTTCTCTTTTTCTGTGTATTATGTTAACATTTCTAGTAGAAGCCCAGTGACCAAAAAAAAAAAAAAAAAATGGGGAAAAACATTATTGTTTCTCATTTTAAGAGTTTTCTGAGTAGCCCTCTTTAAATGCCCGCAGACTATATGTTGTTTTCTCTGCAAGTAAGTAGCATGTTTATTAAAGCATAAAGTTTTATGGATCACAGTGCAGTTTATCATCTGCATCAAATGCATCCCTAGGAGGAGAATATTTTATATATATACAGCTGTTTATGATGGGGAGATGGAAAGAGGCAAAGAAAAGACCAGAGACCAGAAAGCTTATGCTATGATATATTGGTTCAGATTTAAATGTGCTGTAAGGCTTTCCCAAGCTACGTGTTTCTATTTTGGTAAATGCATAGGCTATGATCTTAGCTGACGTGGAATAATAATTGGATGGACCTCATTTTTTATTCCTTCTTGTAGTGCAAATGCGAGAAACTACATAGGAATCATCTACTGCAGTCTTCTTCAACTGTGTTGCTCTCCAGATGTTGGTCTCCAGAGCATAAAAGTGTGAAGACTTTGTGTGCATACAGTATGTAAATAAGAATGACTTCATCTTTTGGAATATATTTACAATCATGCATCAAGGTCCTTTTCTTTATGTTAACCTACCCAATCTACCCATACCCCTACCCATATCTATCTATCTATCTATCTATCTATCTATCTATCTATCTATCTATCTATCTATCTATCTATCTCTATTCATCTATCTCCATCCATCCATATCCTATCCATCTCTGTCTGTCTGTCTGTTTATTTATCTAGCTATCTATCTATCTCTATCTATCCATCCATTTCCATTCATCCATTCATATCCTATACATCTCTCTCTCTCCCCCCATCCCTCTGCCTGCCTGCCTGCCTGCCTGCCTGCCTGCCTATCTATCTATCTATCTATCTATCTATCTATCTATCTATCTATCTATCTATCTATCTATCTATCTATCTATCTATCTATTATCTGAGTCTTCGGAGAAAGGAGGCATATAAATTGAACTAATAAATAAATAAATAAATAAATAAATATCATCTGTCTATTATCTATCTCTCATCTATCTATTTTTTTCTTTCCCGTGTAATTTTGGCATCTGCTTTGAGTCCTAAATCAATTCTGCCTTATCTCTCCAAACCACAAATACTGCAAATAAATTTACTTTTATTTATTGTTTCATTTAATTTATATGCTGCCCTGTCTCACCGATAAGGGAACCCCTATGAAAAATGCTGCATTTAAAGATTCATTTAAATGCACCATTGAAACATTTTATTCACGGTGCAATTTTAACCTTTTTTTAAATTTTGCGAGGAGAACCACAAAATACCACATCAGTGCTGGTTAGAAGGGTGGAAACTAGCGGGGCAATGAATTTCTGACTTGCCCCTTATTCTAGAGAAGTTCTTGGAGTTTATTCTTAATATATATTGGTAAAGATCTATTTTTTTCCTCCAATCTGGTATCCAATCTTGGAAGTGTGACTTCAGTGCCACTGACTTTTCAGCATTTCACAATCAACTGACCACAAGGGGATAGTGGAACACAGATGGAGAGTTCAGGATTTACACTGTGCTCTTAATTTGTCTTCCACTCCCTTTGCACTTTCTCTATGCTTTTTTCTCCTTTTATAATCTGTAATCTGGACCCCATTTTTTTCTTGCAACTATTTATTTCATCTTTGAAATATATTGGAATAATTAAACTGCGCCTCCTGGTTCCCTTTGCCAAAATGGGCAGGCAATCAATCCTAGACTGCAGAAATAGATAATGTTTCTTTCTGTAGCCACCCATTTCAAATATATATCTGGGTAGTGCATTGTAATTAAAAACCATATAAACCAGTGTTTCTCAACCTTGGCGGCTGGACGATGTGTGGACTTCAACTCCCAGAATTCTGGAAGTTGAAGTCCACACATCATCCAGCCGCCAAGGTTGAGAAACACTGATATAAACAAATAGAACACAATCAAACTATTAAAGTGATCCTAGGTCATATTTGGGGAGCAAGTAATACCAGACATATCACTTGAAGGCCAAATCCTGAAACTACATCTCACTTACTTTGGCCATGTCATGCAAGGGACTTCACTGGAGAAAGAAATTATGTTTGGAAGAGTTAGTGGTAAAAGAAAACCAGGTCATCAAAGAACACAGTGCCTGGATAGCATCAAAGCTGAAACCAGCCAGAGCATAGAACAACTCAAAGAAGTAGTGCAAGATTGGAAGATGTGGCGGGACCTGGCCCATAAAATCACTGAGTTGGACATGACTGAATGGGTAGCAATATCATCATCAAGTCATATTTGTATAAGTATACAAAATATGAGTATACTTTTGTTGCAGGCTAATCTCAGCAGTTCATTAGCTATCTTTCAGAGGCAGGAATGCCTCTTCAATTGAACCAAAGCTTACCATGCTCTTTAATAACTTTTAAAGCTATATGATGACCCTTGGTTTAATGGCACATCGGCTGTAATTCTTACCTTGCAAATAGAAAGTTGCTGGTTCAAAACCCAGGCAATAAGATCATAACTACTATTTTTCCTTCCCTTAGCTTCCTACTATTCCCTGTTAATTAAAAAAATTCCACCGTTGCATTGTTTCATTGTTTTCTCAGTTATTGTCAGGCACCACAAATCGAATTCCAAGGCATTGCTTCTCCTCAAAGAACAAATTTATTTAGATACTCCATCTTGGCATGACTGGTGAAAAGCCAGTACTAAAGTTCCTGGGCTTTTCACTCCAATATAAGTTTCAGTTTCTCAAGTTTCCAAAACAATCAGTCACATTGTCCAACCAAGGTGGGAGATGGTTGCTCAGTGACATCTCTCCTCTTCCGGTCAGCCAGACAGTGGAATGTGGTTGACTCGTCAGCTAGGAATGATGTTTTGACTGAAGGCTCCATCCCCCTCCAGTTCCAAATTGTGTCAAACTGAATTCATGCTAGGGTGCCCAAGGATATAAACAATCTCACACCCCAAACAAATTCAGAGTTGACAGTTATCTGCAGTAGAAGGGTTTCACTGTCACCTCCTAAATAACCCATAAAAGTATACATAAGATAACCTTTATTATCATTTTTTACTGTGAGCACACTGGCACACATTAAAAATGAACTTCTGTTGCCCGCTCCCAAAACTAAAAGTTAAAATCAAACATTAAAACCAAAGACATATGGGGAGGGCAGGGGCGGAGGTGGTGGTGGGGAGGAGGGATCTATTATTACTCAATCAACCACCTCCATTGTGCTGTTCCCCCACTGGGACCACAGCCAACTGGTAGGATCAGATCTTTAGGCGCTTATCAGAGGGCAGGAACAACAAAGGCTCTTCTCCTGGACCCCACCAGCTGGAATGATCGTATTGTGTATGTATGTGTACACATACACATACACATATACATACAAATACAAATACACATATATACCTACATATATCTACACACACACACACAAATATATATGAGCCATAGTGGCACAATGGTTAGTACTGCAGGCTACTTCTGCTGTTCACCAGCTGCCAGCAGTTTGGCAGATTGAATCTCACTAGGCTCAAGGTTGACTCAGCCTTCCATCCTTCTGAGGTTGGTAAAATGAGGACCCAGATTGTTGGAGGGCAATAGGCTGACTCTGTGAAATGCTTAGAGAGGGCTGTAAAGCACTGTGAAGTGGTATATAAATCTAAGTGCGCTCTCTCTCTCTCTCTCTCTCTCTCTCTCTCTCTCTCTCTCTCTCTCTCTCTCTCTCTCTCTCTCTCTCTCTCTCTCTCTCTCCATATCCATCTGTATCTGTATCTGTATCTACATCTATCTATCTATCTATCTATCTATCTATCTATCTATCTATCTATCTATCTATCTATCTATCTAATCACTGCCATTTTGAATGCATAGAGGAAAGAGGAAACAAGAGTTGAGAAGGTTGGTACTATATGGTTGATACTATGTAGTGTGCCTGCTACTTTGGCCATCTAATGAGAAGGAAGGACTCACTGGAGAAGAGTGTAATGCTGGAAACGATTGAGAACAAAAGAAGAAGGGGATGACAGTGAACGAGGTGGCTGGCTGGAGTCACTGAAGCAGTAGGCATGATCTTAAATCAACTCCGGAGGATGGTAGAAGACAGGAAGGCCTGGAGGAACGTTGTCCATGGGGTCACGATGGGTTGGACATGACTTCGTGACTAACAACAAGTGTGCCTGAAAATGCCTGATTACAGGGACAGAAGTGATTGGCAATTATTTTCCTGGAACAGATAGATAGGAGAGTGTAGGAGTAGAGGAATTATCCAAATTCAAGACTATGGTAACTTCATTCCAGATTGAAATTCTTACAAACTTTGCCCAAGTATTTATGTCCAAACAGGATTTTCTTAAATTGCCAGGGATCCATGAGCACAGGAGAGAAGCAGCTTGAATGGTAAATGACCTCATTAAGAACATAGCTCTTTTAGTAGTAAGAAACTAATAGGGTTTTAACATTTATCTTATTATGTAAAAGGGACATAGCTGTGAATAATAGCCATCTCAACAAAAAAGCAAAACTGTGTATGTGTTTTGAAGGGACCATAAAATAACTTTTTCCCTGAGATTTCAAATTCCTTCTGGAGAGGGTATAAAGCCACCTCTTCAATTTTATATTTGGTTTAGCTGGATATTTTGTTTCTGTTTCTTTAGAATTGTTTGTTTTGTATTATTTTGTATCGCAAGCTTTGTAGGCTTCCTGAAATTCTTGTATTTGTATGACTTATAGCAATTTAAATACTACACGTACAAGTAGCTAACATTTTGAATAACAACATAATTATATTTCCACCTACGTATCATCTATCTGTCATACTTGCATTGTTTCTGTTCACCCCAAAATTATTCCAACTGGGAATGTTTAAGAAATTTAGTTTTTGCAAGCTGAAATATGAATTGCCTTGATTTGTACTTGTAGATGAATATATAAGTCACAATAATTAACTTCCTTGTATTCTACAATGGAGGTTCTCGGTGTTACAATGTATCAAAATATAGTTGAAAGTAATTTTTTTAGGATGAAATACATTTAGAAATGCACAATGGAAAGTAAAACATGTTTGGTAATATGTGTTTATGAAAAAATATACATATACAAAAAGAAATGCTTCTGCAGTTTAGTTGCAGAATAACAGAGAAAAGATCTTATGAACCAATGCATATAAAACTCACCTTAAAATGGTTGCCATAATTTCCATTTATGAATTGTTTTTTTCTCTCTGACTTACAGCCATAAGAGTCAGACATCTAAATAAACCTGGAATTATGGACTACAGATACTCCTTAACTGACAATAGATCATTCAGTGACTATTCAAAGTTACAACAGCATTGAAAAAAAGTGACTTATGACTGTTTTTCAGTTACAACCTTTGAAGCATTCCCATGATCATGTGATCAAAATTCAGATGCTTGGCAACTGGTTCATTCTTATGACCGTAGCTGTGCTCTAGGGTCATGTGATCAGGGGTGGGGTTCTCTGCCTGGTTGCTGGGTGGGCATGGCCATGATGGGCATGGCCTAGTCGGCCTCCTGCACCACGGGGGGGGGGGGGGTCCCCTTCCCCAGGCTCCGGAGGCTTTCCCCGAGCCTCTGGGAGGGCAAAAACTTCCTCCCCTAGGCTCCGGAGGCTCTCTGGAACTTCCAGGAGGCCCTTTTTTCTCCCCTCTCTTAGCCTTCGCGTGGGGGCCTGCACTTACCATGCATCCAAAATGGGCCTCATGGAGACTCCTGAGAGAGTCGGGCGGGGCGGGGCCAGCCAGGGGTGGGATTTGGAGGTTATCCAAACCGGCCATAACATTAGCTTCCCAAACCCAGTTGAACCCGTAGTAGCCCACCCCTACATGTGATCACATTTTGCAACTTTCTGACAAGCAAAGACAATGGGGAAGCCAGTTTCTCTTAACAACCAGTTGACTAACTTATCAACTGCAGTGATTCACTTAATAACTGTGGCAAGGAAGGTCATAAAATGGAGCAAAACTCACTTAACAAACATCTCACTTAACAACAGAAATTTTGGGCTCAATTGTGGGTCATAAGTCAAGCACCACCCGTAATTATTTTCACATGCTTTGAATGTTTTCAGCAAAGATAGGTATCCTAGATGTTTGTCACAACCAGGTAAGATTTGAAATGTGGCCCGATATGATCTTTTCTTTGCTGGAAACGTCGCTTCGGGGGTTTTGTTTTATTCAAAGGAAACTTCATTTTTTATCATTTGTTTGTTTGAACTTGAGAGAGCTTGTTTTGCTCTATTAAACCAAAAAGGGGCAAAGGATTATCAAAGGAGTTGCAAGGAGTTTTATTTCTTCTATACATGTCCCTGAAGAATCAAAAACACAGTTGAACAAAAATATACACATGCTATATTTCACTGTAGGCATTCCAGGCCAGAATTTATCCAATAATGTTGAGGTTTGGCCATGGTCTAATTACAGGAAGTCCTCCACTTACGACAGTTCATTTAGTGACTATTCAAATTTACAATGATGTTGAAAAAAAGTGATTTGGGACTTTTTTCACACTTATAAGCTTTTGAAGCATCCCCATGCTGATCAAAACTCAAATGCTTGGCAACTGGCATGTACTTATGACAGTTGCAGTGTCCCAGGGTCATGTGATCATCTTTTGTGACCTACTGACAAGCCAAGTCAATGGGGAAGCCAGATTCCCATAGCAATCATGTTCCTAATTTAACAACTGCAGTGATTCACTTAACACAACGGTGGCCAAAAAAAAAGATGTAAAATGGAGCGAAATTCCATTAACAAATGTCTCGCTTTTAATAATACTTAATAATTCATATAATAACAGCAGCACGTATAATTTTTGCACAAAATTGGAAGAGTAACGACATACCAACCGAAGATAGAGTAATTAGTAAAATCATGGAATGTGCAGAAATGGATAGACTCACAAAGGAACTACAAGATAAGGAGGAACATGATTATTACCTAGTATGGGATAAGTGGTACACTTGGTTAGGAGAGAGAAAAAAGGGAAAATAGGACCAGGAGACAATCAGTGGAACCTAAGATAGACATAGGAACATATGTTACTTAACGTAGGTCAATAATAAATTAAAAACTAGACACAATGAGAAAGACCCAAACAGAGAGGAGTCAAAACATAAATGAGAAACAGATAACAGACTACAGTTGTGATATTTTTGACAAGATGTATACCTGATTTCCTGTTTACATGTTTTGTATGTCTCGTTAATTGTTTTGGTTTGTTTGTATTTTTAAATAAATTAAAATTTAATAATAATTAAAAAACAAATGTCTCGCTTTGCAACAGAAATTTTGGGCTCAATACGGTTGCATGTTGAGGGTTACCTGTGTTTGGTATTCTGATGCTTTGCTATAAATTGCGCCTGGTGACTTCAAGGATGAAGGTGGTCTGCTCTGTAGCACAGAGTTCTCCAACCTTCTTGGCTTTGTGGACTGGTGAAGGGTGGGGGAGAGGATGGGTCTGTGTGAGTGGCGAGCATCAGGGGTGGGTTCTACTTACCTTTACTACTGGTTCACTTGCACGCCTGCGCCTTCCTTCTGCACATGCACAGAAGCTTCTGCACATGCACAGATGATCGATGACAACATCTGGGGCAGTGGGCGGGGCCTCCCACCAGTTTTACTACCAGTTGTTGTGAACCGGTCTTAACCGGGAGCAACTCACCACTGGTGGGCAAGCATTTCTTTGCGCAGCTCCATTTGCATGAGTGGGGGGCAAACATGCCCACCGCCCATGTAAATGGGGCATGCGTGCATGCGCTCATCCAAATGGGGATGTCTATGCATGTGCTCATCCACTACGCACATGAGTGGGGATGTGCTCATGCATTTGCCTGATTGCCTACCACTTCCGCAGCCTACCCAATGGCTCAAGGTCCGGTAATGGACAGTGGCCCGAGGGTTGAGGGCTCCTGCTGTAGCACACTTTTTGGAAGCTCCCAGATAACTGAGCAGGAAAATGTTTGAGTTCTTGTGTTTATGTCAGAACTAATCTTAATCCTTAATTTATTTTTTACAGTAAGGCAAATATATACAAATAAGGTTACAAATATATCCAACACACTTTCCTCGTTTTATTTTCCTCACGACAATAACTCTGTGAGGTAAATTGGACTGAGAAACTGAGTGACTGGCCCAAGATCACTCAGCTGGGTTTCATGGCTAAGATGAGACTAGAAATCACTGCCTTCCGTTTTCTAGCTTGGTGCCTTTACCACTAAACCAAACTGGAGCTCCAATTTAACTTCTAATTATGATTCTTTTTCTTTTGCATCATTTATTTATTTATTTATTGGTTCAATTTATATGCCGCCCTTCTCCGGAGACTCAGGGCGGCTTACAATGCGTTAAGCAATAGCCTTCATACTTTTGTATATACCTGCTTAGTAGGGCTTTCGGCCCCTCCTAAGTGGTCTTCTTTTTTATACAAAGTCAGTTTATTGCCCCACAATCCAGGTCCTCATTTTATCTACCTCGGAAGGATGGAAGGCTGAGTCAACCTTGAGCCTGGTGAGATTTGAACTTGCAGGAATTGCAGGCTGCTGGAAGCTAAGTGCTATTTAACAGCACTTTAGTCCGCTGCACCACCAAGGCTCTTCTCATTGAATAATCTTTTCAGCTTCTGCCCAGGGGTGAAATCCAGCAGGTTCTGACAGGTTCTGAAGAACCAGTAGCAGAAATTTTGAGCAGTTCAGAGAACCAGTAGCAGAAATTTTGAGTAGTTTGGAGAATCGGCAAATACCACCTCTGGCTGGCCCCAGAGTGGGGAGGGAATGGGGATTTTGCAATATCCTTTCCCCAAGAGTGGGGAGGGAATGTGGATTTTGCAGTATCCTTCCCCTGCCATGCCCACCAAGCCACGCCCACTAAGCCAGACCACACCCACCAAGCCACGCTCACAGAACCGGTAGTAAAACAAATTGGATTTCACCACTGCTTCTACCTCATGCGTCTGTTCCTTGCCTTTAAATCCAAAATCTACTATCCATGCTTTGCTATGGCAAAATTCAAACAAGCATAAACACTCTATAGGTTATTTATGGTGTGCAAGGTAGGATCTTTGTAAATATAGCATCTCTGGCACTGGTTGCCTAGTGAAGGTCAGTTAACAAAAACAACACCTTCTTTGACTCATCCAAGCTTACAGTTGTTTGTCTTCTCTCTTTTATAATTCTAATTGTAGGCTAACTTCAAGTAGCCTAGTTCAAATTGAACAACCAACACATATGCATTTCGTGCAATACATTTGATGCCTATTTTATGCCAAAAGGATATAAAGCTCCCCAACTAGACAATTTTATCTAGACATGCAAATGATGTTGCTACTCCAGGCATTTATGTGAGAGTACTTTGTAGACTTGAATGTATGCCTATCTAGGCACTGCAGTGAACATTTGGACAATTGTTCCTTGTTAGCAATATCTAGCAAACATTTTGTTCCTTTGTTTCCCCCCCTCCCCTTAGTGCAAATCCTTCACAAGCTCACCTGGAGGTTTGCTGACATATCTGTTCCTTGTAAACAGGGATCTCATAGCTATGAAATTTGGCTTAATATCAAATATTTTACAATATAAGACTTGCTATTCTGGCATTTTATTCTACAGACATGTATAGCCTCAAGAGGAAGGGAGAGAGACAGAGTAAGAGAATGTGGGGGGGAGATATTTATTTAAGATACCCCAGGACTTCTTGTGGGGGTGGGTGTACTGTTTTTCTATATATAATTTTATTTAAACTTTTAAACAAGAAGATAAAAGCTAACACAAACGAATAGAAAGTAAGAAAGAAAAAGGGGAAAGAAATCATCAAAGAAAAAGCAAAATGTTCAAGAAAAGAACCTGGCTGGGATGAAAAAAAAGGGAAAAAAGAAGGAAATCAAAGAAAAAGTGCAGAAAAAGGGGAAAAAAAGAAAAAAAAAGCATAAAGAAGTAGTTTCTGATATGCTTCGCAGCCCTTATAAGCACAAAAGCATATTTTGATCTCTCTCCCTAAAGCTGTATCATGCTACTTTTCTTTCTATAATCTATCTTGTCTAATCCTCAAAGCCATAAATCACAAGTTCATTTTATTTTCCTTTTTTATGCAAAAAAAAAAAAAAAGAAAAGAAAAGAAAAGAAAAGAAAAGAAAAGAAAAGAAAAGAAAAGAAAAGAAAAGAAAAGAAAAAAGAGTCCATTAGAGGCTTCCAGTCTATAGATAATTTATCCATTTATCCATTGTATAAATTAAGCTTAGTTTTTCTGATTATCTCTGTTCTGTAATCCCCAAAGATATTTTAACGTCTGTGAATAACAGGGCTATCCGTGGTTGTCCTGAAGCATAATGGTCCAATATTAATTAATTAATATTAATGAACTTCTATGCTGTCCATCTTTCCAGAGGCGATCCCAGGCAGCTTACAGACCAGTGGTGGGTTTCAAAAATGTTTACTACTGGTTCTGTGGGTGTGGCTTGGTGGGCGTGGCATGGCTTGGTAGAGGTGGCTTGGTGGGCGTGGCAGGGGAAGGATACTGCAAAATCCCCATTTCCTCCCTGCGATTTTATATTTACCAGCAGAGCTATTATTTCTGGATTGTCAGACTCACCGTAGCTTGCCAAATTTCTCCCTGCATTTTTATATTTACCAGCAGAGCTATTATTTCTGGACTGTCAGACTCACCGTAGCTTGCCAAATTTCTTATCAGCACCTACTGCGCATGTCATGCATTTTTTTTATTTCTTCTAAAAACTTTCCTTTGTTCTCCAGCCAGCTAAGGTCAGGCTGGGGATTCTTTGCCAACATGTAATCTAATTTAGATAATGAGATGTTTTTATTTTCTTACAATAAATATGAGTTTGATTAGAAGATGTATTCCGGTTTTATTGATCAAAGTATACAGAAGGATAAAAGCCACGATCCAACTCAAAATGAGGGCAATTACCCCACGCAAGGTAACCGGGCTGATTGCCACTCTGACACTCCCGATCAGCTGGGACTCGGGAAGCAGAGAATAGGTGGAGGCGGGGCCAGTCAGAATTTTTACTACTGGTTCTCTGAACTACTCAAAATTTCTGCTACTGGTTCTCCAGAACTGGTCTGAACCTGCTGAAACCCATCTCTGTTACAGACATACAGGTAGTTCTTGACTTATGACCATAATTGAGCCCAAAATTTCTGTTGGTAAGTGAAACATTTGTTTTGCCCTATTTTATGACCTTTCTTGCCACAGTTGTTAAGTGAATCGCTCTCTCTCAGCCCCAACTCACCTCACAAGGTAGGTTTGTTTGTTTGTTTGTTTGTTTATTTATTTATGCAATTTATATGCCACCCTATCTCCAAGGACTCAGGGCGGCTCACAATGATAAAAATGTATAATCCCTCATTAAAACAGTGAGAATTAAAATTCAGATTTAAAACAGTTAAAATTGATTAAGACAATCCCCGTCAGTCCAAACTGTAGAACAGCCATGTCTTCAAATTGAGCGAAGGTCAGGAGCCATCCGGAGCTCCAAAGGAAGTTGATTCCAGGGGGTGGGTGCACCCACAGAAAAAGCTCTCCCCCTGGGGATTGCCAGCCGACACTGTCTAGCCGAGGGCACCCTGAGGAGGCCCTGTCTGTGGGAACACACTGGGCGATTGGGGATTGTTGCTGGCTGCAGGGGGTCCGACAAATATCCCGGGCCTAGGCCATGAAGGCCTTTATAGGTTGCTGCTCTGGGGAAAATAGGAAGACATGTTAGATACCTACACCACCTTGAGTTGTTTGAAAAATAATACGGTGGGATACTATGGTACAGTAATATTATAAGGCAGGATACAATTTGTGTGTGTGTGTGTGATGTACTCTCATTACATCCAGTCAAGTACAGAAGAAGAAAAGATTGCCTCATTAAATACCTTGAGAACCAGAGCATTAAAGCAGAATGGGAATAGGATATGAATATAAATACTGACTTGATTCAGCATTTCCCTGATTTCAAACCCTCAGAATAAAACTTATGATGTTTATCACAGAGCACATTTTGCATACAGCTAAACTAGTTTGACGACAATGTGATTTCACTGTGAAGCCTTTTAAACCCATCTTCTCCACAGTGTGATCCTCCAGGGAATAAGCAGAACACTCAATTCTGACTCGTTTCCTTCACTGTATTTCATCGTTTTAATAGTCTTGGTTTTGAACTGAGAAGGCGGCACATGAACCTAGCAAATCAGTCAATCAATATATTAAATCAATCCATATATTAAAAATGGGTCCCTTCCAGGAGTGGTCTGCTGGGGGTTTGCAGGGATTCGGGAGAACCTCTAGCTAAGATTCTGTGCAGTTTGGAGAACCCCCAAATCCCACTCCTGGCTGGCCCTATCCACCCCATCCCTCCCAGGAATCCCCACGAGGCCCATTTTGGATGCAGATAAGTGCAGGGCAAGCACAGAGGCTTGGGGAGAGTGAAAAACAGACCGGAAACAGGGAAGGCTGGAAACAGGCCCATTTCTGGCCTCCAGAGGGCCTCTGGAGCCTGAGGAGGCCGTTTTTGCCTCTGGAGCCTGGGGAGCACAAAAATGCACCTTCCCTGCTGTGGTGCAGCAGGCCGACTAGGCCACACCCACCATGGCCATGCCCAGGCCCAGCAACTGAGTAAAGAACCCCTTGCTAAAATTTTTGAAGTCCACCCCTGGCCCTTTCCACTGCTTGCTTTTATCTCTACCCATTGTCACCCAATCTGTGCAGTTTACTGCCTAAAGTATTAGTTATAGAGCTATTTGTATCTTAGGAATCTGTTGTGTTCTGTTCAATAAACTCCTGGTTCTCAACAGTCAAGCATTATCCAGGACTTAAGCAGCATTCAGAGTCTTGGTTTCTGGATGTAATGATGGTTCCAGGTGGAAAGCTGAACCTGCCAAGCATTCCACGAGCCAACATTGAAACAGGTGTTGCTTCAGTCATCAGAAAGGACTATCATTGGAAGTGACATGATGGATGGACATTATGGACAGGAGTTAGAAAAGCTGTAAAAAAGAAAACACCACCCAATAACATTTGAATGGGGACTCAATGTATACACATTTCTCTACCAATACCAGAATCATGAAAATAATCAGCAGGATACAGTTATTTCTAGATGGAAATTCTATATAGAAAGGACAAGAAGGAAGACTCTGGGGAAATGTTGCTCTTTATATCACAGAGGGTATAAAGTCTAATGCACAAGACAATATTGGAATACTGGATTTCTCTTAGAATCACTAACAGTGGCAATATCTAGCCAGAAATATAAATTAAAACAAATGATTATATTATTGTCCACCTGGTGAGGATATAAGAGAGAAGATAATCTATATGGGTTCTAGCAAAATTTCTGGAATGGGATGAAGAAGATAGAGAGGAAGAAGTGGACAATTGTGTGCAGAATTATGCAAAATATGTCAAAGTAATAATATCCCAAGAGATATTAGAATGGAATGGAATAACAGAGTTGGAAGGGACCTTGGAGGTCTTCAAGTCCAACCCCCTCCTTAGGGAGGAAACCCTATACCAGTGGTGGGTTCCTCCCTGTTCGGCCCAGTTCCGCAGAGCCGGTAGCGGTGACGATATAATATCACCAAACTGGTTCTTTCCCTGCATTACTCTTACCTTTTACTTGGCCCCACCCCCAGTCTATTGCTGCCTTTTGAGTCCCAGCTGATTGGCTAGAAGGAAAAAAACTGTTTAAACTCTTGCTGCAGGGCTTCAAAGGGCCGCCCTACAGCTGATCAGTGGTAAAAGGTGGTTTGGTGGTAGACCGGTGCCTCCAAAAACAAATGAGTAGACTGGTGCCTGCAAAAATAAATGGGTAGACCAGTGCCTCCAAAAACAAATGAGTAGACTAGTACAACTCTGCAAACAGTTAAAAGCCTGGTAGACCAGTACCTCTGCTAAATCCTAAAGAATTGTCACATGGTCATCAAGCCATGCCCACAAAATAAGCCACATTCACAGAACCGGTAGTAAAAAGAATTAGAACCCACCCCTGCCCCATACCATTTCAGACAAATGATTATCCAACATCTTCTTAGTCCACTTGTCCAGAAGAAAAGAAGAAATCTGATTTTATACCAACATTTTAATGCCAACTTAAAAAAAGGAGGAAACTAAAATATAATTTGCTTAAAGGAATATCCATTAGACAATTGCACAAAAGGAAAGAATACACTTTCCTAAATATCTAAGCAGAAGAATATTCCATTTGGGTGAGATCAGCTGGAAGGACTGATCTTGATCTTCAAATGTTGACTTAATTAAGAGGGAGAATTTTTGAGAGCTTTAAGGTGGAATTGAAGGAGATGCAACTGACTCCAATGGAAGAAACAGTGCAGCTAACACCACAAGATCCTGCGGAAACCTCTTCTGTGCTTTTTGCTGAAAGTGGAAAAAATGAATTGATGATTTATGGATTTGCTGAATAAAAATGGTTGAATATAAGAAGAAGAAAACGATGCTGTAACTTTAAAGAATTTGTAAATGCTATAAAGGAGATTGGAAGTACTCCTTTCTTGTCTTGTCCCCTCTCCTCTCCTCTCCTCTCCTCCTCAGAGAAAGTCCACTGAAAGAGAAGGTGAGTGGTCTTTTATCTGAGTTGGTAAAAACGTTCTCTGGAATTCAAGTCTCTTTTAGGTACAGTTTTACTTAGAGTCTATAATGTAGTAAATGTTGCACAATCATTTTTACAGACTCTTATCTTCAGTAAATTAAATCCATTATCTTGGATTTACAAAGTTCCTTTGTTGTTTTTGATACTTGGTGCCTAATGCTTCAGCATTTGGTAAGTGAATGATTTTCTGCCATACTTTTTTGAACTACCCTGCTTAGCTTACTGAAATGGGACAATAATTTCAGGTGGTTATCTTATAGATCTAGTTCTGGGGCATTTCTCCCTCCCCCCCTCAGTTTTCAAGGATTATGTGTACCACTACAGTTTATTTAAGAGTACTGAATAACAAGCACTTGTTTCATAGAATTTCAGCTTCAGACCTTGACTGAATAATGCTGGATGGATTAATGTCGTTTTTTTAGTGTTCTTTCTTTGCCAATTAAAGCAATAAATACAACACAAAAGGATTAAATATAGCTAAGCCTAGTTGACACTAACATCAGTTACTACATCTCTTCATAGTTTTCTATCCTTGATAATCATCCTTGTTTCTAACTCATCCATATTCTACATTCTGCATTCCTTTTGTTTAAGTTTTCCTTGTTTCTGTTCTTCGGGATCTCATCAGCCATTCGTCATTGGCTTTCTTATACTTTCCTTTCTTCTTGACCCATTCACTCTTCCTTCATATATTTGTTTCGTAATTCAAACATCATCCATTTTCTCTACAGAGCTGAACAATCTAGATTGTTCTTTCACACTTTACTCGCTAATATATATTCAGTCCACCTTCTTTTAGCATCCATTCATTCTTGACGCATCTTTTCATGCTTTACCCTACATGCTTAAGTAATTCATTTCCTCCTCATTCAATTCAATGTTATATTTCTTCTGAGTTACTGTACCTAACCTGTATTTCCACATAGCATGCATGTTATGATGGAAAGCATGCATGTTATGTGGAAAGAGGAAAAATACAGCCATTTTTCCTCTTTCCACAAGCTTTCATTCCTTGAAGGAGGTCATTTACCAATTTATTTCATGTTATCAAGCTGGGGTTAATTTTTAATGAACACAAGGGTACATTTTCTCCTGGATTATATGTCTCAACCTGATCCCTCATATCTTCCAATGGTAAGATCATGTATCTACCTTTTATCTATGTTTTAGGATTTGTAAGTGTTATGTATTGTATATAGTGTATAGTTGTCAGTTGAAGTTGTCATTCTGGTCCTCTGTTGGAGAGGGAAAATACTCTCTCCTGATTGGTTGTTAGGCTGATCAGTTTCATGTAAAAGGAGGGTGTCAGTCAGGGAGTTCAGTTGTCTCACAGGCAGTATTGAATAAAGAACTGTTAGAAATCATTCTGGCCTCACCTCCATTCTTCACCCAGAACATAACAATAAGTTTTCAAAATTTTCAGCCCATTTCAACATCCACATCCAACTGATCTATTTGTTCTGGGCTGGCGTGCAGTTTCCATTTCATTTTTTTTTTTTTTTTTGGCTGCATTTTTCTGGTCAAAACAAATCACTTTGGTCTTTGATACATTCATTTTCAGATCCTCACTTGGTTGCATAAAAAAAAAGACTGCAGTAGCACATGATATTAATTTAAGTGGGGTGAAGAAATAGTTTAATAAAAAGGACTAGGGGTGACATGATAGTGGTATTCCACTGTCTAAGTGGTTGCCATGAAGAAGAGGGGGTCAAGCTATTCTCCAAAGCACCTGAGGCCAGGACAAGATGCAA
This sequence comes from Masticophis lateralis, assembly GCA_030761175.1. Classification (NCBI taxonomy): domain Eukaryota; kingdom Metazoa; phylum Chordata; class Lepidosauria; order Squamata; family Colubridae; genus Masticophis; species Masticophis lateralis. The sequence goes on from JAUDYJ010000003.1 coordinate 201,574,664, forward strand.
TGAATAGAAATTAATCAAGGAGAGAAGCAACCTAAAACTAAGGAGAAATTTCCTGAGAGTGAGAACAATTAATCAGTGGTATGAGTTGCCCTCAGAAGTTCTGGGTGCTCCAACACTAGAGATTTTTTAAGAAGAGATTGGACAACCTTTTGCCTAGGGATTGTAGGGATTCCTGCTTGAACAGGGGGTTGGACTGGAATATCTCCACATCCCTTCCAACTCTGTTATTCTTTTATTCTGTAACTGCATTGTTTGCTTATGAAGAGGCTGTGCTTCTAACTGAAGGTGTATATGAAGATTGCACCCCTGTCTGACCAATGGAAAAATTCCATTACTGCAACCTGACCAATGGGCTGAATGCTTTCAGATTATGACTCCTGTCTGACATCGACTCCCAATGGAAAGCCAAATGGGTTGTTGAGAATACCCAGGCATAGGAAGACATACAAATGACCCTACCCAGAAGATACCAGGCTTTGAACTACCATAATGTCATAATGTATACATATATGTATATGTATATACATGTATATCATCATTTCCCGACTTGACTACTGCAATGCTGTCTACATGGGGCTCCCCTTGAAGTGCACCCGGAAGCTCCAACTGGTCCAGAATGCGGCTGCGCGAGTAATTATGGGAGCAACATGGTGCTCGCATGTAACACCTCTTCTACGCGTGCTGCACTGGCTTCCGGTGGCCTTCCGAGTATGCTTCAAGGTGTTGGTTCTTACCTTTAAAGTGCTCCATGGCTTAGGACCTGAGTACTTACGAGACCACCTGCTGCAACCGATAACCTCCCACCAACCAATATGCTCTCACAGAGTAGGCCTACTCATGGTACCATCATTAAAACAATGTTGTCTGGTGGTTCCAAGGGAGAGGGCCTTCTCTCCCTTGGAAGACCTACGCTTTGGAACAAAATACCACCTGGAATACGAATAATCCCAGATCTTCGCACTTTCCGACGTGCCCTGAAGACCTTTCTATTTCAACAAGCAGGGCTAGCATAAACATCAAAATTCTATGCCAAGGTCTTAGTAGATACACCAAGTTGACTCAATTTATTATTTACTGTTTATAAAATATATTTATATGTATATGAAATCTTAATTTGTTCACCGCCCTGAGTCCTTTGGGAGAAGGGCGGTATAGAAATTCAATAAATAAATAAATAAATAAATAAATAAATAAATAAATAAATTTACTCAGTGCTAAGTCTGTTTTCAAGTAAAAGTAATCTGAAATTGAGCTAGATTTGTTGGAATTAGAGCAGGGGTGAAATCCAACAGGTTCTGACAGGTTCTGGAGAACCGGTAGTGGAAATTCTGAGTAGTTCAGAGAACCAGCAAATACCATCTCTGGCTGGTTCCAGAGTGGGGAGGGAATGGGGATTTATCAGTATCCTTCCCCTGGAGTGGGTGGAAATGGAGGTTTTGCAGTATCCTTCCCCTGCCATGCCCACCAAGCCACTCCCACAGAACTGGTAGTAAAAGTTTTTGAATTTCACCACTGAATTAGAGCCTCTTTTTCATGGCGACACATGCTAAATTGAAGTTCTCTCCTTTGAGAACTGGATTTTTAAAAATTCTTGGCAATATTGGAAAAAGGAATAGGTACATTTGCCTTTTCTGTAGGGATAAAGTCAGTGATGAAATCCATTTTTTTTTTTAATTTCCAGTTTTGTGGGCATGACGTGGCTTGGTGGGCATGGCAGGGAAAGGATACTGCAAAATTCCCATTCCCACCCCACTCCCAGGGAAAGATCCTGTGAAATCCCCGTTCCCTCTCCACTCCTGGGGGAAGGATATTGCAAAATCTCCATTCCCACCCCAGTCTGGGGCCAGCCAGAGGTGGTATTTGCAAGTTCTCTGAACTACTCAAAATTTCCACTACCGGTTCTCCAGAATCTGTCAGAACCTGCTGGATTTCACCCTTGGATAAAGTCTACCAAGTTTCAGGTGATTAGTTTCTTGTGATTTAACAACTAGCAAGCCACAAAATAATGAACGTTGAATGGGGAATGTTGTGAATAGATTTATAAACTGTTTAATGGAGAACACTTTCTGATTAAGCAGTGTAAGAAGCTTGAGTAAATTATAGTTTTGATGATGACTAATCACATAATTTCACATCTGTATGAACTTTGGAGTTGGGTCAGAAGGAGGGATTTTGATTTCTGCTTTGCTTTGCGGGTAAGGTAGGAAAATAGGACTTACTTTAGTTCCTCATAGAAGGAGGAGGAGCAAATATAGAATCGGCATGTAGAGCGAAGTCTCAAAAATGTCCGTGAAGACATGTTAGGATCAGTAAGAATTCTGCAGAGAAGAAGCTGAGTATATAGAGGTTCCGGCTAGTAACTTAAGATGCTAAGTTTGCTAAAATGGATGAGACAGGTTTAATGGATATTTCAGATGGAATATGACCTGTGGGTTTCTCTTTATGTGCTGAAATTTTTAAACCACCCAATAGCAAAACCTCTCTGGGTGGCTTACGGTAGGAACAAGTTCAACCGGTGAATCTCAAACAGATTGAGAATTTTTCACCATTTATGTTATATGAGAGGCTGGATAAGACTGGGGAAAAAAAACCCACACACAACCATCTGAAGGTGTACCATGGGAAGAAGACTGTTCAAGGGGAACAGGATATGGTAATCTTTGTCTAGATGACCCAACTGCCATATAATAAGTGAAAGTTATCTTGACCGAACTAAGGAGCCAAATTGGATTACGCCGTCATCTTCAAAAGTTCCTAGGTCACTAAGAAACTAGAACTCTTTTCCATTTCAATTGCAGATGCTGATGAGATCCACAAAACCATTCCTAACTCAATTGGCCAGGTCGATTAGCTATCAAATTCCAGATAAAAATAAGAATGTTCAGCTAAGGAGATAATTTTGGTGCAAGAAAGAGAATATCTGCTGGGTCCTTAAAATGATGCTAATTAGCTTGCCCTAACTGGATTCTGCCTGTGCACTTTTTATTACTAATTAATCTGGGTAGTATTCTTCTGCCTAGCTAGTTAAGTTCCATTAGAAACATCCAAAACTGGTTTTTTTTAAAACATACATACACACAAACTTTCACCAGCAGCCCTTTCATTCTTTTTTTCCCCTTTTCTTTATAGATTATTGTACTCTATTCCATCTTCATAGGATATTGCTTTCTTCTACTCCAGGCCATGTTAAGAGATAAATGACACTCATATTTGGAAAGACAGCCGTTCAAAGACCAGGAAGATTGCTGCAGAAATCCTCGTTCAGTCCTAGCTGTTTTCCCAAGCTCTGCCACTCAAGAGCAACAACCAAAGGTTAATCTTGCAACATGTCAATTCGGGACCTCTGTCCACCCTCTTGCTTACTCTGCGATGCATATTTGATAAATCCGAGGCATTAGCATGTTAGGGAAAATATCGCTTGGCTATCTTCATATGGTGATGCCTTAAAAAAAGGCCAGACTGTATTAACCCTGCCTTGAGTTATTTTTCTGCCCTACATAAACTTTGTTACAAGTGCTGCTGTAGTTTGCTTTATTCCAGCTCATCATTTTTTCCCCCTGGAGGTGTACAGTCTACAGTTGGGTTCCAGTCTCTGTATGAAATTAATCCCTGCCACATTCCTTTCCTTTTTCTCTTGGATGATCTTCTGGTTCCAAATTGTAAGGGTTTGTTTTCTTTCGTTTTTGGCCTGTCCTAAAGCCTCCCTTTATTTATATTTAAAAAAAAAGTCTACAGATGTAATTAAAACATGCTGACCCTTTCTTCCCCTCTCTGAATGTGTGTGTGAAACAGAGAAAGAGTCTTCAGTGTTGAAGCCCCCACAATTTTGGAAGGCAAGCCGTTCCACTGGTTAATTGTCCTCACTGTTAGAAAGTTTCTCCTTAATTCCAGGTTACTTCTCTCCCAGATTAGTTTCCATCCATTGTTTCTTGTCTTGCTCTCTGGTGATTTGGAAAATAAGTTGACCCCTTCCTCTTTGGGGGCAGCCTTTAAAATACTGCTATCATGTCTCCCCTTTTCTCTAGACTAGCCAAACCCAAATCATGTAACCGTTCTTCCTATGTTTTAGTCTCTGGGCGTTTAATCATTTTACTTGCTCTACTTTGCACTTTTTTTTTTCAAAGTCTCAACATCTTTTTAAAATGTGGTTATCAAAACTGGTATTCCAGTAGTCCAGATGTGATCTTACTAAGGTTTTGCAAAGCAGTACTAATACTTCATGTGATCTTAACTCTATCCCTCTGTTTATGTAACCGAGGATTGCATTATCATTTTTTGGGGCTGCTGCCGCACACTGCTGGCTCATATTTAAGTGATTTATTAATCATTTAATATTAAGTATTAATTATTAAGATTTATTAATGTAAATATATCATTAGGATGGAGAAATGCTAGCATTTACCTACATCCCAGGAGAAGAGTCCAAGAGCATTTGATCAAGGCAGGTATGCTTGGGAAACATGGCTGAAGGAAGTGCCTGAAAAATTAGCACTCTCTTTTAAAGAACAGATAGAGGAATAGCGAAAGAGGGAATACATAGTCAATTCCTCAAGTCTCCATTTATAATTCATTGCACCTTTGTGATTGACAAATTTAACAGAGTTGTAAGGGACCTTATAGGTCACCTAGTCCAACCCCCAATTCAAGCAGGAGACCCTACACCATTTCTGACAGATGGCAGTCCAGATTCTTCTTGAAAGCTTCCAGTGATGAAGCTCCCACAACTTCTGAAGTCAAGCTGTTCCACTGGTTGATTGTTCTCACTGTCACAAAGTTCATCCTCATTTCTAGGTTGAATCTCTCCTTGGTCAGTTTCCAACCATTATTCCTTGCTTGGCCTTCAGGTGCTTTGGAAAACAGCTTGACCACCACCACCACCCCTCTATGGCAGCCCCTCAAATATTGGAAGACTGCTATCATGTCTCCCCTGGTTCTTCTCTTTACTAGACTAGCCATGCCCAGTTCCTGGAACCGTTCTTCATATGTTTTAGTCTCCAGTCCCCTAATCATCCTGGTTGTGCTTCTCTGCACTTTTTCTAGAGTCTCAACATCTTTTTTATAGTGTGATATATTATATATTAGTAGGCTTTTTTCAGATTTCTTTCAATCTGATGAAAGTGAATATGAGAGAAGAACATTTTTCAGATATTCTTATTGATGGGGTGTAGTATTTTTTGCCTTTTGTTAGAAAATGGTCAACAGGCACATTTGCATCCATGTCTTTAGTTGTGTTAAATGTGCTTTTTTTTTCTTTAAAAGGCAACTGGACTGGTTTGTTTCCTTGAAGAAGAAGAAAACATTTCACTTCTCATCCAAGAAGCTTCATCAGTTCTGATGGCAGGAGCGGTGGAAGAATAGAAATAATAGAAATAGAAATAGAAATAGAAATAGAAATAGAAATAGAAATAGAAATAGAAATAATAGAAATAGAAATAGAAATAGAAATAGAAATAGAAATAGAAATAGAAATAGAAATAGAAATAGAAATAGAAATAGGCACAGGCACAGGCACAGGCACAGGCACAGGCACAGGCACAGGCACAGACATATAGACATAGACATAGACATAGACATAGACATAGACATAGACATAGACATAGACTAGAGCAGAGCAGAGCAGAGCAGAGCAGAGCAGAGTAGAGTAGAGTAGAGTAGAGTAGATGGTCATAGTGGTGGTGGGGGAAATTGAAGAATTGTGTTTCTTTGCAGTCATCTGGTCATTACCACTCTGTCTGAGAGCAGTTGAAGCCACTTGGTGGAATTGGTTGTGGAATCTTCTTGGAATTGCTGCAAGGACTGCATTGTAAGTTGGAGATACATGATGTTTTATTCCTCTCCCTCTGTTGAGGGAGTCTCGACTCTGTTTTTAGTTGTGCCACCACATCTCGTGATCTTGGCTTTCCACATTCCCGTACAATCCCCAGAGAAGAAACTATGAAGCTGTCTTATTTATTTATTTATTTATTTATTTATTTATTTATTTATTTATTTATTTATTTATTTGTTTAGATTTGTATACCGCCCTTCTCCTTGCGGACTCAGGGCGGTGGACAGCCAAATAAAAACAGTACACAAGAGTTAAAAATTTCTTAAAAAGACATATAACTTTGGCTAAAAATTAAAACCATTTAAATATTTAAAATACCCAACCATATAATACAATCTTAAAAATTCAGCGGGGTCAGGCTAGACCAGCAAGCTGAAAGAGATGGGTTTTCAGGGCCCGACGAAAAGTCCGGAAGTCAGGAATTTTTCTCAGTTCTGGAGGAACTTTACAATTGTGTAATTGTATCTGTTACCTTCCAAAGGAGTTCTTTTCCAGAGAAACTGCTGGAGAATTCTAGAAAGCTTTTTTTTCCTCAAAAGAAAATAAATAAAAAAATGGCCAGCTCATATGTAGCTGCAGTAAAAGTCCATATGCTCCTCAGCATGAGTAAATTAATCTACTACAAGAGAGGCCCTGTTTCCGCTGTCTATTGATTTCTAAATTAAAAATGACCCCCTCCCCCCAAAAGCCTGCCAACTGAAATTTATTGAGGCTTGTCCTCCAGCTATTTATGCAGTAAAATTAATTTTGTTGACCAGTTTTTCTCCTTCTTTGGATGATCTAATTCCTCCCATGTATGAAAAAAGGGATTAATAGGAACTTGAGATGGTTTAATACATTTTGACAGCAAACACTTATCTTTAATATTTTCCTAGTTTGCTGACAATCATATCACCTTATATATGCCATGTAATTCTCTTTTTTCTTTCCCACCCTCCAATTTTGGAAACAAGAGAGAGAGAGGGGCTTCATCTAACAAGAGGCACCACATTGTCTGTGTTTTTGCATCAGATTCCATTATTTTGACTTCCTTATTGGCTGATAATATTGGAGATTAGATAGAGAGGTGAAGAGAGAGAGAGAGAGAGTGGGAGGGAGAGAGGGGGGGAGAGAAGGAGAGAGGGAGAGAGAGAGACGAGCGAGAGAGATATAATGCCATCCAATATTAACAGCCAATAAGAGAGTCAATATAATGGAATTTTAGATAGATGACAGATAGATAGATAGATAGACAGATGATAAATAAATGAACAGGGAGAGAGAGAGGGATGATAGTGATAGAAATGATGCCATCCAATATTATATATATAGATATAGATATAGAGAGAGGGGGGGGGAGAGAGATGCACCTAGATGCACACACACAAATTACAGACTATACTATAGAGGAGATAGCAGGGAGTTTGTAACTGGTGGGAAGACACCCACTCACACACACATCCAAGTCTTCAGCTGTGCAGCGCTATGCTTAAGCAAAACTAAATCTACCACATTACGGCTTACTGCAATCAATGAACCCAGTTAATGATTATGTGCACAAGATGACTTTAAACAATCTTCTTAGAAGAATAAAGAAGGCTATCAATGACCTTTTATTGGCAATGGAGTTCAACATAATGTATAGATGAATCAAGATAACCGTACCAGCTACACAGTTTATACTTCAAAAGGACCACTAAAGCATTTCTAGATGGAGATAAATGAAACCTAAAAGAGGATATTTGATGGGTTCTTCAGTCGGAATGGGAGCCTGTATTGACTTCAACCTTTGGATAAAAAACAAATTGCCTGAAAATCAAATGTTACTAACCTTTCTCTATGCCTACCATGCCTTCTATGGACTAATTGCCTTTCTTTCTCAAATACCACATGCATGTATTTATTTATTTCTTGAAATATGTCCTCACTTCACCCCATTTTCAATTCTTCTCACTGAGAAACAATGCAGGTTTGGCTTCCGATTCAAGAATACTTTATATAAAGTTTCTCCTCACTGACTTCAGAAAACCATGGTAATTTTTTTTTTCCTCCCACTGGTTAGTCAATGAATTCATCATAGCATTGTTCAAGAATTGAAGGGGTACTCATCAAATTTGCAGACAACACTAAGCTGGCAGGAATAGCCAACACAGCAGAAGACAAGCTCAAGATCTAAAAAGATCTTAACAGACTTGAACACTGGGCCCTATCTAGCAAAATGAAATTTAACATAGATAAAAGTAAGGTTCTACACTTCGGTAAGAAAAAAACAACTAGGTATAGACTAGACTAGATGAAACTTGGCTTAATGCCAGTAACTGTGAGAAGGATCTTGGAGTCCTGGTGGGCAATCACTTAAATATATACCTGTAGTGTACAGCAGCAGCCAAAACAGCCAATAATGGTCTGCATTATAATAGGGGGATAGAATCAAGATCAAATGAAGTTCTAGTACCACTGTATAAAGCCTTAGTAAGACCACACTTGGAATACTGCATCCAGTTCTGATCACCATAGTACAAAAAAGATGTTGAGACTCTGGAAAGAGTGCAGAGAAGAGCAACAAAAAGTGATTAGGGGGCTGGAGGCTAAAATGTACAAAGACCAGTTGTAGAAATTGAGTATGTCTAGTCTACTGAAAAGGAGGACTGGGGGAGGGACATAATAGTACTATTCCAATATTTGAGTTGCTCCTACAAAGATGAGGGTGCTCAAGCTATTTTCTAAAGCACCAAAAGACAAGACAAGAAACAATGGTTGGAAATTAAATATCCAAGAAGAGAAGCAACCTAGAACTGAGGAGAAATTTCCTAATGGTGAGAACAATTAATCAATGGAATAATTATCCTTCAAAAGTTGTGGTGCTCTATTACTGAAAGTATCCATGAAGAGACTGGACAACCGCTTGCTCAAGAGGGGGTTGGACTAGAAGACCTCCAAGGTACCTTCCAACTGTATTATTCTCTGTTCTCTGTTCCAAGAGCTCTATAAAAATTCAAAAATCCAGATTAGGCATCAGTGGTGAATAAAATGCTGTGACAAAAATCTGTCTTGTAATTTCTCAGTTTTCTTCTCCTATGAAGGAACGTCTTTCTCTCTGTCTGTGTGTTTACCTTGCTTTTGGGGTGCTCAAGAGTTTCTTTCAAATTTCTTTAGATAGTGTTTCATAGCTTCCTCTATTGTTAGAAAGGATGGAAGATGCTATGCTGATGTTATTTTTGCTACACATTTATATATATTTTTAAAGTATTTGTGACTCCTCCTTTCAGATCTGAAAGACCCTCATCAGAGGAGATTGTTAATTGCTCCATTCCTTGAATAGAGGTGAGATCTTCTTCTTGGTCCACTGACCACCTCGAGCATGGAATGCCCTCACTGGATCACAAGTCAATCAGCAGAACCAAATTTTCAGGCCCTTTTGAAAAGCCAAGGGAATGGGAACTGGATCTCAGTACCGGGGAGGGAGCCACAGAAGAAAAATCTCTTTTCCTGGAGCCCTCCAAACAAAATTCCTTGACTGGTGCATGCCCCTCCTTTTAGAACAAATTGGATGAACCAGTCTCGTTGCAATGAGATGATTCTTCAGGTAACCTGGTTCCATGCCATAAAGGGCTTTAGAGAGAATAATCAACATCTAGAATTGGATCCAAAAAGAGATGCAGTGGCTCAGTGGCTAAGATGCTGAGCTTGTTAATCAAAAGGTCGGCAGTTCAGTGGTTCAAATCCCTAGTGCCGGATAATGGGGTGAGCTCCCGTTACTTGTCCCAGCTTCTGCCAACCTAGCAGTTCAAAAGCACGTAAAAAATGCAAGTAGAAAAATAGGGACTACCTTTGGTGAGAAGGTAACAGCTGTGCGCCTTTGGTATTTAGTCTTGCCAGCCACATGACCACAGAAATGTCTTCGGACAGCGCTGGCTCTTAGGCTTTGAAACAGAGATGAGCACCGCCCCCTAGAGTCAGGAACAATTAGCACATATGTGCAAGGGAAACCTTCACCTTTACCTTTACCTTTACCTAGAATTGGATCCAGAGGTACACTGGCAACCAGTACAGCTCATACAACAGGAATGTTACATGGGCCATCCTAGGGTCTACTCAGACTTCCCAAGCAGTTGCATTCTCTGCCAGCTGTAGCTTCTGAATACTCTTCCAGGATAGCCCCATATGAATGATAAGAAAAAAACACAGGAGCATTTTCCTGCATAAATAAATCAGTTTCATACTTACTATCAGTAGCAAATCCAGGGGCTGGGAAATGCTTTGTCAGGGACATCTGTTCAAATGTTGAGGCTCTCCCTCTCCCAAACGCATTCAAGTTCTTTAAGACATTCAAGATCTTAAGGAGAGTTGATTTTTATAATTGACTAGCTGATATCTCGGTGTTGCTCGGGTATTTATCCCAATCCTGTATTAGACAAAAAAGCAACTTCACCCTAAGACCTGATTTCGAGAATTAAATTAGTTAAAAATGTTTTCCCTATGCCCCCAGAAGCGTCAAGTAAAATGGATACCACCTTGTTGTTTTGCTAGCTGATCCATGATCATTTGGTATGCTTTTTTTCTGATCTTAATTTAGAAGTAGCTTCTTGTCCTCAATATATGCATTAAGCTGTTCGACGTTATAGTTCTTTTCTCATATGTAATCTGCATGAAGTATGCTGTGTCGATCTCGTAGTGGTGTAGGCACACCAAGTTGCAGTAATGTTTTATTGATCATGGCCATACATTTGTCTTCAAGAATAATCCAAGCCTTGTTGAAAATGTCCAGGCCAAACATAATTTCTAATGTTGTATTTTCTCCCTCCCCAGAGGGAGCCCTCTTATGGAGTACTGTGAAGCCATTACCCTGGCAATTCCACTGTATTGTACAGTAGAAGCCATTTTAAGGCAGTAAAGTAGAAATCATTTTAAGGCACAACAGGCTGTATCTTAACAGAACACCCCCCACCCCACCAAAGGGTGTTAGGGGTACCTTATCCCCACTGTATTTCTTTCCAGTCATCTGTGTACCAAATTTGGTTGAAATTGCTCAAAGCGTTCCAGAGTTATGCTAAAACATAGACACACACACACAGAGATAGATAGATAGATGATAGATAGATAGATAGATAGATAGATAGATAGATAGATAGATAGATAGATAGATACTGTAAGTCAACTTCTTAGATCAAGTGAGTTCTCCCAGGAATCTTATTAATAAAGATCTCATGTTCATATGAAAATTTTGAGGGGAATGAGAGGAACACACTAGTTAGTAAATAAATAAATAACAATCCAAAGAGATTGTGCCTTCTTAAAGTAGTGTTTTGTAAAACAAGAAAAGCAAAAAACACAGGGTTATTATTATTATTATTTTACAAAATGTTGGAATTGTTGGAATGTTGGAACCAGAACTTTCTGTGAAACTTTCCCCTGAAGGAAGCCTCTAGATAGCTGCCCCAATCTTTCCCTGAATTTACTCACATCTTTTTCTCCCTATTACTGACATAAGCCATATGTCCTCAGGACTAGAACAAAGCATGTGACACATGCTTGCAAATTCAGAACTTAACCACAGAGAATAAATAACCAATGCCTTCTTCTCTTCATTTGAAAGGGCAGAAGCAGAGAGAGAAACAATTGCATTTTGGCAACAAAGGGAATGCAGCACGTACTGAGATATCAATTCCGTTTAGAGGAAAACCATGAGCGTTGGCAAGCATTTGCAACTTTGATTGTCAGCTGATGTATTTCTGCAGACAGGCCATCTCAAAGGCTAGAGGATGGCAGTCCATTAAACTGTTCATCTCCGAGAATTGAGATGATGCCTTTTGACTTTTCAGCAACATGTCAGGGAAATATGCTTTACTAGGTTGTCAATTTCATTATTTCGGGCGTATTTCCAAACATGCCATGCAGGTCAGAATTAATCTTTGTAATAATGAGGTCAGAGTCGACTCTATAGCGAAACATTTAGACAAAGCTGACTTTTGGTCATGCTGTCAATTTTTAGCTGGAGATTTGTTGCACATGGGACCATTGATGATGTCAAAACACTTTTAGGGAAAAGTAGTGTGCGACCGTAGATCTACCGTCTTGGAAAAGTTGCCATCTCAGGAGGATTAGCTTTGACTCCACCCCAAGTAGGCCAATTGAAGATTCTTTTTGTTACGGCTTCTCCCACTTTTCATTCTGCAAGCGAGAAAAAAAGGCACAAATGTAGAACAGCCTCGATTAAATCTTTTTTTTCCCCTAACCATTTCTCTCCAGAGGTCTCATTTGCTGCTAAGAAATGTTAACCTCGCCATCAAAATGCAGGAAATGGCTACACAAGCAAGATTTTAATGATTGCCTGGTTACATTTTAACATTCTTGTTTGGAAGTTCAAGATAATGGAAATATATGTTGTCTGTAAATTATTTGTGCAGTCGGTTGAGTTTCAGCAATATGGAAGCCTGCAAATACGTGATAGCTAAATAAATTTTTGAAAAAAAACAAAGCCCTCAACAACAATCTGTTCAAAAAAATAAAAAATAAAGCTCATAGTGCACCCATCACTGACTAGTTAACAAACAATTTTTTAAAAATAATCACCTGTTTTCATCTTTCTGTTTTTCTACACAAACACAAACACACATACACACGAAAAAGATGTCAACATAGCCATTCTACAACTGCTGAAAATATATCTGAATCTTCAAGTCTTGTTATTGATTAGGTCTTTTCTGGCAAGAAACTGAAAAATAACATTCAGAAAACCAACCAAAACCAAACCAAAACCAAAAATAACATCAAAAAAACCAACTCCTGTTTATATAAGGCTGTTTCTGCTTCGATTAAAACCAACCAAAACCAAAAATAACATCGAGAAAACCAACTCCTGTTTATATAAGGCTATTTCTGCTTCGATTACAAGCTCTGAAGATGCCAACTTCCTGTAAGCCAAGATTGCTCTGTAACACATATGAAGAACTGAGTCTGCCTTATCTCTGATTTTTATTCTATTTCAATTTGGACACTGAGCTTGCTGGAAGATTCTATCAGGGCAGGAAAGTTGTTGCATGCTTTTGTGTGAAGATCAGTACACTCCTATCTATAATGATGGTTTTCTTCCACTGAGTGCACAGCTATATGTGCTGTAATATGGCTGTAAACTGCCCTGAGTCCTTCAGGAGAAGGGCGGTAACGAAATGTAATAAACTCAACTCATAAACGAAACTCAACTCAGCTTTGGGATAGATGCTCATGGAGTATTGAATGGAGGAAGGGCACTTCCTCCTTGCCATCCAGATGAGTCAAATGAATCTTGGCCATCAATGACTACTTCAACTTCAACCGCAATAATACACGAGCACACAATAGATACAAACGTAAGGTAAACCGCTCCAAACTCGATTGCAGAAAATATGACTTCAGCAACAGAATGGTCAATACCTAGAATGCACTACCTGACTGTGGTTTCTTCCTCAAACCCCCATAACTTTAACCTTAAGCTGTCTACTGTGGGCTTCACCCCATTCCTAAGAGGTCTTTAAGGAGTGTGCATAAGCACACCAGCTCTCTGTCCTAATGTCCACTTTTATTTGTACCCATTTCCTGTATTCATAATCATGTTTATACTTGTATCTGTTATCTTATACATACTTGACAAATAAATAAATAAATAAATAAATAAATAAAAATAAAATAATAAAATAAAATAAAATAAAATAAAATAAAATAATAAAATAAAATAAAATAAAATAAAATAAAATAAAATAAAATAAAATAAAATAAAATAAAATAAAATAAAACCATAGAAGATGGCCTGAGGTTCTAGGTGCAGTTGTAATAACTACAAAATACAATAGATTTTTTTAAAAAAATAATCTATGACTGAAAAGAAGCATGGTGGCTCATTTGGTTAGGATGCTGGGCTGGAGGTTAACAAGTTTGTGTTCGAGACCCAAGTGCTGCCATGCCCGTTCTTTGCTCCAGCTCCTGTCAGGGGACATGAAAGAAGCACAGGACAATGGTGAGGTCACTAGCTAATACATTCAACCCAGCAATGCCTCAGTGCTCCTGACACAAGTGTGATTTATGACTGGACATTGACCATTATCAAACAAAATTTAAAAGATAAGAGAAAATCAAACTTAATTTTGGCTCCATCCTTAACTTGCTGTTTTTCCTGGCCTTTTTTTTTTTTTTTTTAATGAGACAAAAAAGGAGAAATCCAGAAAAGGCCTCACCGAAGGCCATTGTTTTAGGCTTATAGTTTAAAAGAAATAAGAAGCAAAGGAAGTTTTGGAGAGGCCAGGTGATGGAAAGGTTAGGAAATCAGGGGAAAACAGATATCATATTGCTTGAACTGAAAGTAAGCATGATGATCTCTCTCTGTCGCATGTAGAATATTAATCTGATTATGATTGTCTGTTAGGAATTTTTGTAAGCTCCAGATAGAATCATCTTAGCCTCACCTCACTTGCTGTTCACATAACCATCTCTCTATTTGTTAGAACACTTAACCCACATACAATTTTATAAGTACTGTATATATATATATTCATTTATTCCTAGACCTGTATTCATTAGACTCCATGCCCATCATTTTAAAAAGAATTATCTCAAGTATTACTAACCTACATCGTAAGGCAACCTTGTTTTCCATTTAATTCATGATTATGTACCATTAAGTCAACGTCAACTCTTAGTGACCACATAGACAAACCTTCTCTAGGATGATCTGTCCTCCACTGAACCTTCAGATTTTCCAAAAGTGTATCCATCACTGCTGTAATCAAGTCCATTTATGTTGCTGCTAGTTGTCCTCTTTTCTTCTTTCCTTCTACATTTTCAAGCATTATGGACTTTTCATAGGTATTGTATCTTTGTACAATATTTCCAACATATGAAAATCTGAACATTTACATTTCAAGTGAGAAATTTAGATGGATTGGTTCTATAGTGCACTGTTTTCTTGTCTATCCATGCTAGTCTTAGGTAAACTATAGAGACAATATTGGTTGACTTATTAATGACTTGTGGGAGAACCAAAATATGGTTGATGTATTCATCCTTATGCTTTTTGATCATAGTGGCTTTCAGTACCATCAGCTATGATATCCTTCTGGATTGGCTGCAATGATTGGAAATGAGGGGCAATGTGTTATATTCTCCCCATTCCCCTGCAGCCAAGTTTGGTCAGGACAAACAAAAGGATGAAGCCATGTCTGTGACCTCTGGTTTGTGAAGTGCCTGAGGGCTCAGCACTCTTGTCCCACCTGTTTATGGAGAGACATGTGCAGATCTGTACATTGGGGAAACAAAACAACCACTTCATAAATGCATGGCACAACATGGCAGAATGAACCCAGAATCTTGAGGACAAGATTCTGCAGTTCATCTGCATTTAAAAGATAAAAGGTCACTCTTTTGAAGATAGCAAAGTCCACATTTTGCACAGAGAGGACCACTGGTTTGAAAGAGGAGTCAAAGAGGCTAACTATGTCAAAATTGAACAATCCTCTCTCAACAGAGGGGGAGGGATATGACATCTATCTCCAGTCTACAACATAGTCATTTGCACTTTGAGGACACAGATCAACCTCCAAGTAGTCTCAACTATTCTCTAAAAATATGCAAATGATGAGCTGTCTGCAAGGAGTATAAATCCTTCCATTCCTCACCATCCAGTCAGAGCTGAAGAATCTTCTTGGATGAGAAATGAAATGTCTTCAAAGAAAACCCAGAAAGTTCAATCTGACCTCTGGAAAATTGGGATCTCATCCTCACCTTTAGGTGAGGTGATTTGCTAATGAGGGGTCCAGTATCAACAATATGCAGATTATACACAACTGTAAAACAACCTCAGGCAAATGCCTGACATAGTGTCAGGCTCAATCCTACCAAAACAAAGTCAGGATTTTTTTGGCTTCATGGATCTGGGACTTTCCACCAACGGCCTTGGCTGGAATGCATTACCACATTAAAAATTAGTATGTAAACTGGGGTTGTCCTGGATTCACAAGTTCTACCGAAAGAGTATGTGGCAAGTATCACCATGCGTAGATTTAGTGTTCCAAATGGGAGTCCCCTCACATCATAGTAATATCACAAATGGACTATTGCAATACACTGTATGTGGGATTACCTTTGAAGACCATGGAGAAGCTACAGAGTCCACAATGCAATGGCATAAACAATCATGGGCATATTATATTATGCCCATGTCACCATTGGCTGCATTGGTTTCTAGGGCTTTTGCTCACAAGTATAGGTTAAGTGTGATTTCCAACTCTGATATTTATTTTTTCAGAGTTTTGTTTCTTTTCTTTCTTTTCTTTTCTTTCTTTCTTTCTTTCTTTCTTTCTTTCTTTCTTTCTTTCTTTCTTTCTTTCTTTCTTTCTTTCTTTCTTTCTATGTACTGTGTTATTTCTAGATGCATATATTATTTTTGTTGTTTTTCTTTTTTTTCCCTGTCCTTGGAATTGTCTAGGAGTTAGCCAGCCACTATATCTAAGAAAATATATAGATATGTTCATACATACATTCATGATTCAAACATATTTTAAGGTTCCCCCCCCCCCAACTGGGTTCTTTTCTTTTCTTTTTTACCACCAGAAAGAAAGCAGAGAATATCCCACTTTAAAAAACAGTAATATTTTCATTGTATATAATGCATTATGTTTTATGAATTGACATATATATATATGTTTTCTGAGGTTTTTGCGGGTGTTTATATGTAGGTCTTTGGTTATTCGGGTGTTCTCCAGCATTCCCGAAGCCGAGAACACCAGCGTGAAGATGACGAATGAGACTTGGTCGAAACATCGCCAAGACACATCCAATTCTACGCTGGAGAACACCCGAATAACCAAAGATAGATAGATAGATAGATAGATAGATAGATAGATAGATAGATAGATAGATAGATAGATAGATAGATAGATAGATGTGTGTGTGTGTGTGTGTGTGTGTGTGTGTATGTATATATATATATATGTGTGTGTGTGTGTGTGTGTGTGTGTGTGTGTGTGTATGTATATATATATCTATGTATATGTATATATGTATATATCTATCTATCTATCTCCAGGGTAACACTAATAATGCAACCCTTTTAACAATTATTACTGAGTTATTATGACAATTCATTTTTTTAAAAAAAGAATTATAAAGATGTTTTAAAAAGTGTGTATCTGCAACACAAAGTTAATTCTTATGATAATAAATTATACAGTGCTAATTATGATTATAAAACCTTTCAATAAAGTATTATTATAAACACAGAGTGTGCTTGTTGTCATTTAATAATCCAAAATGAGTCATACATACACTGAGGATTCTTCTATCCCTTTTTCGTTCTGGAATTTTTTGAAGCAATCTTCCTTTATCAATTCTGAGGGGGAAAAAAAGTTCTGCAAGGGAGACATAAGTTCTGGTTGAATTTTAATTTTTTATATGGACAAAGATAAAAAATTTAAACCAGTGCAGGGATCTTCACTGCTCATCAACGTCATTCAACCATCACCCTCTCTCCTTTTTCCCTAACAACACCCAGAGATTCCACTGGGTTTAGAAAAACACTCTGCCTTCCATACACACAAACACCTATTTTTCTGCTAAATTAGCTCTCCCTGAGAATGGATGATATTTGTGGTGAATGCCACATGCCCATATAGATTGGATGGTGAAAATGCTCATGTTTTCTTTAGAGGTCAGTTATTTTCAATTGAGTTCAACGTGCATTATTTATGTTTGCCTTTATTTATGTGTAATATATAAATCAAATATTTATGCATAAAGATGACCATTAGCAAAAAAGCATGTCTGGCTGATAAAAAAAACAAACAAAGATCCAAGAAGGAATGTAGAACAATTGGAAGGATGAAGTGGGTTCAAAAATTGAGATGGTGATTTACCCCCATTTGACACACCCCATCATGGATGGTTTTAGAAGTTATTACAGGGTTTTTGCAGCTAAGCTGTTCCACTGCTTAATTGTCCTCACTGTTAGGAAGTTGCTCCTTAAATCCAGGTCGCTTCTCTCCTTGATTGATTTCCATCCATTGGGATGTGGATTCTTGGGAAGGACTTAATAGGTGGATAGAAATGCCAAATCCACTCTAAACATCTGGCTGATTGTGCAACCAATTAAGATAAAATTTGTTTTGGATATTTTTTTAATTGATCTTAGCTTACTGTATGCTGTTCAGTGACACTTGATTCTTAGATGGGTGTGACTGTATAAATTTATATAAATCAGGGGTGTCAAACTCGATTTCATTGAGGGCTGCACCAGGGTTATGTTTGACCTCGGAGTGGGCATGGCCAGCGTGGGCATGGCCAGCTCAATGTCCCTTTGTGTTGGGGGCAGGGGTGAAATCCAAAATTTTTCCCTACCAGTTCTGTGGGCGTGGCTTGGTGGACGTGGCAGGGGAAGGATATTGCAAAATCTCTATTCCCTCCCCTCCTGGGGGAAGGATATTGCAAAATCTCCATTTCCACCCCACTCCTGGGGCCAGCCAGAGGTGGTATTTGCTGATTTTCCAAACTACTCAAAATTTCCGCTACCGGTTCTCCAGAACCTGCTGGATTTCACCCCTGTTTGGGGGACACCTGTGGTGGCCCAAGTGCTCTGCCAGAGAAAACGGGCTCCTGAGCTCCATTTTCAGCTGCAATGGTCTCCTGTAACCCTCTGCCAGCAAAAACGGAGCTCCCGAGCTCCATTTTCACTGGCAGAGGCACTGCAAGCCAGTCCTTTGCTGTTTCCAGAGCGGCCCTGCAGGCCAGATCTAAGCACCCTGCAGGCTGGATCCAGTCCCCTGGCCTTGAGTTTGACACCCCTGACATAAATGATAAATAAGCAGTGAGTGGCAACACTGAAGCCTCAAAGTGGCTGTATTACTTGGAACCCTGACAATGAGATTATGAGCAACGGTTCTTGCATTGTGAAAATTAAACAACTTGATACCAGAGAGTTCTGTTACCAAAACAGGAAATGACTGGAAACAAGGTATCCAGTTCAAAGAAAATTGTGTTTTGATCTCTTTCTCCTGTCTGAATCATGTAGTAGGCTGAAGATATCTAAACTTCATTTCACTATACATAGAGTTTGCTGGAATTCTTTTGTAAAAGTTTCCCACAATAAATATTCTTTTCAGAAGTTGTATCTCTGTTTACCTGTTTCCAGTCCTGTTTGCTGAGAGAAGTCTGACATGAAGGGAATAAATTCAGACCAGAGAGCTACATCAGGGGGCTAGAGGAGATGAGAATTCAAGCTACATCTCTCTCCCTCTCCCTATCATATCCTCTTCTGAGACTTTTCTAATTTGGGGAGGTACGTAGGGAAATCAGATCTATCTTACTCCTGTCCTGCTTCAGGTTTCAACCACACATACCCAGTTTCCTGGGAGATTATCAGTTTTACTTTCAGGCAATGGAGTTAGCACTATAACATGTCAAACAAAGCAAAAGTTTGGCCTCAAAGAGGAACATGCAGAAGAGTTGTTGAAAACAAGTCCAAGTTTTAAGAGCTGCAACAAGGTTGTCAGCCAGTCCAAAGATCTAAGGTCCAAGAGAGTAGAACTCACACACTGGAGTCATGCACCAGCCAGATGTTTTTTCCAGCAAAGAGAAGAGGAGTACAGCGAGTCTTTTTTGTAGACTGCACCCAGCTGTCAGAAATCAGAATGTGTTTCTCCATGGCTTGATAAGTGACCTAGTAGACTTCTTCTGTCCTGCTCTCCCTTCTACTCATTCGATATGGGACTGAGAGGCATTTCATCATCCTCATCTGACAGGTCCAGCTGCTCAGGTGGTCCTTGTGACTGATCATTCTCATATGATGTCCTTCCTGAGGCTGACATTCAACAGGCTAGGCTGGAGCAGCTTCTGGCTCTCTATCTGAGTCCAGACCAGAGCCAGGGAAATTCCATAGAAGCTAAACTATAGTAAAGGTAAAGGTTCTCCTCACCCATATGTGCTAGTCATTCCCAACTCTAGGGTGCGGTGCTCATCTCTGTTTCTAAGCCGAAGAGCCAACGCTGTCGGATTACAATTCCGTCGTCATGTGGCCGGCATGACTAAACATCGAAGGCATACAGAATGCTGTTACCTTCCCACCAAGGTGGTCACTATTTTTCTACTTGTATTTTTACATGCTTTCAAGCTGCTAGGTTGGTAGAAGCTGGGACAAGTAACGGGAGCTCACTCCATTATGTGGCACTAGGGATTCGAACCACCGAACTGCTGACCTTTCTGATCAACAAGCTCAGCATCTTAGCCACTGAGCCACTGCATCCCCCAAACTATGGTTCACCCGCTTAACAAACAGGCTGTGTTATTGACTCTTAATGAGATTGTTATCAGCACACTTTTCTCTGAAATGTCTTCAAACTTTCCCTAACATGTTATTTCAAGGTGGCTTTACAGGTTTTTGATTAAACAAAACTTACAGGGACATTGCAGGGAAAGGACTGTGTTGTAGACTGGAGATAGGTGACATCATATCCTTCCCATTCTCTCAACAGTTCCAAGAAAGCTCCATACCTATTTGCACTACTCAGGTGACCCTGATGACACAGATAAACCTCCAGGTGGTCTCAGTGACTCACTAAAAGGATGCAAATGACCAGCTGTCTGCAAGGAATATAAATCCTTCCATTTCCCACCATCCAGTCAGAGCTGAAGAAGCTTCTTTGATGTTAGAAGCGAAACGTCTTCGAAAAAACCCACAGAAAGTCCAGTTGTCTCTTGAAAAAGCACCTTTGGGATCATCAATGCTAGTAGGGAGTAGACTTGATCTCAGGTTGTATTCTTGTGGTTTGCCCTGTTAGTGTTGGTGTGAGTGATCTTTGTGGTTCTTTGGTTGGGCTGTTTATTGTTAGCTTGTTTGGCAGTTCCCATTCAAAGGAGACAATCAAAAGTCAACAATGGAACAGCAAGATCTACATACCTCCCCACCAGCAACCAACACCCAGATGAGCAGAGATTAACGCCAAGATTAACATCAGACCGACAATCAAGAAGTAAACACTACCCCAGTCAAGAATCTGTCAAACAAGCTAGCAATAAACAGCCCCACCAAAGAATCTCCAAGATCATTCCCACCCACACTAATAGGCAAGCCAGTGGAACACAGGTATCAAACTCATGGTGTCACATTGCCGCTTTTTCCTTCGCAGAGTTAGGGTGGGCGTGGTCTGCCGGTGACGCATCCAACCCATGGGCCACCAGTTTGACACCCCTGCAGCAGAATATAAATTGAGAGGAAACCCCCACTCCCTATTAGCATTGATGATGTTACCTGGTTTGGGTAATGATACATCTCTAAGGAAACAACCAAGCTCAGAGACCACCAAGGACCCCTCATTTGAATTCTGAGCTACAAATATTCTTTCCTATAGGTATCTTTCCAAATATCCAGCTGATTCTGCAACTCTTAGTATCCAAAGTAACTGGGTCAGTGGTGGAATTCATTTTTTTTTTACTACCGGTTCTGTGGGCGTGGCTTGGCGGCATGGTGTCGCTTGGTGGGCATGGTGTGGTGGGCATGGCAGGGGAAGGATACTGCAAAATTCTCATTCCCTCCCCACTCCTGGGGGAAAGATATTGCAAAATCTCCATTCCCATCCCACTTTGGGGTCAGCCAGAGGTGGTATTTGCTGGTTCTCTAAACTACTCAAAATTTCCGCTACCGGTTCTCCAGAACCTGTTAGAACCTGCTGAATAGCACCCCTGAACTGGGTGCATTGCACCAGGTATGAAGCTTATGACCATTGACTTCTTCCATCTAACCTGCCTTCCTGCTTAATAATAACAATTTCAGGGATGCTTTTGGCCTACTTGATTTTTTTACCTAGTCCAGCAAGATTACTAGGCTCCATAAAGGACATCTATTGGATATTGATGGGTTAACAGTATCCCATGGACTGATAGCTGAGATCTGGCTAAATCTGATAAAAAGAAAACAAGACAAATGGGGAGGCTGAAAAAGAGATGTTTCAAGAGGATTGAACAGGATGCACAGATTACAGCCTTCTATGTAAAAGTGTTTTTTTTAAAAAAAATGTATTGTCTTCTACCCATTTCAGATAAGGACAAAGAGAAAGTGGTTAACAGTACAGGTATTTTGGACAAAGTGCTTAAAATGAAGCTTGTTATGGGAACTATGTACTGGAAAGTGGATAAACACTAAGGGATGAAACTATTCTCAACTCTGATGGTTATCTGTCCTCTCTATTAACAGATAAAGACTTTTCTTTAGAATGCTTTTAATGGGATTAGAGAAAGAGAAACCAGCTAAAATGTAATTTGTTATGTTTCATTTGTCTTTTTTTTTTTCATTTCCTTTCATGAAGGGCAGACATTCAGCCTTTGGATGTCTCCTTTGAAAAAAAATATTTTCCAATATATTTTAAATGTTACACAATTTGGGGGAAACTATTGCATAGAGTCATTCAGAGTTGGCAAGAAGGCAGCCATTGTAAATTGAAGAACTAACTAAATAAATGCAATTTAATGGATTCAATTTATCTACCACCCGACTCCAAACTGACTGGATAGTTTATAATCAAATGAAACATAATAGAAAATACAATATAATACAGGACAAGGATTTTTTTTAAAAAAAAGATGGTGAGCCTGGCCATCAAGCGAAAAAGTATTAGACCAAGATACAAGGTTGGCTACAAGACTTAATAAATTGTCAAATTGAGCTAAATCCAGAAACATTTCTCCTGGGAATATTAAAAAATAAATATGATTAAAAAATAAGGTATTTGATCCTACATATACTAACAGCAGCAAGAATTGCATTCGTGCAATATTGGAAGGAACGTAACTTATCACCAGAGGGATTGATCATACAGAAAATATATGAATGCGCTGAAATAAATAAACTTACCTTAGAATTAAAAGAAAAAGATGATTCAGAATATTATGCAGTTTGGGAAAAATTGTATTGATGGATAGACAACAGAAACAAAAATTGGTAATATACACAAGGAAGTTGAGGATGTATATATATATATATATATATATATATATATATATATATATATATATATATATATATATATAGGTGTGTGTGTGTGTGTGTGTGTGTATGTAGGTCTTTGGTTATTCGGGTCCTCTCCCGCGTAGAATTGGAAGTATCTTGGCGACGTTTCAACGAAGTCTCATTCGTTATTTTCAGGCTGGTGTTCTCGGCTTCGTGCTTCCAGGAGCAATGTGAGATTGTCTGCTTCCAGGTTTTCCGCGAAAACCTCAAAAAACACACACACACACACACACACACACACACACACACACACACACACATATATATATACACATGTGTGTGTGTGTGTGTGTTTTCTGAGGTTTTCGCGGGTGTTTGTATGTTTGTATGTTTGTATGTAGGTCTTTGGTTATTCGGGTCTTCTCCCGCATAAAATTGAAAGTGTCTTGGCGATGTTTCGACGAAGTCTCATTCGTCATCTTCAGGCTGGTGTTCTCTGCTTCGTGCTTCCAGGAGCAATTCCTCCTGGAAGCAGACAGCTGCAATCTCTCATTGCTCCTGGAAGCACGAAGCCGAGAACACCAGCCTGAAGATGACGAATGAGACTTCGTCGAAACGTCGCCAAGATACTTCCAATTCTACGCAGGAGAAGACCCGAATAACCAAAGACCTACATACAAACACCCGCGAAAACCTCAGAAAACATATATATATATATATTTGTTTTCTGAGGTTTTCATGGGTGTTTCATGCTCCTGGAAGCATGAAGCCGAGAACACCAGCCTGAAGATGACGAATGAGACTTTGTCGAAACATCGCCAAGATACTTCCAATTCTACGCGGGAGAAGACCCGAATAACCAAAGACCTACACACACATATATATATATATATATGTATGTATGTATGGATGGATGGATGGATGTATATAATGTATATATTCCATGAACTGTTAATCCAAAGTATATAAAAATGACATTGTCTGTTTGACTATGTACTAGAGATATGGAAAAGAAAAACCACAATAAAAATTATTTTTTAAAAAAGAAAGAAAATGCAATATAATACAAGACAAGGAATTAAAAAAAAAGATGGTGAGTCTGGTCACCAAATTTTTAAGATATCCAACATAACATCAGCGTGAGAGTAACATGGAAATCGGGAGGAGCCTCATTCCAAAAGGCAGGTACAATGACAGGAAAGCCATGCTTTCTGGACCTGACTAGATGATTCTCAAGGGACCTAGAGTATACCAGTTGGGTTGAACCAACCAGTTTGATATTCATTCCTTATGAAATCAGCCTAAAGAGGCACAGCTCATAATCAGGGGTGGGATTCAGCCGGTTTGGATCAGTTCAGGTGAACTGGTAGTTGTAACCTGCAGGTGTGCCTGCCCCCCCCCCCTCTGATGTGATGCCATCCTATTTAGCTGCATTGTTTCAGGTGCAAAGCAAGCCAGCGTGCATGCTCACATTTTTGATGCTGGGGCAAACTGGTTGTTAAATTATGTGAAGCCCACTTCTGCTCATAACGAACTCCTTGAATTATACCAGGAAGCATATTGATAACTAGTACAGCTTGCAAAGCAAGGGTATCACATAGGCATAAGAAGGCATGTCTGTCATGAGCCAGGTGGTCAAGGCAAGACAGACCTTTAGAGCAGGAGTCTCCAACCTTGGCAACTTTAAGACTTGTGGACTTCAACGCCCAGAATTCCTCAGCCAGCTTTGCTTTGCTGGCTGAAGAATTCTGAGAGTTGAAGTCCACAAGTCTTAAAGTTGCCAAAGTTGGAAACCCCTGCTTTAGAGAGTCCTTTATTGTCCTCAAGAAGTGTTCAACAAATGGCCCTCCAACGACCATTAATGCTTCACCCCCACACTACCCTGAAGCCAGCCAACCTCAGTCCCCCAAACAACAGCCCATATATTACCAGGAAAGTCCACAAGGCAAAGTCTAGGCATCTGACAAATGGCAGTCTTCAGGGCAACAACAAGCTACAAGGCAAAGGCAGTTCTGAAGGTAAAGCAAAACAAAGGGCAAAAGTGTTCTGCAAGGTTAGGGCAAGACAAATGACAATCGGCAAAGCAAAGACTGGTTACAAGGAAAGGCATCTCTGTAAAGTCCACAGGGCTGTGGTAAGATAAACAACAGTCCTCGATGCATAAAGCAGTCCTCAAAGCAAAAAGGCAGGAGTCCAAGCCAGGAGAGTGCAATCCAAAACAAACATTTGTTCCTGGCAAAGACTAACTCCTCACGGCTTCTCCTTAAGTTACTCCATCCCAGTTGTTCCTTGTGTGGAGGGGTGGGGCAACCTCCTCCTGAATAGCCTTGCAGCCCTTCTCTGGGCTTGCCTATGCTCTGGTGTCCTTGCCCTTGGATCAGTGGAGAAGGCAGCTGTTACTCATCGGAGGAGAGATCCCTTGCCTATCAGTACCACTCCCTGTCAGCAGCCAATCCTCCCCTGAATCTGTGAAGGCAGGCAGCTCTCTGTCTGGTCAACCACTTTCCCCAATGCCTAAGGGGCCCAGGACAGCATTGTCCTCAGCCCCTGGCCTCTCCAAACATGCCAAGGAAGACATCCCGTCCCTTTCGGACAGTCCACTTCCTCCTCCTCCTCCTCCTCCTCCTCCTCCTCCTCCTCTGAACCAGACTCCAATGGGGGCCATGACAATGTCCGTCATTGCTTGCATTATTGCATTCTGGACCACTTGAAGCTTCTGGGTGGTCTTCAGGGACAGCCTTTGGTTGTGGTAAAGGAAAAGGTTCCTCTGCACATGCGTGCTAGTTGTTTCCGGCTCTAGGGGCGATGCTCATCTCTCTTTCAAAGCTGAAGAGCCAGTGCTGTCCGAAGACATCTCCGTGGTCATGTGGCTAGCATGACTAAATGCCAAAGGTGCATGGAACTCTGTTACCTTCCCACCAAAGGTGGTCTCTATTTTTCTACTTGCATTTTTTACATGCTTTCGAACTGCTAGGTTGGCAGAAGCTGGGACAAGTAACAGGAGCTCACTCCATTACATGGTGCTAGGGATTCAAACCACTAAACTGCCGACCTTCTGATCGATAAGCTCAGCATCTTAGCCACTGAGCCACCTGGTCCCTTAGTTGTAGTAGATATTGGCAAATCCATGTCTTCATTCAATATTCATATGCATTCATTGTTATCACTCAAATGTTTTCTGCAAGTCCAGCATAAAATGAAAAGTTCTTGAAATCTCACGAAAAGCTGTAAGAATCTGCCCTCTTGGCTGGGTGGAGATTATTTTTTAATTTTTCCTTCCTTTATTTGAGAAAACAAATGCCTAGAGGTAGGACTGAAGGAAGATAAAGAGAATTCTGTTTCAAACAGAATAATTTATGCATTCTTACCCCATATATATTGTATATATTGTCTATATAGTGATATATAGTCTTCCAGACAAAGATTCCATACCAACAGAGTGAGAGAATGAATTGATCTATATAACTTTCATAACCAGGTGCCTGAAATGTGAACTATTTTAACATATCCTGGTGATCTTGTATCCATGGCCCCAGAATTGATATTTCAAGTTAGAGAATACTAGATCACAGGTGGCATCATTTTCTTACCCTCTCCTGGAGAAGGAGTCTTATTGTGATAGTTCCGGGGTTCCTATCACAGTGTGTTGACATGGTGATAAATAGAAATCCTGCCAGCCTTAAGAATTTGAAAACACAACAGCAACAGAATTGCTTAATGCATTGTAAGCCGCCCTGAGTCTCCGGAGAAGGGCGGCATATAAATCAAATTAAAAAAAAAAAAAAAAAAAAAAAACCAGAGACTTGTGGCTGTGGCAAATGTCTTCGTGATTTTCAGTGCCTTTTAATATATATTTTAACAAACTTCCTTCCCATGCAAGCCAACATTTGTAGAAACAGTCTTGAGTGCTCTGGATTAGAACAGAATAACAAAGTTGGAAGGACCTTGGAGATCTTCTATTTCAACTCCCTGTTTAGGCAGGAAACCCTACACCACTTCAGACAAATGGTTATCCAACATCTTCTTAAAAACTTCCAGTGTTGGAGCATTCACAACTTCTGGAGGCAAGATGTTCCATCAATTAATTGTTCTCACTGTCAGGAAATTCCTCCTTAGTTCTAAGTTGCTTCTCTCCTTGTTTAGTTTCCACCCATTGCTTCTTGTTCTACCCTCAGGTGCTTTGGAGAATAGCTTGACTCCCTCTTCTTTGTTGCAACCCCTGAGATATTGGAACACTGCTATCATGTCTCCCCTAGTCCTTCTTTTCATTAAACGAGACATACCCTGTTCCTGCAACTGTTCTTCATACGTTTTAGCCTCCAGTCCCCTAATCATCTTTGTTGCTCTTCTCTGCACTCTTTCTGGAGCCTCCACATCTTTTTTACATCGTGGCAACCAAAACCAAAAAAAAGATTGTTTCTGGGCAGCTTACAACAATAAAACAGTAGAAAGGGAGATTTTAAAGAAATATAAAAGTAACACTAGTAAAGAAATAAAACAATGAAAATAAACAGTGGAATTACAATAGTATGAAATTAAAAAGATGGGCAGAGGGGGAACAGAAAGAGTATGGGGGAGATGGGGTTAGCCAGTTAGTTCAGCAACAGTGATGTACTTCCCTATTGGGACCTCAGGCCACTGGCAGAGTCACATCTTCAGGATAGGAAAGTGGGTGCAAACCTCTCCCTTGGGAGGGCAAGATCTTCCAGAGGGATATTTTATCTTATGCACAAGGACCAAATTTAGCATAGATATGTACGCTGGAAAGAATTGTACAAAATATTTTCCCCTCTGGTTGCTACAAAAACACACAGATGTGGCACAAAGGATGATGGGTAGAGTTTGCACCACTGAAGGTCTTCAAAGTTTATTGAAGTGACAGGCCATCCTGAAGTACTTCTTAATTGTCTGCATGTGGCTTCTTTAGTAGAAATGCACAGTGATTGGAAGTGTTATTTTTATCGTAACTGCTTTTGTGTCAGCGTGACCGAGGAAGAACAAGTGTCATGGTAACACCGAACTGAATTAAGGAAGGAACACTCAACATCGTAGCATACAAACAGAGTTAAATTCCAAGTCATTTGCTATACTTGATGATGGTATAAAGAACTTAAAGTGATTGCAAATGTTTATACTAGGAAAAACATCAGACTTTCCTATCATGGAAAGTTTTTTTTTTCCCCCCAACAAATCTACATGAAAATTTGGAGACAGAGACAGCGGCAGAAAGACAGACAGAAAGGGAGAAGGAGGGGGGGGGAGAGAGAGAGAAATCAGAAACCAAAGAAGTCATTGGGGCAGTGGTGAAATCCAATATTTTTTACTACCGGTTCTGTGGGTGTGGTTTGGTGGGCATGGCAGGGAAGGATACTGCAAAATCTTCATTCCCACACCACTCTGGGGCCAGCCAGAGGTGGTATTTGCCAGTTCTCCAAACTATTCAAAATTTCCACTACCAGTTCTCCAAAACCTGTCAGAATCTGCTGGATTTCACCCCTCATTTGGGGGAGGGAAGATGAAGCTGGTGCATTGGAGCAGTAATAACACAAAGCCTTCCTTGTTTTATTTATTTGTCAAATTTCTAAAGCTGTCTAACTCAGCAACGATGGGCAGTGTGCAATATTAAAAGCAATAAAAAAAAACTTTCCTTGTTTCTTGGCTTGTTTTCTTGCTTGTTGTATTATTTATTTACTCAATTTTTATAGCTGCCCATCTCAGTCGACGACTCTGGGCAGTTTACAATTCAAAATTATATTCCAATTAAAACAATTAGATATATTTGAAAGCAATAAAAACAATTAAAAAATAATCCAAAAGAAATAAACCCGGAGCTCAGATACGTGGCAGGTTAACAATAAAGCCAGGAGCTTATGTGGTTGTCAATCTCATGACAGTAACGTTTGGTAATCTATAAGGCTTGAAACAACTACAGCACATCACATGTGGTACCCAATGTTAAAATAATCAAACCAGTTTCCTCCCAAAAAAAACCCCACCACAACAACAGTCAAGTTCACCTTACCTCTTGACCAGTGGTGGTTTTCTACCGGTTTGCCCCGGTTTGGGAGAACCAGTAGCGGCGGTGGTGAGAGGCTCTGCCCACCTGCCCAGACGTCATTATGAACATTTTGCACATGCGCAGAAGGTTTTGCCCATGTGCAGAAGCATCACCTGCTCACTGTTCCAAACCGGTAGTGAAGGTAAGTGAAACCCACAACTGCTCTTGACTCAAAGGCCAATCTTCAAAAGGCTAATGGAGTTGAGGCAATCTGGATCTTCAGAGGGATGTTGTTTCACAGAAGATGGACTGCCTCAGAAAAGCGTGACAATAGGATCTAACAAAATGACCCTGTTCAATGGAAGGGACACTCAACATTACCTCTATGTTCCATCTGATGGAGATCCTGCAAATAGGATGCCAAGAAGGGCTTTATAGGTGATAAATTAGAACCCTGAAGCAATAGCAATAGCACTTATACTTATATACTTAGACTTTACAGTGCTTTACAGCCCTCTCTAAATGGTTTACAGTGTCAGCATACTGCCCCCAACAATCTGGGTCCTCATTTTACCCACCTCAGAAGGATGGAAGGCTAAATTAACCTTGAACCTAGTGAGATATGAACTGCCAAATTGCAGGCAGCCAGCAGTCAGCAGAAGTAGCCTGCAGTACTGCATTCTAACCACTGTGCCACTGTGGCTCATGAAGCCTAGTAGAAGCCAGTGCAGCATGTGAAAGAGTGATATTATATGTGTGAAATGAGAAACACCAAAATTGACAGTGCTGCTTCTTTCTTACCAGCTGTGGGTTTCAATTGCTCCCCATGTACAACAGCTTTACAGCAGTGGTGAAATCCACTTACCTTCACTACCAGTTCGGGAACGGGAGCATGCACACTATGCTCGCGCGTGCCTCTTCTGCGCATGTGCAGAACCTTCTGTGCATGCACAGATGGTAAAAAACCTGGATGTAATGACATCCCAGTGGGTGGACAGAGCCTCCCGCTGTTAGTGCTATCAGTTCAGTGAGCCAAGTTCTGTATTTATTGGGTTTTTTGTTTTTGTTTTACCCTTCATTGTGGAGTATCTTGAACTATGGTGGCACTGTGGTTAAAGTGCAATATTGCAGGCAAACTCTGCCCACAACCTGGACTTCGAGCCCAGATAGGGCTCGAACCGGGCGGGGGGGGAGGGCAGGGAGGGGATTTCACTGCTGGTTCACAGTAATCCAAACTAGAAGTAACAAAGACAATGGGAGGAGAACCAAAGGATGGACCAATTTAAGCTCAAGAGTTACACATTTCTCATTCCTACGCAATAGAAATTGATCTGGCAAATTCAAATAATATTGCAGTAGCCTAGAGGTGGAACTCTCGCTCACAACGGAGGCTGTGAGTTCGATCCTAGGTAGAGGCAGATATGTCCCTCTCTGGGCACGTTGAGATTACATCTGCTGAATATAACTCTGCATTGGTGACAGGAAGGGCATCTGTCCAGTAAACACTCAGTTCCATTCAGTTGCTTAGACTCCGCACTGCAAGGGATTATGGGGTCATTAAAAGATGATGATGATGATAATTAAGAAGAAGATGATGACGAAATTCAAATATGAAACTGTCATTTGGGCTTGAAAAGGTTCATTTTTTCTTTTGTTTCATTCTTGTTGCCATGTATTTTGAGAACCAGGAAAACCTACAAGAAAATCTGGGAGCAGCAATTGTAAGGTTTTGAAATACCACATCAGCAATGGACAGTCCTGAATAGGATTCACATTTCACATGGCAGCTGCCAGAGGTCTCTGAATAAATGGGGCTTAGTATCCTCTCCTCAATATGACTGCGGGGTCCCATGTCAAACTGTAGATCAAATTGTGACTAGCTGTAAGCTTTGGACATATACCCATCCAGTATTTGATTTTTCTTTTTAATATAAATGATGCTGTGCTTCAATGGTTAGATGGGCTAGACATTGTTTTTTGAACATAGGTCTTTTTAACATTTAACATTTTATTGTGCTTTACTAATCTAACTGAAATGTCAATATATATTGCTATTACATCAGTGGTGGGTTTCCACTGGTTCGCCCCAGTTCAGGCGAACTGGTAGCGACGGTGGCGGGAGGCTCCGCCGACCCGCCCAGATATCATCACAGACGCTCTGTGCATGCAGAAGGTTCTGCGTATGAGCAAATGTGCCATGCATGAGCTCACAGTTCTGAATTGGTAGCGAAGGTGAGTGAAAACCACTACTGTATTACATGTGTGATAAATAAATAAATAATAAATAAATGATAGATTATTGCTTTTTTACACTTCTTAACCAACCATCACTCTCAGAGAAGGGCTCTGGGTGGTGCACAATTTAATCAATAAAATTAAGCACTAAAAACAGAATAATTTAAGATTATTTTTTTTTAAAGAAAGACTATAAAAATCACATTGTAAAATTATAAAAGATAAGAGCTCCAAGATGGGGAGGTTAACAGTTGTTAATAGAGGTGGGGGACGTTCTCATGGGCCAACCAGCCCCACAATTGTGTGGGTCCCTGTGTCCTCCATGTAAGGCTACACAGACAAGATTTAATCCTGTCAGAGTTTTTTGCAAAAACCCCACCCAGAAAGCACCCAGATAACTGATTCAGCAGGATTCATTGAGTTCTCCTTATATACATATACATATATACATATATGTTTTCTTTCCTTTTTGTAGGCTTTATGTGTATTTCTCTTTAGCCAGGTTCTTCCTACATAAACCAAGATTTTTATGCAG
Source organism: Masticophis lateralis (assembly GCA_030761175.1). NCBI lineage: Eukaryota > Metazoa > Chordata > Lepidosauria > Squamata > Colubridae > Masticophis > Masticophis lateralis. Next base: position 201,606,201 of record JAUDYJ010000003.1, read on the forward strand.
CCCTAGTTCAGTGAAATCACAATCCACTAGGTTTGTTTTTTTGTTTGTTTGTTTGTTTGTTTGTTTTCCTTTTCTGGCAGCCAGCAAACCCTTTGCTGCCCGTTGGGAGACTAAGGAGACTAAGACAGATCTATCTTGGGCTTATAAACTTGGTTTACATAGGAAGAACCTGGCTAAAGAGAAATACACATAAAGCCTACAAAAAGGAAAGAAAACAAATACTGTATTTTTATAGGGAGGATACATGGGATAAAGGTGTGGCTAACTAATGAGGGTTTACAAGCCCGAAATAGATCTATCTTAGTCTCCTTAGTTTCCCAATGGGCAGCAGAGGGTTTGCTGGCTGCCAGAAAAGAAAAGAAAAAGCCTAGAAACTAGTGGATTGTGATTTCACTGAACTAGGGCTGCATAAAAATCTTGGTTTACATAGGGAGAACCTGGCTAAAGAGAAATACATATACACATATACACGTACAATACCAACAGCAGATTCTTCCAATGGTAGAAAGTTACAGGCAAAAGGAGAGAACAGCAGAGATGAGTTTCAGTTTCAATTCAGCAGACAGATTAGTTTGCAGCTTCAGAGCTCAGAGCTTAATACAGAGCCACGCCCAGGCTCCTTCCAGTTTCAGTTTCCAAACAGTCCTCATTGGCTGACTTAGTTGCTAAGCCTATTCATTGGTTGACCTTGTTACCATGCTCTATTCCAGTTCATGAATATTCTGACAGACCCCTTTGTGCAAAGCCAAGAGAGTAGGGAATTTACTTACCTCTGAGGGTAATAGCATTAACAATAGCTTCTAGGCTCATATAGCACCCCACAGCACTTTTATAGCACTCTCTGGGTGGTTTATAATGTAGAAGGGACATTATAAACCACCCAACAATCTGGGTCCTCATTTTACCAACCTCAGAAGGATGGAAGGATGGGTCCACCTTGAGCCCTATCTGGCTCGAACTCCAGATTGTGGGCAGAGTTGCCTGCAATATTGCACTTTAACCACAGTGCCACCATAGCTCAAGATACTCCACAATGAAGGTCTCTTTAAAAACAAAAACAAAAAACCCAATAAATATAGAACTTGAGCTGAATTGGCCAAAGACAGTAGGCTCAGCTATAACGTATAGTTAAGGTTGGGGAAATCTAATTATTATTTTAACATGCAAATAGTCCTCGACTTGCAAGCCTTCATTTAGTGACCTTTCGAAGTTACAATGGCACTGAAAAAAGGAACTTGCAAACAGTCCTCTCACTTACAACCATCGCAGCATTCCCATGGTCAAAATTCATATGCATGTATTTATGACAGTTGCAGCACCCTGGCTCATATGACTGCCAGTTGTGATCTCCCCAACTGTCTTCTAATAAGAAAAGTCAATGGGGGAAGAATTTAGACTGGTGGGGCTTCTTCCTAGACCCCATGATTTGAAATTCTTTAACTGATGGGATCTGTAGCATTTTCAATACTTCTCTTCTCTTCTCTTCTCTTCTCTTCTCTTCTCTTCTCTTCTCTTCTCTTCTCTTCTCTTCTCTTCTCTTCTCTTCTCTTCTCTTCTCTTCTCTTCTCTCCTCTCCTCTCCTCTCCCTCCCTCCCCCCTCTCTCTGAGGAACAAAAGCTTGGGAAGTAATAATAACCCAATTTTTAGACTTCCGCCAACTTCTACTTGTTTCCTGTGTTGTATCTATTTTGTCCTCCAAATAAGATTAAGTTTTTTTTCTCTCTGTTTAAAACAAAACAAAAACCAGGCAGCTGGGCAATAGAGAAACATAATGCCAATAAATGTTCTTTCTAAAATATTACTACCTAATTTCCTTTGTAGCTAGATAGAAAAATAATGAAGTCTCTCTTCTGAATGAAAAAAGAAAAGAAAAGAATACTGCTTATGTCTTAAGCCCAAGGACAACTGGATTTGTACCAACAGTAATGCAGATTTTGTGCATATATTATGGATTATAGTATGCATGAATTAGCATTAATGGAAGTTAATGCAATGGAAAGCAGAAGCTGGATCCATTTATAATGCTAACCTAATACTAAATTTACTAGCTGCAAATTTCATATGTTGTATGTGCTCTATGTTGGTTTCCTCCTTTAAAAAACAAAGAATTTGTTTCTCAAATAACAAAGAAATATAAGGCAGGGGCTAAATAATTCAGTTTTTTAAATATATATGTTACATAAAACTGCAGTGGTCACACAAGAGACCATCTACTTTTGATTAGCTCACATTCCTGCTTGATCATGAAAAAGCCATTGATTCTTAGTGGCTTATAAGTGAACATTCAAGAAACTGGATATATTGTATTTTGAGAAATAGAAGATTAAAAAGGGAGAGGGGAGGGGAGAGAGAAAGCGATGAATAGAAGATTAAAGGAGGATATTTAAAAGGGTGAGAAAGGAAAGAACCATACCGTTCACTCCATTGACAGAAAAATAAATTTACATACTGTACAGGGCCACACGGCATACTATATGCAAACTTGAGTTTTAAAAAAACAAACATCATCCATTGTTGTGCTCAAGTAACTCATAGGGCAGTGATGGCTAATCTTTTTGTTATTGTGTGCCAAAAGCGTGCACCGATGCCAGCACCCATAATGTAATGTGTGCCCCCCTGCACATGCACACACGACCACCAACCCCACACCCCCACACATGCACGCAGGCCCCCCATTTCCCCCTGCACATGCACCGCACCCGCCATGCCCTGTTTTGGGCCTAGTAGGCCTCCTTGCAGCCTCCTGGGACCAAAAATGGGCCAGTGGGCGTGCCACACAACCCCATGCCCCATTTTGGGCCTAGTAGGCTTCCTGAAGCCTCTGGGACCAAAAATGGGTTGCGGGGAGGGGGTGCGGCACACACACATCCCATGCTCCCCCATTCCCCCCACCCATGTGTGTGTGCCCCCCCCCGCATGCACGTGCGTCTCCCGCATGCGATCCATCCCCCCACCCATCCCAAAAATGAGCTGGCTGGCAGTAGGCGCACTTGCTCGTGTATGGTGGAGCTGAGCTGGGTGACGGCTTGTGTGACCGCAGAGAAGGCTCTGAGTGCCAGCTGTGGCACGCGTGCCATAGGTTCGCCATCACAGACCTAGGGCCATAGTATGATCCAAAAAGATAACCTGATTCAGACAATATGGTCAAGTCCCCAATTTACAACCACAATTGAGATCAGAACTTCCATGGCTAAGTGACAGACAGGTATTAAGGGACTCATGCCTGGTTTTATGGCCTTTTGCCATGGTTATTAAATGGCTCACTGCAATTGTTAAGGGAACCAGGTACTCGTTAAGTGGGTCGCTCTTGCCCCATTGACTTTGCTTATCGGAAGGCAGTGAGATAGCCACCAATGGCAATCGTGAGATCTGGAATGTTGCAATTGTCATAAGTACATGCAGGTTGACAAATATTTGAATTTTGATCATGTGACCACGGGGAATGCTGCGATGGTTCTAAGTGAGATAACTCTTTGTAAATTGCTTTTTTCAGTGCCGTTCAGTGGTGGGATTCAGCCAGTTTGGCAAAGTGGTTGTTGGAAGAAATCATTAGGGCAGAGAACCGGTTGTTAAATTACTTGAATCCCATCACTGGTGCCATTTGAAAGGTCACCAAAGGAATGGTTTTGCAACTTGAGAAGAACCTGTACAGGTAGTCCTCGATTTATAACAGTTCGCTTAGTGAATATTTGAAGTTACAATGACACTGAAAAAAGGGATTTATGAGCATTTTTCACACTTATTTATTTTATTTATTTTATTTTATTAGATTTATATACAGCTCTACTCCTGAAGGACTCAGGGCGGTGAACAGCCAAGAAATAAAACACATAGATACAAAATTTAAAAGCAATATAAAACCACATTAAACAATTTGGCCCAGGATAGATTAAAACATCCCAATGGTTAAAACTGATTTAAAATTTACACTTTAAGAGGGGAAAAAAAAAGTTAGGCCAGGCCAGCCAGTTGAAATAAAAAGGTCTTAAGGGCGCAGCAGAAGGTGCGCAGATCCGGGATCCTCTGTATCTCCGGGGGGATCTCATTCCAGATAGTAGGTGCCCACACAGAGAAGGCTCTCCCCCTGGGGGCTGCCAGTCGACACTGTTTGGCCGACGGCACCCAGAGGAGCCCCTCTCTATGAGACCGTACTGGCCGGTGGGAGGCTACTTGTGGCAGCAGGCAGTCCCATAAAAAACCAGGTCATAAGCCATGGAGCTCTCCAAAGGTGGTCACCAGCACCTTGAAGCGCACCCGGTAGACCACTGGGAGCCAGTGCAGCTCGTGCAGGAGAGGTGTTATGTGGGAATACCCTGTCGCTCCCATAACCACCTGCGTGGCCGCACTCTGCACCAGTTGGAGATTCCGGGTGCTCCTCAAAGGGAGCCCCATGTAGAGAGTGTTACAATAGTCCAGGCAGGAGGTGATGAGGGCATGAGTGACCATGCGTAAGGAGTCCTGATCTAGAAAGGGACACAATTGGTGGATCAGGTGAACCTGATGAAAAATCCTCCTGGTCACGGCTGTCAAATGTTCTTCTAAAGCCATGAATCCAGGAGGACACCCAAGTTGCGGGCCCTCTCCATGGGGGCCAACAACTAACCCCCAATAGTCAGTGATGGCACCAACTGACTATATCGGAACGTCGGAAAGCACAGCCACTCGGTCTTGGATGGGTTGAGCCTGAGCCTGTTTCTCCCCATCCAGATCTGCATGGCCTCCAGGCACCAGGACATCACTTCAAGGGCATCATTGGGGTGGTCCAGGGTGGAGATGTACAGCTGAGTGTCAACAGTGTACATCTGAAACCACAGATGATCTCACCCAGTGGCTTTACATAAATGTTGGACAGAAGGGGTGAGAGGACTGACCACTGTGGCACTCCACATATGAGGCGCCTCGGGGTCGACCTCTGCCCCCCTGCCAACGCAGACTGCAACCGGTCGGAGAGAAAGGAGGAGAACCACCGCAGCACAGTGCCCCCCACCCCTAACTCTTCCAACCGGTGCAGCATGATACCGTGGTCGATGGTATCAAAAGCCTCTGAGAGATCTAATAGGACCAGAACAGAGGAGCAACCTCTGTCCCGAGCCCTCCAGAGATTATCAACCAATGTGACCAATGCTGTTTCCGTGCTGTACCCAGGCCTGAAGCCTGACTGGAACAGATCCAGATAAACCGTTTCATCCAGGTGCTGGGGAAGCTGTCGTGCAACCACACTCTCAACAACCTTTGCCACAAAGCCTCACCCAACGATGCATTTATAATCCCCTGGAGCCAGCCTCACATCACCTCCTGAGAAGCCAGCACTAACCAGGAGGGACACAGGTCCAACAAACATGTGGTCACGTTCAGTCTACCCAGAATCCTCACTTAACAAATTTATGACCTTTGCATCATCCCCATGGCCATATGATTTACTTTAGGATGCTGGACAACTGACTCACATTTATGACGATTGCAGCATCCTCATGGCTACATGATTTACATTAGGATGCTGGACACCTGACTCACATTTATGACGGTTGCAGCATCCCCATGGTCACACAATCCCCTTTTGCGACCATCTGACAAGCAAAGTCAATGGGGAACCCAGATTCACTCAACAACCGTGTTACTAATTTAACAACTTCAATGACCCACTTAACAAATGTGGCAAGAAAAGCTGTAAAATGGGGCAAAACTCACTTAACAAATTTATCACTTAGCAACATAAATATAGGGCTTAATTGTGGTCTTAAATTGAGGACTATATATATATGCTTTTATAATAATAAGATTTCCAGAACCTTAATTATCCATTAGCTGAGCCTATTGTCTTCTGCCAACTCAGCTCAAGCTCTATATTTATTTTTTAACTTAAAAAAAAAAAAGCAAATATGAAAAATATGAAGAGCCTGGTGGCGCAGCAGACTAAAGCCTGTTATTAACATTCAGCTGCCTGCAATTACTGCAAGTTCAAATCTCACCAGGCTCAAGGTTGACTCAGCCTTCCATCCTTTCTAAGGTAGGTAAATTGAGGACCCAGTTTGTGGGGGCAATAAGATGACTTTGTATAAAATATACAAAAGTATGAAGGCTATTGCTTAACACATCGTAAGCCACCCTGAGTCTCCGGAGAAGGGTGGCATATAAATTAATTTTTTAAAAAAAAATCTGATGTGCTTGTTAAACTTCAGTGAAATTTGTGATCTGGCCGAGAGCATGAAATATAATTTGAAATTAGTAATATGAGATCTGGAAAGCTACATATGATTTGGAAGTGATAAGGAAAGCAGAAATCAATCTGAGAATGAGTGATACTCTATTTGTTTTAAATTGGATTAGTTAAGATATGGAATGAATCTATTTATACTTTTCAAAAAATGTAAAAATGAGAGAAATGGAAAAGGTCAGGTTTCTTTATATGATTTCAAGAATTTGCTTTCATTGCAGAAGTTACGCACAATGGACTTTTTTTTAATCTTCTAGCTCCGTGATGACGAGTCATCTCTGCAGGCATGCGAGCCGTTGTTCTAGGTTAGCTCCACCATGCATGTGTGCACACCAGTCAGCTGATTTTTGGCTGGCCCAGCCCATGCCACCCCTCCCCTCCCAGGAGTCTCCACGCAGCCTGTGGTAAGTACAGGGCTTGCACAGAGGTTCTGGGAGGGCAAAAAACAGGCCTCCCAGAAGTCCAGAAACAAGTTGTTTCTGGCCTCCGGAGGTTTCAGGGATGCCTGCTAGGCCCAAAATGGGGCACAGGGGGTGTTGTGTGCATGTGCGGAGGGGAGGAGCGTGGGAGTGGGGGGGTTGTGTGCATATATTCAGGGGTGCAAGGTGCGCGGGGAGGCATTGTATCTTAAGTATGGGCACACATGAGCGCCCTATTGTCGTGCGTGCATACGGACTTTTGGCACCCAAGGAAAATAAGGTTAGCCATCGCTGCTCTAACTTATCATTTCCCATGTCCAAACTAACACTTTGGACAAAGGAACACAATTTTTAGATTTCATTGAACCCAAAAGAAAAAGTTGACCCACAAACTTCTCTGAAATCCACTGGACTAAATTGAACCATGTCTGTTACGTTTTTAAGGAAGAAATGGTTCACTTTTAATCGATGAAGTCCATTCTTTCATTTCAAAAAAAAAAAAAAATATTATTGGTAGCCAAAGGCTAGGGGGATATATAAAGAGATATAATTTAATACCAAGGCATAAGTTGAAATCTTTCCTTCTCATTCTTCAACTTGGAAGGTCTTATGGAATATTCTTATTTCCATCCGTCTATTGAGTGTAGCAAGAATGGAATGTACTCAGCTGATTTGATTTTCCTGTAAAAGTAGGAGGAAATAACTATATTCTCACTCATTATTTTGCCATAAAATTAAATGGCTTTGTGATACAAAAACTGAGATTAGGAACCACATGTACTTCATGGACCATTAATTAATTAGTCTTTTAAGAGCTATGATTCTTCACGCTTTCTTTTTTAGTACACCTATGTTATTTAATGTACAAAGAGCTCTGGAACTAAAAATTCAGTAATCTGCTAAGATTTAGCAAAAATCCCGTTTCCATGTAGCTAATGAGTTTAAGAAATGTTAGAGCTATAATAGATTAATAGGCAGAACAAGATTTCCTAATTACAAAATAAGATTTCCAGCTATATGAAGGTTGAATAATCAAAGAATCAATTTTAAGCATTAATAATACGAGATAATAATATTTCAAAGGTTGGAGAAAATGAATTTAAAATGTGTGGTGTCAGAGACCACCAAGGACCCCACAAAGGCAATGATATGGTATATATTTTGTTGCATATGTTGCATCCCAGGATTGAGCCTCTGATGTCTCCAGTTAATAAGGAGCTGACAAAAAAGCCTTCAATATGATGTTATAAGGGTAGAAGTAAAGAAACTCTTTAAAGAATTGATAGAACACATTTCCCTATATTCTAGAGTTATGTTTATCTACAGGGATGGGCTTCAAAAATTTTAGCAAGGGGTTCTCTGCCCGGTTGCTGGGTGGGTGTGGTCATGTGGGTGTGGCCTAGTAGGCCTCCTGCACCACATTGGGGGGAGCGTTTTTGCTCTCCTCGGGCTCTGGAAGCTTTTCTCGATCCTCTGGGAGGGCGAAAACGGTCTCCCCAAGCTCCAGAGGCCCTCTGGAGGCCGGAAATGTTTCTGACCTCCCCAAATTCCAGTAGGCCCATTTTTCACCCTCCTTGAGCCTCCGTGTGTGTCCTATGTTTACCTGCATCAAAAACGGGCTGCGTGGGGAGTCCTGGGAGGGGTGGGGTGGGCAGAGCAAGCCAGGAGTGGGAATTGGGGGTTCTCCAAACTACACAGAATCATAGCTATAGGTTCTTCAGAACCCCTGCGAACCCCCAGGAGAATAGAATAGGAGAGGAGAGGAGAGGAGAGGAGAGGAGAGGAGAGGAGAGGAGAAGAGAAGAGAAGAGAAGAGAAGAGAAGAGAAGAGAAGAGAAGAGAAGAGAAGAGAAGAGAAGAGAAGAGAAGAGAAGAGAAGAGAAGAGAAGAGAAGAGAAGAGACCTTGGAAGTCTTCTAGTCAAACTCCCTGCTCAGGCAGGAAACCCTATATCATTTCAGACAAATGGGTGTCCAATCTCTTTTTAAAAATTTCTAGCATTGGAGAATACACAACTTCAGGAGTCAAGTTGCTCCACTGATTAATTGTTCTAACTGTCAGAAAATTTCTTCTTAGTTCTAGGTTGCTTCTCTCCTTGATTAGTTTCCATCCATAGCTTCTTGTCCTGCTTTCAGGTGCTTTGGAGAATAGTTTGACTGCCTCTTCTTTGTGATAGCCCTGAGATATTGGAAGACTGCTATCATGTCTCCCCTAGTCCTTCTTTTCATTAAACTAGACATACCCAGTTCCTGCAACCGTTCTTCATATGTTTTAGCCTCCAGTCCCCTAATCATCTTTGTTGCTCTTCTCTGCACTCTTTCTAGAGTCTCCACATCTTTTTTACATCATGGCAACCAAAACTGGATGCAGCATTCCAAGTGTGGCCTTACCAAGGCATTATAAAGTGGTACCAACACTTCACATGATCTTGACTCTATCCCTCTGTTTATGCAGCCCAGAACTGTGTTGGCTTTTTTGTGTTGGCTTTTTTTGGCACACAGCTGACACATATTTAAGAACATATGTAAGAACTGATGAACTTTCTTGGATGAGAAGCAAAACCTTTTCTTCTTCTTCCTCAAGGAGAAAAACAAAACCATCCAGTTGCCTTTTGAAGGGGGGGGGGGAAATGACTGAGAATCTCCATATACATTTATCAGGCAGCGATGTTGCCAAAATTGGACTGTAACAGGGGTGAAATGCTCCTGGTTCGGACCAGATCGCCTGATTCTGTAGTGATGATGGCTGGTTGTTCGGGGAACTGGTAGCAAAAAACCTTTTGCCCCTGCCCCCATGTGCCCAGTTGAGCCGCGTGATCATCAGAGACTTTTTTTATTTTTAAAAGCATTTTTTCTACAACCTCTTCAGCCAAAAAAATGAAATTTTGAATTAAATTAAATTTAAATTAAACTTTTAAATTAAATTTAAAAGTAAAAAAAAAAAGCCTCTGATGATCGCGCGGCTCAGGTGGGATCGTCAGAGCCTTTTAAAAGCATTTTTTTACAACCACTTCAACCGAAGAGATTGTAGAAAAAATGGTTTTAAAAGTTTAAAAAAAACTTGGCCACGCCCACTCAGTCACATTACCCTCCCAACCCACCGAGCCATGCCCACAGAACCGGTAGTAACAAGTTTTACATTTCACCATGGGACTGTAATGCTAATGATATAAAAACTGCAATTGAAGGAAATCGAAAACTCCTCTAGACGTTGGTTTCCCTGCATTCTTGCTGAAATCTTGATTCTTTTTCTTTCTTTCTCTTTTAATAACAAGGATTAAAAGAAAAGCTGTCTCACCAAATCGAAGGATATTTGCATGAAAGGTTTCATTAAAAGGTTATTTTCTTCTTCTGCCTGACAATTTCTTTCTTTTTTTTTTCCTGAATGGCTCACTCTCAGCCTGGGCTTTGCAGTTTGCAGGGGGCCTTATTTATTTATTTTCACTTCTGCAAATATAGAATTACATTACCAAGAGCCTTTTAAAAAAACCCTGTTATCCTCAGTACGAATGGGTAGCACTTTGCCTCTTGGCTGATCAAGAGTGTCATCTAATTAAACAACTTTGTGTCACTGCTATAGGCATGGAAGAAAACGAAATAAGTAAATATAACCAATCTCATTTCCATAAATTGGAGGGACACAGAAAACTTCTGTGCATTTCATATTTCCTCTTTATTAAAAGATGTTTATTTCCTGGCCAAGAAATGCCAACTTTATGACAGATATACACATAATGTTATCAAAAGGAAGCTGCTCTTACGGTGCATTTGGTGCCTGGAAATTAATGAAATATAAAAAGGCAAATCGCAAAGGATATGGACAAAGTGTAATTCATAACAAGGTTCTTTTGGCTTCAAAAGTCCTAAGTAAACATTGAAGGTGGATAAGTTAATAAAGGATAAGAACATTTCAATGACAACAAATATTAGAATAGTGAAAGCAATGCTCTTTCCAACAGTAATGCTAAGGGTGAAACTTGGAACTATGAAAGAGGAACAGCAAATATCTACAAATAAAATCAAAATATAAGAAAGATTTAGCTGAATTTGGATTCCAAAACGGTCAATACGAATTAGATAAAATTTTACAAGGATCACAAGATAAATTGTTAAAAAAAGTTTATAATTATTTACGAGGATACAAATTAGAAGAAGAAGTGGTCAAAGAAAATATGATTATTTGGGCAAAGAATTTTGGCTACAATATCCAGTGAAACAATTGGGAAAAATTATGGACAATAAATTATAAATTAACAATGTCTGTACCATATAAAGAAAACATGTACAAAATGTTCTATAGGTGTCACCTCCCACCAGTCAGATTGGCAAGAATGTTCCCCAACACTTCTCCAACTTGCTGGAAATGTAAATTTTATAAAGGAACTTATTATCACATGTGGTGGACCTGTCCAAAAACAAAACAATACTGGCAAATGATTAGAACACAAGTAGAAGAAATCACACAACAAAGATTAGAAATGAGACCGGAAACCTTTCTTCTAGGTATAATACATGGACAATATGAAAAGGAAATAAAATATTTAAGCATACATATAATAATAGCAGCACGAATAATTTTTGCACAAAATTGGAAGAGTAGTGACACACCAACAGAAGATAGAGTAATTAATACGATTATGGAATGTGCAGAAATGGATAGACTAACAAAAGAATTACAAGATAAAGAGGAACATGATTACTATCTAGTATGGGAAAAGTGGTATACCTGGTTGAAAAATAGAAAAAGGAAAAAAGAATAGGGAGTAATTGGAGTTACAGAAACAAGAACATAAATCACTAACATAAATTAATAATGAATCATAAAGATAGATATATGAGTAAGATCAAACAAGGAAGAGTCAAAATACAAATAAGAACATAAATTACTGTTGTTTATTTGACAATATATATTTGACAAAATGTATATTTGAAATTTTTGTTTATAGGTTTTGTTCTGTATGTTTTGTTGTCACTAGTTCTGTTTTGTTTGTACTTTTAAACAAATAAAAATTTATTTAATCAAAAAGAAAGAAAGAAAGAGGAACAGCAAAAAGAGACACTTTAAAATAAGCAAGACAAAAAACAATGGATGGAAACCAATCAAGGACAGAAGCAACCTAGAATTGAGGAGAAACTTCCTAACAGTGAGGACAATTAGCCAGTGGAACAGCTTGCCTTCAGAAGTTGTGGGTGCTTCATCAATGGAGGTTTTAAAGAAGAGACTGGACCAGGGGTGAAATCCAGCAGGTTCTAACAGAACAGAACCCCAGAATAGGGTGGGAATGGAGATTCTGCAGTATCCTTCCCCTGCCATGCCCACCAAACCACGCCCACCAAGCCACAGCCACAGAGCCGGTAGTAAAAAAAAATGGATTTCACCACTGGACTGGACAGCACTTGTCTGAAATTGTTTAGGGCTTCTTGCTTGAGATGCTTGGAGGTCTTCTAGGAGTCTAGAAGACCTCCAAGGTCCCTTCCAGCTCTATTTTGTATGCATGGATGGATCTGAAGATGGTTGCTAAGGGTACCATTCAACTACTCCTGGACCAAGTAAAAGTTTCTTGGAAGGAACAATCAATAAGAAAAAAATCAGATACTTTGAGCATAGAGATGTTAAAGAAGGCCTATTAAATAAAACAGATTTGGCAAAGTTGAAGGAAGTAGTAGAAAGAAATGCAAAAATTATTATTTTGAAAGAACCAACAACTGCTGCTGTATTCAGGCCAAGAAGGTCACATTTATCCATTCTATCAGGAAGAGTTGGGCTCAACTTATTATTGACCTAATCCACTACTCATGCAATTTATATGGAATGGATTTTAAAAAGAATTATATGACACGATAGTAGTATTCCAATATTTGAAGGGCTGCCACAAAGAATAAAAGAGCTGGAAGGGTCCTTGGAGCAGAGGTGGGTTTCAGCAGGTTCTGACCAGTTCTGGAGAACTGGTAGCAGAAATTCTGAGTAGTTCGGAGAACCGATAGTGAAAATTCTGACTGGTCCCGCTCCCATCTATTCTCTGCCTCTCAAGTCCCAGCTGATCAGGAGGAAATGAGGATTTTGCAGTAACCTCCCCTTGGAGTGGGGAGGGAATGGAGATTTTACAGTATCCTTCCCCTGGAGTGGTGAGGGAATGGAGATTTTATAGTATCCTTGCCTTGCCATGCCCACCAAGCCATGCCACGCCCACCAAGCTACGCCCACAGAACCGGTAGTAAAAAATTTTGAAACCCATCACTGGGTTTATTTATTTATTTTTATAGTCTTTATTTATGGCTTAGGGCCAGGGTACTTACGGGACCGCCTTCTGCCACCAATTGCCTCCCACCGGCCGGTTCGCTCCCACAGAGAGGGCCTCCTCAGGGTACCATCAGCCAGACAATGCCGGCTGGCGACCCCCAGGGGGAGAGCCTTCTCTGTGGCAGCACCCACCCTCTGGAATGATCTGCCTCCAGAGTTAAGAACAATCTCCGACCTCCCGACCTTCCGGCGGGCTTTAAAAACTCATCTTTTTCAGCTTGCCGGCTTAGCCTGATTCCTGTAAATATTTTATCATTTTAGAGTTTTTTATTATCTTTTAAATGAATTTAGTTTTAATTTATGGCCTTTTATATTTGTTCTTTTATGAAATTTTAACTTTTGTGTGCTTGTTTTTAATCGGCTGTGCACCGCCCTGAGTCCGTAAGGAGAAGGGCGGTATATAAATCTAAATAAATAAATAAATAAATAAATAAATAAATAAATAAATAAATAAATAAATAAATAAATAAATAAATAAATAAATAAATAAATAAATAAATAAATAAATAAATAAATAAATAAATAAGGTTATTATTCCTTCTGCCTGTTACACATGTAAACATAGCTGCCATTTGTCCATTGGGCACAGTCTTGTGGGAAGAGTATATTTTCTATCAAGGATACAAACAGAAGGCAAATTATTTCTGCCCAGTAAAGTAAAAGAATAATAGAATTGGTAGGGACCTCAGAAATTTCTAGTCCAACCTTCATTCATGCAGGAGACCCTATTCCATTTTGGTCAAAGAGCTGTCCCATCTCTTCACTGGAGGCTTTTAAAAAGAGATGGGACAGCTCTTTGTCCAGAAAGAAATAGAGTCTCTTGCTTGAATGGAGGTTGGACTACAAATTTCTGAGGTCCCTTTGTTGCTGTTGTTAGTTGCGAAGTCATGCCTGACCCATTACGACTCCATGGACAACATTCCTCCAGGCCTTCCTATCCTCTATCATCCTCTGGAATCCATTTAAGCTCATGCTGACTCCATCCAGCCATCTCGTTCTCTGTCATCCCCTTCTTCTTTTGCCCTCAGTTTTTCCCAGCATTAGGCTCTTCTCCAGGGAGTCCTTCCTTCTCATTAAGTGGCCAAAGTATTTGAGTTTCACCTTCAGGATCTGGCCTTCTAAAGAGCAGTCAGGGTTGATCTCCTCTAGGACTGGCCAGTTTGATCTCCTTGCAGTCCAAGGGACTCGCAGGAGTCCTTTCCAGCACCATAGTTCAAAGGCCTCAATTCTTTGGCGCTCACCCTTTCTTATGGTCCAAATTTCACAGCCATACATTGCAACTGGGAAAACCATGGCCTTGACTATACACACTTTTGTTGGCAGGGTGATGTCTCTGCTTTTTAGTATGCTGTCTAGATTTGCCATAGCTTTTCTCCCCGGGAGCAAGCGTCTTTTAATTTCTTGGTTGCAGTCCCCATCTGTGCTGATCTTGGAGCCCAGCTGAGGTCCCCATCAATTCTATTATTCTTTTACTTTACTGGGCAGAAATAATTTGCCTTCCGTTTGTATCCTTGTTAGAAAATATACTCTTCCCACAAGATTTTCCCCAATAGACAAATGGCAGCTATGTTTACATGTATAACAGGCAGAAGGAATAACAGCCTTCAGGAACAGGAGCAAAAGCCACAGCCAAGGAAACCAAACTGATAAAAGAAATCTGAGTCCAGGATTGAAGTGTAATTTTAGAAATCATCTCAAACAAGATCTTCCCTAGTCTTCCTAAAGATAAAGGGGTGTAGGAGAAGAAATAACTCAGGTGTTACCATAAAAATATTTTATAGTTAAAGCAGGGGTGAAATCCAGCAGGTTCTGACAGGTTCTGGAGAACCAGTAGCATAAATTTTGAGCAGTTCGGAGAACTGGCAAATACCACCTCTGGCTGGTCCCAGAGTGGGGTAGGAATGGGGATTTTACAGTATGCTTTCCCTGCCACGCCCACCAAGCCACGGCCACAGAACCGGTAGTAAAAAAATTTGGATTTCACCTCTGGTATAAAGTATAATAACTTTATAATAAAAGTATTATTAGCATTCATAACATGGTTTCCTAGTGTGATCTATTATAAAGGCCTGACATTATGTAAATGCAAGGGAGAGTTAAACCGGGGGAAAAAAACACTTTGGGATGAAAAAAATTGAAAATCCACTTTATATTATACACAGATATTTGTTCATTGTTAAAATCCCAAGAGACACCTAGCAATCGATGTTCAGCATCCTGATATTTATATAAGAGGAATGCTTATATATATATATATATATATATATCCCCTTATATATTTATAAGAGAAATGCTGGAGACTCAGAATGGAAAAGGATGTCAAATTATTGGCTCTGACCAAGCCTCCCCATTTTAAAAAAATAGCAGCATTTCTATAAGTTGAGGATGTCAGCATTAAAGGAAGAGTGCAGCTATAATCAGTGCCTGACCTAGAGAATTTCAAAAGAAGGAACAGACTGACAATCAAAACATAATGCAAAGTCTTGGAATTGAGTTAAGATGGTTTCATAATTGAAGAATATTGGACTATAGGACTTGGAGAAGTAACTAGGAAGGTTAAGGGTGCGGGGGAGGGAGGGAAGAATTGATAGAAAATGGAAATAAACATTAGATATGGTAACCTGTTTGCTGACATGAACGTAATTTAAAATGTCACAAAGTGGGATTAAGTAGGAAGTAGGAAGAATTTTTAAAATAGTTTGGGGACACTGCTATTCTCTGAATTACCAATTTCATTTCTTCTCAATTTCACTGTATTTGGCTGCCTACCTCTATTTTAATTGTATACTTAAAAAAGTTAAAATGTCAGAAAAGGAGACATGTCTCTAAGCGAAGAGACAACAGTTGCAACAGAAATCTAGGGACATTTCCAGCCCTAAATAAAATGAGATCAAGACCTCTAAAAAAATTTAGGGGACAAGTTATATGAGCTCTAAACTATGTGGTTTAGCAGATTTCCAAAATAAGGGTGAAGGTTTGTTTTCCAAGTTTATAGGTTGGTTTCCAAAAGTTTCATAACCAGACTAGATAACATCTTCAGCAGAGTTTATGGGATGTCAGTGCCAGTGGTCTTCTGTTTCTAAGGGCTTCAGGTGTGGGTATGTCAAGTGAGAGTCTTGTGATGGGAAGTTACATCAGGTCAAGGTCGTTTCTAAAATATTTTTAGCATTGTTCAGTAAGTTCTGAACAGGGATGCAGTAGCTCAGTGGCTAAGATGCTGAGCTTGTTGATCAAAAGGTCGGACGTTCAGTGGTTCGAATCCCTAGTGCGGCATAATGGGGTGAGCTTCCATTACTTGTCCCAGCTTCTACCAATCTAGCAGTTTGAAAGCACATAAAAAATACAAGTAGAAAAATAGGGATCACCTTTGGTGGGAAAGTAATAGCGTTCCATACACCTTTGGTGTTTAGTCATGCCAGCCACATGGCCATGGAGACATCTTCAGACAGCACTGGCTCTTCGGCTTTGAAATGGAGATGAGCACCACCCCCTAGAGTTGGGAACGACTAGCACATATGTGCAAGGGGAACCTTTCCCTTTCCCTTTACTAAGTTCTGATCTATGTATCATCTTCAGATGAAGAAGAAGATGAGTCCTTAATAGAGCAGATTTAGAACATCTCCATTTCTTGAAGATGTTGACTGTTATTTTGTCCATTCCAACCCACAAAATGCTATGCTCTCTGAAACCTACAGGCTGAAGTAAGAAGAGGCATGTACATCTGTTGATCATATTTGGGACCAGAATTTCTGTTACTAAACAAGGCGGTTGTTAAGCAAGTCCACACTCAAGTTTACCACATTTTTTGCCACGGCTGTTAAGTAAATCGCTACAATTGTTAGGCAAACCATGTGGTTGTTAAGCAAATCCGGCTTCCCTGTTGATTTTGCTTGTCAGAATCCAGCTGGGAAGGTTGCAAATGGTGATCAGGTGACCCCCAGAACACTGCATCCTGGGGTGAAATTCAAATTTTTCCCTACCAGTTCTGTGGGTGTGGCAGGGGAAGGATACTGCAAAATCCCCATTCCCACCCCACTTTATTTATATAAGCTAAATAAATAAATAAACTCTGGGGCCAGCCAGAGGTAGCATTTGCCGGTTCTCCGAACTATTCAAAATTTCTGCTACCGGTTCTCCAGAACCTGTTAGAACCTGCTGGATTTCACCCCTAACTGCAACCATCGTAAATACATGCTGGTTGCCTAGCGCCCACATTTTGATCATGTGACTGTAGAGTTGCTGCTATACAGCCCTAAGTGCAAGAACGGATTGTAAGTCACTGTTTTCAGTGCTGTTGCAACTTTGATGCAAATGATTACAAATTGAGAAGCACAGGCTGGTCTACTTAGAAGGCGGGTGGCATCTTAAATAGCCCAACTCTGGAACTCAAGACCTCTGATGAGATACTGACCAGACCCTTCTTTATTTGATGACACTATTAGAGCCCACTTTGGTTCGAGAGCACTGTCTGTTCATTCCTGGAAGATCTCTTTAGAAAGCTTCATTCTTACCCAAAACTGACAATAAAATAGCCTTGCCCTTGACTTTGGGTTGCTGGGAAAGATTATAATACAATTTGTATTTTGATGGGGGGAAACTATGGCTCCTAAGATGATCAGGGGACTAGAGGCTAAAACATACAAGGAATTGGGTATGTCTAGTTTGATGAAAAGAAGGGCTAGTGGTGACATGATAGCTGTGTTCCAGTATTTGAGGGGCAGCCATAAAGAAGAGGGAGTCAATCTGTTCTCCAAAGCACCTGAGGGCAGGACAAGAAGCAATGGGTGGAAACTAATCAAGGAAAGAAGCAACCTTAAACTAAGGAGAAATTTTCTGACAGCTAGAACAATTAATCAGTGGAACAACTTGCCTCCAGTAGTTGTGAATGTTCCAACACTGGAAGTTTTAAAGAAGAGATCGGATAACCATTTGTCTGAAGTGGTGTAGGGTTTCCTGCCTAAGCAGAGGGTTGGACTAGAAGACCTCCAAGGTCCCTTCCAACTCTGTTATTCTTTTTCTAAAATGAGGCCAGCTTTTAGAAATGCAGATTTGGTAATACATTCAGAAACACTGGGTCAAGACAGAAACTCAGATAAGCAACAAACCAAAGGTTGACAAAATTAGCTCAGACAAACACCTAGGATCTGCATTTCCTCTTTGTCCTATAGAGCCAGCCCATAGGAATCTGACCCCATAGGAATCTGACAACAGCCAATAGAAAATAAGAGGACATGTTCTTGCACAGGAACAGGAAGTTCAAGTGCAAAGCCCAAGAGAAGATCTAAATAACTCCCCACTCTCAACTCCACACATGTATTTGTCACCACATGTAGTTGGTGGTTCTACTTCATCAATAAATGGAACCTTTCTTTCCAATCAGCCTCCAGCCTCCATTTTATCTCCAGTGCCTTTCTCCCAGATTTGATCTGGACCTGGATTTTTCTTCCAACAGTTTTATTTCAAATACACTACCAATGCTACCAATTCATAGCCTTGAAGGGCTCATCTCTTCATAACTGACCAACCACACTCAACATGTCGTCCTCAATGGAACTGCATCTACATGGAGGGAAATATGCAATGGAGTACCCCAAGGCTTTGTTTTAGGCCCAGTACTCTTCAACATCTTCATCAATTACTTGGATGAGGGGATAGATGGGGAACTCATCAGATTTGCAGTTGACACCAAGCTGGCAGGAATAGCCAATACTCCAGAAGATAGGCTTAAGATACAGTAGGATCTTGACAGACTTGAACTTTGGGCACTCTCTAACAAAATGAAATTCAATGGTGAAAAAAGTAAGGTTCTACATTTAGGCAAGAAAAACAAAATACACAAATACAGTATATGTGGTACCTTGCTCAATAGTAGTGGGGAGTGGGGTGTTGTCCTAGTGGACAACAATTTATATATGACCAGCAGTGTGCAGCAGCTGCCAAAAAAGCCAATACAGTTCTAGGCTGCATAAACAGAGGGATAGAATCAAGATCATGTGAAGTGTTAATACCACTTTATAAGGTCTTGGTAATGCCACACTTGGAATATTGCATTCAGTTTTGGTTGTCACGATGTAAAAAGATGTTGAGACTCTAGAAAGAGTGCAAAGAAGAGCAAACAAAGATGATCAGGGGACTGGAAGCTAAAAAAATACGAAGAACGGTTGCAGGAACTGGCTATGTTTAATTTAATGAGAAGAAGGACTAGGGGTGACATGATAGCTGTGCTCCAATATCCCAGGGGCCACCACAAAGAAGAGGAAGTCAAGCTATTCTCCAAAGCACCTGAGGACAGAACAAGAAGCAATGAATGGAAACTAATCAAGGAGAGAAGCAACCTAGAACTAAGGAGAAATTTCCTTAAATTAATCAGTGGAACAACTTGCCTCTAGAAGTTGTGAATGTTCCAACACTGGAAGTTTTAAAAAAATGTTGGAAAACCATTTCTCTGAAGTGGTGTAGAGTTTCCTGCCTAAGCAGGGGGTTGGCTTAGAAGACCTCCAAGGTCCCTTCCAACTCTGTTATTCTATTCTATTCTATCTGATTTTGGTCTAAGGAAGCAGGAAAAAACAACCATACTGCTTTTCTTTTATAATATTGTCTTTATTTTGGACAACATTCCACTATCTATTTTCCTTTTAAAAAAAAAAAACCCAACCACAGAGATCCAGGAGCATCTGGAATGGGGGATAAATTGTGGAGGATATGTGCATAACAACCTAATCACATTGATACTTATACACTTTTATCAAACATTAGGGCACAAGGATGTAAGGGCAACATTAATATTCTGGCATCACTGCAGATATAGCATTGGTTTAACATAATTCCAGGTTGCTGTGGACCCTGCTAAACTGATTGAGCCGTGTTTTATCCATGTCTTACCTGCTTTAGGCCATAAAGTAGATTCATACCAAGACATCAGTAATATGCAATATTTATATGTGACTTACTTTCTTTTTAAAATGCGGATTATCCTCTGTCCTCATTATTGCCTATCATTCTTTATTCTCTGCTTTGAATCCATCATTCCATCTTATTCATTTTGAACTCAACTTCTGGCAACTCCCTAGATACATCCATACTATTTTCGTGGTCACACTGCAGAAGCGATTTGATATTGCCTTCTCTGGGGAGATTTATTTGATTTCCAGTTCTAGCCTATAGCCCCGCTTGTCAATTACTCAACTACTAATCAGACCTGCCCCTCTCAGCCTAGATAAGATCAGCCAGTAGCCCTTAGCAGCTGAGACTTAATTTTCTAACTTGTCATAATATTTTAATTATTATTATTACTACCATCTATTATGAAATGGTAAAACAGATTACTTTTCTCCTCCCCGCCGGCTCTGAATTTTCTACAAAAAAATTGAAAACAATGAGAAAAGGAAAGCAACAGGATAAAAACCAGGAGACCATGAGCTCTATAGTCCTGCTTTAGGCACCAAGGCATCTGGGTGATCTTGGGCCAGTCACGTTCTCTCAGCCATAAGAAGGACGAAATGGCAAAACACTTCTGAAAACTTTGCTAACAAAGCTGAAGGAACTTGTCCAGGCACCCTCAAAAAATGGAATGGAAGAAAAAAAATGTTTCCATTGGGCTTTGAAGAAGCAGGTTAAATGTGAAGTTTCTGAAAGATGCCCTAATTAATTCATGAGCCATGAGCCAAACTTCAAAAGAAATATAGTCATTTATTAGGAGCACCATTTCGGCAATATTTGGATGCAGTTAGAACTAATCCGACTAGATTTACATTCCCTTATGACCCTGTCTCTCCCCTCCTCCCTGGCCATGTCATAAATCACATTCTCCAATTAACCACTTTGACTGGCTGTGAAATCCAACACCCTCCTACTGATTGCGGTAAGAAAGCATGTATGGAATGTAGCTTCAGTTAGGGAAATCAATCAGCTCTATCAGTTCTCCCTCCCTCCTGCTCATGGCAACTTGAAAGCTTTGCAAGTTGACATTTGGCTCCCCTCACTTCCCGAGGGTGACCTGCGCAAAGCAAAACAACTTGAGTACAGATGTAGAGTTTAGGGACGTGACCCACCACCTGGCTTGTTTGGATTTTCTACATGAAATTTGGTTAAAAGGCGATCAGCCTGGATGTTTCAACTCTTTACCCAAGATGCCTCTGATAAGGGGTAACCCTTCCACTTGATTAAATATTGGAGTTGTCTCCTGTGCCACCTCGAATTGAGGATTTGCTGCACCTCATAATGTATCTGGCCCCCTATGACCACGGGGTCTGGGGGCTCATGGGATAGTGGCCTCAGGGTTAATCCGACCATGGATTTTAAGAGGCTATTATGGAATACCGGGTGTATCTTCCCTAGCAGTCAGGGCAATTTCAATTGCACCATGACAGGTTGATTATCTTTACTATGAGGAATGGTCCCATAAACTTTGGCCCCAGTTTCTTGCTAAGGAGTTTTAACCTCAAATATTTTTTGGAGAGGTAAACTTTCTCCCCCAATTGAAATGGCCTTTGGGGAGCTCAGTGTTTGTCTGCCTGTTTCTTATAGGTTTGCGCCGCTTTAGCTAGCGTTTTCTTGACATTCTCCAAGGTTGCTTTCAGTATCGCCATTCAATCAGTCAAGCTGACTGAGGAGGGGGGCTCCGTTGGATACTCAGGCATTGGGACGAAGTCCATGCCGCTCACTACCTTGAATGGGGTTAGCCCCATGCTACTGTGAACAGCATTATTATATGCAACCTCAGTGAAAGACAGGAGGTCTGCCCAATTGGACTGCTGTTAGTTCACGTAGCACCTCAGGTACTGCTCTACCATGGTGTTCAATCTCTCTGCTCCCCCATTGGTGCTTGGATGAAAGGCTGAGCTAAGGCCCTGGGATGACCCAATGGACCGTAGGACCTCCCTCTAGAACTTAGCTGTGAACTGGACCCCTCTGTCAGAGATAATTCTTCTTGGTACTCCATGCAGGTGGTAGGTGTGTTTCAGGAACAGTTTGGCCAACTGGAAGGCTGAGGGTAGTCCACTGCAGAGTATGAAGTGTGCCTGTTTGGAAAATAAGTCTATTACAGTCCAGATCACCGTGTTTCTCCCACTTTTTGGCAACTCCACTATAAAGTCCATTGCAATCTCCTCCCATGGTCTTGTTGGCTCTGCTACTGATTGTAGCAGTCCGGGGGGATTTCCTGGTCACTTCTTCATCATGGTGCAGATGGTGCAACTTTTCACATAACTGTTCATGTCTTTCTTTATGCTGGGCCACCAGAACTGCCTCCGTACTAAGTGTAAGATCTTTAGGAATCCGAAGTGGCCTGCCAGTTTAACATCGTGCCTCCTCTGAAGGATCAGGGTGCATAGGGATTCTGGGACATAGAACTTTATCCCCTTCCATGAGAGGTCATCCCTTTTTGTCAGGATGTGTTAATTGTCTTGGAACCAGGGGTCTGCCAGCAGTTCAGTTTTGAGTTTTGCCATTAGATCACTTGTTGGTTGGTCATGCTGGTTGAGGCGTTGTCATCTGGTGATTAGCCCGCTATTTGGGTAAGGGGATTGATGGTGTCCACTACCTGCTCCCACTTACATTTGTACTGGGGCACGTGGGAGAGGGCATCAGCTAGA
Source organism: Masticophis lateralis (assembly GCA_030761175.1). Classification (NCBI taxonomy): domain Eukaryota; kingdom Metazoa; phylum Chordata; class Lepidosauria; order Squamata; family Colubridae; genus Masticophis; species Masticophis lateralis. Next base: position 201,628,726 of record JAUDYJ010000003.1, read on the forward strand.
AAGTTCCTCCTCCCTGGAATGTGCTTTAGCACGAAGTCAAAATTGAGCCCAACAGACTTGTTTGGGTAATAGTTTTCATGGAGTCCTGAGGGCCTCCAGGTTTTTGTGGTCAGTCCAGACTTTGAACAGTTTCTGGCCCTCTTCCAGCAGGTGTTGCCAGGTTAGCAGTGCCCATCTCACCACGAATGCCTCCTTTTCCCATGCTGCCCATTGTGTCTCTGTGTCCGTGAGCTTGTGGGAGGTGTAGATGCAGGGTTGTAGATTTCCTTGACTATTTTTTTGGAGTAGCACTGCTCCAACTGCCACATCACTGGATGACGAAGGGTTGTTCAGGGTCAGGATGCTTCAGCACCAGTTCCTTCAAAGACATTTCTTTTAGTGTTTCAAATGCCTCTTGGCAGGTTAGGTCCCACTGTAGAGGTTGTCCCAGGTGGGGTTTTGTTCCTGGGCTCCCTGTCTTTAGGAGGTCCATCATGGGTTTGGCAATCTTCACAAAGGAGGGGATGAATTTCCTGTAGAAGTTTGTGAACCCTAGGAAGCTTTGTAGCTGTCTATGGATGCAAGGGGGTTGCCAGCCTAAGATGAATTGCACTTTGGCTGGATCCATCTCTATTCCCTCATTTGACACTTGATAAGCCAGGTAGTCTAGCCGTGCATGATGGAACTCGCATTTTGACAGCTTGTCATACAGGTTGGCTGCCAGAAGTTTTTCTAGTACCTGGTGGACAAGGGGTATGTGGTCGCCCATGGTCTCAGTGTAAATGAGGATATCATCTAGGTAGACGATAACCCCCTTGTAGATTTGCTTATGCAGCACCTCATTTATTAATTGCATGAACACCGCTGGGGCTCCTTGCAGTCCAAAAGGAATCACTTTGAATTGCAAGCTCCCTAGGGGGCAGTTGAATGCTGTTTTCCACTCATCTCCCTTCCTGATGCGTACTCGGTAGTATGCTTCTCTGAGGTCTAGTTTGATGAAGACTTTTCCTTTGGCCAGGTGAGATAGCATGTCCTTCATGAGGGGGAGGGGATATAGGTTGTATACACACACACACAGCATTGATTCCTCAAAAGTCCACACACAATCTCATAGTTCTACCTTTTTTTTTTCTTTGAAGAGGATTGGCGCCCCAACCCGTGGTTTGGCTGGCTCGATGAACCCCCTTGCTAGGTTTTTGTCTATGTAATTGCGCATTTCTTCTATTTCCCAGGGTGTTATTGGAATACAGGTTGTGCTTGGGTAGTTTTGCCCCAGGAATGATTTTGATGGTACAATCTGCCTTGCAGTGGGAAGGCAGGATGTTGCACTCATCTTGCTGAATACTTCTGCAAGGTCCTGATATTTCCTCAGGATCTGTTCAGTCTCTGGGGTTTTGTCAGATGTGGCTGCCAGTTGTTCTGGTGTGCTCTTTTGGAGGGTTCCCTGCATGGGTAGTGTTTCTGCTTGCTGGTGTGGGAGGGATTGGGGCCCCATTGCTATTCTCAGTCTGTGGGTACCCCCTTGCCACCAGATGGTTGGTCCCCACTTGTCTAGCCAGGAGAGTCCAAGTATGACTGGATCTGTCATTTTGGGGGCTATTACGAATCAAATTATTTCCCAGTGATCCGCTAGCTCTAGCTTCACTGGTTCGGTCAGGTGAGTGTCATAGGCTCCCCCCATTAGAGATCCATCAACCTGTTCAAACCGGATTGGATGGGTCAGTCTTTTTGCTCTGATCCCCAGTTATAAGACTGTGGTTAGGTTGCTCAAGCATCTAGTGCAGTCTGAGTCTATCAGGGCTTGAAAAGCCCCCTGGGTCCCTGTTTTTGGGGCTGTGAGGCAAATGGGGAAAATGAAAGGGTGGGATGGTCCCCTCACAATTGGGTCATTTTCATCTCTGTCCTCACTGTCATACGATTCTGACAACTGGTCATTGTTGCCTGGGGTTCCCCCCACCCTTTGGTTGAGTGGGGAGGGACCTCTTCAGCCTGGAGAGTCCTCTGGGACAGGTTGGTTGCCTGTTTGGGGCCTCATTCCAGCTATGCCCTGGGTGGTGGCTCTGGCCTTAGGCCTTGGGGCCTCGGGGCTGGGGTCGTGCATGCAGATGCCATGTGGCCCTTTCCCCCACATGGCATCTGTTGAAGTAGCACTTCAGCAGGCTTTGAGGGGGGGCTGGTTTTGAAGTCTGCCATGGTGCTGTAGTTCCCCATTGGCTGGGCAATTTCAAGTCGGGTTGCCCCCTCTCTTTCATGTCTGGTTGCTTTCTCAAGTTGTTGGTGCGCAATCCACTGTTGACTTTTATTGCTACTCAGAACCACTCAGAGAACTGATATGGGATGTCCCAGTAAGTGGTAACCTGGTCAACTTGCTTGTCCAGGCTTATTCTGAAAAAGTGCACTAGCAACCACTCTGGTAAAGGGAGTAGCCTCCCAATGACTCTCCTAAATTTGCAGATGTGCTCTTTAATGGGATGGCCCCTCTGATTTAAATAGCTGAGCTCATCTCCTGTATACAGGTCTTCCTCTGCTTCCTCAAATCTGGCCTCTAGCAGTTGTAGGAAGTCATCTGCATCTTGCAGTTGGGGGGCTCTCCTCTTGTAGAGGGCTGCTAGCCATTCCCTTGCTTCCCCCTCTAGCCCCTCTGTGATGGTATTCACCATGGCTCTGGGGGATGAGTAGAGGTGTCAATAACATTCAAGGTGGATCTCAGCTGAGTCAAGGAATAGAGCTAGCTGGTTTGAGACCCCATCAAACTTTCCTCTGAAACCCAAAGACCAGGTGACCGGCATGTGTAAAAACCAACTGGACAGCACACACATGTGTGTGCTGGAAACCCAAGAGCAACTGGTGATGGCATGCATGCCCACAGAGAGGGCTCTGCATGCCATCTCTGGCACGCATGCCATAGGTTCACCATCACTGGTATAGGGTCTCCTGCTCGAGCAGGGTGTTGGACTAGAAGATCTCCTAGGTCCCTTCCAATTCTATTCAATTGGAAGAGATTCAATTATGCTATTCTACGTATCATGCAAAAGTATTCTACATATCATGCAAGACCCATGGTGAATTCTCTTTAAAGTGAGATTAAAAAGCATGGGATTTTTCTTGAATACATGAACACCTTGCGACATCCTCTTCTCCCCCTAAATGTAATACTTATCTGTGAATGAGTTCTCCTAGATTGAAAGTGGTGTGAATTAAAATTCCCACGCTCTTTGCATAGGATCTTCACATTCAAATCTTAAGCGTTGGTGATTGCCGCATTGTTGGCAAATTACTAATTTGCTATTAGGTACTATTTATTCATTTAATGCTATGTAACTCCGCTTGTGTAACTTTTGCTGGTTGATTAGATGTCACATTTGCCTAAACACTGAAAACAAAACATCTGCTTTAATTTCACTTGTTTTCACAGCACATTGAGTCAAAGTTGGTGCGACGAATGAAAGAGAATTGCTGGAGTAAATAAAATAAACCCAAAGCAACTAGAGTGAGTGATTTGCTGGCCTTCTGCCCAACTGCACAGATGCCTTGGAGTATTTTGTCAAAGAAAAATAAATAATCATAGATTAACTAACCAGCAGTGGTTAGAGCTGATACAGAGGAATTCAGACAAGGGAGAAAGTGCAAGATTCTTGCTTGCGAGCGAGCTCCCCAAGGTGGCTGATCATTACATAGCATTTGGATTTCCGGATATTAGATAAGGGAACAAAGCCTTTGAAACAAGCAGGCGGCGATTAGATAGAGATCACAGGAGCCTTGTAGCAATTACAACAATAAGAATGCATGATTGTAACCAAACTTCTCAATCTTGTTTGCATCCTTAATGGGTCACCCAGTAGAGCTTTTATCAGTTGTAAAGGTTTTGTTACATCTGTACTAGTTTGGAATCTGTGACCAGTTTACTAAGCTATTGTAAATCACTCACATTCTTCTGGACCTGTGTTCCATTGCTGATTCGTTCCCAGCAATTTGTTTCACAATATCCTTCCCCTGGAGTGGGGTGGGAATGGAGATTTTACAGTATCCTTCCCCTGCCATGCCCCCCAAGCCATTCCCACCAAGCCATGCCACACTCACCAAGCCACGCCCACAGAACTGGTAGTAAAAAAATTCAAATCCCACCACTGGTTTAGTTCTGTATGACTGAAGATACAGGCCGCAAGCTTACAGATCTCCAGTCAACATCATCCTTTGGGAATCTTCTCCCCCAAGCCAGTCAAGCTAACATGAGCTAGATTAGGCCAGGACATTTTTAATGCCTTCCTAGCATCAATCTGTATGGATGGTGTAGGTTGGAATGTCAATAAATGTCAAGTACCTTGAAATTGTCACCGTATGACAAACTGACTGAAAGCTAGGAAGGATCTAAGATCCACTAGAGCAGAGGTGTCAAACTCAATTTCACTGAGGGCCGCATCAGGGTTGTGTTTGACCTGGGGGGGGGGGCAGGTGGCATAACCAGGGTGGGCACGGCCAGATCAATGTCACTTGTGTCGGGGCATCTTGATGGCCTGAACAGCCCCCCCGAGCTCCATTTTCACTGCCAGAGGATTGCAGGAGGCCATTTCAGCTGAAAATGGAGTTAGGGTGAGCCATGCATGGGCCTCCTGTGTTCCATTTTTGCTAGCAGAGGCACTGCAGACCGGTCCTTCACTGTTTACAGGGTGGCTCCATGGACCAGATCTAAGCACCCCATGGGCCAGATCTGGCCCATGGGCCTTGAGTTTGACACCCCTACACTAGAGCCTAAATTCTATCCTCTATCATTTCTCTTTAAGAGTTTCCCACTCTTAAAGGCCATTCATGAGATTTTTTAAAAAATAAGAGGTTCCTTCTGAGATACATTATGATTTCTAGGATCCTATGACTTTTCCTGGGAGGATAGGGTGTTTTTGTTTTTTTAATATAGGAGGCATGGATCAAAGAAGAAGAAAATCACAATTTGCTAAAGATTCTTTGCTTATTGTGGATGTTGCAAGGCAAGGCATCCAAACTGCATTCACAGCATACCTGTTTCAGTTAGAGATCTAACAACCAGCCATCACAGATTATATGGAACTATGGAAGGTGAGTAAGGAGCTATTGGGCAATTGGGCACAACCATATCATTGATTTGATCTGATTTGATTTGATTACATTTCTATACCGCCCTTCTCCCGAAGGACTCAGGACGATGTACAGCCATATTAAAACAAACCCACACAAAAATTTAAAAAACCATTAAAATAATTTAAAGCAATTGGCCGATTTTTAAAACCCCTAGCTAAAACCCCTTTAAAACCAAATTAAAACCCATTTAAAATTAATTTATTCAGTAAGGCTGGCTTGATAGAACAATAGAGTCTTCAGCGCATGACGGAAGGCGCAGAGATTGGGAATCCTTCTTATATCCGGGGGCAGTTCATTCCATAGGGCAAGAGCCCCCACAGAGAAGGTTCTCCCCCTGAGATTCACCAACCAACATTATTTGGCCAATGGCACCCTGAGGAGGCCCTCTCTGTGAGAGCGTATCGAAAGGTGGGAGATATTCAGTGGCAGAAGGCAGTCCTGTAGCTATCTCAGTCCTAAGCCATGGAGCACTTTGAAGATGGTGACTAGCACCTTGAAACGCACCTGGAAGACCATTGGAGCCAGTGCAGCTCGTGGAAGAGAGGTGTTACACGGGAGCAACAAGTCACTCCCATAACCACTCATGCGGCCATATTCTGGACCAGTTGGAGCCTCCGGGTGCTCCTCAAGGGGAACCCTTGTCTGCTGCCTGCTCAAGAACAACCTTGGTCTGTATGGAAATAGTTAAATAGTGTTCTGACCTAGGCTTCCTTAGAAATTAAACAGCACAAATTTAGCCCTGGCAAACCTCTTTAATTCATACAGCTATAAATTACTTTCATTTACTATCTGCAAGGCTTGATAAACAGTCTTTCAGAGGAAGGTTATCAACACCCACCTATCTCATGTGGAATGCTGCCAAAAGAGCTAATTTCCAGATGCAGGGCAAGGCCAAACGTGGCACAGAGTCACAAACAGAATTTTCAAATCTTGAATCAGCCAGATGAACTAATTGCTTCCTGCAAAAACTCATGTCCCATTCACTTCTCTTTTATGACTTATGGGAGAGGCCAATTATATCCAAGCCTTACTCCCAAATTGACCATTTCCTTAATTGTTCCTGTCTCCTGGCAGCTCTGCGCATGCGCACACTGGGAACAGGCTCACACTGTTCTTCTGCCTCACTGATGTCAGACTCCGGAGACTCTGGAGACAGCAAAGAACTACCCGATAGCCTTGGCCCCAGTGGTGGGATTCAAAATTCTTTACTACTGATTCTGAGAGCTTGGCTTGGTGAGCGTGGCTTGGTGGGTGTGGCAGGGGAAGGATACTGTAAAATCTCTGGTGCTCTGGTGGCTCAGCAGACTAAAAGCATTGTAATTAAACACCAGCTGTCTGCAATTACTGTGTTCGAATCTCACCAGGCTCAAGGTTGACTCAGCCTTCCATCCTTTCTAAGGTAGGTAAATTGAGGACCCAGTTTGTGGAGGCAATATGCTGACTTTGTATAAATATACAAAAGTATGACAGCTATTGCTTAACGCATTGTAAGCTGCCCTGAATCTCCGGAGAAGGGCGGCATATGAATCAAATTAAAAAAAAAAAGCTCCATTCCCTCTCCACTCCAGGGGAAGGTTACTGCAAAATCCCCATTTCTTCCCAATCAACTGGGACTCGGGAGGCAGAGAATTGATGGAAGCGGGGCCAGTCAGAGGTGGTATTTGCCGGTTCTCCGAATTTTTGCTACTGATTCTACAGAACTAGTCAGAACCTGCTGAAACCCACCTCTGCTTGGCCCCTTCTCTACCTCCAACTCAGAGCCCTTGTCTAAGCCTTCCCCAGACTCCAGGACTGGCCCACATTCCTCCCCAACCTCCTCAGTGTCCAAATCTGCTGCCAGCAAACCTGGCTGCTGGCAGGCCCCAGCAAATAGACTGTACACCAGGGTAGGAAGATCACAAGACAATCTTTTTTTTAAAAAAAAAAAGGGGGGGGGGCTTCCGTATAGAAGACATTCCATGAATGCGGAGAAGAACATTCTATTTTGGCCGTAGCTTGCTCTCCAAGCTTGTTTCAATTTAATTTCTGAATGCTTCGTTACCAGACTAGGTAACATCATCAGCAGGATTTTCCTAGTAATGAAACATTCAGAAACTAAATTGAAACAAGCCGAAAAGGTTAGTCATCACTGGTCTATTTAGTTTGTAGGTCCTTCTGACAACAATAAAGAAAGCCTAAAGACTTCTGCTGACTTGGCTAGCATTAACCCTGGTTTTGCAGTGTAGGAAGTTAGCACCCACCCCTCTCCTAGGAAAATGAGATATTTTGGGAAATATTAAAAGGGCAGAATATTTCCCCTAAAAGGGAGGCAGAAACTCAGTCCTCCCTCCCACCTTTGTCATTGGGCCTTTAAGGCCTGGGCTGGGCCAGTCTATTCTATGTAACAAAGATCTACCTCCTTCCGGCAGAGCCATAATAGGAATCCCAAAGCCCTTTCATTACATCATCACCCAGCAAGAGACAACCAAGCTTGGGACTCAAAAACACAACCTACAAAGTTACCCCTGCATGGCCCCATGGGATCTGACGATCAATCAGAATACAAGCTCAAATGCAAATCCCAACAGAGGGTATAAATCTCTCTCTTTCTCTCTCTCTCTCTCCCTCTCCCTCTCCCTCTCCCTCTCTCCCTCCCTCCCTCCCTCCCTCCCTCTCTCTCTCTCTCTCCCCATGTGCTTTTTCCCGCCAGGACCTCAAACCATGTGGTCCTATCCACCATTAAAAACCATCTTTCCAAGCAGTCTCCATGTTTCCAGTGTCTTTCTTCTCCACTTGGAACTGAACCCAGATGGACATTTCTTAAAACAGCAGCATAGCTCTGACTTACTATGTTATAGCTCAATGCATTGTGCAAATCAAGTGCATTGGTTAATTGAACAACTAGAGTAAACCTATCATATGAATACCGACCATATGTCCTTTCCTCCAAATATCTGAAGCCAAAACAAAAATTGATGGAAATCAAATTATTGTTCTAAGCCAATCTCAGTAATTATTTTCATCCATGCATTGGGGTAAAATATGCCTGGGAATTTCTCAAGTTTCCTTTCCCTGAAGGGGGAAATATTCTTCCATTCCTGCATCTTTTTCTCAGAGAGCTTGAAAATTCCTTTTGAATTTCTCTTGTTGATCTTTTTAAGCTGACATTGTTGGAGGCTGAATTACATTGAAGCAAGAGTAATTCAGTGGGTTGAAGCCTGCTGGAGAGATTTCCAGTGATTGACAGGCTATCCATACCTAAATTTTGGCTTTGGTATAGTGAAATAAATGCAAGAATGCCACATGCCTCCCATTTAAAACCCTTTCTCCCTTGCAAAAGAACTTCAACCTTATTTTCAGAAGCAAGTAGCATTTCATCAAAAGGCATGAGAACAAGGAGAAAAAGGTAGGATAAATTTTCAGAACAACAAAGGTGTTTTTCCAAAAGGTTACTGGACTTGGTGTTTTCTTTGAAAATATTTTGCTTCTCATCCAAGAAGCTTCTTCACTTCCAACTGTCCAGTTGGGAATGGACAGATTTACATTCTTTGTAGTCATCGGGCATTAGAACTCTAAGGGTTGCTCATTAATATTCTGAGAGTCAGTTGAGGCTACTTGGGGGTTTATCCAGAGGTGGGATTCACTTACCTTCCCTACTGGTTCACAAATATGAGCATGCATGTGCAGTAGTCACACATTACATCTGGTTGGGTGAGTGGAGCCTCCCGTAGTCGCCGCTACCAGTTCGTGCAATTCAGACAGAACTGGTTGAATCCCACCACTGGGTTTATCTATACTCTCCGGATCACCTGAATCAGAGTACAAAATAAGTATGGAACCTTCTTGGAACTGCTGAAAGGACTGTGTTGTAGGTAGGAAATAGGTGGCATCCCTCCCCCTCTTCAGTTGAGAGAGGGCTGTTCAATTTTAATATAGATGGCCTTTTTCAAACCAGTGGTCATCTCTGTCCAGAATGTGGACTTTGCTGTCTTCAAAAGAGTGACCTTTTTCTTTCAGAGGCAGATAGACTCCTGAATCCTGTCCCAATGAAGTTGTTGCGTTGTGCCATGAGTTTGTGAGTCCATAGACTTTTAGCACCACACATTTCATCCTTAACTTTCACATCAGGAATTCTGGGAGTTGAAGGCCACATGTCTTAAAGTTGCCAAGATTGAGAAACACTATCTAAGACATCTAAATAAAGATATCAGTTAAGTAGATGATTGGCCATTCAAGAGCTTTTTTTCTTCTAGGCAAATGGATTACCTCCCCGTATTTCACCATTAACAAAGACATCAGATGATTCATATTGAATATTTGTTGGGCAAAAAGGGAGTAGCTTAGTTAGTTAATAGGGGGGGGGGGGAAATCAAGGAGGCCATACCTCCTTAAAGATTGTTTTGTTAAGCAAGCAAAACATAAAACCTTCAGATAGTTTATGATTGATTAATGACCTTCTTTGCACAGACCCTGCTAACAGGAACAATTGAGAGAGACAAGAGCAATTAAGGAGTTTCTGTGTAGGCAGTTCACTTATCAAAACGTCTGAGACAGGCACTTGTCTGGATCATTGGTCCTTTATACCTTAACGACTCTGAAATCAAGTTCAAATGGAACCCTGGAAGTGTATTTTTGGCACATCAGCAAAATGTCATGCTGAACTTTTACTGGCAATTATAGAGCTGTGATACATTGGCCTTGCAGTAATTTAACATAAATCTCCAAAATTATCTGTCCTTACTTTTTTTTTTTTTTTTCATTACCATGCATTGGAAAGGAGGGACTGGTTTTTCAGCATATATTAAAATTTGTCTGTCTGAAAGACCAGGTTTCACTGTATAAAACAGAACAGATTTGGCTAATGGCAAAGTACATTCATGTCGATCAACGATAAACTGTAATGCAGTGGCAGAGTTCAACTCCTGGAATCTCCGTATAATGTCAGGCTCAAGCAAACAGCGCCACTCATGAATAGCCTAAATCAGCATCTTTACTGACTTCTACCTATATTACAAGAATCTCCACAGATTTTTTGCCATCCCCTGGGAACAAGTAGATAAGGTTTGATGGATCTTGTGAGCAGAAGGGAGGAGAGTCAGGCTTATGTCTCTTGTGGTTGTACATGGACTCAAGGCTAATTCCTCACTTGACCCTTCCTTCCAGCCTGGCTGGCAGTTTCTTAATAGATAAAGCAAAAATACCATTGCATGAAACTCTAGGCAGTGTATGTATGTATGTATGTATGCATGTATGTATGTATGCATGTATGTATGTATGTATTCAATTTCTTTAACTGCTCACCTCAACCAAATGACTCTGGGCAGCTTACAATTCTACAATTGCAAAACAGTTTAAACAATTATAACGAATAAAATAGTAAAAACATCCAGAAAATAAATACATACACCCAAGATAGTTATTTGAATAATAGTAAAGCCAAGAAATGGGATCCTTAACACATTCTGAGCCCCAGGCCCATGTACACAGTGCAGATTTGTAGAGCCTTGCAGCAAGCCAAGAGGGTTGGGGCCATTCTAATTTCCAAAGAGAGAATATTCCAGAAAGCTGGGTCGACAACAGAGAAGTCTGTCTTCAACACACTTTGGCTGATGGGATCTGAAGCATGTTGAGTAGATGGAAGAATAGTAATGATGGGTTATTCATGTATTCTCCTCAAGGTTGTAACAGATTGGAGCAGTTTATAAATACAATACATGCTTACATGCATACATACATCAATGTCAAGACCAAAAGGACCTGAAAATCAGGAAAACAAACTCAAAACAATGGAGAATTAAAATAGCACCAAAGGCATTGTCAGCCCTGGAGGCCATCTTTTCTTTTGGATCTTCAGGGCTGTCACGCTTAGTCTGTGGGAAACTGGGAGGGGGATTTGCCTGGAGTTGGTAGAAGTATTTAGGCATAACAACATTCTTTTCTCTGAGAGTCAAGGATGTTCAGCCTGCACCTGGAGTGGCGTGACTGGGAAGCATCTCCAGTTGGGACTGTGGATTGATTGGATCATGTGATGGACATGTGGGTATAGGGGAAAGGACTTCGAGTTTCCTTTGGGTGGGGAAAATCCAGGAGCTTTCAGATTCGGGTTTTCCCAGATGTGCCTATATGACATCTCTAATGAAATGGAACTTTGAGGAACTGCTGGCCTTGGAGTCTTCATTGGTTGGGGGTGTTACTTGGAGCCCTGACAGATATGCCAGAAAATTGTTAGAGAAGTAAAATAACAATGAGACAGCAATATTCCACCATGAAAAACTAGACTGGGTGGGACTATCAGCCTACGTTCAATTTCAGAAAGTCTGCAATTATGCTAATCTCTACAAATATCAGAATTAGCAGTTTCTGACAAGGTGGAGGATTGCAGTATATAACCATTTTACTGAATTTTCACCAGCATGGGAAAGAAAAGGGAAGGGAAGGGAAGGGAAGGGAAGGGGAGGGGAGGGAAGGGAAGGGAAGGGAAGGGAAGGAAAGGAAAGGAAAGAAAAGGAAAGGGGAAGGAAGGAAGGAAGGAAGGAAGGAAGGAAGGAAGGAAGGAAGGAAGGAAGGAAGGAAGGAAGGAAGGAAGGAAGGAAGGAAGGAAGGAAGGAAACAGCTGCAGTGAATATGTTTCAGGATTGTAGTGTTTTATACATGTTCATACTTGGATGCTCTGTTAAGAAAAAGCAGAAAACTAGGATGATAAACATAATGGGAGGATGTATATATTGGGAGATATATTAAAACATACTGGGAGATAAAGTTGTATTAAAGAGTTATATTATAAACATAGTGGGGATAGAGTTATATTAAAACATGTAAGCTACCCTTCTCAGTTTGAAATAATGCACCCCAAGTATAACTCTATACTTGATTGGTAAGAATAGGTAAGCAGATAATATGCAGTATATCACATGGTACCAATTATAAGCAGAAAATAGTGGCTAATTTATAATACAGATTCTACCCCTGCGCCCTCTCCCTTGTCATTGACATAGACTCAATCTATTTCCCTGGTAATATAGAAATAATAACAATAGGTTATTTTCTAGCATTATTTACAAGGATTATTGACATAATGTATGAGAAGACAAAAACATAGAATAGTGCTGTTTCTGAATCTCTGGAAAAGGCAAATGGAAGATTAAATGTTACAGTCACATTGTTGAAAATGGGACAATTGCATACCAAACTAAAAATAAGTCTGCCATGTAGAAGAAAATTGAGTGGCACGATTGACTGATTAACTTGATGCAGGGTACATTCAGCTGTTGAATCTGTTAGTTTCTCAGTGGGTGATGGCTGACTTCTCAGTTCTGTTTACATATAACGGGTGGCTTTCCAGTTGTGTTTTGCATATCTGCTGTTAATATGATTTTGTGATTTGTGCAGTATGCGCCTAGGAAATTCCTATCCATGGTGAATATTAACAGGAGAATGGTGGCTCGAGTTGGGCAGAAATGTTGGGCAGGAGGTTAGCAATCCCGTGTTTGAGACCTTAGAGCTGCTGTGGGGTGGGGTTGAGCTCTCATCCTTTACTCCAACTCCTGCTAGGAGCCCACACCAGGGTATTCCCAGTGATGTTACTGGCTAATCTTTTCAATCTTGAAGTATCTCAAAGTCAGTATCTTCTGACTCAAATCTCTCTCTCCCCCCCCCCCTCTCTCTCCCCCACCCTCTCTCTTCCTCTCTCTCTGTATATATATTTGTTTTCATACAGGTATGCAAATCTTAGTGTCTACTGTCTACTCTGTCTGCTGTGTCAATAGACACAGACTGGGACTCCCAACCAATCAGAATGAAGAGGTGGGGCCATCCCAGCAAAGCAGACTACCAGCACCAGATTTGAAATAGTAACGGCAGTTGCTGCAAAAGACCCCTTGCATAAGCCTGATGATGGCAGATGAGATTCTACCAAAACATTGCCAAAATGCTCTCAATCTTACATGGGAGAAGACCCGAATACACCAAGACTTGCATATATATATATGTAGGTCTTTGGTTATTCGGGTGTTCTTCCGCGTAGAATTGGATGTGTCTTGGCAATGTTTCGACGAAGTCTCATTTGTCATCTTCAGGCTGGTGTTCTCAGCTTCGTGCTTCCAGGAGCATGAAGTTATTGTAGTTATTGTCTGGAGGGGAAGTAGATTAGCCCTTAACAAAGGAAGATGACAATTTAATCAACATATTCTACTGTTTTGCAAAGGAATTTTGACCATTAGGTTACTTGAACACAAAGAGCCACAATGAGGTTAAGAGAGCAAAGCTTTGGACTAAGGAGAGATTGGATTTTGTCTACCCTCTGTGGAGTTGCAGAGATAAGTGAATAAAATGCCTGAGGTAACACCATGAGCGCTTGAAGGGGGAAAAAAAGAGTTGTAGATCTCATCAATAAGGTTCACCCTTTTCTCCCTATTTTTTTCTCTGTGTCTTCCATTCTGCTTCTCTTAATCAATCTGAAGCATTCTGAACCATTTAGTCCTTCTTAATTCAATCTCCCTCCAGAGGGAAGGAAAAGATAGATCTGTTTTTTTAATTGTAATTCTGAAGAAGATAGATACAGCAGATGAGAGAAAGAGTTGGATGAAAGGATACCAATGCAACTTAGGCCAAATATGCACTTTCTGCTTGCTCCATTGTAAGGAATATTAAAATAACAATGATGGATGGATGGATGGATGGATGGATGGATGGATGGATGGATGGAAAGAAGGAAGGAAGGAAGGAAGGAAGGAAGGAAGGAAGGAAGGAAGGAAGGAAGGAAGGAAGGAAGGAAGGAAGGAAGGCTTTAGTAGTAAAGGAAATAATGTGGTAAAGGTATGGGAAGATATCCATGTGGACAACTCTTCATAAAGGAAAATAATAAAATCTGGTGAGGAGGGAATAATCCTTAAAAGAAGAAGGAAGGATCTGCTAGAAAAAAATCAAAAGTAAAGCTGGACTTCTCCACTCAGAAGGGAAGGGCAAGAATCAAGGGAATGGGCAGTCAGGTTCTGGGAAGGTCATAACCTAGCCTGAATACTATCCTGGTCTTGATACCAAACCTCTACAACATAGGCTGATTTTTGTAAAGAACAGCTGGAAGCAGCACAGAGGATAAGTAATTTAGTCTGCCACGATTAAGGATTAAGTACGTTGATCAGTTTTTGAATTCCTTACCAAAAGAAATGATAAATGATGCCATCAACGGGGTCAACTCTGGTTTTGGAACTGATCTCTTTTCAGCTGATTTGAAATGGCTCAGTAGTTGGAAGGGACCTTGGAGGTCACCTAGTCCAACCCCCTGCTCACGCAGGAGACCTGTACTAGGGATTTGAACCGCCGAATTGCCGACCTTTCTGATCAACAAGCTCAATGTCTTAGCCACTTTCTAGGTGGCTCAGTGGCTAAGTTGTTGAATGTTTCCCATCTGATTCCAAAATACAGAAAGCATGTACCCATAGAAGGACAGGCAGAGCCTGAGGGTGGAGTCAAGAGAGCAATTAGCCTGGAGTCATTATGCTGCCAATCTAAGCAATCTAAGTTTACCTCCTCTTGAATTCTGTTAACTTTTATTTAGCGCCAATTTAATGCTGACTATAAGTTGACTAGATTGTTGTGTAGAGACATGAACAATAAAATCAGCTGAACTAGAACTTATCATGTGGTCTTGAGCAAAGGTGGGATTCACATAATTTACCTATCAGTTCGCCCAGCACCAAAAATGTGAGTGCACGATTTGCTCACACGCGCCGCTTCAACGGATTTGCACACCTTGAAAACGTGGCTGTATAAGATAGCATAGCACCGGGGCTACTACCGGTTCTTCCAAACTGGCTGAATACCACCTCTGATCTTGAGTCTTTGTGCCTGACAATACTCTTCTGTGGAAAGAGAAGAAATACAAACTTTTCTGTACGATGTTCAGTGTCAGCATTCCAGAAAAACCCCCAACTCCTAGTAAAAACTCTTTTTTTCAAAGTTTTATTTACTAGAATAGGTAAACTGGCACATCTGGGAAAACCCAAATCTGAGAGGTCCGGGTTTTCTCTCAGTAAATCAAAACCCCCAAATCCATCCCCTCAGTCCTCAGTCAATCACATCTCAATCACCATCTGTCCCACCTCAAGACATCACTCTGACCACTCCTTCTTCAGTTGGCCTGACCTTGACCGACAGGAAGAATGCTATTATGTCTAAAGACAACCCCTCTTTTAGGAAATGAGTATTACCTACCTTGTTGGGTTGGCAATATATAAACCATCAATATAGCTTTAAGATTGCTGTATTGCATCATACTGTGTCCTGATTGGTTAGCTCTATAGCCAATCTCCTTAAGAGGGAGCTAGAAACATGGTTTGTTTCTCTTTGCTGTTCTTGCTCTCTGATATCTCTGTATGCTACTGTTTGCAAATCGAGAAGAACTGTTTATTGTGAATGACTACGATGACTGGTAATAAGACTTTGTTATTGGATTATCCCTGGTCTGTCATTTTGCTATCTCCTGCTTTATATGTGTATGACCTGGACTGTTTATTGGACAGTCCTGAAAGTAAACACAACTCAATGTATCTCTGTGTTGACTGTGTTTATTCGTACCTACTCTCAATCGCTTTCATGTGTACACCCTTGCTATTCAAGGGTTACTCTGTGAATTCCTTAACACCCTCTACTAAATTCCCCCTCCTACTTTCCCACACATGAGAAGGTGGCAGCATGGAAGCTTCTGGCCAGTGGTGGGATTCAAGTAATTTAACAACCAGGTCTCTGCCCTAATGATTTCTTCCAACAACCAGTTTGCCAAACTGCTCAGAAAGTTAACAAGTCATTCTGCTGAAGTGGTGCGAACTGACTGAATCCCACCACTGCTTCCGGCCTAAGATGGCTTCCAAAGCTGACATTCAGATGCATTCTGAATTTCCCCTTGTTCAGGAACCTGCTATTATTTTCCTATAAAGTGAGTTAATATTTAGTGCTTTAGTTAGTTGATTGGCCGCTTCAGCAAATTCTTTAATAATGACCCACATATCTGGACATACTTCCTTTCCATTCATTAATTGACCCTTTAATAAACTACCTCTATTGATGATTCCTTCGTTACAGCTAGTGGCAAAATCTTTTAAGATGTAGACAGCGCATCATGCTTATGCATGACGGTGGGGTAGAGGAAGAAAAAAGCATTGCTTACACTGCGATACCACTCAATTACTTTAAAATGCTGTTTCTAATTTTCTTTTAAAATTGCCTAAGCAACCACCTGATTTCTGTCTTTTTGATGCAATGAATGTAGCAACTGGGTCA
Organism: Masticophis lateralis; assembly: GCA_030761175.1. Taxonomy (NCBI): domain Eukaryota; kingdom Metazoa; phylum Chordata; class Lepidosauria; order Squamata; family Colubridae; genus Masticophis; species Masticophis lateralis. Next base: position 201,645,073 of record JAUDYJ010000003.1, read on the forward strand.
ATCAATAACTTTCCTTCCATCAGGTTTCAATCTCTTTAATATGTCACCGCTGGGTTCTATATTTCTGGGAGATATTTATGCTTAGCCCATTAAACTAAATGAATTCATGACTTATATACATATATCATTAAACTAATACAGAGAACAGTTCCGAAACACAAGTCTATGATAGTGTGCAAATAACTATCATGTACACATTACATTACTGGGAGCAAGTTGAGTCTGATATGGATTTTATCTTGATCAGCAAGTTGATTGATTTGAAACTATTAGAAAATTAATCCAGTTTCAATATCATTAGAATGCCAATAAACCACAGAGAACGCCTAGTTAATGGGTACAGGCAAGAGAAATTGAACATCTCCAATTTATAGATCCTAGCTTGCAAAGAGCAGCATAAATATGCTTGTGATGTAATTGAGTGTTTGTGGCAATTGCAGCATCCTGATATACCAGAATTGAATGTAATGCCATTATGCTTACTAGGGAATGTAATAGGTGACGTGTATACGATGGAGGCTATTAACCTAATCCAGGGGTCAGCAACCTGTGGCTCGAGAGCTGCATGCGGCTCTTTGGGCCCTCTGCTGTGGCTCAAGGGATTTTGTGGTTCCCAGTGTTTTTTAACAACTGGTTCTCTGCCCTAATGACCGGCTGGGTAGGTGTGGCTAGGGGAGTGTCATGTGACTAGTGGAAGGGAGTGACATCAAGTTTGCCACACCCACCCAGGTTTTCTGGCTCCCAGTGTTTTCTTTTCTGTGGGAAACCAATCCAAATGGATTTTTGAGTATTTAATGTTGCAGACCCCTGACCTAATCTAACCTACAAACCAATTTGGTGATGACCATGGTATGTGCAAAATTATGATTTAAGAAATACAAGGAATAAATTAGAAAAAAACGTGAATTGAATGGCAAAAGAAGGAAGGAAGGAAGGAAGGAAGGAAGGAAGGAAGGAAGGAAGGAAGGAAGGAAGGAAGGAAGGAAGGAAGGAAGGAAGGAAGGAAGGATCCATGAAACTAAGTGAAAGGGAAAGTTGTAATAGATCTTAATGAATGCAATACGACCTTATAGAGTGAAGCTAATGAATACATGCAGCAAAATGAACGTGAAGATATAGTTATGAATCAAAGGGCTAAAATATAGGTCAGATAGTATAAACTAATGTCAGCTAGATTGTTATTAAGTACCAAAATAGGAATCCTTTGCTTATTTGGTGAGGATGATCGTGATTGAGGATTTCAACCTTTCTTTGGGCAGCACTGAACTGGGAGCAGTTCAGGAATTCATGGCCAGCAAAGTAACCTTGAACCTGAATCAGGAACCTAGTGCATGCCAGAGCAGGCATGCTTGATCAGGGTTTTTTTTTTAAAAAAAAAAAAATCTCAGAGCAGTTGCAACACGATGTAAAATTGAAGGATGTTAACACCTGCCTTTTGTCATGGTCAATTCGCTCCTTGATTGCTTTATGATTGCCAACAAAGGAGAATATTTGTAATTCAGGGTTGAAATGCGGAATGCCTGGTGCTCTCTGGAATCATTTTCTTGAAAATGTTTCATTACCCAAACTAGGTAACATCATCAGTACAAGAAAACAACCAATCTCAGGGAGCATCAAGAGCTTTCTGGTTAGCTAGGGCCACCTTTCTCCAAAGGTAGATAAACCTATTAAGATTGATTCATCTGTTGTACTCGATGAGCCAGATGAGTTTCAAGGGTAATTGGGGTGTTCCTGAGGACCTGGTATGAGGACATTTTCTGAAGTTTTATTTGTCAACTGGAACTCAAAATGATGGGGGTCTTGAATCATATTGGTCCTATTGTCCTTATTTCTAGTTGATCCTCAAGTGAGTCTTAGTTTTCTAAGAGTTCCAAGAGATTAATTAGCAGATGACATGCCTAGTGCACAGAGGTGGTATTCAGCCGTTCAGACTGGTTCACCCAAACCGGTAGCAGAAATCACTGATGGGCCCACCCACCTGCCCCAGCTCCACGCCAACTCATTTACACATGATTTTGAGGCCTGGTGCATGTGTGGAAGGCTTGCATGCCAGCAAAGAACATGCATGGAAGACTGGGGGCATGCATGGATGGGGCGGGGGTGAGCAAAGTGCACTCACATTTACGTACTGGTAGTAAGTAAGTAGTAAGTGAATACCACCCCTGCTAGTGCACCATTGGAAGAGGACAAAGAAAACATGTCAGAGCCCATATTAAAAATATGACATTGTGGTAATAAGGTAATGATTCAGTTTGAGGGGTTACTCATTCCTTGCTGGGAAGGGACAAGTTCCAGGACCATCTATTGAGTCACTGGGGTATTCTAGAGACTCTTGTTGGAAAAGGTTGCTTAGGTTCCCTCTGGGTTGCATTCTGATTTGACTAGTCCAGTTAAGATAAACATCTGCTTCATTATCTTTGACATGTTTGAATCTGGTCCCATCAATCTTGCATACGCATAAGGTTGCCCTTCTGTGCCATGGCACCCGCCTTGCTTAACAGCATTTCCCTACAGATTTAACAGAATAACAGAATTGCAAAGGATTTTGTAGGTCATCTAGTCTAAACCCCTTCCCAAGCAGGAGACCCTGTACCCGTGATGGTGAACCTATGGCACGTGTGCCACCTGTAACCATATCTGTGCGCAGGCGAGCTCAGCTTCCTATGGGACTGGAAGTTGTCAAACGGGCCATTTTTGGCCTCCAGAGGGCCTCTGGAGGGGTGTGGAAGGCTGTTTTCACTTTCCCCAGATGCCTAGAGTGGTCCTGGAGTCAGGTGAGAAAGAAAAATGGGCCTACTGAGCCATTGCATGCCAGGAGCGGTGTGGGTGGGTGGCATAGAATTATGGGTGTGGACACGTCCTCATGCGACGCCCCCCTGCCTCCCCTTCCTGGCACGCGATGGCAAAAAGGTTAGCCATCATTACCCTATACCATTTCTGACAGATGGCAGTGCAGTCTCCTCTTGAAAACTTCCACTGATGAAGCTGTCACAACTTCTGAAGGCAAGTTCTGTTCCATTAGTTGATTGTTCTCACTGTCAGAAAATTTTGCCTTATTTCTATATGACTGTCACCTTTGCAGGAAGATTAATTTTTTAAAAAATTGGAGCAAAATGGACCAAACTGCTACCTGTAAAGCATGCTGTTCTGAAACCAGTTCACCCCCCCCCCCTTCCAAATTAGCAGAGTTATCAATGAAACAGTTTAGAAAAGTACAAAAAAAGGGTGATTCTTCCCTCCGGCCCAAATACTATCACTCCCCTAATTCAATGTTTTTCAACCTTGGAAACTTTAAGATTTTAAGAGAGCCTGAGTAGCGTAGGGGGCTAATGCCTCCTATTAAAGGCAGCAATTAAGATCCAGCTGCCTGCATTTCTGCGAGTTCAATCCTAGCCAGGCTCAAAGTCGACTCAGCCTTCCATCCTTTCTAAAGTGGGTAAATTGATGACCCAGTTTGTGAGGGCAATAAGCTGACTTTGTATAAATATATAAAAGTATGAAGGCTATTGCTTAACGCATTGTAAGCCGCCCTGAGTCTCTGGAGAAGGGCGGCATATAAATCAAATTAAAAAAAAAAAAGATGAATGGTCTTCAAATCCCAAAATTCCTCAGTCAGGATAATGACTGCAGAATTCTGGGAGATGAAGTCTATATTTAAAGTTGGGGAGCATAGGAGAGGGAGGGGGAGGAGTTAAAAGAAGCATCAGTTTAAAATCATGAAGTAGCCACAAGTGAACTAAGTCCAATCCCTCTTGAATGCCTTGACCTTTATCCAGAGGTGGGCTTTCACATAATTTAACAACCGGTTCACCTAGTGCACAACCAATAATGTGAGCATATGCGTGCACGTGCACTTTGCTCACACTTACACACAGTGATTTCATGGATGTGACTTCCAGCACACCTTCCTGGCAGCCGTGGTGAGTAGAATGGGTGAGGCGCAGAAATCAGCTAGGCTGCGTGGATAGGGCAATCGAGCCAGAGTGTGAGATATATAGGATGGGATAGCACTAGGGCGGGCGGGTGGGCCCAGCTAGTGGTTGGAACTATGGGCTCGCTCAAACTGGTCTGAACTGGCAGAAGCCCATCTATGCTTTTATTTGGTTTATCCAGGTGCTAACCATTAGTCAGAAGATTCCTATGCATTGTTGTGACCCAGGCCCACGTAGTTGATATTAAATGCAAAACAGTTCCAAAAAACAAACAGATTTTATTAAAACAGCTGAGAATTAACTCATTCTCAGTGTATTCTAAATGAAATGAAAGCAAAGTCCTTAAAACACCAGTCTTTAGTTTATCTTGGACCTTGGGATAATTAGGCAAATTGCCAAAGGCTTTTCTTGGCAACAGTTTGGGAACAGAAGAAATAACTACAGCCAAACAAGAAGCAATTCTCTCAACAGTTGTTTTCCGGCAAAGACAACAAGAGCTGTTGCTGGCCTTTTAAGCTTTATGGGAGGGGCCAATCATCTCTTGGCCCTACTCCCAAGTTATCCTCTCTGCTTTAGCTACTCCTGCTTTCTGGAAGCTCTTCTCATACGTTCACTAGGAACGGACTCCTCCTGTTCCTCTGCCTCTCTACTGTCAGCTTCTGGAGGCTCCGAAGTCTGCACATCACTCCCCGATGGCCCTGGCCCCATCTCTGCTTCCAACACAGAGCCCTCATCTGGGCCTTCCCCAGCCTCCAGGACTGGCCCATGTTCTTCCTCAGCCTCATCGCTGTCCGACTCCTCTGCCAGCTTCGCAGGCTACTGGCGGACCACAACATGCATAGTCTTTAACACAATCAGTGATCTGACACTTCTGCATTGGAACTTGGTTTTCCGTACCTGATAGGGAGGCTGAGAAGCACTACCTGTAAAGCATGCTGTTCCAAAACCAGTTCAACCTCCTCTTCCAAATTAGCAGAGTTATCACAGAAAGTATTTCCTACCTACTATCTCTTTTCCCCATCCCAACATCTTGGACTGTTTTTGGTAGCCTGATTTCCAAAAGCCTCGCTTTCATGATGCCTTTATCATTCCCCAATTTTGTCAATGCTTGCTAAGGGGTGTACAGTTTGTCAGCTTTTGACGAGTTTACCATCTTTAACCACGTGCATATTGATAGAACTGAAGAGGGTGGTGGTGGAAATCTGCAATTTCATTGTGATAGCCTTTCAGTGGCATCAAACTCATCATGTGGTATTTTATCAATGCAGTGGAACACATATCCATATCTGTAAAATGCAGTAAACACTGTCCTATCCCAGTCTGGATATGAACACCTACAAAAAAGAGTTAAGTTGCAAGAAGCTTTACTAAAAGGTAAAAGTTCCCCTCGCACATATGTGCTAGTGATTCCGGACTTTAGGGGACGGTGCTCATCTCTGTTTCAAACCGAAGAGCCAGCCTGTCCAAAGACACCTCCATGGTCATGTGGCCGGCATGACTAAATGCCAAAGACGCACAGAACGCTGTTACCTTCCCACCAAAGATGGTCCCTATTTTTCTACTTGCACTTTTTACATGCTTTGTAATTGCTAGGTTGGCAGCAGCTGGGACAAGTAACGGAAGCACCCCCCATTACATTGGCACTAGGGATTTGAACCGCTGAACTGCCGACCTTTTGATCGACAAGCTCAGCATCTTAGCCACTCAGCCACCACTTCCCTTCTTTATTTAGAACCAAGCAATTACAGGCAGTGGCAGGCACAGTGTGTATGTAAACTTAGAAAATTCCCAAGTCCTGAATTGAGAGCTTGCCTGCAATAAATTTCAAGCTGACAGAGTCCAAAATAGCAGGTAGAAGTGTTGTCAAGTAATGGTTGAGAGGTTTTGGCCTCCTGGTAAGTCATCAGCTGGTATTGGTTCAAAGGGACTGAATTTACATAGAAAAGTTTAGAAAAATCCCAAGGGTTTTTATATCCTTAAACATTTTCCACCAATGTTCTACATCAATTTGGATCTTCTAAGAAGCAACCAACTGATATTGCCCTCTTTTTACAGGAGATGGTGTGAACCTCTCTGACAGGTACAGAACGATTCATGCAGAAATGAGTTTGTTGAAATTAGATATTGCCCTACGGCTGGCGGAAAATGGTTTCCTTTTTTTCCCTCTTGGAAACCATTAAAAAAACACATCTGCCTCCAGGTGGATACAAAACTCAATGAACCATGAAAGGTCTCGCCATCCTTGTCACAATGACATGCACACACACACACACACACACATACACTCATGTCTACATAACCAAATAATGAGAAAATCGAATGTTCCCTTGAGATTTTTGTGAATAACAAATGAGATTAGCAATAACAAGGAAAAATTAGTCATGAACTACATCAATGTTACTAACCCCAAGTCTGTGATTGGAACAGATGAACTAAAAATGACTGGAATCCAAGTCCATCTAGACTCTTTTTTAGATCTAGCCTAAATTAGACATAAGGTAAAGGTAAAGGTTCCCCTCACACATATGTGCTAGTTGTTCCTGACTCTAGGGGGCAGTGCTCATCTCTGTTTCAAAGCTGAACAGCCAGCGCTGTCCGAAGACAGCTCCATGGTCATGTGGACGCCAAAGGCGCACGGAATGCTGTTACTTTTCCACCAAAGGTGGTCCCCATATTTCTACTTGCATTTTTTACGTGCTTTCGAACTGCTAGGTTGGCAGAAGCTGGGACAAGTAACAGGAGCTCACCCCACTATGTGGCACTAGGGATTCGAACCGCTGAACTGCCGATCTTTCGATCGACAAGCTCAGCATCTTAACCACTGAGCCACCACATCCCTAAATTAGACATGGTTTCTGTTAAATTCTGATAGAGGCCAAAACTCTTTAAATAAACCCAGTGTCAACTTCGAAACGACTTCAGCCAAAGCCATGTTCATTTTTGCTTCGTTGTCACTCTTGGGGGGAGTGGGGGAGTTAGAAAGGACTGGAATATGATGCCTTACTCCACTAGACAAAATATCAATGCAGCATGTTAACCAAGGTCATGGCAATGAACATCTGCTGAGACCGAGAGGGAGCTACTACTGGACTGATTGGTTAATGTGACACAGGACAGCTGAAGGGGGGGAGGGGAAGTTTATATTCTTTTTCTATTTTTTATTCTATTTAAGTTTTTATTTTATTATTATTCAGAGCTAGCTTCTCCTTTCTAAGTGCCGATACAATCAGGACTCAATTTTTTTTACTACCAGTCCTGTGGGCGTGGCTTGATGGGCGTGGCATGGCATGGCATGGCATGGCTTGGTGGGCGTGGCAGGGGAAGGATACTGTGAAATCCACATTCCCACCCCACTCGAGGGGAAGGTTACTGCAAAATCCCCATTTCTTCCCAATCAGCTGCGACTCGCGAGGCAGAGAATAGATGGGGGCGGGGTCAGTCAGAGATGGTATTTACCGGTTCGCCGGACTACTCAAAGTTTCCACTACCGGTTCTCCAGAACTGGTCAGAACCTGCTAAAATCCACCTCTGGATACGATGTACTCAATAAAAGCTCTTTCAAGCCTGAATGGAGCTTTCGAATCCTGATTCAATTGGGTTCATTGCTCAGTACTATGACACCCACCCAGTTTTGTTGGTTAAAGATTGCTTTCCAACAGGTATTTGTGTTTATTTTGCAGTTCATTAAGCTATTTTATTTGTTGATATATATGTCTTTGTTTTTGACCTCTACTGGATGACCCTGGGCCTCTCCCTCAGCTCAATTCACCTCACAGGGTTGTTTTTGAGGAGGACGCAGGAGGAGTATTAGATATGTTCCTCACCTTGAGTTGTTCATAACAGTAATAAAGGTGGGATGTTAGTAAATAAATAAAAAATACCTATGTTCAGAAAATAAGGATTTCAGGCTCACTTGAACCTGGATCTCTCAAGTCTTTCTCAATCACCAAGAACTACGATACTGCTCTGTTTTACTTTCGGTGAAATAATGCGATGTTCTCTTTCCTTTTCTAGTTTTCATTGAATGCATTTTCCTCTTGTTGAGGGAATAAATGTTTTCTGTGTAATGGGTCATTGCTTGTATTACAATAAAAGTGATTATCCTTTTGTTACAGAAGCTGGGACACAGCAAAGCAGGGACGTGTTTGCAATAAATGTAGGCTATGAGCCAGGAACTCCCAGTTTATGGATCTCTCTCTCCTTTAGCCTGTACACAATATCACTCTGCAATGTTACCTATAAGACTTGACTGATGCTTGAAGATGTCTTCCATTATCAATGTAAGATAGCCTTGTTTATTAAACCAAGACGTTTTCTTTCTGAGAACAGCACTTGGCTGTTTCTTTGCTGTTGTTTTTGGCTGCATACAATATAAATCAAAGGAGAGTAGTTTATTTTTTTTAAAAAAAAACAACAACACAAAGGTAAAACATTGGCTGGAAATCTTACTTGCAGTCTAGGTAACTTTCCAATTCTTTTTCTATCACTGCCTCGGGGTGAGTAAAATATGCAGTGACTAAGATCACAATGTTGCAAGAAAGAGTGAGGAGGAACCGATGAAATTCATTTAAACTGGAGGAAAAAAATGCAGATTTGCAGAAGATAATAATAATTTTAAAAAAGGATGCCACCTTATCACTTCTGGATATCAGATATCAAAGATCAGAACTGCCATGTTGCAGATCACAAGGAAACAATCATCCAGATTAACCTGATGGAATCCAATTTTTTTTACTACCAGTTCTATGGGCATGGCTTGGTAGGTGTGGTGTGGCTTGGTGGACGTGGCAGGGGAAGGATATTGCAAAATCTCCATTCCCACCTCACTCTGGGGCCAGACAGAGGTAATATTTGCTGGTTCTCCAAACTACTCAAAATTTCTACTGGCTACCGGTTCTCCAGAACCTGTCAGAACCTGCTGAATGCAGAGAGGGCTCGCAACTTGGGTGTCCTCCTGGATGCACGGCTGTCTTTACAAAAGCATATAACAGCAGTGGCCAGGGGGGCTTTTTATCAGGTTCGCCTGATACGTCAGTTGCGTCCCTTTCTGGATCGGGATTCCCTACGCACGGTCACTCAAGCACTCGTCACTTCTCACCTGGACTACTGCAATGTTATCTACATGGGGCTCCCCTTGGGGTGCACTCGGAGGCTCCAACTGGTCCAGAATGCGGCCATGCGGATGGTTCTGGGAGCAACGGGGCGCTCCCATGTGACACCTCTCCTGCGCGAGCTGCACTGGCTCCCAGTGATCTTCCAGGTGTGCTTCAAGGTGTTGGTGACCATCTTTAAAGTGCTCCATGGCTTAGGGCCATGGTATTTACGAGACCACCTTCTGCTGCCAATAGCCTCCCACCGGCCAGTACGTTCGCACAGAGAGGGGTTCCTCGGGATGGCCAAACAATGTCGGCTCGTGACTCCCAGGGGGAGAGCCTTCTCTGTGGCGGCGCCCATCCTCTGGAACGACCTACCCCCAGAGATACGCATGATACCGGACCTCCAGACTTTTCGTCAGGCCCTTAAAACCCACCTATTTCATCTAGCTGGGCTGGGCTGACCTTATCCTTTTGGTTTTAAATTGAAATTGATTTTAATTGGGTTATTTTAAATTGGGAGCCGAAATTATTTAATATCTTTTAAACTGTTTTAAATTTTGTGTACTATGTTTTATCTTGGCTGTTCACTGCCCTGAGTCCGGTTGGAGAAGGGCGGTATAAAAATCAAAATCAAAATAAATAAATAGCACCCCTGCATGGGTCCTGAATGATAAACTACAAAATACTGCTTTTTTAAAAAAAATTATATAAATGTTGAAATAATTTCCTGTGCAAAGACTTGGAAAATGATTTCATCAAATCAACAACTTTCCAAACTGTATCAGAAATTCATTTTGAGTCATTGAAATGAGATGCCTTTAAATTAATAGGAACAATTCAGATAGTTACCCACATGCAGATATAGCTTTGTTGAAATCTTATCCAAGATTCAGAAATCCAAACTCCAGATAAATCCAAAATCCAGATGAATCCTTTGTTATTATTGTTCTTTCTGAAATTGAATTTGGATCAATTTGCCAAAGTGATTCAAATTAATCAAATTAGTCTTCTGAACTAAACAGATAGTTCCATTTTTTTCTCTGCTTATTCTTTTCCTTACTTCAGAATTATTTGACACAGTCCTGGGCATAGGAAAGGATCTCTTTTCATAATTCATCGCCATGTTGCTTGGAAGAATTAAAGGAGAACACAGAGAGAACAACTATCGCTGGTTAGCTCCTCTGAAGCTATTATTCAGCTTTTTTCCTTTCTTCCACTAGAAATGTTTCTAGAATATCCATTTCACTTCTTTGCTGCCCCACTTTATTACGTAACATCGTTAATCATTGTCTTTTAACATCCCCATAATCCCTTGTGGGGTGGAGTTTGGGCAACTGAATGGAACTGAGTGTTTACTAGCCGGATGCCCTGCCTGTCGCCAATGCAGAGTTTTTTTCAGCAGATATATTCCCAGAGTACCCAGAGAGAGAAATATCTGCCTCTATTTAGGATCGAACTCACAGCCTCCTGATTGTGAGGCGAGAGCTCCACCTCTAGGCCATCGAACCACTCATTACATAACACTGTAATGCAGACTCTTAATCTGCTTGTTTTTCTTTTTCTCCACTAAGTGCGTTTCCAATGGTCTCCTAGAAATGAATAATCCCACTTGGCAGTATATTTTTGCCATGTTCTCCTTTGCACAATTTAGGCATAATTCAGAAAAGTTCTGAAATAGACTAAGCTTAGATTGCATCACAACCTTTGATCTCTTCCCAGCCCATAAATATATATTTTGCCACTTCTGCCATGAATCTGCCTGTCCTTCTCTTTGCCGATTTTAATATGGAAAGGTCCCATTTGTGGGTGAGAGTAGGGAAGATCAAGCGGTGTTGGTTCATGTTCCTTCTGCCTCTTTTCATTCTCCATCTGTGTCAGTGGTGGGATTCACTTACCTTTGCTACCAATTCAATCATGTGTGGGCCACTTATGCGCATGCGCAGATCATATATGACGATGTCTGGGTGGGTGGGTGGAGCTTTCCATTGCTGCTGCTACCGGTTTGTCTGAACAGGGGTGAACCGGTAGCAACCCACCACTGATCTACATATCAGTTGCATTGGTTGCCAGTTTGATTCTGGGTGTAATTCAAGGACTTGGTAATCACCTTTAAAGCCCTTCATATCATGGGACCCAGGTTACTTGAGCGACCGTCTCGCCTCACTTGTTACCAGCAGAGGAGGCATGCTACAAGTCCTGTCAGCTTGATTATTCCATGTGGTAGTGTCCAAGAGGAGGGCTTTCTCTGCTGTTACTCCTTGATTGATTGAGAACCGTCAACCATTGGAACAGAAGTTGCCTTCAGAAGTTGTAGAAGCTTCATCACTGGAGACTTTCAAGAAGAGATTGGACTGCCATTTGTCAGAAATGGTGTAGGGTCTCCTGTTTGGATGGTGGGTTGGACTAGATGACCTACAAGGTCCCTTCCAACTCTGTTAATCCTGCCCTCTGGAATATCTTGCCCCCTGATGTGAAGTTGGCCCCAACCCTCCTATCCTTTTGTGAGGGCTTAAAGATGTGGCTCGGCCAGTTGGCTTGCAGCCCCTAGGTGGGAGTAGCACCATGGAAGTGATTGATCGAGTAACAGCAGATTCTACCTCCTCCCTCAAATCCACCCACACCCTCCTCACGTGTCCTTAAATTTTAATGTTTGAATTTAATTTATGTTTTAATGTGTATATAGATATAGATATAGATATAGATATAGATATAGATATAGATATAGATATAGATATAGATATAGATATAGATATGTAGCAGTTAAAAGGAAGACACAGCTGCGATCACACATTGCTCCTAGAAGCACGAAGCCAAGAACACCAGCCTGAAGATGACAAATGAGACTTTGTCGAAACGTCGTCAAGACACTTCCAATTTTACGTGTGAGAAAACCCGAACAATCAAAGACCTACATACAAACACCCGCGAAAACCTAAGAATATATATATATATGTTCTTAATATATAAATTACTGTAAGCCTCCCAGAGTTACTCTATGGTAAGATGGGCGGCCAATAAATTGTACTGATAAATTAATAAATCAGTACATCAACCAACAAGTGGTATTATGGATGCTGAGAGCTTATCCTTCAACAGTAGTTGCTAGTTTGTGAGGCACTAGACGTTGTAAGTTGTTGAACTTCATTCAGTCAGAATAGAGGTGGAAGGGAACTTGGAGGTATTCTAGTCCACCCTCTTGCTTAAGCAGGATATCCTATACCCATGATGGAGAACCTATGGCATGTTTTCCAGAAGTGGCATGCAGAGCTACCTCTCCGGGCATGCCAGCCATCGCCTGTTGCTCTTCTGGGTTCCGGTATGCACATGCACGCCGGCCAATTGGTGTTCACATGCACGGGAGTGCTGGAAACAGGAAGAGCAGCTCCCTGGTGCACATGCCTGCACTGGGAAGCAGAGCTTCCGGTTTCCTGCATGCTTCGCATATGCATGTGCACCAGTAATTGGAAGACCAGGTGACCAGTGTACATGCTCATACCAGAAACTGGAAGATCAGCTTTCTAGTGCGTGCATCTGTGACAGGTAACTGCTCTTCCAGTTTCTGGCCCTCCCCAGTGCATGTGCACACAACCATTTTGGCACTTGGTGCCGAAAAGGTTTGCCAACACAGCCCTATACCATTTCAGAGAAGTAGCTGTCCAGTCTCCTCCTCCTCTTCTTCTTCTTCTTCTTTTCTCTTCTTTTCCCTTTCTTTCTCTCTTTTTTTTTCTTTTTGAAATTTACAAGGAAAATTACACATTACAAGGAGAAGTTCAACCAAAGTTGAACTTCCAAACTATAATTGGATTTTAGAATTTTACTGTTTTGTTTTTACTGTGTGAGCCGCCGCAGGTCCTACAGGAGAAGGGCGGCATATAAATTTTAATAATAAATAATTAATAAATAATAAAGTCCAGTCGCTATAATACAAGATTGGGGAATCCCATTTGATGCATTTTTTTTAAAAAAAAAAACAGGAAACATCATAAAATTGTACATCAGTACCAAAAGCATTGGGAAATATTCTTTGGAGCAAGAAGAAATGTACAAGAAAGCCAAGCCAGGTTCAGCAAATTAAAAGAACCGATTCATGCCAGATAATAATGCTTGGTTGGCAGTCACTTCTTAAAGACCTCCAGTGTTGAAGCACCCACAATGTTTGAAGGCATCTTGTTCCACTGGTTAATTGTCCTCACTGTTAGGAACTTTCTCCTCAATTCCAGGTTGCTTCTTTCCTTGATCCTTATTGTCCCAAAGGTGTTTTTCCAAGAGGCAACTGGACGTTCTGGTTTTTCCTTTGGAGACATTTCGTTTCTTCTCCAAGGAGCTTCTTGGAAGAGAAGTGAAACGTCTTCAAGGAAAAAAACAAAAGTCCAGTTCAGGGGTGGGTTCTAAATTTTTTTACTACTGGTTCTGTGGGCATGGCTTATTTTGTGGGCATGGCTTGATGGTCATGTGACAATTATTTAGGATTTAGCAGAGGTACTGGTCTACCAGGCTTTTAACTGCTTGCAGAGCTGTACCAATCTACCCATTTATTTTTTTCAGGCATTGGTCTACCCATTTATTTTTGCAGGCACTGATCTACTCATGTATTTTTGCAGGCACTGGTCTACTCATTTATTTTTGCAGGCACTGATCTACTCTTGTAGTTTTGCAGGCACTGGTCTACCCATTTATTTTTGCAGGCACTGATCTACTCATGTATTTTTTGCAGGCACTGGTCTACCCATTTATTTTTGCAGGCACTGGTCTACCCATTTATTTTTGCAAGCACTGATCTACTCATGTAGTTTTGCAGGCACTGGTCTACTCATTTGTTTTAATACTGATCAGCTGTAGGGCGGCCTTTTGAAGCTCTGTGGCAAGAGTTTAAACAGTTTTTTTTCCTCTAGCCATCAGCTGGGACTCAGGAGGCAGCAATAGATTGGGGATGGGGCCAAATAAAAGATAAGATAACATGGTGGGGTGGGTGGGTGGGGCGCGGAGGGTTGTAGGGGGGCAAATCATCACTGCTACTGGCTTGGGAGAACCAGGCCGAACCGGGAGGAACCCACCACTGGTCCAGTTGCCTCTTGAAAAAGCACCTTTGGGACAACCATGACCTGGATGACTAAGACTCTCCACAGACACTTTCCTTGATCAGTTTCCATCCATTGTTTCTCATCTTGTCTTCTGGTGCTTTGGAAAATAAGATGACCCCAACTATTTAAAGGTTATAAGAAAATTGGAAAGTTCTGGGCTGAAACTTTAACTTCGAGTTGGATTCAAGTTTCCAGAAGCAGGGTCAGAGAATCCTGCATAAGACTTTTCATCAACATGAATCATAAGGCCTCCTGATGGTCTTGTGGGGAGTTTGTGTTGTGTGCGTGTGTCTGAACACCCACCCACACATATGCAGTCATTGATAAAGCAGGAATCATCAGAATTGCGAACGGGGCTCATTTCATGCAAGAAGACACAAAATTACTTGGGAATAATTTAGCAGTCGGGCCCATTTCTTGAGTCGGGGAGCATCAGTGCATTCACAGGCAAATTGGACAGGTTTTCGAACAAAGCAAGGAGAGCAGGTTGGGCAGAGAAAATGGGAAAATGGAAATGAAGCAAATAAAATGCGTAAGCACAATAAACTCTTCCTCCTGCCCAGGATTTTTCAAATGTGCCTCTGACTTTGCTATTTCAAAAGGAAGCCAAAGTGGTTGAGAACGAAAGAGTCGCATCTTTTTAAGTCCCCATAGCATCAAATTTAAATCGCCTCTTATGTTTTATTATCTTACTGGCAGCACACTCTAAATCCAAGTGTACTCGCAGATAAATCAAAGGACAAAATGCTTTTGGGGAAGGAAATAAACCCTTTTGGTGATTCCACTAAAGAGCTGAGTTTGCACAACTTGCCCAAACCGGTCATTTCAAAACTTAGCTGCTGCATTTTGCTCCTGTTTGCTTATTCACTTGCAAATCCAACCCTTTGGGTTAGTTTATAATGGAATAACAGAGTTGGAAGGGATCTTGAAGATCTTCTAGTCCAATCCCTGTTCAGGCAGGAAGCCCTGTACCATTTCAGACAAATGGTTGTCTATAATGTCCAATCTCTTCTTTAAAACTTCCAGTGTTGGAGCATTCACAACTTCTGGAGGCAAGTCCTTCCACTGATTAATTGTTCTAACTATCATGAAATTTCTTCTAAGTTCTAGGTTGGTTCTCTCCTTAATTAATTTCCATCCATTGCTTCTTGCCAGGTGGTTTGGAGAATAGGTTGGCTCAGTGGTGGATTCAGCCAGTTCGCACCACTTCGGGAGAACCAGTTGTTAACTTTCTGAGCAGTTTGGCAAACTGATTGTTGGTAGAAATCATTAGGGCAGAGAACCGGTTGTTAAATTACTTGAATCCTACCACTGAGTTGGCTCCCTCTTCTTTATGGCAACTTTATGGCTCAGTATGTTTCTAGCTTTTGAAGAAGAGGATATTTGCTGTAAACAACTACAGAGCGTTCAATAGACAAGCACCGGGGAAATCAAATGATTCAGGCAGTTCAACTGAGAATAAAGATTTATTGCAAGCTTAAATTCTCTACAAGAATCTGACCTACTAACAGTCAAGGGAAAAGAATGGGAACAAGAAGGCATTCAAGGTGGGCTGGATGTAGTTCTCTTATGGGCATGCAGGGACTTGTGACTTATGACACATTTGACCCCTCTTTTGGACTCAGCCTGATCATCTCCTACAAACACACATTCATATAACTTAGAAGAGTTGGAAGGGACCTTGGAGGTCTTCTATCCCAATCCCCTACTTGAACAGGAGATCTTATACCATTCCAGGTTAGTTGTCCAATCTTCTACATAAACTGGCAATAAAAATTAATAAAATTTAGAAACACCAGTTTTAAGAGAATATTAACTTTTTATTCTTTACAGTTCATCTGGGATTGATCAGGTCTGCTCACTTGTTTTTTGCAATTCATTGTATGCTTTCAAAACGATTTTTTAAAAATATGTAAGAGTTTCAAAGAAAGAAGTACAAATCCCAACTTTTCTCTCTCTCTCTCTCTATCCAGATTATACTTGGTTGGAGTAAAACAAGGAGATTCTAGGGAAATCTGGACATTATACAGTTAACTCAGTGACTGAGTTAGTGCTTCGTGTGAATATAGATAATTTATCACGTGGCTCAACTTATATCATGTGGAGCTGCTGATCCAGTTCTACAGCGGAATTATTGAGTCTGTCATCTGCACCTCTATAACTGTCTGTTTTGGTTCTGCAACCCAACAAGACAGGCCAGACTTCAGAGGATAATTAGAACTGCAGAAAAAACAATGGCTACCAACCTGCCTTCCACTGAGGACCTGTATACTGCACGAGTCAAAAAGAGGGTTGTGAAAATATTTACAGACCTCGCACATCCTGGACATAAATTGTTTCAACTCCTACCCTCAAAACAATGCTATAGAGCACTGCACACCAGAACAACTAGACACAAGAACAGTTCTTTCCTGAACGCCATCACTCTGCTTTCCCTCAACAATAGCTCTGAAACTTACATATCCACTTCACAGGGCTTTACAACACTGTCGAACTATTTACTAAGTCTGCACTACTATTAATCTTCTCATTGTTCCCACCACCCATCTCCTTCCACTTATGACTGTATGACTGTAACTTTGTTGCTTGTACCCTTACGATTTATATTGATATTGTTTCCTGATTGCTTATTTGAACCCTATGAGTATCATTAAGTGTTGTACCTTATGATTCTTGATGAGCGTATCTTTTCTTTTATGTACATTGAGAGCATATGCACCAAGACAAATTCCTTGTGTCCAATCACACTTGGCCAATTTAAAAAAAATCTATTCTATTCTATGCAACCATTAGAGATGGCTAGGTGGAAGGAAGCCTGCCATTATTGTTTTAAAAAAGATAGTGGAATAGGAGTTATTTTTACTCCTGACTCAACACTCAGTAGTGTTATAAAGGATTCTGATCTTTAGTGCAGTCCTCCTGATTTGAAAGGAGTGGATATCTGTATGCATAGATTTGCCCCTGCTTTGTTGTGTATAAGCCAAATTCTTTGAGCAGGTTCTTATTTCCTGCTCATTTTCATGTTAGGAAGCATTCCATACTAATTAATCCTTTTCATAAAGCAGTGGTTAGGAGAGACTCATGTAGATGTTCTATTGCGCGGAGAACAAAAGACAGCCTTGTGGAACATCACAGATAAGCTTTCATTGTGTAGTGCCAACAGCACCTTTTACAACTAACCTTCCAGGTATGTGCAGAATTACTGCAGCACAGTAGGCCTTATCTTCACTTCGGTTGCTCCAGGAGACTCTTGCGGATTTCACGGATGGCCACAACAATAAAAAAAAAAAACCTCTGTCCACCTGTCTAGTCTATTCAACCAGGTAGAGTAATGGAAAGCTTGGAAACATTGCAGGCAGAAGAAAAGCTGACTTCTATTTTACTGGGTACTATGGTATAACCAGGAGTGGGCTGCTCAGGGTTTGCAGGGGTTTGGGAGAACCTCTAGCTAAGTTTCTGTGCAGTTCAGAGAACCCTCAAATTGCACTCCTGGCTGGTCCCATCCACCCCACCCTGCACCTCCCAGGAGTCCCCACATGGTCTGTTTTGGATGCAGGTAAGTGCAAGACACACACAGAGGCTCAGGGAGGGTGAAAAATAGGCCTACTGGAAGTTTGAGAAGACTGGAAATGGGCCTGTTTCTGGCCTCCAGAGGGCCTCCGGAGCCTGGGGAGGCTGTTTTCCCCCTCCCGGAGACTCGAGAAAAACCTCTGGAGCCCAGAGAGGGCAAAAACACCCCCACCCCACCCCCACCGAGGTGCAGGAAGCTGACTAGGCCACACTCACCATGGCCACAGCTACCCAGCAACCAGGTTCAGCTCAGTTCTCCTGAGCCAGTAGCGGTGATGATACGACCCTCCACCCCCTGCAGCCTCCACCACCACCCTCTGTATTTTTCTTACCTTTTATTTGGCTCCACCCCCAATCTATTGCTGCCTCCTGAGTCCCAGCTGATGGCTAGAGGGAAAAAACCTGTTTAAACTCTTGCCGCAGGGCTTCAAAGGGCCGCCCTACAGCTGATCAGTGTTAAAAGAAAACAAATGAGTAAACCGGTGCCTGCAAAAATACATGAGTAGATCAGTGATTTCAAAAACGAATAGGTAGACCGGTGCCTCCAAAATTAAATGGGTAGACCAGTACAGCTCTGCAAGCAGTTAAAAGCCTGGTAGACCAGTACCTCTGCTAAATCCTAAAGAATTGTCACATGACCATCAAGCCACGCCCACAAAATAAGCCACCCCCACAGAACCGGTAGTAAAATATTTTAGAACCCACCTCTGTTATGACCATTTTTTTCCACTTATGACTGTTGCACCATCCCCATGATCATGGGATTTATATTCGGATGCTTGACAACTGACTCAGTTTTATGATGGTTTGCATGGTCCCAGGGAACATGTGATCATCTTTTGCCAAACTTTGAGAAGCAAAGTCAATGGGGAAGTCAGGTTCACTTAACAACCGGCTAACTAATTTAATGACTGCAGGGATTCACTGAACAAATGCGGCAAGAAAAGTCATAAAATGGGGCAAAACTCATTGAACAAAATTTCTCACTTAGCAACATAAATGTTGGGCTCAATGGTAGTCATATGTGGAGGACTACCTGTATTGTCCAGATATATTTTATTCTTCCTCTTTCTGGGATGGGGGGGAGGGGAACCAAAAAAGATCCACTCATCATACAGTTGCTTAACTCTTCCCCTAATAATTACCTGTCTTTTCTGAAAGTTCATATCTTGTTGACAAGTTAACCCTTGGCACATAATGAAAGCAAACCAGAGGGGGAAAAAACACCAGAGGATATCTAAGCAGTAAATGCAAGAGTAGTAAAATGCTGAATACTGCAAGCTTCCGAAAGGGCATAAATCCAAAATAAGCATATGTTGAGCTCCACAAAGATCCAAAGTGAATCTATGAATTCAAAGTGGCCAATTTGTTGCGATTTATTTCCAGTTGAGGCAGTTGTGTATAACATATCTATCTATCTATCTATCTATCTATCTATCTATCTATCTATCTATCTATCTATCTATCTATCATCTATCTATCTAAGAAAATTTATATGACTGCTCAACTCAATCTCAATGACGCTGGGCAACTTAAAAAGATAAAAACCCAATGTTAAAACAATATGAAGCAATAACCTCCCACCTCCTGGTGACAATGATCAGCCAATAAAACAAGGCATTTGATGGACTCCATCCCACTGAGGGTGCCCCAGGTCTGTTGACAAAACCAAGCCTTTAGGGCCTTGTGAAAGAGTGTGTCAACTCTGAAGCTAGCCTGACTGAGGCCACCTTGGAGGCTTCAGCATTGCTACACTGGTGATGAAGGATGGGAGTGGGGGGGGAGAGATGGTTGGGATTTCAGATCAAAATAAAATAGTTTCACCCTGAGAACCAAGGAATCTGCACTAGCTTTCCTGGCCCCTGATACTTCTAATAAATCCCAAGGGAAGACCTCATGAGAGATTCCCTCACATCTGGGGTTTTCCAGGTAAGGCAGTGTAGGCAGCCAGGGAAGTTCGAGAAACATGGGAAAAGATATAACACAAAACAACACTAACAACAGTATATCCTCTGCTACTTCGAAAAATAAAGTTGGCTAAAAAAAAAAAAAAAAAGCATTTCAGAAGAAAAATTCAGGCAGCCTGAGAGTAGGGCAAGAATACACGCAGGGGTGGGCTGCTGGGGGTTCACAGGGGTTCAGGAGAACCTCTAGCTAAGATTCTGTGCAGTTCGGAGAACCCCCAAATCCCACTCCTGTCTGGTCCTGCCCACCTGTCTGGTCCATGCCCCTCCCCGGGAGTCCCCACACAGCCCGTTTTGGATGCAGGTAAGTGCAGGGCGCACACGGCGTTTCAGGAGGGTGAAAAACGGGCTTACCGGAAGTACAGGAAGGCCAGAAATGAGCCAGTTTCTGGCCTCCAGAAGGCCTCCAGAGCCCGGGGAGGCCATTTTCACCCTCCCAGCTCAAGGAAATCCTCTGGAGTCCAGGGAGGGCAAAAATGTCCCCCCCCCTGCCGTGGTGCGGCCCATTTTGGATGCAGGTAAGTGCAGGGCGCACACAGAGGCTCGGGGAGGGTGAAAAATGGGCCTACTGGAAATTTGGGAAGGCCATTTTCGCCTTCCCAGAGGCTCGAGGAAAGCGTCCAGAGCCCGGGGAGAGCAAAACCACTTTCCCCAATGTGATGCAGGAGGCCGACCAGGCCATGCCCACCATGCCCACACCACCATGCCCACGTCCACCATGTCCATGCCCACCCAGCAACCGGGCAGAAAACCCCTTGCTAAACTTTTTGAAGCCCACCCCTGATTACATGCCAAGAAATTGTGAATCAGCCATCATTTGATAGGGAACCTCAAGCTAAGATGAACATATTCCTATCTGTCTGTCAAAGCCTGTTAATATCTGTGTCAACTGTTCAGGATTGAAATGTCTGGGAAGGCAAAGCAAAAAGAATAAAGCTGAGAGGAGGAAAACCTCCAGCCTTCTTATTACTACAGTATTACTCTCCATTACAGTTTCAACCTACGAATTACCATAGCGCACGTCATGTTCCCAGTGCTAACCAGACGTCTTTAATTAAGGAGATCATAGACATCCTAATCTATTGGTTTAGTAGCCTGTGGACTAACTTATTTAATATAGTGGCCCCTCCAGCAAAGTTTTAAATGACAAATCTTTCTGCCGGGGACAGTTACATTCCAAATTTTATCTAATCTCAAGAGCAGGAATGCTTGCAATTAGCAATTTCAGAGCCTCACATCTTTCCGACTATGCCAAGAAAGTAATTCAAGCACATCATCGTTTAGAATAATAATAACATCGTTTCCTAAATGTTTTACATTTATAAAGCTGAGGAGGATTATGTGCCCGGACTGCTGGGTGTTATTGAAAATCTAAGAATATGTACACCTACTCGCTCCAGACACACGGCCACTGTTTATTGCCAAGAGAAGGGAAAGGGGAAAGGGAAAAAAAACCCATGAAAAAACACTTGCTACTGTTTTGCTAATGAATAGAATGTGCAACAGAGGTAATAATGTGCTGGAAGGGTCTTCACTATTTAAGAATTACTTTTTAATAACTCATGTAGTCTGGACCTTTCCACTTTAAAAATCTATGTTTAGAGGCTACAACTATTATTATACATTTGTATTTTTTTCTGGGTCTTGATTTTATGCTTTTATGATTCAGTGTTGTAGTTAATTTGATTTTATGTGTATGTGAGGTTTTTTTTAAACTGCAAGCTACCAAGACAGAATTGGATATAAAATGCAATGAATTTCTTTCTTTCTTTCTTTCTTTCTTTCTTTCTTTCTTTCTTTCTTTCTTTCTTTCTTTCTTTCTTTCTTCTTTCTTTCTTTCTTTCTTTCTTTCTCTCCTTCCTTCCTTCCTTCCTTCCTTCCTCCTTCCTTTCCTCCCTCCCTCTCTTCTTTCTTCTCTCTATCCCTCTCTCCCTTCTTCCTTCCTTCCCTCCCTCCCTTCTGCCCAAGGAGCTGCTGATCCAATTCTACAGAGGAATTATTGAGTCTGTCATCTGCACCTCTATAACTGTCTGGTTTGGTTCTGCAACCCAACAGGACAAATACAGACTTCAAAGGATAATTAGAACTGCAGAAAAAACAATTGC
Source organism: Masticophis lateralis (assembly GCA_030761175.1). Taxonomy (NCBI): domain Eukaryota; kingdom Metazoa; phylum Chordata; class Lepidosauria; order Squamata; family Colubridae; genus Masticophis; species Masticophis lateralis. The sequence continues at coordinate 201,666,821 of JAUDYJ010000003.1, forward strand.
TACCAACCTGCCTTCCATTGAGGACCTTATACTGCACTACTATTAATCTTCTCATCATTCCCATCACCCATCTCCTTCATTTATGACTGTATGACTGTAACTTTGTTGTTTGTAGCCTTACGATTTATATTGATATTGTTTCCTGATTGCTTATTTGTACCCTATGACTATCATTAAGTGTTGTACCTTATGATTCTTGATGAACCTATCTTTTCTTTTATGTACATTGAGAGCGTATGCACCAAGACAAATTCCTTGTGTGTCCAATCACACTTGGCCAATAAAAATTTCTATTCTATTCTATTCTATTCTATTCTATTCTATTCTATTCTATTCTATTCTATTCTATTCTATTCCTTCCTCCTTTCTTCCCTCCCTCCCTCCCTCCCTCCCTCCCTCCCTTCCTTCCTTCCTTCCTTCCTTCCTTCCTTCCTTCCTTCCTTCCTTCCTTCTGCAATTTAGAGATGAGTGCAAATAGTCTGACTGCCCCATTGAGAATCATTGAACTAGAAGGGATATCAAAAAATTTGACATCTTAGAAAAAATTCTAAGACGTGAACAAGGTTGAGGTGATAGTTGATCTACATGGATCTCTCATGGACCACAACACTGGACAAATCAATCTGTTTATACTGACACAATGTATTACACTGCTGTTGAGTCTCATAGATGACACTCCGCCCATATAGAGGATTAAAAGCAAATACGATAAAAGGGAAATCACAGAGGTGGAACAGAGGTGAGGTCCAACCCTTTCTCTTCCATTAGTAGCTCCTGCTGATTGGCAGGGGGAAAAAAGCTTAAACCATGTACTAAATAGCATGTTTTTAATAAAGGAAGTTTAGTGGTGGAATTTTACGTAGTGGATGTCACGCCTAAGCCCAAAGACAATAGAGTGAAATCCATATGAGTCCATTTCTTTATTTGCTTATACCTAACAGAATCTCACCAGAGTAAACCTTTAATTTGCTAACCTAATAGATACACCCTGGGAGACTCTAGGGCATGGATGTCAAACTCACAGCATCACGTGATGTCATCATGTGATGTTTCATGAAGTTTTTTTTCTTCAGCTGGGATGGGTGTGACCTGCATGTGACATATCTGGCCTGCGGACCACCAGTTTGACACCCCTGTTCTAGGGTGTGACTATCTAAATGTTTTCTTCCCATCCCATCCAGTTCAGGATTGTGCAATCTCTTATTTTGGGCCTTGTCCCTGGGAAGTCTCAGTGAGATTGCCAGGATTCCCCCACCCACTCACTCCTGTCCATTTCTTCTCTACCTGCATATTCCATCATGGAACCTGTATTGATGAGGCCAGCACTACTGTCTCTTGAACAACTATTTGATAAGCGTTTTGCAAGATTTTTTTGCTGTCTTTGAATTCTGCAATGGGAATAGCCATTGAATTGGAAGATGGAATAGGATAGGATAGGAGTATCCTAAATAGAGGTCTGACCTCTCTTTCCTTGAAGAAAACAGACTGAGTTTCATTCTGATCAGAATTTTCTGCATGTTGATGAACATCATGTCTAATGTTCCAGAGGAATCTTTAGACTCTGTAAAACTGCATTTGAATTTGAAAACCCATGTTTACTGAAAGCTAGGTGTTTGTGTGTGTGTGTGTTTGTTTGTTTGTTAATTTATTTCATCAAGCATGTATTAGATAACAGATATAAGTGTAAACATGATTATGAATACAGGAAATGGAGCCTGAGTAGTGTAGGGGAGTAATGCCTCCTACAAAGGCAGCATTTAAGATCCAGCTGCCTGCAATTACTTGCGAGTTCAATCCCAGCCAGGCTCAAGGTTGACTCAGCCTTCCATCCTTTATAAGGTGGGTAAATTGAGGACCCAGTTTGTTGGGGACAATAAGCTGACTTTGTATAAATATAAATATACAAAAGTATGAAGGCTATTGCTTAACGCATTGTAAGCCGCCCTGAGTCTCCGGAGAAGGGCGGCATATAAATCAATTTTTTTAAAAAAATGAATAAATGGCGACAGTAGGACAGGGACAGTAGGCACGTTGGTGTGTTTATGCACGCCTCTTTACGGACATCTTAGGAATGGGGTGAGGTTGACAGTAGACAGTCTAAGGTTAAAGTTTTGGGGGTTTGGGGAAGAAACTACAGAGTCAGGTAGTGCATTCCAGGCATTGACCACTCTGTTGCTGAAGTTGTATTTTCTGCAATCGGGTTTGGAGCAGTTTATCTTAACGTTGTATCTATTGTGTGCTCATGTATTGTTGTGGTTGAAGGAAGTAATCATTGACAGAGAGGACATTGTAGCAGACAATTTTGTGTACTACGCTTAGGTCAGACTGAAAGAAGCGTAGTTCTAAGTTGTCTAAGCCCAAAATTTTCAAGTCTGGTTGCATAAGGTATTATATTGCAGGAAGAGGAATGGAGGACTCTTCTCTTGAAATATCTCTGGACTCGCTCAATTGTATTAATGTCCGATATGCAGTGTGGGTTCCAGATAGATGAGCTGTATTCCAGAATTGGTCTAGCAAATGTTTTATATGCTCTAGTTAGTAGTACAATATTACCAAAGAAGAAGCTATGGAAGATTAGGTTAACAACTTTTAATGCCTTTTTGGCAATGCTGTTACAGTGAGCTCTGGCACTTAGATCATTTAAGATGAGTACTCCAAGGTACTCCAAGGTCCTTGACAGAGTGAGGGTTGTCTACGAGGTCATATCCGCCCAGCTTGTATTTTGTGTTTTGATTTTTTTTGCCAATGTCATTTCATGATGCCTCTTTACAGAGAAGTTGTGAGGGGTTCACAACATTGAGGAACTGCATTCCAGTGTTGCAAGGTTTAATGGAAAATTAAATAGAGATAAAATCTAGAAAAACAAAATGGCTTAAAGTATGTCTCCTTGCAGCTGGGTTCGCAAGGAGAGCAATTCAAAGGTGATTTTTGACTGATGGTTCACCTAACTATCTGTGGATTAGATCAGGATGAACCTTAAAAGAAAACCACATTCCATGCTGGCAGGTTGAACGATTGTTTGAACAAAGACGAACATGAGAATATGGTTAAGAAGACCATTTAAGCTTCTGTCAGATAGCTCACTACACACACTTACTGTTTTGAACAAATAAGTCGCAAGTATCCCCAGAATATTTGATGCTGGTGCACTTGCCTACCATTTTTTTACAAACCACATGAGAAAACTTTGTGATTCATTCTCTTCCTTAAGGATCAAGCTTATAGAATTAGTATCATCTATCAAAACAAGACTAGTTGGCAAAATGATCCAGCTAGCTTACCAGATCCAGTGGATTTATTTTAGCAAGCAGAACCTCATCATGCTGGGAAAATCAAAAAGCCTTTAAGCTTCAGCTTTGATTTTAACAGAAGTAAAAACTAAAAAAGTAGGCTAATCAGAAATCTTTTGAACATCTGCACCTTCTCGTTATGTGTTGTCAGAGGCAAAATTAGAATGGACATCAGTGATTTCCACAAAAGTAAAACAACCAGCACTTTTTTTTTAGTTTTGAGCAGTTTTGAAAAAAAATTAATTTTCTAAAGGCTGGCATGTACGTGTGTTGTAATTACTAAAATACAAATATGACATAGCCACATCTACGATAATAAAGCTTCAGAATTTTGCACAGGTGTGAAATTCGGCAGGTTCTGACAGATTCTGGTAGCAGAAATTTTGAGTAGTTCAGAGAACTGGCAAATACCACCTCTGGCTGGCCTCAGAGTCGGGTGGGAATGGAGATTTTGCAGTATCCTTCCCCTGCAACACCCACCAAGCCACGCCCACCAAGCCACACCAAACCACACCCACCAAGCCACGCCCACAGAATCGGTTGTAAAAAAAATTGAATTTCACCACTGGTTTTACATTAATATATGAACAGACAACACGATAGCTAAACAATTCATTCTAGAGAATATTATCTGCTCACCTTAAATTTAATCTTGCTGGTTGATTCATTGCCCTCCTTATTTGTCTCACGTGAGAATCCTTGAAGATTCTCAGGTGAAGTTCTCCCAAAATGAACTATTTATTTTATTGATGTGAAAGTACTTTGATTAAAATCCTTGCCCAGTTATATAAAATACCACATGCCTATTGAAATAGATTGTAGTCATATTACTCATTCCCGAGCTAGCCCCAAAATTGCGATTGCTGTCAGTGAAACATCTTACTAAAATGAACATACATCTTCTGTTTTGACCTTAGTCTTTATATCCTATCCTTTCTGGTTTTCAAGTTCAAAGCATATTTAAAATCAACTCTACATTTAGATCCTGAGATTTACTGGGGACTTCAGTTCGTATTTTTTTCACTCAATGTTACTAAAGCTTATGTATAGTTATATAGATATTTATATGATTACATATAAAATTAGATTGAAACTGTTTTGGGGCAATGCTAGAATAGAGTAGAAATGGGAAAATGGATTGAAATATGGATTAGCAAAACAGTGTACAAAGAATCTTTGTTGTGTTGTATATAAGCCGTGGTTAATTCTACTGACTGCCAGCAGTTCGATCCTGACTGGTTCAAGATTGACTCAGCCTTCCATTCTTCCAAGTAAAATAAGGACCAAGATTATTGGGGGCAATATGCTGATTCTGTAAACCACTTAGAGAGGGCTGTAAAGCACTATGAAGTGGTGTATAAGTCTAAGTGCTATTGCTATGACCAGTGGTGGGATTCAAATAATTTAACAACCGGTTCTCTGCCCTAATGACCGGCTACATGGGCGTGGCCATGGTGGGCATGGCCAAGGGATGTGACAGGCAGCACTTGGCCACCTGCACCCTCCTGGGAGCAAAAACAGGCACCGCCCCCCATGCCCCATTTTGTGCCTAGTAGGCGTCTCTAAAGCCTTCTGGGAGTGAAAACAGGCCTTAGTGGGGCACACCACACCTCCCCATACCCTGTATTGGGCTTAGGAGGCCTCCCTGCAGTTACCAGGGAGCCAAAACGGGGTCCGTTTCCAGGGTACTCCTGGAATGGGCGGGGCAGGAAGGGGTGGAGTTAGCCAGCAATTTAACTACCGGTTTGCCTGAACCAGCTGAATCCCACCACTGGTATGACTGTTGCTATATGTGCTTGACTTAAGTCTACTATTCTGTAGTGTAGTCTATGTCTACATAGCATTAGAAGTAAAACAACTTGGTACAGTCAAATATGATGATTTTTTGTGACATTTTGCCTGCATCATCATTATCTTTCCTTGCCGAATTCAAGTCTCTTCATATCAGGCCTTATATTTTACATAAAGCAAATTACTTCTTTGTTTCTTCACCTCTTCCAAATGTTACAATAACCCAGAAGGGACAGAGAGATGACATGGATTCTGTCTCCCCCCAAGGCTCACAGAGGAGCTAAGGCAGATGAAATGGGAAGAAGAGATGTCTACAATAAAGCTGAAGGTAAACAAGGGATGCACTTGATCAAACATGTTTGCTTTCCAGAAAGCCTTGGAAAAAAAATGTGGTCGTCAGATATGAACAACTAGGACCCACACATGAAGAGTTCAAATTAGTTATTTTATTGCTTAATGCCTATTTTGTCAGGGTTCCGATGGATACCCTAATTAATTCATGAGCTTCGAGCCAAGTCTCAAAAGAAATCCAGTTATTTATTAGGAGCAACATGTCAGCACATACCCAAGTGAAGTCAGCTCTGCCCCATGTAATTTAAGGCCCAGCTATGACCCTGTTTCCCCCCTCCTCCCAGGGTTTGTCATAAATCACATTCTCCAACGGAGCACTTTCATGGGCTGTAGAGAACATGCCTTTTTGGCTGGTTCTGGTAATCTTGGATGCAGCCTTGAGAAAGGTATGGGTGGAATGTGCTTCTGGTTGCTGCTGTGCTACTCCCATCAGGTTTCCCACCTCCTGCCTATGGCAACTTGAGAGCAGGCCAGGAATTTCACACCAAACTTGCCAAATTGGAAGTATTCATCTGGACCAAAGTAGATTAGGTACAATGGCATTTGGGTGGAGAGTGGGATATCAGACATTGTCCTCGTGTGTCTGTGTAAAGATTCCAGAATAATTCCCTGCTTGACTCCTCCCATTGGTTTCTCTGACAGTGGTTCTTCCATCAACCCATGGTAAACTTGCAAAGTAATTGAATGAGACTAAAGGCTGGCTTTCTTCCTGTTATCCTGGGTTTTTAAAAAAATCTTTTATTCCTTTATGCTTTTATGCTTTTATTTTTGTTGTTATTTATGCCTGAGATGTGTGGGTGTGTGTATGTACATTATATGTATACTGTTTATATTCAGTATATGTATGTTTATATTCTGATACGGTTTTGATTGTTATTTTCTTTGTAAATTGCCCAGAGTTACTTTTTGTGATATGGGCAGCTATAGAATTTTGCTAAATAAGTAAATATGGCCTATTTGAAAGAGAAGCAATGTGAACAATACCTGGAAGGAAGAGAGGTGCTTAAAATTTTAATCTCATGCTTTCTCAATTCTTCCACACTACGGCAAAATAGCCTTTGCTGGTGTTGCCTGAAGTGTATTCCATTTATTGTCACGATGGATCATTGGAATGGTTACTTAGATGTGGCATTTTGGAATTTAAATGCCAAGTTTATGTTTTTGCAATGTTTTATCTGCCCGCCTTCGTTTAACTGTCATAAATTGGAGACCGTTCTGAACTGTTTTATTTATTGTTTGGACCCTTGTGGAATGTAACTCTGATATTTCTGCGCTGTTTGTTTTGCTTTGCAAACACTCACACACATGCAAACCAAGTGAAGGATCAAAATCAGATCTGGGCAATCTTTTTTATTGTTGTTGCTGCTGCTGCTGTTGAAAAGTTCATTCCCCCAATGATATATTTGCAGAGACGTCACACCAACAGAAGAAAGGATTCAGTCAAGTCGTGGGTGGAACCATCTGTTTCTCCTGCTATTGAAATCACCTTTCCTCCCCTTTTAAATATCTCTTTAAGTCTTGTATATATTTTTTTTTTCCATGACACCATATTCTTACTTCTCTCGAAGTTAATTCTTATCTGTATAAGAACTAAATTATCTATTTTCATTTGGTATTTGAAACTTTCCGGGAAGGGGGGGGGGCTGCTTGAAATATAGCTTTAGCTACAGAATACCCAGTATAAACTAACTGAAATAAAACTGTGAGGAATCCTGTAAGAAGTGTAAGAATAAGGACCATTTATAAGGTGGCAGTATAGAAAATTTATTCAAACTCTGCATTGGCGACTGGAAGGGCATCCGGCCGTTCAAACACTCTGCTAGCTCCATTCAGGTGCCCAGACTCCACCCTGCAACGAATTATGGGGTCGTTAAAAGATGATAATGATAGAAAATTTATTCAAGCCTTTACACAAGAATCTGGTCAACAAAAGTTCAACACTAAATTGGCATCAGATAAAGATCAATGGAATTCAGGAGGGGTTAGACTTGGACCACTTGTGGGAATGCAACAATGCTAAACTGATGACAAGTTTAACTCCGCCACCACCTCTGCCTTCTCTTCTCCTACAAGAAGTTCTGCAACTGCTCAAGAGATGGGTTACATTCTGACCAGTTGTGTGTCTTTCCTGACCTCAGTATTAGAAGTCTCTCTAGAGTAGAGCTGGACATTTTGGTGACCAATTAATGAGAACATATGTAGAGTGTTTAACTGTGGAGTCCTCAGTGTTTTTTGAACTTGGCTGTTTTCTTGCAGATGTTTCATTACCCAACTAGGTAACATCTTCAATGGTAGAAGGAAATGGGGATTGCAATCAGTGTTTATATAAAGACATTACCTGATTGGGTAATGAAATATCAACCAACCAACATCCCCCCCCCCAAAAAAAATTAACCAACCAAGCTCAGAGAGCACCAAGGACTGTTTGATGACCTTCTCCACATTTCTAGAAAGAGTGGTTGATTTGTTGCAATATGGATATGGTTTTCCTGTGCAATCTTCTCAAATGGTTTCTGATTTCTTGGCTATCTCCAGGCATTAACTAGGGATACTTAGCTTTCTGAAACGATATGGAATTATACTTTAGCTCATTGTAATATATAAGTCCATGAGTCTCATTTCCACAATAAACTGCATTTTAAATGGAATATTTGAATACTGGATTATTCATAATATTATTTCTAACTGTTGGTACATGGCAACTGTTGATACATGGTGATGAATATTATATGAGAAAATTCTTCTGGAAAACCCCAGAAAACTTTTATTCTGAGAATTGTGAATGATTAATTAATCAGATCAGCCTTATTTGCTGGGGAGTGTACTGACACTGGATATTTCAGAATATAGAATAGAATAGAATAGAATAGAATAGAATAGAATAGAATAGAATAGAATAGAATAGAATAGAATAGAATAGAATAGAATAGAATAGAATAGAATTCTTTATTGGCCAAGTGTGACTGGACACACAAGGAATTTGTCTTTGGTGCATAGGCTCTCACTGTACATAAAAAGAAAAGATACATTCATCAAGAGTCATAAGGTACAATGCTTAATGATAGTCATAGGGTACAAATAAGCAATCGAATCATCGCAGGAAACAATCAATATCAATATAAATTGTAAAGATACAAGCAACAAGTTACAGTCATGCAGTCATAAGTGGGAGGAGATGAGTGATAGGAACAATGAGAAGATTAATAATAATAGTAATGCAGCCTTAGTGAATAGTGTTGAGGGAACTAGTTGTTTAGCAGAGTGATGGCATTCAGGAAAAAAATGTTCTCGTGTCTAGGTGTTCTGCATGCAGTGCTCTATAGCATTGTTTTGAGGGTAGGAGTTGGAACAATTTATGTCCAGGATGTGAGGATCTATAAATATTTTCACAGCCCTCTTTTAGACTCGTGCAGTATACAAGTCCTCAATGGAAGGCAGATTGTTAGTAATTGTTTTTTTCTGCAGTTCTAATTATCCATTGAAGTCTGTGTCTGTCTTGTTTGGTTGCAGAGCCAAACCAGACAGTTATAGAGGTGCAGATGACAGACTCAATAATTCCTCTGTAGAACTGTATTAGCAGCTCCTTGGGCAGTTTGAGCTTCCTGAGTTGGTGCAGAAAGAACATTCTTTGTTGTGCTTTTTTGATGTTGTTTTTGATGTTAGGTGTCCATTTTAGGTCTTGAGATATGATAAAACCTAGAAATTTGAAGGTCTCTACTGTTGATATTGTGTTGTCTAGTATTGCAAGAGGTGGTAGTACAGGAGGGTTTCTCCTAAAGTCTACCACCATTTCTATAGTTTTGAGTGTGTTCAGTTCCAGATTGTTCCGGTCGCACCATGAGGCTAGTTGTTCAACCTCCCATCTGTATGTGGAGTCATCGTTGTCTCTAATGAGACCAATCACCAATCACATTATAATGTTATAATAAAGCCTTATTTCCCCCTTTTTATCCATTTTTGCTCAAAGTTTTTAGTACTTTTCATATTGCATTATTTTTTTTCTTCTTACAGCTACAATGAAAGAAGGACACAAGATAGTATTCTAATTATATGGGAAGCAAGGAAGTAGAGAGGAAAAAAAGGGAGGGAGGGAAGGAGGAAGGAAGGAAGAAACCTACCTACAAGAAAAGTAATTTCAGAGATCCCTAAATAAATTGGTCTCTAATTCACAAATAATACAGCACATATTTAAGTTGTCATAAAGAATGATTACTGAATGCAGGGCCTGGAATTTATAATAAAGAAAACTGAGGAGAAAGAATTGCAGGGGGAAAAACTGTACTATAAAAATAGAAAAGTTGTAATACTCAACTGCTTTTTTCCATAAATCATTTGCCAATAAATGCAAAACAATAGGAACCCAGCATGAAAAGATGCGGTGTTTAAAATAAAATGTTTTAAAAGAGCCCTCCTGTTCCATAAATTTTACTTTATAAAAAAGGTAGACATCATATGCTGTTTACCTGTAATGAATAGTCTGCATTTTCTTTTCAATAAGCAAAAAAATTAGCAGCTATTTGGCTTCAAGCTAGCACTGGCATCGTACAATTAAAATCAAGCCAGAAAAACAAGTTTTAAAAAAGGTTTGAAGAAACAAGTTTGTGGATAGTTGGCCTGCAGCTTTAATGCAACCTGTCTCAGATTTGCATCATTTATGGCAGGGGTGTCCAACCTTGGTAACTTGAAGACCTGTGGGCTTCAACTTCAGAATTCTAGGACTTGAAACCCACAAGTCTTAAATGTCTATGGAGATTTTCAATCATCCTGGTTATGGTTGTCCCAAAGGTACTTTTTTCCAAAGGCAACACGTCTTCAAGGAAAAACAAAGAAAGTCCAGAAGCTTCTTGGATGAGAAGCAAAACTTCTTCAAGGAAAAACATAGAAAGTCCAGTTGCCTTTGGAAAAAGCACCTTTGGGATATAAGTCTTAAAGTTGTCAAGGTTGGAGATCTCTGACTGTCTTTGAAGATAAGAACTTACGTTTGCCAGCATCAAAGAGCAGGTGGCAGATGTGGCTACGAGAACCTTTGCACACCTTTGGGTGGTATGCCATTTGTGCCCATTCCTGTACTGGGAGATCCTGCTCACTCTCACACGTGCCCTTATAATCTCTCATCTAAACTACTGCAATGCTCTCTCTATGCGAGATTTCCCCTGAAGAGCATTGAGACACTTCAAGTGGTTCAGAATGCAGTTGTGCAAGTAGTAAAAAGTGCCAAATATAAAGCAAATGTAACACCACTACTCCGTGAGCTGCATTGGTTACTAGTATGTTTCCAGCTGCAAATCAAGATGCTGGTTTGTTAACTTTTAAAGCCCTACATGGCTTGGGACTAGGGTTTTTTTTTTTTTTTAATTTGATTTATATGCTGTCATTCTCCGGAGACTCAGGGCAGCTTACAATGCGTTAAGCAATAGCCTTCATACTTTTGTATATTTATACAAAGTCAGCTTATTGCTCCCACAAACTGGGTTCTCATTTTACCTACCTTAGAAAGAATGGAAGGCTGAGTCAACCTTGAACCTGGTGAGATTCTAACTTACAGTAACTGCAGACAGCTGATGTTAATCACAATGCTTTAGTCTGCTGAGCCACCAGGCCCTATTTACCTGAGGGATCACCTTTTTCCAAGAGACTCTACCTGTGATGTAGCAGATAGTATTCTTTATTAGAATAGAATTCTTTATTGGCCAAGTGTGGTTGGAATTTGTCACACAAGGAATTTGTCTTAGGTGTATATGCTCTCAGTGTACATAAGGAGAATAAAATACATTTATCAAGAATAAAAAGATATAACACTTAGTGATAGTCAAGGTTACTAATAAGCTATCAAATCGTACTAGGAAACAAATAAAAGCTATATAATTGAAAGTTTCAAGTAACATGGTTATAGTCATAAGTGGGAAGAGCTAGATACTAGTAAGGAAAAGAAGAATAATAGTAATACAGTCTTAGTAAATTATCTGACACTGTTGTGGGAATTAGTTGTCACACAGAGTGATGGCGTTCAGGAAAGAACTGTCCTTGTGTCTAGTTGTTCTGGTGTGCAGTGCTCTATAGCGTCGTTTTGAGGGTAGGAGTTGAAACAGTTTATGTCCAGGATGTGAGGGGTCTGTAAATATTTTCACAGCCCTCTTTTTGACTCGTGAAGTATACAGGTCCTCAGTGGAAGGCAGGTTGGTAGCCATTGTTTTTTCTGCAGTTCTAATTATCTGCTAAAGTCTGTGTTTGTTTTTTGGGCATGTTTTTTTTTTTCTGGGGGTGGGGGGCATGTTGCAGATCCTGTCAGCCAAAGAGCATCAACTGATGGGAATTAGAAGATGGGCCTTTTCTGCAGTGGCGCCTACTCTCTTCACACATGACAATGGTCCCAACCAGGGGTGAAATCCAGTAGGTTCTAACAGATTCTGGAGAACCGGTAGCGGAAATTTTGTGCAGTTCAGAGAGCCAGTAGCGGAAATTTTGAATAGTTTGGAGAACCGGCAAATATCACCTCTAGCCTGGCCCCAGACTGGGGTGGGAATGGAGATTTTGCAATATCCTTCCCCCAGGAGTGGGGAGGGAATGGGGATTTTACAGTATCCTTCCCCTGGAGTGCGGTGGGAATGGAATTCTGCAGTATCCTTCCCCTGTCATGCCCACCAAGCCACACCCACAGAACCGGTAGTAAAAAAATTGGATTTCACCACTGGTCCCAACCCTGTTGACTTTTCATAAAGCTTTAAAATCCTGGCTGGGTTTCCAAGGTAGGTAGGACATGCAACTGTTTATCCTACAACTAAGCAACAAAACGTCATTTCTCGAAGCCTGTAGCCCCAAAGATGTGACCTAGACAGGAAATAAAACATCTGCAGATGAAAGCCTAACTTTTAGAACCCTTACATCCCAACATTCTAACCTTGAACTATATTCATTCATGATCGTTGTACATCAGAGTATTTTAAATTAAAAATGGAACTTAGTTGAAGAACTTTTCATTTTCATTCCAGAGAAAGTGTTGATTCTCATTTGAAGATGGTGCTAGTCACCATCTTTAAAGCGCTCCATGGCTTAGGACTGGGATACTTACAGGACCGCCTTCTGGCACCGAATGCCTCACACCGCCCGATATGCTCTCACAGAGAGGGCATCTTCAGGGTGCCGTCTGCCAGACAATGTCGGCTGGCGACCCCCAGGGGGAGAGCCTTCTCTGTGTGGGCTCCTGCCCTATGGAATGAGCTGCCCCCGGACATAAGAAGGATCCCCGACCTCCTCACCTTCCGTCGTGCACTGAAGACTTTATTTGTTCCAGCAAGGTGGCCTGACCAAATAAATAAATTTAAAGGGGTTTTAAATTGTTTTAAAGGGATTTTAGCTAGGGGTTTTTAACTACGGGCAAATTCTTTAATTTATTTTAAATGTTTTTTTAATTTTTGTGCTGAGATTGTTTTATCATGGCTGTACACCACCCTGAGTCCTTCGGGAGAAGGGTGGTATAGAAATGTAATAAAATCAAAATCAAATCAAATCAAATCATCCATCAAGCAAAGCTCAGGGACAGAAAGCTTTCCAATATAGGCCTGTGTTCTGAACCATTCCTTTTGCTTCTGTCCTCAGCATGATTTTGGATTGAGATGGGTAAGAAATTAAATAGCATTTCAGTGTAAATTTATCCAATTTACTTCACTGTAAAAAGCCTGTCCAAATTAGGGCGTACTAATCTAACAAAATTCAATACAGCTGAAGTTCAAATATTCGTAGTTTAGGATAATGATTTACAAAAATGTATCACTGATTTAATCTTCCAAATTGAATCATAAAGTTGAACTGGGTCATTGCATTGGATCAGAGATGTTCAAATCAGTTTGATCATTCAGAAAGAAAGCGTACAAATGTCATTTATAAAAATTGAACTGATTTAAACCCAATTTTCTGAATCAATTTGAATCATCAAACTGAGAATTAAATGACAATCTAAGCAACAATTTGAATCCAATCAGAGCTGATCTATACTTGAGTAGTACATTGGAGAAAAGTTTAAAATACTAAGTAGAATCCAGGACAATTTTATTTTTAAATTAAGAATGGTGGGAAATAACTCTTAAAAACTAAAATAAAACCTCACAGAGATGAACAGTTGTAGGCACACAAGGAGAAGTAGTTACTGAACATTTTACAATAATATTAATAAAGCAGTTTGGAGTAGTGTTTAAAGTACCAGACTAGAAACCAGAAACTGTGAGTTCTAGTCCCACCTTAGGCATGAAAGCCAGCTGAGTGACATTGATTAGACCAATCATCAGGAGACTGGGAGTTTTAGTCCTGCCTTAGGCCTGTATGCCAGCTGAGTGACTTTAGGCTGGTCAGTCTCTCTCAGCCCAACTGTAAATCATAGGTCTGTTGTGGGAAAAATTGGAGGAGGAAGGAGTCTTAGATATGTTTGCCACCTTGTGTTGCTTATAAAGTAATAAAGAAAGAATATAAATAAATTAACTATGGGGTTTCATATTGTACATGGTTCATGGGTTTACCCACTCCTGTGAAAACAAGATGTTATGGAACCCCACTACAGTATGAATTGGCCATGCTCCTACTCTTATGAAGTCCTATTTTTCCTCCACCATATCAGTTTTTGTTTTCACAAGTCTGCTCTCGTCAGCTAGCCATACCCTTCTGGGATTTGAACCTGGGCTTGTCTGCATGTTAGGCAGATGTATTAATCTCTAAGCCACAGGTTCTCCTTGCTTTGTCAGCTTGTACCAGGGGGGATAAAAATGGGTTTTCCATTGAAGCAACCTGGTCTACCCAAATATGTGAAGGAGCATACTGCTTCCTTTCACCTTTCAGCCCCAATCCACGGGCCTCAGGCAGTCGCATTCATGACAAACTATTTTGTGTTAAATTTATATATACTGACAAAGAAATAAAGGGAGACTAGTATAGATCTATTTCAAGCTATTTAGCTAGCCATACCCTTCTGGGATTCAAACCTGGGCTTGTCTGACAAAGCAAGGAGAACCTGTGGCTTAGAGATTCTACATACATCTGCCTAACATGCAGACAAGCCCAGGTTTGAATCCCAGAAGGGTATGGCTAGCTGATGAGAGCTAAATAGCTTGGAATAGATCTATACTAGGCTCCCTTTATTTCTTTGTCAGTAAATATAAAACCATCTTTGATGGGAAGGTAACAGTGTTCTGTGTGCCTTTGGCATTTAGTCATGCTAGCCACATGACCACAGAGACATCTTCAGACAGTGCTGGCTCTCCGGCTTTGAAATGGAGATGAGCACCACCCCCTAGAGTCGGGAATGACTAGCACATATTTGCGAGGGGAACCTGCAATTGCTCCTAGAAGCACGAAGCCGAGGACACCAGCCTGAAGATGACAGATGAGACTTTGTTGAAACGTCGCCAAGACACTTCCAATTTTACACAGAAGACCCGAATAACCAAAGACCTACATACAAACACCCATGAAAACCTCAGAAAACACACATATATATGTATGTATGTATGTATGTATGTATGTATAAAAGAAGCAATAGACATCACGATCTCCGGAACTTTTAAAAAAGTTTAAAAATTTATTTCAAACTTATGCTAAGCTTTTGTCGGCCCCTACCGACTTCGTCAGAGTATAAAATCCCCATTGATATATATGTATAACAAACTATTCTAAAAATACGAGTTCCAGGTATATTAGTAAAATTAGTAAAAAGTAAAAAAACTCCGATTTCAGGAGTGGTAGCAGAGGTGGTCCTCCAGAAATTGGAAAAAGAGGCTATCTAAAGTTACAAAGCCAGGTTTTGGGCACGTTATGTCGATGACATGTTTGTCATCATTAGATGGTGACCAACTTTATAAGAACCCTCAATTCCATATATCCAGACATTTAATTTACGATGGAGGAAGAGACCAACAACACGCTGACCTTTCTGGATGTGCTGGTCAATCACAACCCAGACGGGAATCTTGACACACGTGTATATCGGAAAACCATGACCACGGACCATATTTTACATAATGAGAGCAATCACCCCATGGCACATAAAATCAGTTGTATTTGGGCACTGTTCAGTAGGATAGACACTCATTGTAGTACCCTAGCAGCTAAAGCCAAGGAGCGGGCATATCTTTATCAGGTCTGCAAGCTCAACGAATACTCAATGGACTTTATCTGAAGGTGTGCTATGCCTAGGGTTCGGCAGCCCTCTGAAGGTGCCAGTTGTGCAAGCAATTATGTAGGGGAAACGGCCAAGTGGTTACAGACCAGAGTACACGAACACTAACTGTGTCCAACGCAAGGAGCAGCGCTTCCAGATCTGGACGCATATGAAGCAGTATAACCACACATTTGATTTTCAAGAGGCTGAGGTTATTGCCCATGAGAAGACTAAAGGAGGATACCTACTAAAAGAAGCCTGGTTCTCCAATAACAATTCCATCAACAGGCATATCGAACTGCCACCGGCCTACCAGACTTTGAGACACCAGGAGAGACCCTGCAGGAGGAGCAGAGATGGCTTTCCACCAGTGAGCAGAGACCAAAGGCACCCACCCCCCACCTCTGGGCATGCAGATTCAGCCTGTGAAGGCACAGTTAGTCCTGACCAAACAACTCGGCAGGGCTGTCTCAAACTGCAACAGATAGGATTAATGAGAAACAACGAGGTCACAGACAAGGCAGCAAATCGCAATAGCTGACAGGCTAACATCATCCCTCACTGATAAGCAAGCTAGGAGGGAGGAAACAGTAGGAATCAAGCCTCCATCATCCAGCATGATGACAGCAAAAACAACACAGCTGATTACAAGTGGGAGACAGTTGGAAGGGCCTATTACAACGCAAAGGCTAAATTGATTAATGGCATATAAAGGCAGAGATCTCTGTAATAGTAGTTTAATACTCTGACGATGTCAACAGATGGCTGATGGAAGCTTAGTAAAATAAAATTTTAATTCTTTTAAAATGTTAAAATCTTAAATTCTGGAGTTCAATATATATATATATATATGGGTCTTTGGTTATTCGGGTCTTCTCCCGCGTAAAATTGGAAGTCTCCAGGAGTGCTCCTGGAAGCACGAAGCTAGCCTGAAGATGACGAATGAGACTTCGTCGAAACGTCGCCAAGACACTTCCAATTTTACGCGGGAGAAGACCCGAATAACCAAAGACCTACATACAAACACCCGCAAAAACCTCAGAATATATATATATATATTCCTGGAAGCACGAAGCCGAGAACACCAGCCTGAAGATGACGAATGAGACTTCATCGAAACGTCGCCCAGATACTTCCAATTCTACGCGGGAGAAGACCCGAATAACCAAAGACCTATATGTATGTATGTATGTATGTATGTTTTTTGTATTAAGTCATCCTGGATTACCACGAATGGAGGAGATATCACAAATCTCCAATTTTTGCCTTTCAGCCCAATCTCATGGGCCATCCAGACAGTATCATATAGCCGAAAAGCTATTTTTCTATGTTTTTAATATTTTTGCTGATAATACTATAAATAAAGGGAGGCTGTTATAGATCTATTTTGAGCTTATTTGCTCTCATCAGACAGTCATACCCTTACTGGGATTTGAACCTGGGCCGTCTGCCTACAAGGCAGTTGATTTAACCCTCAAGCCACAGGTTCTTACCCGATTACCAGCTCATCCCAGTAAGGGTATGACTGTCTGATGAGAGCAAATAAGCTCGAAATAGATCTATAACAGCCTCCCTTTATTTATAGTATTATCAGCAAAAATATTAAAAACATAGAAAAATAGCTTGTCGGCTATATGATACTGTCTGGATGGCCCATGAGATTGGGCTGAAAGGCAAAAATTGGAGATTTGTGATATCTCCTCCATTCGTGGTAATCCAGGATGACTTAATACAAAAAACATACAAATAACCTACCTGGAAATGAGCTGGTAATCGGGTAAGAACCTGTGGCTTGAGGGTTAAATCAACTGCCTTGTAGGCAGACGGCCCAGGTTCAAATCCCAGTAAGGGTATGACTATCTGATGAGAGCAAATAAGCTCGAAATAGATCTATAACAGCCTCCCTTTATTTATAGTATTATCAGCAAAAATATTATATATATATATATATATATATATATATATATATATATATATATATATATATATATAAATAAAATATGTTTTTTTTCCCTTTAAACCAGGTTTTTCCTACGTAGCCAAGATTTTTCTGGAACCACAATTGAGCGAAATCACATTCACTACATTCTGGGTTCTTTTTCCATCTTTTCACTGGCAGCAAACAGAATCTTGTGCTGCATTCTGGGAGACCTATATAGCTATTTCTGGCTCGTTAACCATCCTCAGTAGGCCACACCCACATCTCATGTTCCTCCCTGTAAAGGCCCAATGTCTATTTTCTTACTTTTCGTAGGTTTAATGTGTGTTTTTCCTTTAAGCCAGGTTTTTCCTGCGTAGCCAAGATTTTTCTGAACCACAATTGAGCGAAATCACATTCACTACATTCTGGGTTCTTTCTCCATCTTTTCACTCTGGCAGCAAACAGAATCTTGTGCTGCATTCTGGGAGACATATGTGTGTGTGTGTGTGTGTATTCATTTTAGTCTGTGAATCGGTGAAGCTTTGATGAATGAGATGAGGGGCTCAATAGGCAAATGGAGAAAAAGGTTGAACAAAGTAAGCTCCCGATGGATAATTTATGACAAGCCCCACAAAATACCAATGATGAGAGAAAACAAATTATTGGACTTCGCTGCAATGTCCATAAGAACATGATAAATATTGCATTACCTGTGAGTCATCAGACATTTGAAGAGCTCATCTGTCCTATTTATGCCAGCCAGAATGAATTCAACCCAAAAGCAGCAAATGCATTTTTAATGTTTCTGTTGACTTTCTGTGGCAATAGCTGCTCAGGAAAAAAAGAACAAAAAACACTTATCTACAAGAGGAATTGCATCATTCATTCCATTACAAATTGTAAACTGTTGGTGTTCCTATAAGTATCAATGTTCCTAGTAATGCACCCATTGAAAGCAGAACTCCGAAGCAGATAGATTCCTCAAAGAACAATTTATTGGATACATCATTTTAGCACAACTGGTGAAAACCAACTCTGAAAGTTCCCGCAGTTTTCACCTAATTAAAAAGTGAAAGTTCCCCTCTTCCCCCAGTCATTAGTCACATTGTCCAATAGAGGTGCAGGCCAGTTGCTCAGTTACTCTACTCCTCCTCTTCCCCACCACCTGTTGAAATGTCCTTGGTTCCCTCAGTAAAACTTTTTGTTTTGACTACAAAACCATCTTTATGGCTTCAGGGTTTATTTATTTATTTATTTATTTATTTATTTCAATTTATATACCGCCCTTCTCCCCGGGAGGGGGACTCAGGGCGGTGAACAACCACATTTAAAACACATATAATACAAACATTAAAAGAATTATAAAATTGAATTAAATCATTGGCGTTCCAAATAAAATTCTCAACCCCATTAAAATACCCAATTTAAAACCCCAAAAATCAATCGAAAAATTTTGTTAAAACCCCATTAAAATCAATCAAGCAAGGCCGGCTTGTTGGAATAAATAGGTCTTAAGGGCCTTTCGGAAAGTGCGGAGGTCTGGGATCAAACGAATTTCTGGAGGCAGCTCGTTCCATAGGGTGGGTGCCCCCACAGAGAAGGCTCTCCCCCTGGGGGCCACCAGCCGGCATTGCTTGGCTGATGGCACCCTGAGAAGGCCCTCTCTGTGTGAACGTACTGGCCGGTGGGAGGTTATCGGTAGCAGCAGGCGGTCCCGCAGGTACCCCGGTCCCATGCCATGGAGCGCTTTAAAGGTCAAAACTAACACCTTGAAGCGCACCCGAAAGACCACCGGAAGCCAGTGCAGCTCGCGCAGGAGAGGTGTCACATGGGAGCGCCCTGTCGCTCCCATAATCACCCGTGCGGCCGCATTCTGGACCAGTTGGAGCCTCCAGGTGCACCCCAAGGGGAGCCCCATGTAGAGAGCGTTACAGTAGTCCAGGCGAGACGTGACGAGTGCATGAGTGACTGTGCACATGGAGTCCCGATCCAGAAAGGGGCGCAACTGGCGCATCAGGTGAACCTGATAAAAGGCCCCCCTGGCCACGGCCGCCATATGCCCTTCCAAGGACAGCCGTGAATCCAGGAGGACACCCAAGTTGTGAGCCCCCTCTGTGGGGGCCAGTGACTCACCCCCAATAGCCAGCGATGGCACCAGCTGGCTATACCGGGACGCCGGCATCCACAGCCACTCGGTCTTGGAAGGATTGAGACAAAGCCTGTTCCTCCCCATCCAGACCCACATGGCTTCAAGGCACTGGGACATCACTTCGAGGGCATCATTGGGGTGGTCAGGGGTGGAGATGTACAGCTGAGTGTCATCAGCGTACAGTTGGCAACTCACCCCAAAACCACGGATGATCTCACCCAGCGGCTTCACATAAATGTTGAACAGGAGCGGCGAGAGGACTGACCCTTGTGGCACCCCGCAAACGAGGTGCCTCGAGGTCGACCTATGCCCCCCTGCCAACACAGACTGCGATCGGTTGGAGAGATAGGAGGAGAACCACCGTAACACGGTGCCTCCCACCCCCAGACCCCCCAACCGACGCAACATGATACCATGGTCGATGGTATCAAAAGCCGCTGAGAGATCTAACAGGACCAGGACAGAGGAGCATCCCCTGTCCCGAGCCCTCCAGAGATCATCCACCAACGCGACCAATGCCGTCTCCGTGCTGTACCCAGGTCTGAAACCGGACTGGCACGGATCTAGATAGACAGTTTCCTCCAGGTACTGTGGGAGCTGGCGCGCAACCACACTCTCAACAACCTTCGCAACAAAGCGAAGGTTGGAGACAGGACGAAAATTTGCCAAAACAGCCGGGTCCAGAGAAGGCTTCTTGAGGGGGGGCCTCACCACCGCCTCTTTCAAGGCGGCAGGCAAGAAACCCTCACTCAAAGAAGCATTAATTTAGAATTAATTGTGTCAGGTCCATGGCTGTCATGGAAGCCATAAACTCCCGAGCCAACCCAGACACCTCACCGACAGACGGCAGGTTGAAATCCCCCATGACCAAGAGCCTGGGGGTATCAACCGCCACCGTGGCAATAACGTTGAGAAGCTCGGGCAGGGCCGCTGTCACGTGGCAGGGAGCCAGGTACGCGATCAGCAAGCCCACCCGCACACCATGGCCCCACTTCACCAGGAGCGACTCACATCCGGCTATCTGAGGTACAGTGGTCTCCCTTGGATCCAGACTTTCCCTTATAATGACCGCCACCCCCCCACTCCTGCCCTGGGCCCTTGGCCGATGAAATGCTCGGAAACCTGGCGGGCACAACTCTACGAGGGGGACCCCCCCTCTTGGCCCAACCAGGTCTCCGTAATACCTGCCAGGTCCGCACCCCCCTCCTGAATAAGATCACAGATGAGGGGGTCCTTATTAACCACGGACCTGGCATTACACAACATCAACCTCAGGCCCGGACGCCGTAACTCTGAACAACTCGGGGAGCAAGAAGAGTCTTGAGGGCCGAGGCATGCCACCGCTTGGAGACAGCGGCTACGTGCTCCCAATACATGATACGGCCCCCTGCTCCCGCCATATCTGCCCCTCCCAACCATGGCTCTGATGGAATTACCCTCCTTACCTTCTGCAGCGAGCTCCTCCTCACCCCGTTCCCCGCCTCCCGTTTCAGGCCCCTGTGACGAGCCCGGCCTATGACCCTCCCTCCCCTCCCCCCTCCCCCATCCCCCTAAAAGGTTAGACAAGGACAATTTTTAAAAACCCCGCAACCCCCTCTTTGCAGCATGCCACCTCTCTGGGTTCCAAAACCCGTCATCGAGGTAGGCCCTCGATAGAGTGGAGGGCCAAGCCTGCGAGAGGGGGGAATCTCGCAGACCAAGAAGCTCCGCTGCTGAGTACATCCTGATTTCAGCGGGTTCACACGACCATAGTCTGAGGGTCCATAAAGGTCCAAGGGAGAGAAGAAATAAGAAGACATGGTGGGGTCCCAAAGACCTGTTCACAGGGCCAAGTCCACTGTCCTCTCACCACAGGGGACAAAGTCCAAATTCCAAGACGACCACAATCCGGGGGAGCAGAAGATAAAGTCCAACTACCCTCTCACGGTAGTTTGGTTAGCTGATCAACCCCTTCTTGTGGTGAATGGCAGCAATGAACCGGTGCCAACCATAGCGTCCAGGGGTCAAGGTCCAAAAAGCCGCCCTCTCACAGCGGCTGGTCCACGCCCCTCCGTTGACAAGGTGCAAACGTGAAATCATCTCGGTTCGGCCTCCAGGGACCTCGACACCAGGCCACCCTCTCCTGCCAGTAGGTTTCCCTATTGAAATCAAGCTCTCTACATCTGACTTGGGAGTGGGAAGGAAGATGTCGGAGTATGAATATTCATAGACTGGAATACACATGATAACAGGTCAACCAATGGGGACTGTTTGGAAACTGAAATAGTATTTGCTGGGTGAGGAACAAGGAGACAGGAAGGAGCCTGGGTGTGGCTTAGACTTAGCTTAACTGCCCTGTATAGAGGAGGTTCTCTTTGTCTGTATTAAGTTCTGAGCTCTGAAACTAAAACTAAGCAGTCTGTCTGCTGAATTGAAACTGAAACTCATCTCTGCTGTTCTCTCCTCTGCCTGTGTTTTTTGCCTGTTACTCTCTACCATGTTGGAAGAATCTGCTGTTGGTATCATATGTGTTATTATGTATATGAAGAGAAGTTAATGAATCCTGCTGAATCAGTTATCTGTGCTTTCTGGATGTGATTTGTGCAACAAACTCTGACAGAAGAGGAAGGTAATATCCACAGGAATATCCTCCCTCTTCCTTGAAAACTTTATTCCTACTTATTACTTTTCTTTTTAAAAATCTGAAAGCTTGTACATTCTGGTACTAGAGAGAAGTGATGTAAAAGACTTTTACTTGCAGGCAAAAAGAATCAGGATCATACGTTAAGTTGTAGTTCAGAAGATTTATTGTTGAAGCCTGTGCACAAGAATCTAGCCAGATAAAGTTCAGCACTAAATTGGCACCAAATAAGGGTCAATAAAATTCAAGAAGTGGTTGAACTTAGATTGTTTGTGGGAATATAATAAGATGATAATTGCCGTCCAGCTCTGCCTGCTCTTCTACAGTTTCAGAACTCAGATTCTAAACATTTCAAGGAACCTACAGAGAAGGGAGGTGGTGGCTCGGTGGCTAAGACACTGAGCTTGTCGATCAAAAGGTCGGCAGTTCAGCCATTCGAATCCCTAGTGTCGCCTAATGGGGTGAGCTCCCATTACTTGTCCCAGCTTCTGCCAACCTAGCAGTTCGAAAGCACATAAAAAATGCAAGTAGAAAAATAGGGATCACCTTTGGTGGGAAGGTAACAGCGTTCCATGTGCCTTTGGCATTTTGTCATGCCGGCCACATGACCATGGAGACGTCTTTCGACAGGGCTGACACTTTGACTTTGAAACAGAGATAAGCACCACCCCCTAGAGTTGGGAACGACTAGCACATATGTGCGAGGGGAACATTTACTGTTACCTTTTACAGGGAAGGATTTGAAAAGAAAAGGGGAGTTCAGAGGGTCATTGTCATTGGAATTAAACTTTAAAACAATATTCAAAAGCTATAGTTTTATTTGCTTCGAAAAATAGCAAATCACCATTTGCTAAATATAGTTAGCGATCATGACTTTAGAATGTGTCAATATATAGAATATTCACAATCTACTGTATATCTCCTGCAAACAGAGAGAGAAAGCTCACATTTGGTTCTGGCTTGGCTTTTGTTATGATAGTCAGAGGTTTACAGTCAGGGTTAGTCAACATTAATAACTTCAAAGATCATTTAGATCAGTGTGTTTCAAACTGGGCAACATTAAGATGTGTGGATTTCAACCCTACATCCCCCACACCCCGTGGAGAGGGCTTACAATCTGGGTGTCCTCCTGGATGCACGGCTGTCATATGACAGCTGTGGCCAGGGGGGCTTTTTATCAGGTTCACCTGATTTACCAGTTGCGTCCCTTTCTGGACCGGTACATCCTGTGCACGGTCACTCACACCCTCATCACATCCCATCTGGACTACTGTAACACTCTCTACATGGGGCTCCCTTGAAGGGCATCTGGAGTCTCCAACTTGTGCAGAATGTGGCCACGCGGGTGATTATAGGTGCAACTCGACGCACCCATGTGACACATCTCCTGCGTGAACTGCACTGGCTCCCAGTGGTCTTCTGGGTGCGGTTCAAGGTGTTAGTTACCACCTTTAAAGCGCTCCATGGGTTAGGGCCCAGATACCTACGGGACCGCCTTCTGCCATCAATAGCCTCCTACCGTTCAACACACTCTCACAGAGAGGGGCTCCTCAGGGTGCCGTCGACTAAACAATGCAGGCTGGCGACCCCCAGAGGGAGAGCCTTCTCTGTGGGGGTACCCACCCTCTGGAATGAACTACCCCCTGGGATATGTATGATTCCCGATCTCTGTACCTTTCACCGGGCCCTCAAGACCCTGCATTTTCAACAGGCTGGCCTGGCTGAATAAGAATCTGGATGGGGTATTTTAAATTATGGGTTTTAATTGACAGGGCCAAATTTATTTAATCTTGTTTTAAATTGGTTTTAAATTTTGTATGGTTCATTGATTTATCATGGCTGTACACCGCCCTGAGTCCTTCAGGAGAAGGGCAGTATAAAAATCTAATAAAATCAAAATCAAATCAAATCAAACTCCCAGAGTTCCCCAGCCAGCATGGAGGAGATCTGAATCACGAGGGCAAAGATCAAATCAAATCAAATCAAATCAAATCTTTATTGTCAATGCACAGCATGTGTACAATGAAGTTGAATGAGCCTTGGTGAAGCCCCCTCCCCCAAAACACCAAATACATCTCAATAACTCAATAAATGAAAGAAATAGAATCCCTAAACCCAAATAAGTAATATCTAACACACATTCCCATATTCCTACAGTATATGTATGTAATATTATATTATATTACATCAGTATGAACATGTTGCAAGTTGCGCTGGCCCTGCAAGTCTATATTAAACCTAATTGTGGTGTTATGTTGCATTCAGAAGTCTGACAGCCCACAGATAAAAGCTATTTTTCAGTCTATTGGTTCAGCTGGCTATGCTTCTATATTTCCTGCCCAATAGTAGGAGAGTAAAGAAGTGCTGATCAGGGTATGAACCATCCCTGAGGATTTTCATCACTCTGTTGAGGCAGCAGGTCCTGGCGATTTTGTCCAGTGGTGTCAGGGGACAACCCATAATTTTTTGTGCTGTGCTTATCACCCTCTGTAATGTCTTTCTGTCCACGGCTGTCAGGCCAGCATACCATACCGTAACACAATATGTAAGGACGCTTTCTATCGTAGACCGGGTAAAAGGAAGTCATCTCTCAGCCTGTTAACTCCAGGTCTGTGCGGTTCCAAACCAAGACCAGCAGACTAAGATGATTGCAAATCTTTATTTGCTGAACACAGCCAAAAGGCAGAACAAGATGAGTAAGCAGGTCAAAGTCAGCACTGAGAGCAACTGCTTCTCTGCGCTATTTATCCACTTAGTCCTGATTAACCAGCATCCAGTGTCTGAACCGCCCCCCCCCATCAGCTGTTCGCCGGGATTTTCATAATTCTCACCCTTCTGTAGCTCTCTGGCACTCTGGGACGTCATCACAAGCCGACAAGCCATTCCAGGAGTCGGAAGCTTCTCCAACTTCACTGAGGGGACCCTGATGCCTCACTGACGGCCTCTCAATGCCATCCCTCCATCCACTGCCTGAATTGGCCGCCCACTACCATCTCAACTTTGTTACAGGTAGCTTCTGCTGCTGTGTCTCCCACTCTTCCCCCCCCCCGGGGGGGGGGGGAGATCCGGCCAGGGCTCAACATCATCAGTCCACCTGATTTTTCTGCAAGACCCTAAGGAAATGGAGTCTCTGTTGAGTCTTCCTGACCACCTGGATCGTGTTATTTTTCCAGGTGAGATCTTGGCTAGGGTGGATTCCCAGAAATTTGAAAGAGGAGACCATCTCCACACAGCCCCACTTGATGTAGAGTGGGGCAAGTCCCTCCCTCTGCTTCTGGAAGTCTAATACCATCTCCTTTGTCTTGCTGGTGTTTAGATGCCAGTTGTTTTCTGAGCGCCATGTGGATAACTTCTGGACTTATCTGAATGCTAATTTGTCTCCTCCGGTAATAAGACCCAGTACAGTGGTATCATCTGCAAACTTTATTATCACGTTAAATGAATCAGAAGATATGCAGTTGTATGTGTACAACAAGTACAGCAGTGGTGGGTTACTCCCGGTTTGCACCAGATCACAAGAACCGGTAGTAAAAAAATTTAATAATTCAGAGAACCGGTAATAAGATTGGCTGGCCACACCCCCGAACTGGTTCCCAGCCCAGTCGCCGCTGCCTCCTGAATCCCAGCTGATGGCTAGAGGGAAAAAAAACTGTTTAAACTCTTGCTATGAGGCTTCAAAGGGCTGTCCTACAGCTGATCAGTGTTAAAAGAAAACAAATGAGTAGACTGGTGCCTGCAAAAATAGAAAAAACAGCCCCTTTCAACTTCAGCATAGGTTAATTACCACAAGTTGATTAGATTGGCCTCCCCACTCTCAGCTGATTTGCTCTCAGCTGTTTTGCCCAAGGGTCTTTTGCTAGGTGCAAACAGTGCTGGAGCAGGTTTTTTTCCCCTATCTATGCTGAAAAAGCAAAACTGAAAGTAAAGCAGGGTCTTTGCTGCAACGTGACAAAATGAGGCAGAGAGAGATTTCTTTATCTTTTTCCTCATGAAAAAAGGTAGGTGCAAAACTGCAAACAATGGGAAATTTAGGGCAAAAGAGGAGAGTTCAAGATTTTAAAACACAAAAGAAAAAAAGCTCTCTTTAACTAGGGAATTGTAATAATTGAGATACTATTAATTGTATATTGTGTTGAAAGCAGAAATTGTTAAGTTGTGGTTTGGAGGAATATATGGGGGAAATTATTTGGTTTGTTATTATTGGTAAATATAATTAATTGATTTGTAAGAAATTGGATTGCATGGAAATAATTGGAATATTCATGTTCATATTGATTAATATACAAAAAAGATAGTTACATAACTAATTGATTTATATTAAAATGTTGAATTTGTATTAAACAACTGTAATATTACATAATTAACCAATGTGAGGATGGATATAAAAATAGATGACAATGGGAAGGGGTATAATATAGAATAGAAGGGAAAAATTGAATTTGATTAAGATTGGAGATGAGAAAGAAGGGTAATATTGGTTTTTTTAAAAAAATAGACGAGGAATAAATATGGCAAAAAGGAAATATAGAAATTGTAAATTTAATTGAAATGACTAAACACAGTTTATATTTGTGAACCGGCCAAATACTCTGTTCAAAGAAAATACATTGTATGTTTGTATGTGTGTTTCTAATTATTGCTATTTATTCATATTTGTTCTCTTATTCTTTAAAGTTTAACAATTCATTCTTTATCTTAATATCTTTATATTTGTTTGGGGTTGGCTTTCTTTCCTTTCACCTTTTTTATTGTACAGCAATCTTTCTCCTCAAACCTACCACCTCTCTCTTTTCTTTCCTTCTTACTTTCTCTCCCCCCACTTCTTCTCCTCCCTACTTCCTCTTCTTTTCTCCTCTTACCCTCTCTTCCTCCCTCTCTTACCCTCACTCCTACTCTAATTTTCCTTCCCTTCTTTCATCCCTTTCTATTGCTGTATCCTTTTATGCATATGGACTACTCAGAGGGCTGAAAAAGTTATT
The DNA here is from genome assembly GCA_030761175.1 of Masticophis lateralis. Lineage (NCBI taxonomy): Eukaryota > Metazoa > Chordata > Lepidosauria > Squamata > Colubridae > Masticophis > Masticophis lateralis. The sequence goes on from JAUDYJ010000003.1 coordinate 201,694,066, forward strand.
TTTGACTGGTCCTCGCACTTTTGACCAGTCCTCGAACTTACGACTGTCCTCACATTTTACGTTTTTTGCCCTATCTTATCACCATGGTGAAGAGAAGCAGTTGTGAAATGAGTGACACAATTGTTAAGAATACTACAATGGGCATAAATGATGACCAGTCATAAGTGCAAAGACAGGTCAAAAGTGTGAGGACCTGTCAGAAATCCCTTTTCTCAGCCCTCTGGGTAGTCCTTTTGTGCATATGGACTACTCAGAGGGCTGAAAGGTTATTTTTGACTGGTCCTTGCACTTTTGACCAGTCCTCGAACTTACGACTGTCCTCACATTTTATGTTTTTTGCCCTATCAACCATGGTGAAGAGAAGCAGTTGTGAAATGAGTGACATGGTTGTTAAGAATGCTGCACAGGCATAAATGTAAGGATGGTCATAAGTGTGAGGACCAGTCAAAAGTGCAAGGACCGGTCAGAAATGACTTTTTTCAGTCCTTATACACATAGCCATGGCCACCCGGTTACGAGACCAGCTAGCCACGCCCACCCAGTCACATGACCTCCAAGCCACGCCCACAAAATAAGCCACGCCCACAGAACCGGTAGTAAAAAAATTTAGAACCCACCCCTGGAATACAGGTAGGGACTGAGCACACAGCCCTGAGGAGAGCCAGTTCTGAGCTTCAGGGAGGAGGATGTGAAAGACCCAGCTCTCACTGTTTGTGACCAGTCCATCAGAAAGTCTTTATTCCAATCACAGGTAAGAGAAGGGAAATTCAAGTCAGTCAACTTTTTGATGAGGATGTTCGGCAAAATGATGTTAAAAGCCGAGCTGTAATCTATGAAAAGCATTCTGATGTAGTTCCCAGTGAGTCTCTAGATTACTCACTACAGAATGAAGGGCAGTAGCAATGGCACTACCTGTCGTGGGCAGTTTCCTCTATAGGCAAACTGCTATTGGTCGAAGTTTGATGGAAGGCATGACCTGAGGTGTTGAAGAACCCATCTCTCAAAGCATTTCATCACTACAGACGTTAGTGCAATGAGTCTGGAGAATAGTGACTAATTAACTTGTCTGAGTTGTCCTCCTAGATGAGAGTGTGACAATGATGCAAACTGCTTTACAGATCTTATCCTCATAAGAATATCTTTTCCTGTAAAGGGTTGTGTAATAAAGTCTTAATGACATTCCCAAACGCAGGAACCAAGTTCTTTCCTGAATTGGAAGATGTTGCCTTCCATCATACCAAGAGACTTAATCGATGTCCAAAATCCAGGAAGTCCATAACCATTTTTTCAATGAAAATGAAAAAGCAAAATCACTTCCTAACTTCATATAAAGGTCTTGCTTCAGTGTGCTTGATGTGATTTATTGTAATGGTCAAGAGGAATAACCCTGAGAAGCAAGAGGACAACAAGTCAACAGTCAGATAAAAGGGAGGCTGTGGAGAAATTCAAGTAGACTTTCAAGAATGGTGTCTACCTTTCAAGGTAGACCAGACTAGGATTCCAGAGTTATGAATGCTAATGGTACCTTATTATAAGGTTGTAGTAATCTTGTATGTCTGAATATGCTCTACTCTTTTTTCCCTCCCTCCATCTGTGTTTATGAAAGCTAGGTCAGGTCAGGTCAGAGTTACTTCATCAAATTACATATCTGCCCTGGATTAAAATGTCTTTTATCTGACCATTTCCTTGGTTATGGATCTTTCTCCTGTTCCTCAAGATTATTCCAACTTCTCATTATGCTGATACATAGCGTGATACTAGAACATAGAATAATAAAGTTGGAAGAGACCTCAGATATCTTCTAATCCAATCCCCTGCTCAAGCAGGAGACCCTATCCCATTTCCCTTGGTTGTCCAAGGGAACTGTTGTACTGTTGGTCAAAGGAACAAATTAGTCAATTCTTGAATGAAGTTATGATACTTGTGGGAATCTTTGTGGGGACACAATGTAACTAGAAAGCAATAATAGAAGAAATCCATTGACTTCAATTCTGAAGAAGGTTGCAAAATTAGATAAGATCTATGGTCTAGTCCATCAGGCCCCCTACTTCTTTATAATACCAACAAATGCAAATGTCATTCTTTTCTTTTAAACACAATTAGCCATATTTTTTTCATTATTTCAGGCAAACACACCTTAAGATAAGTAATAAATGAAAGATTTGGGGGGAGGAATTATTAGTGCATTGTAAATTATAGGCTCTGTATTTTAGTGGCACCCATGCATGGTCCATCTTACTTCTTGCTTCCAAGAGATGAAAAGAAGTCACATCCAATGAATGTAAAAATACAGCAACTAACCTCAATTATTCAGGAAAATGTAAATCACTCAGGAGCACTCAGAAGGCTGACAAAGTTCATTTTTCACTATCCAGAAAGTCTTACGGGACCTATCATTTCAGCAAAGTCCATATGCCCATAAATTGATTTCTTATGACAAAAATTCTTCAAGATGGACAGCCTGAAGGATTCTAAAGTGACCTTCTCCTTTGGGCAAATTTACCATACAGATATGTTTTATACAATTTCAGTGGGACATGCTATCCTATTTCCAATTCTACAATAAATAAATAAAAGCCACTGATTTGGGGATCGGATTATTGGTTATATATTTTATGTTACAGCTTCTCTCCAGTCAAATGAATGTTAAATAGCAAAAGGAAAGTCACATTTCAATTTTTTCAAGATTGCTTTTCATTTGGGCTGGAAACAGCGGTTTATCAGTAAATTAGCTTTTTTTAATGTAATGCCATACATGAGTCATTAGCTGAGGAGTAGTGCAAAGCTACCAGTTTCTGTGCTGTATTCTCTGTTCAGCTAAACAAGAGCAAATAAAGACTTCACAAACAGTTTACATTGGAAATGGGCCTTCAAATAAGTGTCTGTTTACTAAAGGAATCATCATTTTTATCTAGAACTGTGTTTCTAAACCTTGGCAACTTTAAGATGTACTAAAGCATTTATTTAATGGATCTGAAGCTAAAAAAACCACCAATAAATAAATACATAAATTTAAATGTGAAGATTTATCATAGATTCAGAATAAAAGAACATCAGAGATGTAACGGACCTTGTAGGTCTTACTTTTCCCTTATTTCTGTATATTTATTTATCTCTTAAACATACATTTATCTATAATAACATCTATATTTTTATTCTAACACTATATATTTGTCTTGGCTACCCTCTTGTTATCTATCTGATCATAAAATTGTTCCCAGATTTTGTAGTAGTTAGTTTTGCTTTTATCCTTGAGTTCCAAAGTGAGTCTGTCCATTTCTGCACAGTTAAAGATTTTCAGTAATATTTCCTGTTCAGTTGGAATTATCTTTCTCTTTCCATTTTTGAGTGAAGGCTATTCGTGCCGCTGTGAGTATTTGCAGTAATAAATAATTTGTATCTTTTTTATATTTTCTTTCTATAATTCTGAGTAAGAAAAACTCTGGTTTGACTTCTATATTTGTTGACAAAATTTCTTCCAGCCAGTTCTTTAGTAAATTCCAGAATTTTTGCTCTTTTGGGCATTCCCACCACATGTGGTAGTAATTCCCACAGGTCTTCCCTTGTAGGCCTTCTAGTCCATCCCCCTGCTCAAACAGAAGGCCCTATACCATTTCAGACAAGTGGCTGTCCGGTCTCTTCTTAAAAGCCTCCAGTAATGAAGCACCAACAACTTCTCTGAGAGCTGTTGAGACCACTTGGGTTCACTGTGTCTTCAGAGTCACCCAAACTCAACATTCTCAGGGAGTGTTAATGGCCAGATGACTTCAAAGAAATACAACCCTTCCATTTCCCCACCCCCCCATCCTATCAGAACCTATCCTTCCACCACCACCCATCATCCAATCTCAACTGTCACTGCCTATTCTTCCATCCCTCCCCACCCCACCCCACCATCACCGGAACTGATGAAGATACTTGGATGAGGAACAAAACCTTTTCTTCTTCATCCCCAAAGGGGAGGGAAAAAAATACTCCAGTTTCTTTTTGATGAAAAAAAAAAAAAACCTCTTTGAAACAACTATGACCTGGATGACTGAGAATGTCCTACCTGTCAATGATACTTCAGATTCAACCTCAATAATACAAGGGCAAACAATAGATTCAAACTTAAGGTAAACTGCTCCAAATTCAATTGCAGAAAATATGACTTCAGCAGGAGAGTGGTCAATGCCTGGAATGCTCTACCCGACTCCGTTGTTACAGCCTCAAACTCTCACAGTTTCAACCTTAGTCTGTCTACTGTTGACCTCGCCTCATTCCTAAGAGGTCCATGAAGGAGGCATGTATAAGCGCACCAATGTGCCTACTGTCCCTGTCCTACTGTCCCAATTTATTTGTACACATTTCCTGTGTTCACGTCCATGTTTATACTTATACCTGTTATCTTGTACATGTTTGACAAACTAAATAAATCAATAAAATAAATAATCTCCACAGACCATTAACTCACCTAGGTGGCCAGACTGATGCTGTCACCTGCTGAGGTTTGCAATCGCAAAACCACAGTTAGTTTGAGGCAGAAGCCAAGAATCAATTTTTTCATAGGGTCATCATCATTATTTCTTAATGGGAAGTTGACACTTCCTTGCCAAAACACAACAAATAAGTTTTTCTTCCTTCAGAAGGAATTCATAGTTCCTATATACTAGTTTTCCTAACTCCTACTCTATCAGCACATCAGCCATAGACAGTTCCCCATTATGAGTAGAGATACATCTTGTCTCGTCCTGAGAAAGATGCTAACTATATAATACAATGTCATGATTGGGGAAGCATTAAAATGCCTAGAAAGATTAAGGAACATTTTCTATATCTCTAAACTCTATCTATGCCCTTGTTAAATGTTGATATTAATTCAAAGCATGGGAAAAAATAGTTTCACTAGAGAGTATTTAATCCTTCCTTCCTTCAACATCAGCATGGCTTAAAAGTTATAGAAAATTGAGATGAAGTTGAAAAACTGCTGATGCCTAGTGCAAATGCAAAATATACCATGTAGCAGTCATTGTTAAATTCAGATAAATGGCAGCTTTATTTCATTCAGATCTTACAATTTGAATATGTAAAAGAATAAGTAGTGGTCCCAGATTGACCAGTCTGTGGGACCACTACTTATTGATACTTTTTGATTCAATAGTTTAAATGTCCCAGACAAAAAAAGATGTAGAATAAATTTCAAAAAAATCTTCTGTGATTATTATGGGGGATTTGGATTACACACACATACTGGACGCCTGTGCTTTGCTACAAAACTACGTGATCGGGCGTGATAAATTGACACTTAAAGCCTGAAACATAATGTAGAATATGTAATGCCGTAGCATCAGAGCATGTTAATATGAGGCAACTGGCAGTTGGAACAGAGGGAGAGGGGGAGTGGAATGTCAGGCAGGTTGAGTCACACTCTGGCCACGCCCATACCTGATTTAGTGAAGGGGTAGCAGCAGAGCATGTTAATATAAGGCAACTGGCAGTTGGGACAGAGTTCCTTTCAAGTGGGGAGGTGGACTACAACGTTTAACTCCTTAGCATTAGAGTGTGTGAATAAAATACTGTATATGAAATACTAATGATCTGATGGTCATTTTGGAAAACCCTTTCTTAGTGAGCACCTAGAAACCAAGAGGAACATATATGCCAAATTTCAAGTTTGTAGGCTTTACAGTTCTGGAGATTTCGTGATGAGTGAGTGGTATTTGGCTTTGATAGATAGATAGATAGATAGATAGATAGATAGATAGATAGATAGACAGACAGACAGACAGACAGACAGACAGACAGACAGACAGACAGAAATTGAAATTGAAATTGAAATTGAAATTGAAATTGAAATTGAAATTGAAATTGAAATTGTGGGGTTAATCATCCTGTTAATATTTTTGTATCTGAATTATATAAATAATAATCATATGAATAATACAATGAATAATCATAATTCATGAAGATTTTATTATATTAATTAACAATTCTACCAATGTTACTATATTATTAATAGAGCACATATTATGTTTATTGCATGATTTATAATAAACACAAACACACATACATTTGTGCTTCAAACGAGAATTCTGCATTGATTTGTTCTATGATAGGGGGAAAAATTGACATAGCAAAACAAGAATTGTCTTGCAGGATTATGTTATAAGGGGACGCTAAAGGTTTTTGGTTGGTTGGAAATTTCAAATGTTTTTTTTTAAACAAAAAATAAGAATTTTCCAAAACTGCCTTTTTCTCTTCCAAGAATAGGAGAGGAAGGCTCTGTGATTGGATAGCTTGCTTTTTACGGAATGTGGGTGCAGTGAATGTTGGTGAATGAAAAATAATATCAAGGAGAGTGGAGGTTTTTTTTTTTTTACATTATTTGCACTTTAATAATTTGTATTCAAGACTTAGAAGGGAAGTAATTACATTATGATGCTGTCCATTCCGGAAAAAGCTGTAGCTAATATATTTGGCTGGTGGCGAAGGAAGAAAGGTTTGTTTGCTTAGTTAAAAGGAAAATAATTTACTCCAGTTCAAAAATCTATTCTTTGCCTTTCTTCCCATATATATATATATATATATATTTCCTCTCACAAAATTGAAACAAGAGAGAAACTGAAATATCTGTCTATGCCTACTTTGGATTATTTATTTATTTATTTATTTTTATTTTTATTAGATTTATATGCCACCCTTCTCTGGAGACTCAGGGCGGCTTACAAGGCGTTAAGCAATAGCCTTCATACTTTTGTATATTTTTTTATACAAAGTCAGCTTATTGCCTCCACAAACTAGGTCCTCAATTTACCTACCTGAGAAAGGATGGAAGGCTGAGTCAACCTTGAGCCTCGAACTGGTGTAATTGCAGACAGCTGGATGTTAATAACAGGCTATTCAGCCGGTTGAGCTATCTGAGGCTATTTAAGGCAAAAGCTCAAGATTCGTTTGACGTTAACCTTACACTTTTCTGACAAAATCACTCAGTACCAGAGACTGATTAGCAAGTACCAAATGTATCTCTATGTGGGCATTCCTAACACACACAAACACAGCAGTGGTGGGTTTCAAAATTTTTTACTACTGGTTCTGTGGCAAACATGGCATAGCTTGGTAGGCATGGCTCGGTGGCTGTGGCACTTGATTGCAGAAAATATGACTTCAGTAACAGAGTGGTCAATGCCTGGAATGCACTACCTGACTCTGTAGTTTCTTCCCCAAACCCCCAAAACTTTAACCTTAAACTGTCTACTGTTGACCTCACCCCATTCTTAAGAGGTCTGTAAGGGACGTGCATAACTGCACCAATGTGCCTACCGTCCCTGTCCTAATATTCCTTTTTACTTACTCTTTTCATGTATTCAAATTATGTTTATACTTTTACCTGTTATCTTATATATGCTTGACAAATAAACTTATGATTATGATTATGATACTGTAAAATCTCCATTCCCTTCCCACTCCACAGGAAGGATATTGCAAAATCCCCATTTCCTCCCGACCAGCTGGGACTCTGGAGGCAGAGAATAGATGGGGGCGGGGCCAGTCAGAGGTGGTATTTACCGGTTCTCTGAACTACTCAAAATCAAATTCCGTACCAAAATAATATGAAAACAGCTGTTTTTCATCTTGTAAAGACCAATCAGTTCAGAATTTATCTTGGCTCTTTGGGCATCCACAATAGTTTCTTTTTTTAAAGAAAAAATCTGCATGGCTTCCTGATCAAAAGCCTTCCTATTTTGTACGTGTGTGAGTCATTACTACGCCTCTATGTGACCTCCAATCCTCAGACTCAGCTGCTTGGCTGAGTACCGTTTTACCTTTTGATCCCCGTTTCTTACTTTTTCTTGATTCATTTTACAGCTTATTACAGCTTTACTGACATATTGCCAGAAACCCAGTAAAATAAAGCAAAACAAAACAAAGCTAACATCTCAGACCATGAAATGCCAAAGTAAAAGCCATACACAAAATGATTAGTCATCAAGAAGTTTATCCAAGTATCCAAAAGTCCCCAAATTCGATTTCTAACAAATTAGGTTTTCAACTCTATAATTGTGGCAGTGCAGCAGTTAAAATGCAATATTACAGGCAAACTCTGCTCACAGCCAGGAGTTTGATCCTGACCGGTTCAAGGTTGATTTTCATCCTTCCAAGATCGGTAAAATGAGGAACCCTGATTCTTTGGGCCAATATGCTGATTCCATAAACCACTTTGAGAGGGCTGTAAAGAACTATGGAGCAGTATATAAGTCTAAGTGCTATTGCTAAGAACTGTGGTGGCACAGTGGTTAGAATGTAGTATTGCAGGCTAATTCTGATGACTGCCAACTGCCAGCAGTTTGGCAGTTCGAGTCTCACTGGCTCAAGATTGACTCAGCCTTCCATCCTTCCGAGGTCAGTAAAATGAGTATCCAAATTGTTGGGGGCAAGATGCTGATTCTGTAAACCACTTAGAAATGGATATAACGCAATGTGAAGTGGTATATATCGCAATAATTCTATGATCTATGGGGCTTATCTCTCATATTTAAATGAGGCTGTCTTGGGGTACAAGAGTCAGAGGCTGATAGAATGTAGGGTGATGGTTTCTTTGCGGAAAGAAACACAGTAATAGCAAGTATAACAACAACAACAACATCATACCCAGATTTGATTGCTTAATCTGTCCTCAATTGTTCAAAAGCCTCGGTAAGCAATTTAAGTTTCCTTTATTTCTGCATAAATTCTAACTCTCATTGTTAGCTCCAGAGTTCAGTTGAGATAGTAAATCATTTATAACTAGAATACTTTTATCAAAACATCCTTTATTTGTCAGTATGTGCAGAAATGATCTGCATAAAATGGCAGGATTTTACCATGGGGATTTTTTTTACTCTAGCAAGCCCTTTTGCCAGAATAGTGACTGATTACCATGTTGTCTTCTCAGACTTAAATATTTTGGCCACTTAAATAAGCAAAATACAACAATGCCTCTGAGCGTCCTGTCTAGATTTATAATTTATAATTGAAAAAATAAATTTAGCATGAAATGGAGGAAAAGAAGAATACTTATTTATTTATTTATTTATTTATTTATTTATTTATTTATTTATTTAGATTTATACACCGCCCTTCTCCTTGTGGACTCAGGGCGGTGAACAGCCAAATAAAAAAGCAAATACACAAAAGTTAAAATTTCATAAAAAGAACAAATATAAATTAGCCAATAATTAAAACAGATTAATTTAAAAATAGATAGTAAACTCTAAAAATACTAAAATATTTATCAGGAATCAGGCTAAGCTGGCAAGCTGAAAAAAGTATGTTTTTAAAGCCCGCCGAAAAGTCAGGAGGTTGGAAATTGTTCTTAACTCTGGAGGAAGATCGTTCCAGAGGGTAGGAGCTGCCACAGAGAAGGCTCTCCCCCTGGGGGTCGCCAGCCGGCATTGTCTGGCTGACGGCACCCTGAGGAGGCCCTCTCTGTGGGAGCAAACCAGCTGGTGGGAGGCAATTGGTGGCAGAAGGCGGTCCCGTAAGTACCCTGGTCCTAAGCCATGGAGCGCTTTAAAGGTGATATATCCATAATACTGTGAAATACCTCATGCTTATTTAGATATAAGATTATTTTCATGTAAATTGCTAATGATAGGATCCATTCTTTCCATTGCATGCATGTTAATTTCGTTGGAGGTATGACTTCAATGCCACTCACTCTTTAACATCTTGTGACCTACTAAAGAAAAGGGATGAAGGTATTTATTTATTTACCTGCCTTTGTTACTTTATTAGTTACTCAAGGTAGCAAACATCCCTAATACTCCTTCTCCTCCTATTTTCTCAAAAAACAAAAACAAAAAAAAAAAACCTGTGATGTAGGTTGGGCTGAAAGTGAGTTACTGATATAAAGTCACCCACTTGGCTTTCATGTATACTGTTGGAAGATCTGATGGACCAGGTTGAGGACAGATCATCCTGAAGGAAATCTATATATTTTCTAAGAGTTAACACTGACTTCATAATGTAATATTATGCTAACTCACCTAGGCATGTTTCCTGTCTGGTCTACCCGAGAAGGCTGGTATCAATCTTGCATGGCTGGTAATACAAATCTTCCTCGATCTTGTTTAAAGCCTAAGAATTTAAGGAAGTTCCTTTTTGATTGTCTTTCTTTGCCCGTTATGCATATCTCTTACATGATTGGTCCCTAGGCAGGATCTATTTCTCCTATCTCTCAAGGTTCCCTCATACCATTAGACCCACTGGCAATGTACTGACTAGGGGTGACATGATAGCAATGTTCCAATATCTCAGGAGTTGCCACAAAGAAAAGGGAGTCAAGCTATTCTCCAAAGTAGGACAAGAAGCAAAGGATGAAAACTAATCAAGGAGAGAAGCAATTTAGAACTAAGGAGAAATTTCCTGACAGTTAAGAACAATTAATAAGTGGAACAATTTGCCTCCAGAAGTTGTAAATGCTCCAACACTGGAAGTTTTTAAGAAGAGATTAGATAACCATTTGTCTGAAGTGGTGTAGGGTTTCCTGCCTAAGCAGGAGGTTGGACTAGAAGACCTCCAAGGTCCCTCTGTTATTCTATTCTATTCTATTCTATTCTATTCTATTCTATTCTATTCTATTCTATTCTATTCTATTCTATTCTATTCTATTCTATTCTATTCTAATATTTACTATGAACCAGAGGCATTTCCAGTCTCACAGTCATCTAAATTATTAGAAGAGATCACTGAATCCTATAAATCCAAAAAAGTCTGCAATCTGTCTTCATAAATATTTTCACTTCTATTTTTATTTTATCTGAAGAAAAGTTAATACACAAAACTCAAAAAAAAATTAAAAGCAAAAATAAATAAGGAACACAGAAAAAACAAACAAGATTGAAAAAAAAATTAAAAAGAGATAAATTCTAAGTATTTTGTAAATTAAAAACAGGAAAAAACCCTATGGCGAGAGTCCAAGATTAATGTAAATCAAATGAAAGCACTTCACCATCCAAGAGTGTGCTGTGTTTCCATATAGGAAAACAAGAGTTATTTAGAACAATGTGGCAGAAATCAAAAAGAAAAAGAAAAGAAAAAGAGCAGCTAGAGTCCAGCAGGGGGTTGAAATAAATCAGTATTCAGCCAACTCGTCTACTTTTAAAGATAAAAAGCAAAGTAAAAATTCAAAAAGTGAAGTTAAGACCCATGCATGCTTAAAAAAAATAAAATGCCGAAAAGAAGATGGATGCCCAGGACTTTCTGACAACTCTCAAAGTGAACTGGAATCTTGAAGATCGGTCCATGGCATTAAAAAATTGTCTTGGTGACTCCTAAGTGGTCCAACTGAACTCCAGGGAGCAGCACTGCCAAAGAACCAGCTTTGGCAGCAAAATCAGCAGATCATTGGCAAAAAAACAAGCCTTCAGCAGCCATCTTGGGAAGTAGCTTGTCTTTATAAATATAAATTGCTTAACGCATTGTAAGCCGCCCTGAGTCTGCGGAGAAGGGCGGCATATAAATCTAATTTTATATATATATATATATATATATATATATATATATATATATATATATATATATATATATATATATATATATATTTGTCTGTGTAAGTTTTCACGGGTATATATGTGTGTACAGGTGATATCTCGGGTTTCTTCCCGTGTAATTGCAAACATATCTTTGGAAGTATTGCAGCGACGTTTCGATGAAATTTCATTCATCATCTTCTGGCTGATGTTCTCGGTTTGGTGCCTATGGGCAAACTGTGTGATCTTAACTGACATCCCTCTTTAAAAGGAGGCAGAGGTGTATTCTGATTGGTTGACAGTGCTGCTTTATTCTGATTGGCTGATGATGTAGTTGTATTTTGATTGGGTGGAAGCACTGTTGCTGGGATGTGGGTTGATGGATAAGATATGTTGGAAATGGTGGCATGCAATGAATAAACGTGATGACACCTCCCGTTTGCCTTCTATTTGGAAACCTGCTCTCATAAATAGACGAATCTTAACACAAAGTGTAAGCCATAGGTCAAAGGTTCATCAGGAGGTTCACCACCATTTCCTCCCTTTATTTATAGTATTATCAGCAAAAATATTATATATATATATATATATATATATATATATATATATATATATATATATATATATATCAGTAAAACAATCTGATACACACTTTATAAGATTGAATTGAATCCCAAAGTGGAGAGTTTATTTTGCCTTCAACCATAAAAAAATACATAAACCCCAATAACATAAACTTTATTAGGGGTTAGAATATGGCTTATTCAACAAAAATAATATTTCAGACTCCTTGGATGGACTCTACTGTATATGTACAGAAAAGGAATAACTAAATCATTGTGTTGTTACAATCAGAATAATGCTTCATTAAAACATGCTTTTAACTTTGTTATTATGTTCTGGTAATAAGTAACTACTTCTGTTAATTTGATTTTGAAACAAAATTTAATACTTTTAGATGGAAGTATTATCTTGAAAAACTTACCTATTGCATGAAAATTGACAACCAGCAATGCAAATGGATTTTCTATGCCTTTTATTGCCAAAAAATTATGTCTTCAACATTGGAAAGACAAAACTATGGCCCAATTACCCAGTGGCTTGAAGACTTCAGTATTTTAATGAAAATGTTATCTAAAGTAACATGTGTGCTTACATTCTTGCATGTGTTTGTGTAAACACACACATGCACAAATACACATACAAATATTTTACAAATCTTATAGAAAGAACTTTTCTTGTGATTGCATTATTTGCATTGCTCTTTTCCTATTTCCTATTTCCTATTTCCTTTCTATTTTCTATTTTTCATTTTTCTGTTTTCCATTATTTTTCTTACTTCTATGGTGTTTTATTAAATAAACAAAGCAAAGGGGAAAAACTCTCCTATGATGGCTTGTTTTGGCTTGCTTTTATTGTGATGGGGTGGCACAGTGGCTTAGTGGTTAAGATGCTGGGTTTGTCGGCTGGAAAATTGGCAGCCTGGGTTCAAAACCCAACTGCCACATGATGGGGTGAGTTCCTGCCCTCGCCTCAACTCCTGCCAACCTAGGAATTCGAAAGCATGCAAATGGGAATAGATAAATAGGTACCACTTTGGTGGGAAGATAAGGGTGCTCTGTGATGTTATGCTGGCCACATGGCCGCAGACATGTCTTTGAACATTGCTGGCTCAATGACCTTGAAACAGAGATGAGAACTGCCCCCTATAGTCAGCAACAACTAGCAGTGTAAAATCTGCAAGGATTCCTATACTTTTACCATATTACAGTGGTGGTATTCAGCCGGTTCTATCCGGTTCGGGCAAACCGGTATGGCAGGAGGCTCCACCCATCCACCCAGACATCATCACATCCAGTTTTTTATGCTCTGTGCATGCACGCTCACATTTACGAACCAATAGCGAAGGTAAAGGAATACCACCCCTGCCTTATTGTGATGAGATGGAGCACGACAGCAGTATTTTGCTTCCTCTTCTGCTTATATTATGAGAAATTTTATCTCAGGATTGGAAGTGTTGGAACAGGATTTTCTTCTCTATTTGGTTGCAACTAGTAGAAAGACATTTGTAAGAAATGGTAAGCATCTATTTTGTTCCATTATAGAGAGGGAGGAAGCTGTTGCACTTAATAACATATTTGAGGGTTTTTTTTTTCTTTTTTTGCGAATACTTTTGATCTAAATGATGTTGAAAAGTGTCTTTTGAAGTTCGATATATTCAGCACCACATGTTGGAAAACAGCATCTGAGTGGTACTTAAAAAAAAAAAAAAGGATACCACACTCAGGGAGATATCATTGTATAGTTTGTTCCCGAACTCCAGCTTGAAGCCAGCAGCTGCAAATTTGATTCTGTAACTGGCACTATGACAAGCGATAAAATTATATTTAGTGTGAAAGGCAGGAGGATAAAGGAAAGACTTTTAAGGAAATCTCAGTGCAGACTAAAAAAGCAATTGATGTATGGCCATGCAGGTAAAGCAAACAGAACTCCGTTTCAGACCACCTCAATTACATGCAATATCTGTTACTTGAAAAGAAAGAAAGAAAGAAAGAAAGAAAGAAAGAAATGGAATGGAATGGATTTTGAAAGGCTGTCTGAATGGGAGAAATTACAATCTAAAAATAAGTAGAACTTTTGCAATTTAGAGAGCCTGTGAGGAAATGACTATTGCAACAGGCTATGGGTATTCATTTATTTTATTTTATTTGTCAAACATGTATAAGATAACAGATGTAAGTATAAACATTATTATGAATACAGGATAAGGATGCAAATAAATGGGGACAGTAAGACAGGGACGGTAGGCACATTGGTGCGCTTATGCACACCCCTTACAGACCTCTTAGGAATGGGGTGAGGTCAACAGTAGACAGTCTAAGGTTAAAGTTTTTTTTGGGGGGGGGTTGGGGAAGAAACCACAGAGTCAGGCAGTGCATTCCAGGCCTTGACCACTCTGTTGCTGAAGTTGTATTTTCTGCAATCGAGTTTGGAGCGGTTTACCTTGAGTTTGTATCTATTGTGTGCTCATGTATTCTTGTGGTTGAAGCTGAAGTAGTCATTGACAGGTAGGACATTGTAGCAGATAATTTTGTGTACTACGCTTAGGTCAGACCGAAGGCGACCTAAGTTCTAAATTGTCTAAGCCCAAAATTCCAAGTCTGGTGGTATAAGGTATTCTGTTGCAAGCAGAGGAGTGGAGGACTCTTTTTGTGAAATATCTCTGGACTCGTTCAATTGTATTAATGTCCGATATGCAGTGCGGGTTCCAGACAGATGAGCTGTATTCAAGAATTGGTCTAGCAAAAGTTTTGTATGCCCTGGTTTGCAGTACAATATTACCAAAGTATATATTACAATATTATTCAGCTGAGATGATTGGTCCTCTAACATTGGGAAGTGTTTTTTATTTTGGCTAAGTTGATTGAAATACATAAGATTGAGAGGTACCATCCTGATAGTTTTTCCAAACATGGTTTTGCCAGCAGGCCTGGGGACCTCAGAGTGACATGGAACTCATGAAGTAGTTTGTTTGATTATTGTTGCTAGGAGGGTGGAGGTGTTAACTGGGTTTTGTATTTGGGGTTTTACTTCTGTGAACAACTTGAAGTCACTGTGAATGAATTGGGCTACTTGTAAATTTTGGAAGGGAGAAAAAAATAGACAGGTAGCAGTGATGGGTTGCCCCTGGTTCAGACTGGTTTGCAAGAACCGGTAATAAAACCGGCATGAGGCTCCGCCCACTGCCCCGGATGTCATCATCAGTGAAGCAAGGGCGTGATCCTGTTTGTGAACTGGTAGTAAAGATAAGTAGAATGCACCCTGATAGGTAGGTAGGTAGATAGGCAAGTAGGGAAGGAAGGAAGGAAGGAAGGAAGGAAGGAAGGAAGGAAGGAAGGAAGGAAGGAAGGAAGGAAGGATATTAAGTTCATAAACTAAGTAAGAATAAATGGTTTATCAAAAAAATTATAAATTGATAGCAGCCTACTATGCTCATACTATAAGTCAAGTATAAGCAAAGGCGCACGCACTGGGTCTGAGGCATTGTTGCTTGCTTTAAATCCAAATATTGAAACCTCTATTTTCAGGCCACTGAGGCAACCACCTAATTTTTCTTCAACTCCCAAGTTAGAAATAAACATCGTATGAAGCTTTGGATAAAGTGCGCAGTCTGATGTGGCAGATATCAGCTCACCCATCAATGCAAAAATATTTATTTAATTTAACGTTATTAGCACTAGATTGTTTTATTATCTTGCTGAAGATCCTCTATCTGTACTTCTGGTCATACTTGAGATTTGAAAGATGAAATTTGTAATGCTTGATAGATTCAAAGATTCCTCAAGTCACCTGGAAAATCTCAGGAGTGATATCTAATGAGCCATAGATAGGTGAATAATTTGCTTATCCAGAAGTGAAAGGGTGGGAGAGAGGAACCATGATTATATAAAAACCACATGATTTAAGCAAGGCTCTTTGTGGATACAGTTATTGGTGTAAAAAAAAAAAGGCACAGTAGGCAGACAATTGTGGCTCAAAACAACGAAAAGGCTAACGATATTAGATCATTTAAGAGACTACCAGGGAAGCCACAAGATAATAGCTTAGATGGAAAATTGAAAACCCAATTCAGAAAGCAAGAAACAGAAACAGAATAACAGAGCTGGAAGGCTCCTTGGAGATCTTCTAATCCAACCCCTGCTCAAGCGAGACCTTATACCATTTCAGACAAATGGTTGTCCAATCTCTTCTTAAAAACTTCCAGTGATGGAGCATTGACAACTTCTAGAGGCAAGACAATCCCACTTCTGCACTGCTCCCAAGAAACCTTGATGAAGTCATCAAAAGTCATTCAAGTGAGTTTTTATTTGGCAACTGATGTTGTCAGAGTTATTTTTATCATCCTAGATCTTAATTACTGAAATTATATTCATCTTCTGGTAATTTTCATTACAACAGGGCAACATATAGTAGTGGCCAAAATTGTGGAAACCTTTTGGAAAAAGTGTATTTTCTAAAACTAGCTAATAACACCACTTTTTTTTTTTGAGTAGTACCATAAAATTATATATCAATGGAAAGATAATTTAATCAAGAATGTAATGCAATAACTTTTATGAAGGATTTGCTATTAGAACAGCAGTTACAGTATAAAGAAGAAAAATGAAACACGTAATAAAAAATGAGAGATACAAAAATTATCACCACAGAAAAAAACGAGATATACAAAAATTATCAGGTCAGTTAATACTTAGTTGGGTAACCTTTAGCATGAATTATGGCCTTACAACATCTTCCCATGGAGTGAACCTAGTTTTTTAGTTCTGCAGCTGTTATAATGTGAAACCAAGATTGCTTCTTTTAACTGGGTTTTATTGCTGGGTCGCTTCTGACTAACAAGTTTCTTTAGTCGGCTCCATAGATTTTCAATTGGGTTAAGGTCTGGGCTATTCCCAGGCCATTCCAACAGTGGAATAGAATTATCTTGAAACTCCCAAAAAGAAATGAGGGGGGGGTGTTATTAGCCATCAAACCTCAAAAATACACTTTTCCCAAAAGGTTTCCACAATTTTGGCCACTGCTGTATATTTTAATACATACTGGAGAAAATCCTATTTACATCATTTCTCATTTGGATTTCTGTACTCTACTGAAGTTCATCAGTGGAAAAATGAGGAAAACTCTTAGTTGATGTTGAAGGTCTACATTAAGTTGTGAAGGCAGCTGCCATGACTCAAGCTTGGTTCGCTTTGCAAACCCCGCTTATAGCCAGTCAAGTAGCAACAGGGGGGAGGGAATAGATTGGAATTCAGGAGAGACATAAGTTGGGGAGGAAGGCAAAGAGCACCAACTGGGAGCCTGAGAACCAAGTTCAGCTGCTGAGAAAGTCTGCTAGGCGGAGAGTCTGTTAACCAAACAAACTGAACTGAACTGAACTGACCATATGGATTGGATGGAATAAAATGACAACGGGAGGACCAAGGGAATAGGGGAATGTTTAACTATGCTGCTTGTGCACAAAAACGTTAGAATTGGCTTTGCTACTTCCATATCCATGTTGGCTCAGTAAATTATACTCTTGGTAATAAAAATGTCCCAGGAGTCTTTATTTGCTAAAAATGTCAAAACAAAGATGAATTCGAATTTGCTTCTTTTAAATAGATAGCACAAACTGTTGTCAATATCTATCCTCAAGAGAATGAATTTGGGGATGTAAGAGATATAGTACACCAATGAAATATAAACAGAGGACCTCAGATATTTAGGATCTTTCCATTATTTCCACTATGTATAGTATAGTATAGTATAGTATAGTATAGTATAGTATAGTATAGTATAGTATAGTATAGTATAGTATAGTATAGTATAGTATAGTATAGTATAGTATAGTATTAGTATTAGTATTAGTATTAGTATTAGTATTAGTATAGTATAAGAATAGCATAGCATAGCATAGCATAGCATAGCATAACATAGCATAACATAACATAACATAACATAACATAACATAACATAACATAACATAACATAACATAACATAACAGCAGAGTTGGAAGGGACCTTGGAGGTCTTCTAGTCCAACCCCCTGCCTAGGCAGGAAATCCTACATCATTTCAGACAAATGGTTATCCAATCTCTTCTTAAAAACCTCCAGTGTTGGAGCATTCACAACTTTTGGAGGCAAGTTGTTCCACTGACTAATTGTTCTAACTGTCAGGAAATTCCTCCTTAGTTCTAAGTTCCTTCTCTCCTTGATTAGTTTCCACCCATTGCTTCTTGTTCTGCCCTCAGTGCTTTGGAGGATAGGCTGACTCCCTCTTCTTTGTGGCAGCCCCTGAGATATTGGAACACTGCTATCATGTCTCCCCTAGTCCTTCTTTTCATTAAACTAGACATACCCAATTCCAGTAACCGTTCTTCATCTGTTTTAGCCTCCAGTCCCCTAATCTTCTTTGTTGCTCTTCTCTGCACTCTTTCTAGAGTCTCCACATCTTTTTTACATCATGGCGACCAAAACTGAATGCAGCATTCCAAGTGTGGCCTTACCAAGGCATTATAAAGTGGCATCAACAGTTCACGTGATCTTGATTCTATCCCTCTGTTTATGCAGCCTAGAACTGTGTTGGCTTTTTTGGCAGCTGCTGCACACTGCTGGCTCATAATTAGTTGTCCACTAGGACTCCAAGACCCCTCTCACAGTTACTACTATTGAGCAAGGTACCACAGATACTGTACTATGTACTATGTACTATGTGGTGGTATGAGTGAGGTAAGAGGAAAGGGAAGATAGAAAAATTGTGATTAGAGGGAGTGGCTAAAAGTTACAAAAATAAAGAAGAGAGATCTTTAAAGAAAACAATGGATAAAGGACTATATAGTCATGATATCTGAATGATATAGTCATGATATCTGATGTCTCCACACTCAATTACATCTGCCTAGTCCATTAAATCCAGCAGAAAAAGTATTCTGTGGATCCCAAGTTACTAGCAGGAATCCTTCTTGCCAGGACTCAGGATATGGGCATTTTCTGCCATTGCACCCACCCCATGGATAATCAATTCCCCCACCCCAAGTAAGACTATCTTTCAGGAAGTCCTGTAAAATATGGTTGTGCCAACAAGATTGGAGATCTCAAGGAAGTGAGGAAGATGGGCGGTTAGGAAGCTTGATAGATGATAGATAGATAGATAGATAGATAGATAGATAGATAGATAGATAGATAGATAGATAGATAGATAGATGATAGGGGGAGAGAGAGGGAGAGGGAGAGAGAGAGAGACAGTAAAGCAATAGCACTTAGACTTATATACAGATTCAAAGCATTTACATATTGTCCTTGATGTGAGGTATAACACCCAAATATTTTAATCCTCGCAATTCATAAACAAGTCTGGTTCACAAAATCAAAAATTTATTGGAGATAAAATGAAGAAAAATAAAAATCCGTTGCAAGTGCAGCCTCTTAGACTCTTCCCAAATGGATTGAGTTCAAAGAGAGCAAAAAGCAGCTTTCAAGCTATATATTTTATACTCCTACCCAATGCAAGCCACACCTATGAAACCCTCCCAACTCCCCTTTATTCTCCTAAATCATTCTCCAAGTTGTTTTACACTTTAAAGGGTCATCTTGACATTTCCTGCCTAACCAACTATCTTATCAAGTTTACTTTTAATTTTCACCTTGAGCAGATTTTCCTTTCTTACTGATAGTGGTCTTGCCCAAGGTGTAGGTCCCTGTCTCCAAGGGAGCTTTTAGCAAGTCATTCAGTCTCTACTGATTACAATTTGTGGTCATTTTGCAACAGTAAGAACATCATAGCTTTTTAATACATTTAACACTTTTATAAAAGAGTAATTTATTATTCATTTCCTTCATTGACAATCTGGGTCATCATTTTATCAACCTCAGGAGGATGGAAGGCTGAGTCAACCTTGAGCTGGTCAGGATGAAACTCTTGGTACTGAGTAGAGTTAGCTTTCAATACTGCATTCTAACCACTGTGTCACCACCCTCTGTCTGTCTGTCTGTCTGTCTGTCTGTCTGCCTGTCTGCCTGTCTCTCTCTCTCTCCATCCATCCATCCATCCATGAGAGAGAGAGAGAGAGAGAGAGAGAGAGAGAGGAGAATTAGTGAGATGGTTTTATTGCTCATAACAATAACTCCCTCTGCTACATTATTGGTTATTTTGACTGATGATTTAATTGCTGATTTTTTAAAAAAAAAACTTTTAATGATTGTTTTTTTAAAGTACACCTCTCAGAGTCATGAATCTATGAGATGGGCAGCTATATAAATACGATATCCTAAATAAATAGAAATAAATTGATAAATGAAGGGAGCAAGAATGGTCTGTCTGCGAGGGTAGAAAGATTTGGCGTTGTAGTGAATGTTGTCGATGCAAATGAGGTTTAATTATGTTTCCATTTGTTTCGTCATATTTCTGCCTGTCTGCCTGCCTTCTGTGAATTATGTCTTTTGCATATCATTGCATGGATTAGAAGCGAACAGCGCGATGGATATGCACATAAGTACAACAATTACTTAGCATTTCCAAATGCAGTGACCATCACAACTTCTGAAAATATAGCTTTGTTTTAAGTGCCACCAATATTTTAAGAGAGGATTCCTGCAAAATGCATATTTAAAAATGTATTCTTTTTAATCATTTCACAGTTATTCAATCGGTGAAATACATTTTTTTTCATATATGTAATCCACGGAGACTTATATTATAATATTCGGAGGAGTAAGAAATATGATAGGCAGCTAAATTCTGATTTGCACAGTAATCCCAGTGACATGAAGGAAGTTCTTCTGTATATCAATTCACTAAGATCCATCATCTTGTGCTTCTCTAATCTTTAGATCCTTGGTCACTGAAAATATTGGGAAGTGAATCTGATTTTTTTTCCCCCTCATGCAAAGCATGTGCTTGATCTGTAAGCCAAATCCTTTTGTAGTGATCTTTTTTTGCTTCTCATTTATATTTCCAGTGAGAATACAATCCTCCCATATTTTGCTTAACAGTAAGTCCCATTAGCTTCACTGGCACTTATTTCTAAATAACAGTTCTTAAGATCATAGGTTCATTTCATTTTCAGTGTCAGAAGATACTGCAGGTGTAATTCACCTGCTGGGAATTTGGGGGTAGTGGATTGTGAGAACAGCAGGTAACAGTTGGTTTGAAAAACAATGTATTTATCTCATTTTTTTTAAAAAAAAATGTTATATTGAAAGATATATAACCAAACATTGGACTGAGTTAAAAGCCAAATGCTTTCAAAAATCTACCTTTCATTCTTCCTTCCTTCCCTCCCTCTCTCCTTCCTTCCTTCTCTCTGTCTCTCTCTCTCTGTCTCTCTCACAAAGTATTTGTTACATTAATAGATGCTTATAGGGAATCCAATAAAGAAAGAGTAAAATAATTTTAAACCTGAATGCAAAGTGACTAACAGAATGTCTCCTTAATGAGTGCATGTATAGTGTTATTGCTGTGATTGTAGGCATGGTGTGATCAGAATTTTAATTACTATTCCACCCGTTGTTGAGTCTTCAATTTATTCTCAAATATATTAAAATATCTATGCTTGTTCACTCTTCTTTAGTCTCTCTCTCTCTCTCTCTCTCTCTCTCTCTCTCTCTCTCTCTCTCTCTCTCTCTCTCTCTCTCTCTCTTTCTGTCTCTCTCTCTCTCCCGCCCTCCCTCCCTCCCTCCCTCCCTCCCAACCCCCTCACCCCCCTCTCTGTCTCTCTCTGTCAGAACTATAAAATATTTGGGCTGTTGGTTTGAGCTCTGAGCTTGGCAATTTTGTTGCAAACATTTTGTCACCATTCCAGGAGACATCATCAGACATCACGGTGTCTCCTCGAATGGTGACAAAACGTTTGCAACCAAATTGCCAAGCTCAGAGCTCAAACCAACAGCCTAACTACCAGCCTGAGCTAATAATATTCAAACATATTTCAAGTCTGCAAGGAGTATAAATCCTTCCTTTTCCCACCATCCAGTCAGAGCTGAAGAAGCTTCTCGGGTGAGAAGCGAAACGTCTTCAAAGAAAAACCAGAAAGTCCAGTTGCCTTTTGAAAAAAGCACTTTTGGGAAAAACATGATCTCTCCCCACGCCCCCATATATCTATCATCTATCTCAGTGTTGGTGAACCTTTTTGGCACTGAGTGCCAAAACGGAAGTGCACATGCATACCCGCGTGCCAGAAACTGGAAGAGCAGGTGGCCAGGTGGCCAGATAATCTAGCAGAAAACTAGATTATCTTCCTGGCACGCACATGTGCACCAGGCGGCTGCTCTTCCAGTTTCCAACACTCCTGTACGCGTGAAGATCAGCTGGCCAGTGTGCCGGAAACCGGAAGAGCAACAGGCAATGGCTCGCATGCCCTGAGAAATGGTTCTGCGTGCCACTTCCAGCACGACTGCCATAGGTTCACCATCACAGATCTATCCTATCTATCTATCTATCTATCTATCTGTCTGTCTGTCTGTCTGTCTGTCTGTCTATCTATCTATCTATCTATCTAGTCAAAATCGTAAGTTTATTTGTCAAGCATAAAAAATATAACAGGTAAAAGTATAAATATAATTTGAATACATGAAAAGAACACTGCCTTGGGGAACACCACTACTAACAGGTACAGGATTTGATAAAGCGCTTCCTATTTTGACCACTTGTCTGTTTGACAGGAAGACAGCTATCCATTTATGTAGGAGTCCAGAAATGCCATAGGTGTTTAGTTTTAGAAGTAATTTGTTGTGTAACACTGAATCAAAAGCTTTACAGAAGTCTATGTAAACTGCATCTATTGTTTTGTCCTGATCGAGATGTGTAGTCCATATTTTTTTGCAATGTAGTAGCTATAGATTACAGGATATTTTTTTTCTGAAACCAAATTGTTTGTTAGAAAGTAGGTTGCTTGTCTCTAGGTGGAGGGTAATAGATTGGTTAATGATTGATTCCATGACTTTCCAGGTGACGCAAAGAGATTTCAACTAGGCTAGGGTCTCCCGCAAGATTAGGTTAACAACTCTTAATGCCTTTTTGGCAAAGTTGTTACAATGGGCTTGGGCACCTAGATCTTTAGAAATGAGTACTCCAAGGTCCTTGACAGAGTGAGGGTCATCTACAAGGTCATGTCCATCTAATTTATATTTTATGTTTTGATTTTTTTTTTGGCAATGTGCAAGACAGAGCATTTATTGGTTGAGATGTGAAGCTGCCACTTGTTAGACCAATCTGACACATAGTCAAGGTCTTTTTGAAGGCTAGTTGCATTGAATTGTGTTCAATGCAACTAGCATTGTGTTGAATAGTTTAACATCATCAGCAAAGAGAACACAGTTGTTTTTAATATGATCACAAAGGTCATTAATCAAGACAGCAAACATACATAATACTCTTTCCTCTGTAACCTACTCTAACTCCCCATTCTGGTGAGCTGTAACTAGAAAAAGATGGTCCTTCATTTAATGTGGCCCCAAACTATGTCGTTTGTGGTTTGTAACTGGAACTAAACTGAACCCCGTCATTGTTTACATGTATTGTTTACTTCCACTGGGTTTTCTTCAACCTCCTGCTTTCATAATTACTTTTCCCTTTATAACTTGATCCCTCCACTCCTGTCTCCCTGTGGTTGCATTTTAGCTGCATAGTGACTATGTGTTGGTTGTGTGTCTACTGTTTATCTCTATGGTGGTCACTGCTGGATTTCACTTTTTATTACTGTGTGCTTTCGTTCATTTAAATGTGTTTCTGTGGTTGCCTTACTTGTTTGTTTGTATATTTGCTTTTTATGAAACTGCTAGTGAGGTTGCCTTCCAGGCTAAAGGAAGTAGAAATAAATAAATTAGGGGAACATTAATTGGAGTATTAACTGGGACTAATTGATCAAATTTCCTGCCCGTTAGGGCAAGTTGTTTGCAAAAAAAAACCGTTGCAGTACAGGCAGTATCTCATCCTGGAACTAATGTGGAATGTGGATAGAATCTGCTATTTAATTTCCCACCATCTCATTTGCTGAGGTAGTAAGAGCAACTACCGCTGTTCAGTGTTCCCTCAAGAGTCATAACGGGGGAAAGACAGAGAAGCACGTTGACAAACATAATTTTTCACCAGCTTTCCTACTTCCAGAGGAAGTTCAGTTTGTAGCAAACAATTTATATGAGGTTGTTGTTGTTGTTGTTTCTAAGCTACTTTCTCTCAGAGAGAAATTAAAATAAAGGAAGATATGGTTTTGGATAATTCATAGCATCAGGCTATTTGCAATAGGAGCCAAATTTGTGTGTGTGTGTGTGTGTGTGTGTGTGTGTGTGTGTGTTTCCCCTTTCTTCTGAGCAGTGCCTTAGGGTCAGGGTTGACTCCGGGACAACTGCCTGGGTTAGTCTCTGAAGTTTTCTTGGCAAGTTTCCCCCCCCCCCCCAAAAGTGCATGCTTCCTACAGATTAGAGAAAGGCACTGGCCCAAAGTCAACCAGCTGTCTTTGTGCCTAAGGCAGGACCAGAACTCCCAGTCTCCTGCTGATTGGCCCAAAGTTACCCAGCTGTTTTCACGCCTAAAGCAGGACTAGAGCTCCCAGTCTCCTGCTGATTGGCCCAAAGTTATCCAGCCTGCTTTCATGCCTAAGGCAGAACTGGAACTCCCAGTCTCCTGGTGATTGGCCCAAAGTTATCCAGCCTGCTTTCATGCCTAAAGCAGAACTGAAACTCCCAGTCTCCTGGTGATTGGCCCAAAGTTACCCAGCTTTTTCATGCCTAAAGCAGGACTAGAGCTCCCAGTCTCCTGCTGATTGACCCAAAGTTATCCAGTCTGCTTTCATGCTTAAGGTGGGACTAAAATTCACAGTTTCCCCCAGTTTCTAGCCTGATAATTTAACCACTACTCCAAACTGGCTCTTAAGTGTTCTTAACCCTCTCATTAGGTCCAAGAGAAAGGATAAGTTTGGGGTCCTGCCTGTCAGGATGCCATCTGGTGGGTCCTAGGAAGTGGGTTTTTTTTTCTGTTTCAAGATCTACTTTCTGGAACACTGTGTGTTGTCCCACCCACCCCCCCATCCCAAATTCTGGTTGACCCAACCTGTACTCACATTTCAAAATGTCTTAGAAACATGGCTGCTTTCACAAACTTGGTGGTCAGGAGATTAATCAGCCTGTGAAATTGATGATCCATTTGCTGACAATTCTTGTTGCCTTCTGCTGCCATTAGGCATACTTATTATTGTTTGGTTGCATTTGAATTTTTAATGCCATGTTATTTACCCACATCGCTGTTAGAGGGTGAGCAGCCATCTAAATTGATTAAACAAATAATTACAATTGCAAGAGTCAGAAGCAAGCAGTACTAAATGTGTAAAATAAAGAGTTAGGCCATTGGTCTCGTTGCTTGTCAATAGCAGTAATGGCTGACTGACCCAAAATTGAAGTAAAATATTTTTGCAGGCATGCCTCACATATGAGTGATAAGAAGGTTCAGGGGAACTCATGCTGGCAATATTTTGGATCCTTTTGAAAGAGGTCACTCTAGGGAAGGACTGTGCTCTAAGGTTATTTAAACATATGCAGTATATGTCCAGCTAGGTGGCAGCATCTAACTAACCTTGGCTGATCCTGAAATAAGTGAAACAGGGCTGGATATAGTTAGGATTTAGAGGAGACATCAGAAGTAAAATCCAGGGTGGGGTTTAGACTGGGAAGGTGAAATATTATTTTAAAGATGCAAATAATATCTGTATTTTTGCTAAGAAAATGACATGACCATAAATTCACCAGCAAACAGGTTCAGTTGGAAGGAGATTTGCAGTACCTCATATGTTGTGCTGCTCCGCTTACTCACACACATACATAACTGTGGTTTAGTGAGTTTATTAATATTCCCCAGAAATTCCCATCACCGAAACTCAGAACTGTCCCAATGAAGTCCAGCCACAAGCAGATCAAGATTAGTCCACTGAGCAATGGCCCAATAGACCACAAAGCAATTGAAAGTTGCTTAAATAAAATAACTCCACCAAAAAAAAAAAAAAAAAATCCATCCATAAGAGTGCTCACCAGGCAGAAAAAGTCTAGAGTCTCCAAGGCATGAATCAATTCCAAACACGGTGTCAATCCAGAGTGAAGCAGGAAACACGACAATCAAAAACACACAGCTAGAAAATGCACACGTTGTTCTCAGCAACGCCTCCATCTGCCTGCTGTGATAAATAACCAGCTTTCTGGTGCAGCCCATAAAGACAGGTGGGACTTTCTCCTCTTGAATATTCTGCCTGACTTCTGTTGCTCCTGCCTTTTCACTGCCCTGTGTGTTCTTGGATCAGGTGCCGAAGGCAGTTCCTTCTCCTTTTCGCTGGCTGTCTGCCGCTGCAAGCTTTCCCCACTGAAGTCTCCTCTAAAAGTATCCTCTTCTGGAAGGCTGTTCATAGCCATCAATCAACTAAGGTCCTGACATGCCAGGAATGGGCTCATCCTCCCCTGAGCTGACATCTAAGAAAGAATCTGGGAAATCATCCAGGAGAAACATCACATATTTATTTATCTATCTATCTATCTATCTATCTATCTATCTATCTATCTATCTATCTATCTATCTATCTATCTATCAACAAGTACAAGGAAACAAGTAACAGTATAGACATAGACATGGACACATGAAAAAAATTGGCACAAATAAAAGGATATAAATAGGCAAAACATAGCCATAAGCACATAGAATGATTATGTATAAATGGAGACAGTAGGACAGGGATGGTACGCATGCTGGTGTGCTTATGGGGATTAGAAAGACTAACAACAGGATCAGGTAGAGTGTTCCAGACATTTACTACTCTATTGCAGAAGTCATATTTCCTACAATCAAGATTAAGGCGAATTACATTGAGTTTGAATCGATTGATAGCCCTTGTGTTATTACGGTTGAAATTAAAGTACTCATTTACAGGTAGGACTTTTTAGTAAATAATCTTATGAACTAAGCATAGGTCAGAACGCAGACGGCAGTGATGAGTTGGCCCCGGTTCACACCGGTTCTATAGAACCAGTAGTAAAACTGGCAGGAGACTCTGCCCACCGACCCCAATGTTATCAAAATGCTTTTGCACATGCACAGGAGAGTATGCAGCCCCATTGTGAACCGGTAGTAAAGGTAAGTAAAACCCACCCCTGGTAGACGATGTAGTTCTAGGCTATCCAGACCTAAAATTTCAAGCCTGGTGGTATAGCGAATTTTATTTCAAGCAGAAGATTTGAGTACTCTTCTAATAATACTATTAAATAGTACTATTTACATACATACAGTAAATACGAGGTTGAGTATAACAGAAGAGGATCAGCGTATTTATGTACGTCAATTTCTTGGTTTGTATTAGATCACCACAGAAAACAGCTGAATTGCCCACTTTCTCCATACTGTCATAATATACTGCTACAGAGCACTAAAAATAGCAATATCTACATGTGTGCAATAACAGTGAAATCACCATTTGCTATGGGTCTTGGATGCAACGCACTACCCAATCTTTTACACACTTCCCTAGAATAAGGAAGCTTTTTTAGTTAACTCCAGCAGTTATCCCAATCTTTTACCAGAGTTGCTACTGTAGTTCTTTTGATCCTTTCTTGTGAGGGGATATGGATGAGAGGAATATCAAATAGGCTGTAGGATAAAATTTAGAGTGTAAAGAACTTTCTAGGTTTCAAGCACTGACTAAAAATAGCAGCTAGGCTTACTTCTCTCCTTAATCTAGGATCACAAAAATGAGTAACATCCTTGACTGTGATACTTTTCATGACATGGGCATCAAAGTCTTCTTCTTGAGGGTCACTTTAGGATAGGCATGGTTCATGTCTGCACCTTTGTGTCAGGGTTGCAGTAACACCCCCAACAAAAGAAGTCGAGAAGTTCCTGAAAGTTCTATTTTATCAGAGATATCATATTGGCACATCTGGGAAAACCCAAATCTGAAAGCTTCCCAGTTTTCCCCACACAACAGAAAGTCCAAGTCTTTGCCCAGCACCCACAAGTCCATCACATGGTCCAATCATAGCACTGTTTCAACTGGAGAGACCTCCCAGTTCCAGCCCTCCAGGTGCAGGGCAAGATGTCCTTGACTCTCTGAGAAAATAATGTTATTATGACTATATATCACCCCTGCTCCATACAATCCCCCCTCCCCATTTCCAACAGTAGGAAATGTTGCAGGCCTGAGGGCCCAATGCAAAAGATGGCTTCCAGGCCTAACATTTTGCCTGATCATAAATGTCATTGCGCATAAATGTCATTGGCCTGATCATAAATGTCATTGCCTAAGGGTAGAGTGATTCAGTGGCTAAGATACTGAACTCAGTGGTGGCTCAGTGGCTCAGGACACAGTGGCTAAGACGCTGACCTTGTCGATCAAAATGTTGGCAGTTCAGCAGTTCGAATCCCTAGTGCCGCGTAACGGGTGAGCTCCCATTACTTGTCTCAGCTTCTGCCAACCTAGCAGTTCAAAAGCACATAAAAAATGCAAGTAGAAAAATAGGGACCACCTTTGGTGGGAAGGTATCCGCTCTGTGCACCTTTGGCATTTAGTCATGCCAGCCACATGATCCCAGAGACGTCTTCAGACAGCACTGGCTCTTCGGCTTTAAAACGGAGATGAGCACCACCCTCTAGAGTTGGGAACGACTAGCAGATATATGCAAGGGGAACCTTTAACTTTAAGGGTAGAGTTGTACCCATGAACATTTTTATTTCTCAAGAAGTAGAGACACGGGCATCTTTGTGAGATTCATATCACTTCCTGAAATCTAATTATTGAATATTCTCCTCCTTCCTTTAAGAAGGAGGAGAATACAAGTCTTTCTGCTCTTTCCGAGGCATGTAAAATCAATGCAACGTGGACTAAGCTATACTTACTGATGGACTTCATAAACCAACATGGTTTAGGCAGAGCCTCAAATCAATAAACTAAAGGAAAGATGGGTTCTTTCCCAATACTTTGGTAAGGATGGCAGAACCCCATGAAATACCACAAACACACAAACATGAATGTCTATGAAGATTCTCAGTCATTCAGTCTGTACCAAAGGTGCTTTCTTGGATGAGAAGCAAAACATCTTCAAGGAAAAACTAAGTCCAGTTGCCTTTTGAAAAAAGCACCTTTAGTATTCAAAAAATGAATTTTGTTAAGATCATTAGTATTAGTTGTGAGGAATGCATAATTGCATGTGCATATTTATCACTCTAATTTACTGTACCTATCTGTTATCTTTTTTTTTGCCTTTCCTTGTTTATTTCTGTTTAAGTAGAACTGTGCTATAGCTATTCTCAATTAGAAAATGCCCCCATTTTTTTAAAAAAGCCCTATTATATAAAATACAAATATAAGCAAAGGTTAGAGGGAAGTGGGAGAAGGAAAAGAGGGAGAGTGTGTGATAAGGGACAGAAGAAGAGATAGTATTAACTTCCAACTTTTTTCAGCACAGTAGAATAAAAGTTATAAAATACAGCCTCACCTTTTTACTGTTACATATTTAATATAGACTAGCCATTTCTATAAGAACAAATCTATCCACTCAGTAGGTCCCAAAGTCGAAATTTCATTTTTTTCTGTCTCGAACAAAAAGTCAAAAAGTAATTTCCAAGTATAAAAATGTGCAATTTTTGACCAATTCAATATATGTAAACTCTTTATGGTTATCTCTACACAGTTCTCCTTGCCCTCTGAACTTAAAGCACGTTACCTCTTTTTATAAAGCAGAATTACATAGTAAACATTCAGTTATTAAAAGCACTGAAATATTTATTACCAATACTACCGGTATAAACAGCAATTAAGTAATATGAATATTAACAAGGTTAATGTTAATAAGGTCTTGGACCATGGTATTCTGAAATTCCTCTGAAGCAAATGTTTTCCCTCAGATTCTTGTATGTAACTTTTTTATTAAGGACTTTGATTACTACTATAAAGACTGGTACAAACTAAACTTAAAGGACAGAGACTAGAAGGAATAAAAAGTGCAAGAAAAAAAAAGAAAAAAGAAAGAGAAAATAAAGAATATAATAAAGAAAAAGAAAAGACAATTATAAAGAGATGGTTTTCAATCTTCATCACAAGAATCAACAAAGTTAGTAATTCTCCACACCCATAAGGTTATAGATAAATATCTTGATATCGCATCCCTTATCTGTAAGCAAATCCATAAAACATCAACTTTTCTGCAAAGGAGGAGGAGGAGGAGAAGGAAAAGGAGGAGGAGGAGGAGGAGGAGGAGAAGGAGAGGAGAAGGAGAAGGAGGGGGAGAAGAGGAGGAGGAAGAGGAGGAGGGGGAGAAGAGGAGGAGGAAGAGGAGGAGGGGGATATTTTAACCTTTATAAAATAACCAATTTTATATTCTTCCTTTTCTTTCTAACAGTCATAATCTTTAGTTCATTCAAATATTGTTGTAGGATTTGATTTCTCTTCAGTTCTTCTTCGTCCCATCATATAGACATCTTCAAGGGTTTAACAAGCCCATTTTTGTAGATCCAACAAGAAAATATTTTTGATATCCTTCTCTTGGTTGGTCATTTATATTTCCACTTTAATTTTTTAAAGTTCAGGTGGTTTCTTTTCTTTTTCTTTTTCTTTTTCTTTTTCTTTTTCTTTTTTTTTTGCATAACCAATAAAGCATCCTTTTTACAAATCATTCTCTGTCACTGTAATTCCACTGTCAATACTTTCTCGTCTTCTTAGACAAAATGTATTCTACATTTATCATTCTCTCATTAGCATCTTTTGACATGGCCTATCCATACAGTCAGACCTCATTACTGACCCTGTTATGTAGCTACTAATTTCTGACTCCATTCTTCAAAGATATCCTTTAATATTTCCAATGTTATCATGCTTTGTGTCATTTTATAAATCCCAGTGCTAGCCAACAACAAAAGCAGCTATCACTTGAGACTTTCAAGTAGAGATTGGACTGCCATTTGTCAAAGATTGTCTTCTGCTTGAGTGGGGATTGGACTAGATGACCTACAAGGTCCCTTCCACCTCTGTTAATCTGTAATATCTTTTTTCCTTCTACTTAAAATCTTCAATCCCCTTTAGTCTTCAGTTTCTAAAATCATAAAGTTGCTTATCTTTGTTATGAGTGACAATAACTTAAGATAGCCAGATTTTATTTATTTAAAATATTAACAAATTTGGTTCACATAAGCTATTTATTTTTATAGTTAATTCTAAAATATTATAATAAAATTAAATATTCCAAATTTAACCAGACCTTAATTCAGTTAAGTTTAAAATGTTATTTAGCTTTTTGCTGTTTATTTCAAAAATTTTAAGTTCTTAAACATAATTAACTTTTCTTTTGTTCAGAGTTAAGGTTAAACTCACCTGCTATTTTCAGATTTGCTGTCTCAAAAGTCTCTAATAGCTTTAATAGCTTGATTAATAGACAATTTCAGAAAGTGACTAGAAAAAAAGACTTGGGAACTTAGTGCCTTAAAAGACTCACTGTGGTGGCAATCTGCATTCAAACCTGTAGATGATTGCTGCTTTGTGGTCTCCTTTTGAAGAGCAGACGGCTGGAGCCCATGTGGGTGATTTCCTGTCCTCTCCTTCTCCAGAGAGTACTAAAGTACTGCTCTATTTATCAGTTTTTTCAGACTTTGCCACAGTTGTTTGGTCTGTTTTATAAAGCCATTTTTGGTTGGTCATGTCTCCCCCCAGAAATTAATATTTTCCCTCAGGATCTTTTGATATAGAGCTCTGTCTGTCCGTACATGCATTTGTATATGTGTATTAATATGATATTAAAAATCCTACTGGCCAAATCTGGAATCCTTACTTCCTAGGCTTAAGGAGCAAAGAGAGATGGATTTCAGTTGCAATTACATAGTGATAATATGACCAAAAAGATGTATATGAAAATGACCAGCTAGGTCCCTCATTTTCAAAAATCCTAAAAGAAGATGCTTTAAGTCATGAAACTCTCCTCAGGTTCTTTAAGGAGAGATGCTATTGTCACCACAAAGTGGAAGTCCTGCCTCTGACAATTTCTTCTTCCTTTGAAGAAATTAAAAGAAAAGAGTCAAAGATTTTTTTTTCTGCTCACAGTATCTAAGGAGATTCTCAGTCATCTAGATCATGTTCATCCCAAAGCTGCTTTTTCAAAGGGCAACTGGACTTTGTTGGAACTGAAGAAGCTTCTTGGATGAAAAGTGAAACATCTTCAAGGAAAAACAAAGTCCAATTGCCTTTTGTAAAAAAAAAAAACAGCTTTGCATTTTCTGCTCACAGTTTTGGTGGAGAATTTTGAGAAGTTATTGGGGCTACCATTAAGTTCATTTATTTATTGTAGTGTTGGTCATAGTGGTCAAACAGATGATTTTATGCAGTCTACAAGCTAATTAAGAAGCCAAGAACTCTTTTTTATTGTTCGTTTCCACTTTAAGCAGCATAGTTCCTTTTTCAGTGTAGTCAACCATTTGTTATGTATAAAAAGCCATCCTCTTGTGCCAACGAATTGCTGAAAATATGAAACTTGGAAGCACTTTTATATAATCTCTTCTAAATCTCTTCTATTCTAATTTCACTAAGTGACCCTCTAATTCCAATGAAAAAGAACTGGAAGAAAGAAACCAGCCTCTATTAAGAGGCCAACTCTACCAAACAAGATTCTGCCAAGAAATTCTTGATTTGTTGACAACTTTCTCCTTCAGAGAATGCAACAAGTTGTAAGATGAAAGTCAAGGACATAGAAGTTAGCAGAGTAAAGCAGGAGGAAAGTGCAATGTTGGAATAGTTGAATTTGTATCTTGAGCTCCAAACAAGAAGGAAGGAAGGAAGGAAGGAAGGAAGGAGAGGGAGAGAGGGGGGGAGAGAGAGAGAGAGAGAGAGAGAGAGAGAGAGAGAGAGAGAGAGAGAGAGAGAGAGAGAGAGAGAGAGAGAGAGAGAAAGAAAGAAAGAAAGAAAGAAAGAAAGAAAGAAAGAAAGAAAGAAAGAAAGAAAGAAAGAAAGAATTTCATGGTAGATGGAAGATTCCATGTGGACATGGCCAAAACAAAAGAAACAAGGTATAACAGAATAACAGAGTTGGAAGGAACATTGGAGGTTCAACCCTCTGCTCATTCAGGAAACTCTCTATAGCAGGGTTGTCAAATTCCTGGCCTAAGGGCCAGATGTCTCATGTGCTGGCCACACCCACGCCCAGTTTAGCAAAGGGAGGGAAAATTCCGATACATCACGTGATGCTGCTGTGACGACATGAGTTTGACACCCCTGCTCTATACCATTCCAGACAAATTGTTGTCCAATCTTTTTAAAAAAAACCTCCAGTGTTTTGGCAGGGTGCCAAAGTAGACAAAGGTTGGTGATGAGTCTGAAGGACTGTTTATGAAGAATTTGTTTTGGACTTAATTTGGACTAAGCTGAGAATGAAGAATTCTCAGCTGTTCTAATAAAATATGTTTATAGGACTGATTGTGTCTGGTAATAACTACTTGGGCTTAGATCACATCACCTCCCAAGGTGGTGGTGGTTGTTATGGGGAAGAAAAGGAGGAGGAAGGAGTATTATGTATGTTTTCCTCCTTGAGTATAAAGGAATAAAAGTGGGAGAAAAATCTCATTTATCAATAAATAAATTCCAGCAAAGAAAAGATTACACAACAGTGGAAGCCTGGGGTAATAAAGGTTGAGGGAGCACCAAAAACATCAAGAAAGAAAAGTTTCATGCCGAATAGGACTGCATTCTGCATTTATTCCCATAATACAGATAGTCCTCGACTTACGACAACAATTGAGCCCAACATTTCTGTTGCTAAGTGAAAGAAATTTGTTAAGTGAGTTTTGCCTCATTTCTTGCCACAGTTGCTACTGTGAATCACTGCAGTTGTTAAATTAGTAACATGGCTTTTAGGTAAATCTGGCTTCCCCATTGACTTTGCTTGTCAGATGCTTTCAACCATCATAAATATGAATCAATTGCCAAGCATCCAAATTTTGTTCACATGACATAAGGATGCTGCAATGGCTGTAGGTGTGAAAAATAGTTTTCCACAACGCTGCTCCTCCAATCCATAGAGCGGGTTGTATCACGTTGTTGCTGGGGAAACTGAGTGTAGATGTTTCTTTAAGACTTTAAGACCTCCTGTGATCACGCCCACCAAGCCTGTCCATCACCAGTCTTTCTCACTCAGTTTCTGGGGAAACTACCTCTGTTTTAGGCTCTGAGTGTGATTTCTTCTAGTTACCTTCTAAGGTGCCCTTTTTCAATTTTTTTTTTCCTTTATTTACCTTACTATATTTTTAATTTCTCTATTGAGCTGCATCGTGGAATTTTACTTGGACACTGCAGGGGAAAGGTTACGCGCCTTGGGGATCCAGGCCGCCCCGCCCACACACCTTTTGCAGCAAGCCGGATCCGACCTGGCTGGGCGGATCTGTGCTGTCCTAGCCGCTGGCGTTTTTTGTTGACTGACTGGTGAGCCGGCATAGTCACAAACGCCTCAGCTCAACCCGTTTAGCGGCTCCGGAGCTGTTGCCAATGCTCTCTGGCAGGCTCTGAAGTCCAGGCAAGGCCTCCCTGCGTATTGGATCGCCCTCACTCCTCGCGGCCGCCATTTTGAGGCGCCAGCCATTTGATTGCCCAGCCTCCGACAGGACTTTGAAGGTACAACGGGGGTTTGGGCAGCTCCCAGGGGATTCGCATAGCGCTGGGCAGTGTCTTATTCCCATGGCGGTTGATCGCTACAGCGATCTCATCCAGGCCGCCATTTCAAACCTTCTCCCTTGTTGCGTCCGCCATTTTGATCCATAGAGGAGGCGCGGCCGCCATTTTGGACGTTCTTAGAGTGGTGGCCACCATTTTGGCTGATATTTCAGTTAAGGCCGCCTTTTTGGGGCAGAGGAGTCGCGGCCGCCATTTTGGACGAGCTTAGAGTGGCGGCCGCCATTTTGGACAGTATTAGAGTTACGGCCGCCATTTTGACTATATTTTTAGGGGCGGCCGCCATTTTGTACAGAACCTACAGGCGATCTTCCTGACTGTTAAACGCAGAGGCTGTTGTTACGGTCCCTGTACAGGGCCCAGCTAAGTCCTGGATTACCTTTGTTGTAAAGGGGGGTTGCTGACATTGACAGATGAGCATTTACTTATTGCTTCCTGTCTCTTAATTCCCAGGGGTCTCTGCACTGCTCCTCTTGCGGCTTACCCGACATCAGCAACTACTACTGGTCTATTGCTAGACTGCCCAATGGCAGACTCTGACCTTTCCTCCGATTTGGAACACGAGGCTGTTATTCCATTGCCTCAGCCCAAGAAACAGACCAGATCTCTAAGGTCTAGGGCTACAGGCCCTGCTTCAAGTACCACTACATCTCAATCTTCGATTAATAAGGATGAGTTAAGGCGGCACAAGGCTCTTGAAAAACAATTTGACAAGGCCCAAAGGGCAATGCACCAAGATCAGGTGTTACCAACTGACCCCGGCCTAGTTTCAACTGCTACACATCTTTCGCCCCCTGCGGATGAACCTCTGGATTCGGCTTCTTCGGATCCTTCGTGCCAGCAGGAACAAGTCTTGCTTCCGGCTGCAGGGGTGCCACGTGGGAGCCAACCCGTGAAGCCTTCAAGCAGGCCAGAGGCCACCTTCACACCGACGGCAGCGGGCCTCCATCCTGAGGAGTCGGGAGGTCAGTTAGATTTTCATTCAATTTTATCAGATGCCCTGGCAAAAATTTTGGCAACCGGCCTTCAACAAGGTGCCAGCCGGGCTCAACTTCCTTCTCTCTGCCTTCAGGCCCCGTCTTGTTCTACATTACCAGCCAAGCGATCGGTTTTAGAACAGACTGAACCAGTATCCTCAGACGAATCTGACCATGCTGTGGACTGTCCAGAGGATATTGAGTTTTCCGAGGACGAAGACTTGCCTCCTGAAAAGCCCGTCTTTACGGGCCTCTTTCGCCCTTCCCTTTTTAAATCTCTCCTGCACAAAGCCAAGGTTACCACCCAATTTGGCATTACGCCATCTTCGTCGGATGCTCAACAACACAAAGCCCCACATGATGCCTTGTTTAATGTCTCTAAGCCGGAGAAGGACGTGATTCCGTGTCCACCTTTGTTTCAGGACGTGGTCCAAAACGCCTTTGGTCAACCTGGAGCCTTGGCGGCCCCCAGTGCTTTAGACAAGAAGAGTCATCTCACACCAACGACTCGGATCCTCTATTTGGGGGCGATAATCGACACATCCAAGGGCCAGGTCTTTTTGTCTCCAGATCGAGTCCTGAGCATCAGGAATCTAGTTCACCAGGTAATCTCGCAACAAACAACCACTCTTCTCCAATTATTCCAATTGTTGGGGAAAATGGTATCGTGTATCGCCATAGTGCCTTGGGCTCGCCATCACACGAGACCACTTCAGTGGTTTATGCTACCATTTCAAAAATCGGGTTGCAGCACGTCACCATGCCAGATTCAATTACCTCCACAGATCAAGGCATCCCTGAAGTGGTGGATGTCACCGGCGATCCTCAAGGGCTGTGTCTTCCTCGAGGTCTCACGTCTCATCGTCACGTCGGATGCCAGTTTGATGGGGTGGGGTGCTCACCTCAGGGATCAGGTGGTACAAGGTTGCTGGACTCCGGCGGAAACAGCAAACAGCATAAACTGGCTGGAACTGCGAGCAGTTCGCTTCGCTCTGCGTCATTTTCAGCCTCTTCTGGAGGGACAACATGTCCTCATCCGAACGGACAATATGACCACCAAGGCTCACGTCAACCGGGAGGGGGGCACTCGATCTCACCCCCTGATGATCGAGGCGGAGCGCCTATTAGCATGGGCAGAGAAGCATACAGCATCCCTAAAGGCGGACCACATCTCAGGAGTGGAAAACGTGCAAGCCGACTGGCTCAGCCGGGTGAAGTTGGATCCGGCCGAGTGGCGTTTACATCCAGACAATTTCGAGCAGATAGTCCTCCGATTTGGTCGTCCTCTCGTAGATTTGTTCGCCACACCTCAAAATATGCAGCTCGCAAGGTTTTACACCCGTTACCAGTGCGCGGCAGCAGAAGGTTGCAATGCCCTGAGATGTCATTGGCCTACCGGGCTTCTTTACGCGTTTCCTCCCATTCCGTTGATCCCACAGGTGATCCGGAAATTAATCTCGGAACGAGCAGAGCTACTGTTAGTGGCACCTCTTTGGCCACGTCGTCCGTGGTATGCGGATTTAGTGAGTCTGTCCGTATCTCCACCGTGGACAATCCCTCTCCAGCAGGTCTCTCTCAGCCAGGGGGCCGTCAACCATCCAGACCCTCAATGGTTTCGGTTGACCGCCTGGCATTTGAGAGGGTCCTGCTGAGGAAAGACCGCATTTCAGAGGGCGCCATAGATGTTATCCAGTCGGCCAGGAGACCTTCCATGACTCGCATATACCAAGCATCTTGGAAAGCTTTCTCCTCGTGGTGTGTGTCGCATCATGTTGACCCAACTTCAGCTGAGATTCCGGATGTGGTGGAGTTTTTATTGGAGGGACTGTCCAAGGGCCTTGCACCGTCTACGCTTCGTCGGCAGGTGGCAGCTCTAGCTACTGTCTTACATTGTGAGCCACACAGTACGCTAGCACAGAACCCTACTATTCGTAGCTTTCTTCAAGGAGCCACCAACAGGGCTCCTCCTCGTGTACATCAATATCCCTCATGGGACTTACCTTTAGTTTTACAAGCACTTACCTCTCCTCCGTTTGAACCCTTGGCATCAGCTTCCCTGAAGTTCCTGTCGTTTAAACTTACCTTTTTGTTAGCCATTACGTCAGCTCGGAGAGTTTCAGAGCTCGCTGCCCTTTCTGTTCGCAAGGATTTGTGTATTTTTTATTCGGATCGTGTGGTCATGAGGTTGGACCCTTCATTCATTCCTAAGGTGAATTCATGGTTCCACAGGGCGCAGGAACTCATCTTGCCAAACTTTTGTCCCGACCCTAGGAACCCTAGGGAGGAAGGTTGGCACACACTGGACGTGCGGAGAGCCCTTCGTCGTTATATCAAAAGGACTGAATCCTTCAGATTATCTGAGGCGTTGCTAGTTTCGTTCCATCCTTCCACCATGGGTAGAAAGGTGTCATCAGCCACGATAGCTCGTTGGATCAAGGCCACTATTGCAACGTCGTACGAAGCCGCTGCTAAACCAATCCCTGACAGAATTTATGCTCATTCAACTCGCAGTGCTGCAACCACTGCTGCCTGGGCAACTCAGGCATCGGTGTCTGATATTTGTAGAGTGGCTACGTGGATCTCTCCATCGTCCTTCATTCGTCATTATAAAATAGACTCCTTCGCCTCCACTGAGGCTTCCTTTGGTCGCCGTGTTCTGCAGCAGGTGGCTTCAACCCAGGGTTAACGGAACAGTCAGTCTCCCACCCCGGTTTAATGAGCTTGGGTAGATCCCGCTCTATGGATTGGAGGAGCAGCGTTGTGGAAAATGGACGTTGACGTACCTGAACGGTCCTTTTCACAACACTGCGAATCCAATCCATTCCCTCCCGTTGGACTTCCTGTTTGTAATTTGACTGTTATATTCATTAGTTGTTCAGTTTGTTACAGAATTGAAGTTTCTACGCCTTCGTGAGAAAGACTGGTGATGGACAGGCTTGGTGGGCGTGATCACAGGAGGTCTTAAAGTCTTAAAGAAACATCTACACTCAGTTTCCCCAGCAACAACGTGATACAACCCGCTCTATGGATTGGATTCGCAGCGTTGTGAAAAGGACCGTTCAGGTACGTCAACGTCCATTCTAAGTTACTTTTTTCAATTCCGTTGTAACTTTGAATGGCCACCAAATAAACTGTTGTATACAGAGCTGTTATTCAGTTGGTTCAGACCAGTTTGGGCAAACCGGTAGCGCTGAAGATCAGTTGGCCCCACCCACTCACCCCCACTCTATCCTGTCTTTTATTTCCTGCTTTGTAGTTCATCTCAATTGCGTGGCACAGCTGATTCCCACCCCCTCGCTATTCTACTTACCATTGATGACTTGGAAGGTAAGCAGCTAAGCTTCTAAATGCTCCATTTTCACCGCTGTGCACAAGCACCTTAGGTACGCAGACGTGTGCAAAGCATGCATATGCGTGCAAAGCACCCACTCAGCGAACCGATTGTTAAACCGCCAGCATTCCACCACTGGTTGTATACATTGCACTTTCTTATCCCACGGTGGAGTGATGGGACGAACCACTCTAATGAAATGAGGAACATTTTAATTTTGGTTCTACAAAACAGGGGAAATCAAAATGGGATTGCCATTTTCAGAGACAGCTCTTTATGCCTGGTGTTCCTAACACCGTCCTGAAACGATTCCAAGAAGCATTTCTCTCTGTGTGTCTCTCTTTCTGTGGAGAGCAGAACAATGAACCGATATTGAAAGTAAAATTGGCTTCTCGTTTTTCAAAGCATTTCATCATCTAACTTAGATATTCCCCTTTCCCCCACCTTCGTGAAGGCTTTCTTTTGGCTCGGCTCTGCCTTATGCTCATTTGTTGCAATTACACCAG
This sequence comes from Masticophis lateralis, assembly GCA_030761175.1. Lineage (NCBI taxonomy): Eukaryota > Metazoa > Chordata > Lepidosauria > Squamata > Colubridae > Masticophis > Masticophis lateralis. Next base: position 201,733,577 of record JAUDYJ010000003.1, read on the forward strand.
AAATGTTCACAAGGAGAGTAATTATTCACTTTAAAACATCAACTGGTTGTGTGATACTTGACAAACGTTAGATGCTGTTACAATTGCTCTATTCTCTATTGGAGAAGAGCGCCAGCAGCTACTGATTGGGACTTGCGCTCACAATTCCAGAGCTCTTGATATTGTAAGGATACATCAAGCATAAAAAGTGATCCGTCCTCTTGCTAGAGGCCATTTTCGCCTCATTTGAAATTCAAGGGAAAACACACTGCTTTCATTTCTACCCATTTGCCCATGAAACAAATGATAGAACAGTGTGGAAAAATGCATCTGAAACCCAGAAGTAACTCAGTCTCCATCCAGGATTTTGGAGCCCTCGCACACAAGAACAGGTTTTCTCAATCTGAGGCAGAATGTGACATCATGGAAACCATTTTATTTTATTTATTTTTAAATTAATAGTGGCTGGTCCACATGTTTATATGTAAATCATTCAGAAGGGTTGTCGTGCATGACAGAAATTGTAAAGATGAGAAGCCATGGAATGGAATGTTCGAGATGCTGAACTTGGATTAAGGAGACTCGGCTTGAAGTTTTCACTTGACCTACAAGTTTTATTTCTCTTTTTCTCTCCAGTCTGTCTCTCCAGTTTCTCTCTCTCTCTCTTTCTCTCCACTCTCCTCTCCCCAGTCTCTCTCTCTCTTTCTCCAGTCTCTTTCTCCACTCTCTCTCTCCACTCTCTCTCTCTCTCCACACACACACTCACTCTCCCTATCATATCCATGGGTGGGTTGCTGGGGTTCACAGAGGTTTGGGAGAACCTCTAGCTAAGATTCTATGCAGTTCAGAGAAACCCAAATCCCACTCCTGCCCACCCCGCCTCTCCCAAGAGTCCCCACATGGCTCATTTTAGATGCAGGTAAGTGCAGGGCATGCACAGAGGCTTGGGGAGGGCAAAAAATGGGCCTACTGAAAGTTTGGGAGGGCCTCTGGAGCTTGGGGAGGCCATTTTTGCCCTCTTGGAGGCTCAAAGAAAAGCTCTGGAGCCTGGGGAGGGAAAAACGCCCCCCACCATGATGCAGGAACCTGACCCAGCAACCAGCCAGAGAACCCCTTGCTAAATTTTTTGAGGCCCACCCCTGACTATATCTCATGTTATTGTTTTAGGAAAACCCTCATGTATGATGCAGAGGTGTCCCCAAGGATCAAGGGGGTGGAAATGACAAGGGCATCTTGATACTCTGTTCTAACTATCTGCTTCCTTTACCATTTTTAATGCCTTGGTAAGACCACATTTGAAATACCACAACCAGTTTTGATTGCCATGATATAAAAAAGATCATGGATCTTTTTTAGAAAGAGTGCAGAGAAGAGCAACAAAGATGATCAGGGGACTGGAGGCTAAAACAGATGAAGAACGGTTACAAGAACTAGAATGTCTAGTTTAATGAAAAGAAGGACTAAGAGGTGACATGACAGCAGTCTTCCAATATCTAAGGGACTGCCACAAAGAAGAGAGGGTCAACCTATTCTCCAAAACACAAGAAACAATGGATGGAAACTAATCGAAGAGAGAAGCAACCAAGAATTAGGGAGAAGTTTCCTAACACTGTGAAAATAAATCAGTGGAACAGTTTGTCTTCAGAATGATCCATCACTGGAAAATTTTAAGAAGAAATTGGACAGTCACTTTTACAGAATGATATAAGGTCTCCTACCTGAGCAGGGAGTTGGACTAGAAGATGTTCCTTCCAACTCTGTTATTCTGTTAACCATGTTCTATCCAAATCCCCCAAATATTCCACTCATCTCCAACCATCATGACTTCCATCCTTCCAAACTCCAAACCTTTTAAACATGGGTTATTATGTCATGCAAACACATGAAAGGGATAGAACTTGCATTGTGATGATGCTTTTATTATAGCAATTGCATCCTATGGATTTTTTTGGTATGTTGTTTCAACCTATGGATATAACTCATAGGTAAATAAATGGGAGAAAGATCACTGAACCCTACCCAGAACTGAGAAATATAGTTTATATATCTGAAAGCAGAACAGCTTTCAGTGTGTTAAGGAAAATAAATATTCTAGGAGGCACAGAATTGTCACATTGGGTCCTTCCTTCCTTCCTTCCTTCCTTCCTTCCTTCCTTCCTTCCTTCCTTCCTTCCTTCCTTCCTTCCTTCCTTCCTTCCTTCCAACACATACACAAGCACACACACATGCACACACTGCTTTACTTGCAATTCATTTTTTCCTTTACACTCTGGCTAAATGATTAATTAATTACATTAACACACACATATTAGACTAGACCAAAATAGGATAACACGGTGGTGCAGAATGTCATGGAAATCATTGTTTTAGCATGTTGTAAGAACTGGGCCATCCCATCTTGCCTAAAAGAGTTTATTTGAGCTCAATGGGTGATATGTTTTTTTAACCATTAAATGTATTATGTGAACTTCACCTATTTATTTCCCTACCCAAGAAAGTCTGTATTATCGGTTGGGCTATAAATAGTTATGGAGAAAATCTATCTGTGTGGTCACTAAGAATCAACAAAGACTTGATGGCACATATTCAATCAATATAGATAGAAAGCAGGATAGAGGAAAAGTTACGTATTACAAGTAATGAAACGTGGGTGAAAAGAGATGCTTTCTTTTCTGAAACAGTTCTTGTGCAATTCTGCCTTTAATGGTTGATAAAGTCCTGTTGATAAGAGAATTACAACAATTCTTCCCAAGGATCTTTTTTCTCCCAATCCATTCAATTATCTCTGATTCTCAGAGATGGCCTGGACAACACTCTGCTATTTTCTTGGCTACGTTTTTCAGAATTTCTTTGTCATTGCTAGTTTAATGAAAAGAAAAACATGATAGCAGCAGCTCCCAGGAAGAAGAGGGGGGTCAACCTATCCTCCAAAGCATCGGAAAGCAGGCGAAGAAGCAATGGGTGGAAACTAATTAAGGAGAGAAGCAATCTAGAACTAAGGAGAAATTTCCTGACTATGAGAACAATTAATCAGTGGAACAACTTGCCTCCAGAAGTTATGGATGCTCCAACACTAGAGGTTTTTAGGAAGAGAATGGACCATCCTATGTCTGAAAAGGTATAGGGTAGTGATGGTGAACTTTTTTGCCATTGTGTGCCGAAAGCAGGGGGAACATGGGGAGGGGTCCCGCACATGCCCACACCCATAATTCTATGTGTCCCGTCCCCACACATGTGTTTGCAACACCCCCTCACACTCCCCCCACTTTTGGCACAGTGGGCCCAGTAGGCCCATTTTTTGCTCTCAGCGGGCTCCAGAGCCTTTCTAGGAGCTGGAGGGAGGGCGAAAATGGCCTTATCTACCCCCTCTCCCCAGGAGGCCAGAAACGGCCCATTTGCCAGCTTCCTGTGGGACCAGATGTTGGCAAACAGGCCATTTTTGGCCTCCAGAGGGCCTCAGGGTGGGAGGCTATTTGCTCCCTCCACCATCCCTCTCCCAGGCTCCTAGAAAGGCTCTGGAGCATGAGGAGAGCAAAAAACAGGCCTTCCCCATCCCCACCAGGCCCTCCGGAGGTAGAAACAACCTGTTTCCATCTTGCAGGTGGGCCCAGAAGGCCTGAAAATCAGCTGGCAGGCGCGCGCATGCATGCTGGAGCTGAGCTCGCATACCCACCATGCGTGCCACCTGTAGCACACGTGCCATAGGTTCCCCATCACGGGTATAGGGTTTCCTGTCTGAGCAGAGGGTTGGACTAGAACACTTGCAAGGTCTCCTTCAACTCTGCTATTCTGTAAATTGGCTCCTTCCTAGTGATGAGAGAAAGTGACTGACCCAAAATCACCCATGTAGCTTCATGTCTAAAGTGGAAACTAGGATTCATAATTCCAGCCTGATGCCTTAACCACTATACCACATGTGTCAAACTCACCATATCACATTGTCATCATGTGACAAATCACAAAGTTTTTTTCCCTTTGTGGAGCTGAGGTGGGCGTGGCCTGTGCTTGACATATCCTGCCCGCAGGCTACCAATAGAAGCTAAATTGGTGCCTTGTGCCCAAAGGAAGCTATTGATTCAAGGGAAACAAATCAAAGTTGGATTCAGCAGCAGAAACAACAGGCAAGAACTTGCTGTCAATTCCTGGTTGTAGAAGTGAAGACGATCTTGTCTTGATAGATTGTCTATTTCTTGTTTTATTCTATGCTTAATGACTGGAGGATCAACTAAAACAGTCTGGATAAAGCTCTAATGAGCAAGGCCCTTCCTTCAATAAGCATTCATGGTTTTCTTCACCGGCCTTCTTAGGTCACTAGCTAATTGTTGGTCTTTCTGAGCTATTTGGCTGTATTTGCATTATAAGCAGAAATCCTTGGAGCTTTGCAACAGCAATCATTTTCCTCTTCTTCTAAATTAACCCTCAGTAGAGCCATAGTCTTTGCATGTTTTTACATTAATTTCCATAACAGAACAATCGGGCTCATAGTTGGCATACAGTCAGTCTCATCAAGAGTACTTCAAATCACATAGAACAAGAAATTACCAAAGAGCTTTGAAATGTGAAGGCATCTGATGAGAACTTGCTGGTGAGAACTGCAGTTCTTGGTTAGTCCTACTTAAAGATGTAGACTGGAGTTTGTCCTTTAGACTTTTGGTGAAACTTTCTTGTAATGTCTGGTGAACATCTGGTAGAAATAGTTCATCAGAGATGGACTGGGCAGTCAGAATCACAGAATAACAGAGTTGAAAGGGACCTGGGAGATCTTCTAGTCTAACCCCCTGCTCAGACAGGAAACCCTATACCACTTCAGATAAATGGTTGTCCAGTCTCTTCTTGAAAATCTCCAGTGATGGAGCACCCACAACTTCTGAAGGCAAGCTGTTCTACTGGTTATATTATTAATTGTTCTCATTATCAGGAAATTTATCCTTAGTTCTAGGTTGCTTCTCTCCTTGATTAGTTTTCATCCATTTGTCAACTCAGAAGCTGGCCTGACTGAAGCCATCTTGGAGGCTTCAGTGTTGCCACAATGGTGATGAGGGATAGAGAAGGGGGAATAGAGATACAGTAGCTGGGGTCTTGTAGCCAAAAGGAAATAGTTCTCCCTGAGAACCAAGGACAGATGGCTGAAGGGAGGATGAGTGAAGTTTCCAAGCAACTGGACGGCAACTTGATTGAACCATGTGACTGATTGTTTGGAAGTGGGGAGGGGGAGACTTTTAATTAGGTGAAAATCACGGGAACCTTTAGAGTCGGTCTTCACCAGTCTGTGCCAATATGATATATCCAATAAAACTGCCTCAGAGTTCTGTTTGCTATAGGTGTATTACAAAGAAGAAAGAATTATATAAACTTGTTGTAGTTCTGAGAAAACAAGTTCCTTTTCATGCAGCTCCTGGAAAATTCTGGTCATGGATTCCAAATGAGCCATCGTATCTCCTCCTTTAAGATGTTGTTTAAACAATTTCCGTGTGAGATAAATATGAGCATCCACAAACATGTCACAAACATATAGTGTCTTCAACTTGGTCCAATACCTAGCAGCAGATTCTTTGCCACGAATATGAACAAGCTGCTGGTCACTCAGTGTTAGTCCAATAATACAAAGAGCTCGTTCATTGTCTCTGTTAAACCTGGTTAATTTCTTTGCATTTTCTTCATCAGCAGGGTTCCATGCTGTTACATCCGGTGGATTATTTACTATGTCCCACAGTCCTTCTCTACGCAAAAGTAGATTACGTTTTGTAGACCAGGATACATAGTTTGTTCCATCCAGTCAGGTTATCATGGAAATATTCGATACTTGTTCTTGTGCCATCTTCACTTGGATTATATATCATAAAGACAGTTTTCTGTATTAGTCACATTAACTCTCAGTTTAGCTCTGAACAATCCTACTTATTTCTAGTTGGCTCTGGGCCCATAACCAATGTTAAGGATATTGTTGTGTTAACCAACCAACAGACCGTAGAGAACAGAAAAACGGTGCTGAGAGCAATGAATAAAATACATACAAACTGGTTTATCAAAGTTTTTTACTTTACTTTGTAGCGAAAAACAATTTTTTAAAAAAAATTGATTTATATGCCGCCCTTCTCTGGAGACTCAGGGCAGTTTACAATGTGTTAAGCAATAGCCTTCATATTTTTGTATATATACAAAGTCAGCTTATTGCCCCCACAAATTGGATCCTCAATTTACCTATCTTAGAAAGGATGGAAGGCTGAGTCAACCTTGAGCTTGGTGAGATTCGAACTTACAGTAATTGCAGACAGCTGGTGTTAAACACAATGCTTAGTCTGCTGAGCTATCCATAAAGGCATTGCATAGTCTTTAGTCAATCCAAGTCTTTAGCCATTCAAATCAGTCCAGAGTTACAGAAATCTTCTTACCATACAAAACAGCAGTAGGTAATAAACAGTAAGTTCACGCTGATAACAAATCACGATGATAGCAGATCCATCCACGATGAGAGTACCTCCATACACAATGGCAACAGTTCCAACATAGCAACAATGACTATAGTTCAGCTCCCTTCTTATATACAGTTTAAACTAGTAATTATCTAATTAGGATAGGTGGAGCCAGCAGCACAATGACTCAACAATACATTTAGGATAATTGGAGTCAGCAGTTATTACAATGACTCAGCAGTACAATTACTCAGCATTACATCTTAAAGACATAGAATACATTTTCATGTGTTCATATATTGCCTGGACAACTCATTAGGCTTATACCATATCCTAACAGAACCCTGACATTAAACCGACTCTAAAGGTTCCCATGGTTTTCACCTAATTAAAAGTAAAAGTTTTCCCCCCTCTCCCAAACAGTCAGTCACATGGTCCAATCAAGGTGCCATCTGGTTGCTTGGAAACTTCACTCCTCCTCTCTTCAGCCACCCATGGGAACGTCCTTGGTTCCAGGGATGAAATCTACTTACCTTCCCTACTGGTTTGGAAGTGCATGTGGACTCTCTGCACAGGCGCAAACCCTAATGTGCATGCTCAGAGGGTAATAAACAGGTAAACTAGGCAGGTGGACAGAGCCTCGCGCTGCCGTCGCTACCGGTTCTCCGAATCACCTGCCGCCATTGCTATCAGTTCAGTCAAACCGGTCTGAACTGATAGCATTTCACCCCTGCTTGGTTCTCAGGGGAAACTATTTTGTTCTGGCTACAAGACTCCAAACTATCTCTATTCCCTGTTTATTTAAGAACTGTGGCAAGAAAGAAATTTGTAAAATGGGGCCAAACTCACTTTACAAATGTCTTACTTAGCAACAGAAATGTTGGGCTCAATTGTGGCTATAAGTCAAGGGCTACCTGTAATGCCGCTATCTTTGGAGTGAATGGAAAGCATAGATTGTTAAAAGAAATGAGCTTTGAAAAGCCTCCTGCCCAACACTGAGAAAAGTTACCTTTGTTTCTAATCTTTGACAAAATACTTAACTTCTTTTACACTGAATATAGTTCTAGCTGTACTATTTTTTCCTATTGGCTGCACTGATAGGTTTTTTTTTCCTTCCTAGTAGCCTTTTGTGTTTCCTTCTGGAAGACTATTGCCAATATTAAATGAAATGCTATTTTTTTGTGTGTGAAATGAGGATTGCTAGAACTCTTTAAAGGCTCATCACAGTGCCATTTGTTATTTTTTTATTATTTCCCACAATATCTCTTTCAAAGTAGCAGTTTAGAGAAGATGTAGGCTGCTATAAATGGATATCATCTCTCACAATTACCTAACAATGACCACAACCCAGAAAATAATGTGCATCAGAATAGGCCATTTGGGAAAATAGAAAATTCTTAGCCACAAAGTCACATCCCAAAAATCTGCATCTTCAAAAGTGTTTGCAGAATCCCATGCATTTTACACCTTTCTATCTGGAGCATCCACCAGAGGATTGGTAAAAACAATCGGACGCAATTACTTGTCATGCCATTCTTCCTCTTACTTGGGTTAGAGGTTGGCTGAAATCTTCATAATTTTCAAAGAAGGAAGGAAGGAAGGAAGGAAGGAAGGAAGGAAGGAAGGAAGGAAGGAAGGAAGGAAGGAAGGAAGGAAGGAGCATATTTAAGGGTTCCATTAATGAAATTGCGAAGAAAAAACTAACTTGTGAATTATCCTAAAATGCTGGAGTACAGGTAAAGTAGTTGTGTGAACTATTTCTGAATCTCAAATAAGGAACTGAACTAAATAACTATAATCTTGGCTATTAACCATTCTTAACAGCTTGACATGGGAAAGAGCTTTCAGTAAGAGGAACCCTAGCAGAAGAACCAAAGAATAAGCCTATGTATGTACTGTATAGGAGGGACCCGATGGTTCAGTGACTAAGACAATGAATTTGTCAATCGAAAGGTTGGCAGTTCAGCGGTTCGAATCCCTAGTGCTGTGTAACAGGGTGAGCTCCTGTTACTTGTCCCAGCTTCTGCCAACCTAGCAGTTTGAAAGCACATAACAAATGCAAGTAGAAAAATAGGGACCACTATGGTAGGAAGGTATCAGTGTTCCATGTGCCTTGTATCTATCTATCTATCTATCTATCTATCTATCTATCTATCTATCTATCTATCTATCTATCTATCTATGTTTGTATTATGTACACACACATGTACACACACAATATCTAATTCACTGATTTCTGATTCTAGGAGAATTGCTCCTAGAAGCACAAAGCCGAAAACACCAGCCTGAAGATGACGAATGAGACTTCGTCGAAACGTCGCCAAGACACTTCCAACTTTAAGCAGAACACCCAAATAACCAAAGACCTACATACAAACACCTGTGAAAACCTCAGAAAACATACATACATACATACATACATACATACATACATACATACATACATATATCTCCTTCCATCTTCCACCATGTAGTCAGATCAGAAGAAGCTTCTTCGATGAGAAGTGAAATGTCTTCAAGGAAAAACAAATCCAGTTGCTTCTTGAAATAGCATCTTTGTGACAACGCACCAAAAAAGCTTTTTAGGACAGGGTAGGCTAACTCGATAACCTCAGGCAAGACTGGTAACTTGACAGAAGTATACACAGAGATTTGTTAATAGTAATATAGAACTCTTATGTCATTGCCTTCATCCAGTTTTGATAACAATTGATCGTTGGCTTTGATAACATGATTATTTCCTTCAGTAAGATTTTCTCTGCTTGTTCCTCTTCTTCTGAAACTGAAGTTTATTTACCTTCAATTGCGGGAAGAAGGTATGTTCAAAAAGTTCATGTTTACTAGTTAAATTTGTGAGATTAGCTTTTCCAGATCATCAGTGGACAGAGAAACGGGTTAAATCAAAAAGCAAGGCTTATGGTAAAGAATAACATCTCAGACCAGGGGTGGGTTCCACTTATCTTTACTACCAGTTTGCAATGGGAAGCTTCTGCGCATGCACCAATGGTGGGTTTAAAAAAAAATTACTACCAGTTCTGTGGGCGTGGCTTGATTGGCGTGGCGTAGCTTGGTGGGCATGGCTTGGTGGGTGTGGCGGGGGAAGGATACTGTAAAATCTCTGTTCCCTCCCCAATTCAGGGGAAGGTTACTGCAAAATCCCCATTTCCTCTCAATCAGCTGGGATTTGGGAGGCAGAGAATAGATGGGGGCGGGGCCAGTCAGAATTTTTACTACCGGTTCTCTGAACTACTCAAAATTTCCACTACCGGTTTTCCAGAACTGGTCAGAACCTGCTGAAACCCACCTCCGGCATGTGCAGATTGTCAGTGATGCTGTCAGGGTGGGTGAACCGATCCTCCCGACGCCATTACTACTGGTTTGCAAGAACCAGACCGAACTGGGCGCAACCCACCACTGTCTCAGACATCTGCTATTCATCATCCAAAATCTAGTCATTCTTTTTTTGACGAGAGCATATTTCTCTTTGATTCCTTTTACAAAGGGGAAAATCAGATATTCAGTGTTGAATGTAAATTTAAAAATACATTTGGGGGAAAAAATCTGATGGCAGTGTAGGGAGAACAATTGAAAGAGAAACATAAATAACAAATGTACCAGGCTAATCATGCTGAGAAGAAAATGGAACTAAGAAATCTTCACCCAGATGCTTGCCAGTTTGCTTTAATGGTTGGCACTGATGATCTTTTTGCATTGTATTGCCAAGGGGGATGTAAAGTAGGCACAGAGAAGAAATTGATTTCATTAGGGTTTGAATGCAAACTCTTATCCTTTGAATTTTCAAATAAATGTTCCAACAAAAATTTAAGTTATTGTCCCATGTTTGCAATATTTTCTAAATTTTGCAATGCACTTCACCTTTTAAAAGAAAAACATATTAAAGAACTGGCCAGACATATTAATAGCAATATCCTAAAACATGTATGGTGTTGTGTTGTGTTGTGTTGTGTTGTGTTGTATTGCATTGCATTGCATTGCATTGCATTGCATTGCATTGCATTGCATTGCATTGCATTGCATTGCATTGTATTGTGTTATTATAGTATAGTATAATATAGTACAGTATAGTACAGTATTGCACTGCACTGCATTGCATTGCATTATATTATATTTTTGATTGTAACAATTGTAATATTAGGAAAAATTGCAAACACAGCCATATATGATTAGTGAAATGGGCACCAAACTATGGAAATTTTTAGTTAAAAAATATTAAAAGTTCTCAAGTTCCATAAATTGAACTTGGTCTGTTTGCAAATGAACTTTACAGATTTCCGTTAAAGGGAAATTGGGAATATTTCAAATATTTCAACAGATTTGGTTGTCCTTAATGTGAGGTTTTATTTATTTATTAATTGGTTTAATTTATATGCCACCCTTCTCCGGAGACTCAGGGAGGCTTACAATGCATTAAATATCCTTCATACTTTTGTATATACCTGCTTAGTAGGGCTTTCTGCCCCCCCCCCCAAGTGGTGTTCTTTTTTTATAAAAAGTCAGCTTATTGCCCCCACAATCAGGGTCCTCATTTTACTTACCTCGGAAGGATGGAAGACTGAGTCAAGCTTGAGCCTGGTGAGATTTGAACTTGCAGTAATTGCAGGCAGTTGGCATCTAAGTGCTATTTAACAGCGCTTTAGTCCACTGCTCCACCAAAGTTCTCGCGAATATTGAGAAATAGTTCTCGCGAATATTGTCTCATATGAATTTAATTTGCACCCTGCTTCCTTTTTTTTTTTTTTAGAAATGCCAAAAGACCCTGAAACTAATGTGGACTAGTTCTTTTTGAGGAACATTCATATGGCACGAATTTCCCATTTGAAAATCACTGCATTAGGATGAATCGAGGTGAAATCAAGCAGGTTCTGAAAGGCTCTGGAGAACCAGTAGCAGAAATTTTGAGCAGTTTGGAGAACCAGCAAATACCACCTTTGGCTGGCCCCAGAGTGGGGTGGGAATGGAGATTTTGCAATAACCTTCCCCTGGAGTGGGGTGGGAATGGAGATTTTTGCAATATCCTACCCCTGCCATGCCCACCAAGCTATGCCCACCAAGCCACACCATGCCCACCAAGACACACTCACAGAACCGGTAGTAAAAAAAAATTGGATTTTGCCACTGGGATGAATGGATTTAAGGCATGAACTGATGCTGTTTCAACTCAGCCCTGAAATTCCTATCCAAGCTGATCAGGACTTTCTTGATTGGAAGGACTATTTGACTCGGACAAGATATTATCAACTCATTGCAAAGTCATGGTTTTCTACCTTTTTGATATATCACCAGACCAAATAGGAATTGCTTGGGCTTGCTGCGTGGATGGATTACCACATGCTAAATAGTTAAAACTGGATATGCTACTGCAATGAAACTATTAACATGCTGATTCATAAATGGCTTGATAGCTATGGCTAGGTTAATATAACTAAGAACATACAGCATTCAAAGAGTTCTCTTTATTTTAGATTAAAATTGAAAACCATTTTTGAAACTAAGAGCACTTTCCATACAGCTCAGTTGTCCCCAGATAGAAGTGCAGTTGTGCTTTGATGTAGTAGCTAGAATGAGCCTATTAAAAGTGAAACTATGAGCAAATGTTTGACCTCCTCATTAAAATTTGCTAGGCTGTGACTTCCAGATACCCATGACTTTTAATAGCCAACAAAGGCAATAACTCATTAAGAAACACAGGGAAACATAATAAATCTTGTTTTCCTAGGTGCTGTATCAGATAAGCCACAAAACAGCAGCAGTGAAATTGATAAGATATTCAAAAGGACACACTCTCTATTGGGTCAAATTATTTATTGTCTGAAGTCTGTTCATTGGCTTGTGATTTATATGGAGTTGATTGGAATGTTTCCTTATTTATTTATTGGATTTCTATGATGTCAGATTGTATAGATTTCCAAGCATTGAATTATGGTGCATTATAAATTGAAGTCCATAGCAATGACAAGCAGATGATTGTACAGGGTGTTGAATTCTCCTTCTTATTTCTTTTGTTCTCCTGTTAGAAGTTGCACTTACTTGAGAAGACTTTCTGGTGGTACATTTGGCCCACCTGGTAATTGAAAGGTAATTGAAAGGAAGTGACATAGACATGGTCTATCTAGAGTACAGGTCATGAAAGAATGGATTCCAGTTCAAAAGGCAAATCAGTTGGGCTGCTGGGGGTTCACAGGGGTTCGAGAGAACCTCTAGCTAAGATTCTGTGCAGTTCAGAGAACCCCCACATCCCACTCCTGGCTGGCCCTGCTCACCCCATCTCTCCCCTCCCTGGAGTCCCCATTGGCCCGTTTTGGATGCAGGTAAGTGCAGGGCATACAGGGAGGCTCTGGGAAGATGAAAAATGGGCCTACAGGAAGTTTGGGAAGGCCGGAAACAGGCCCGTTTCCAGCCTCCAGAGGGCCTCTGGAGCCTGGGGAGGCCATTTTCGCCCACTTAGAGGCCCCAAAAAAGCCTCTGGAGCGCAGTAAAAGCAACCCCCCCCCAATGGTGCAGGAGGCCAACTAGGCCATGCCCACCATGGCCACGCCCACCCAGCAACCAGGCAGAGAACCTCTTGCTAAGATTTTTGAAGACCACCTTTGAGTTACCCACCCCCTCCCCCAAAAATGCTAGCCTTTCCTTCACTGAAGATGTTGAGAAGAAGTTAGACAAACCATCGTATGTTCAGGATATGAGAAAAAGGCCACGAAGCGATGAAAGATCACCCCAATCACATACTGAGGCTAATTGAGCCATCTCTTCATTTCAGCCCAGGTGTGTATAATCTTGACAACTTTAAGACTTGTCCTTAAAGCATGGCTGACTGGTGAATTCTGGGAGTTGAAGTCCACAAGTCTTAAAGTTACCAAGGTTGAACACCCCTGCTTTAGCCAATGACATCAGTTCATCTCCATAGCCTGAATTACTTCATCAAACTGAACATGAGTTGGACCTCCCAGGGCTGAAGTGATGATCTCTAAAAGTCATGTAATAGCAGTTCTTTCTCTCTCTCTCTTTTCAGCATATCCATTTTTAACTATTTAGCATATGCTAATCTATCCATAAGATATTCATAAGGACCATAAGAAAGGCTGAGCGCCAAAGAATTGGGGCCTTTGAACTATGGTGCTGGAGAAGACTCCTGCGAGTCCCTTGGACTGCAAGGTGATCAAACCGGTCAGTCCTAGGGGAGATCAACCCTGACTGCTCTTTAGAAGGCCAGATCCTGAAGATAAAACTCAAATACTTTGGCTGCCTAATGAGAAGGAAGGACTCTCTGGAGAAGAGCCTAATGCTGGGAAAGTTTGAGGGCAAAAGAAAAAGGGGACGACAGAGAATGAGGTGGCTGAGTGGAGTCACTGAAGCAGAAGGCATGAGCTTAAATGGATTCCAGAGGATTCCAGAGGACAGGAAGGCCTGGAGGAACGTTGTCCATGGAGTCACAATTGGTTGGACATGACTTTGCAACTAACAACAACAATCTATCCATGCAGCAAACTCAAACAATTCTAATCTGGTTCAGTGATTTTTTTCCCCCATATGAAAAACTCTTCTGGCACCAGCTGGCATCAGCTGGTGCCATTTCTTGGCTTCTGAACCAACAAGTTGGGACATCATCACCAACATTAAGCAGTTTCACCCACTGTGCTAAAGTTTACCAGATAAACCATAATATGTTAATCCAGCCAATTAAATCATGGTAATGGCTGAGCATTGTGGCTAATCCTATCCCCTATGGCTTCCAAATGAAAAATATAGCATAATATGCTCGGGATCTTTTGCCTAAATTCACAAAAGGAAAAAAGGACTATGAAGATTCAATGATGCTTAAAAATAAAGGAACACTGAGGGGAAAAAAGTCAACGGGAGCATCCTGCTTTCTTAGCTACCATCCATTAGAAGTCATCATGTTAAAACAGATCAATCAGAATAGAGCTGGAAGGGACCTTGGAGGTCTTCTAGTCCAACCCCCTGTTCAAGCAGGAGACACTATACCAGGGGTGTCAAACTCACAGCCCGCAGGCCAGATGTGTCATGCACTGGCCATGCTTACCCGTTTTAGAGAAGGGGGAAAAGTTGTGATACATCACGTGACAACAAGACACCACGAGTTTGACATCCCTGCCTTACACCATTTCAGACAAGTGACTATCCAGTCTCTTCTTAAAAACCTCCAATGATGAAGCATCTACAACTTCTGAAGGCAAGCTGTTCCACTAGTTAATTGTCTTCACTGTTAGGAGTTTCTCCTTACTTCCAGGTTCCTTCTCTCCTTGATTAGTTTCCATTCATTGTTTCTTGTCTTGTCTTCTGGTGCTTTGGAAAATAATTTCACCCCCTCCTCTTTGTGGCACCCCCTCAAATACTGGAATACTATTATCATGCCATCCCTAGTCTTTCTTTTCTCTAGACTGGCCATACCCAGTTCCTGCAACCCTTCTTCATATGTTTTTGTCTCCAGATCTTTAATCAATTTAGTTCCTCTTCTTTGCACTTTTTCCAAAGTCTACATGATACATAAAGAGCAACTACATCAATCCATTAAATGGTGAAGCTCACTTTGAGTTGGACTCTGTCTATTACATGGACAGGTCCATGTCAGGGGTGAAATGCTCCTGGTTCGGACCAGATCGCCTGATCCGGTAGCGATGGCAGTGGGTGGTTCAGAGAACAGGTAGCAAAAATCCCTCCCCCCACCCCCCATGCCCAGCTGAGTAGCGCAATCATCAGAGGCTTTTTTTTATTTTTAAAAGCATTTTTTCTACAACCTCTTCGGTCGAAAAAATGCTTTTAAAAGTTTTTTAAAAAAGCCTCTGATGATCGTGCGGCTCAGCAGGGATCGTCAGAGGCTTTTAAAAGCATTTTTTCTACAAAAAATGGTTTTTTTGTACAAAAAAAATGGTTTTAAAAGTAAAAAAAAAGTTGGCCACGCCCACCCAGTCACATTAACCCCCCCACCAAGCCACGCCCACAGAACTAGTAGTAACAAATTTTACATTTCACCACTGGTCCATGTAGGGTTTTTTTGGCAATGGTACCACCAACATTGTTGCCATTGTTGTCTTCTGAACATCTCAATTTAATACATAATATGGGATCACTTTGTAGTCCCCCACTGAATACGAATGAATTCATTGCATTAGGCCTCTTGAAAATCAGTTCCTTTGGGTTGTCTCTGATCTGTATCAAATTGACCACTATCATTACTCATCATTCACTGTAATTAAAAACCTGTATTTAGCTTTAAGAAAAGAGTCCGACATTTGCTTTTACCCCTTTTTCTCTCTATCTCATTTTCTTTCCATGTCATGGCTTTTAACTTGCAAATCTGATTATATGCAAGCTAGCCTGAAAGCCTTTTTGGCTGAAGAGCGGGATAAAAATGCTATAATATATAATTTTATTAAACTGAGAAATGCTTTAATTGAAAGTTGGAAAGAAAAATCCATCTCTCCTTCAAATAATGTACAAGCAGCTGGTTTGGTCATGGTTATCTAACATTAGTAATTGGAAGCCATCACACATGGAAACCATTTTGCCTTTCTTTGGTTTTAACATCTCAACTTCTTGAAAGTTATTATTAAATTTAAAATGGACTTGAGTCCACTCTGATGCAGTCAGTATCTTCACTACTGTAGTGGCCAAAATTGTGGAAACCTTTTGGGAAAAGTGTTTTTTTAAGGTTTAAGGTTGATGACTAATAACACCACTTCTTTTTCTTTTTCTTTTTCTTTTTGTTGGAATTTCAAGATAATCCTATTCCACTGCTGAAATGGCCTGGGTATAGCCCAGGCCTTAACCCAATTGAAAATCTATGGAGCCGACTAAAGAAACTTGTTAGTCAGAAGCGACCCAGCAATAAAACCCAGTTAATAGAAGCAATCATTCAATCTTGGCTTCACATTATAACTTATAGTTCGCCAGCAGCCTGCACAGCTGGCAGCGGACTCAGAGAGCTATGAGGCTGAGGAAGAACATGGGCCAGTCCTGAAGGCTAGGGAAGGCCCGGATGAGGGCTCTGCGTCAGAGGCAGAGATGGGGCCAGGGCCATCAGGGAGTGATGTGTGGACTCCGGAGCCTCCAGAGGCTGACAGTAGAGAGGCAGAGGAACAGAAGGAGCCTGTTCCTAGTGCATGTATGAGAAGAGCTGCCAGAAGGCAGGAACAGCTAAAGCAAAGAGGATGACTTGGGAGTAGGGCCAAGAGATGATTGGCCCCTCCTATAAGGCTTAAAAGACCAGCAACAGCTCTTGGGCTCTTTGTCGGAAAACAACGTTGATAGTATTGCTACACTTATCTCTTGTCGGCGTCTTCTGCTTTTGAACTTTTGCCAAGAGAAGCCTTTGTGGCAGTTTGCCTAATTATACCAAGGATGGTGATTAGACTGAAGAATTTGTGTTGTAAAGAGTTTGCTTTAATTTAGTTTGGATTACGCTGAGAATGAGTTAATTCTCAGCTGTTCTAATAAAGTCTGTTTGTTCTGGAACTGTTTGCATCGATTACTACCTACTTGCACCTGGGTTACAAGAATAACAGCTGCAGAACAAAAAGACTTGGTTCACTCCACGGGAAGACGTTGTAAGGCCGTAATTCATGCTAAAGGTTGCCCAACTAAGTATTAACTGACACGGTGATAATTTTTGTATATCTCGTTTTTTCTGCATATTTCACTTTTCTTCTTTATACTGTAACTGCTATTCTAATAGCAAATCCTTCATAAAAGTTATTGCATTACATTCTTGATTAAATGATCTTTCCATTGATATATAATTTTATGGCACTACTCAAAAAAGAAAAAAGAAAAAAAAGTGGTGTTATTAGCTAGTTTTAGGAAATGCACTTTTCCCAAAAGGTTTCCACAATTTTGGCCACAACTGTCAATTTCACCTAAAGGCTTCTATTCTTTTCAACTAATCTGCTTTAAATGGTGTCAGAAGTAACAAGAACCTGGCTTATGTGGCAGGCGTAAAAGAGATTTCAAAATGTTGATTTAATGTTGCCTTAGAAGGCAGGAACCTACAAGTAGTATGTCATCAAACTGTATACTCGAATGCCACTCAATCACCTGCTTCCATTATGAAAGCAACACTGGGGGTTTTGTGAAATGACTGTCACTTTCAAAGGTCAGCATAAACCGAGAAGCTGATCTTGTCATATTCAAGATTCTGCTAAGTCCAGAGAGTTACAGTAATGACATCTGAAAGCTGAATATCTCAGAAATGTACATCTGTCTTTAGTAAAATCTCCTCTGAGTTCAGCTTCTAGTGAGGTGATGGACATGTGTGGGTAGTTTTTTTCTTAGCAACAGTACCGAACTGGATAGTCTCTTCTTGTTTCCAGATTCTGTTTTCAACTTCTCAATCTAGTGCATAGTTCTGGGATCACCTGGTGGTCTCTCATCCTGGTACTAACCAGCTTTATTCTATGCTTAGCTTTTAAGATCAGCCTAAGCCAACCAGATCTACTTATGAGTAGGCTGTCAGTCCAAAATCACTGATTTCTACTAGTAGAAATATGACTGCTACTACTAGATACTACTAGATACTACTTCTAATATGGGGAGTTAAGAACTCTGTCTCTCCAATGCGAAAAGTCTACTTTGGCAAATCACAACATGTTGTTGTGAAGCAATTCTGGATGGAATTCCTTTGCAATCTTGCCTCTGAATTATCCCCAAACCCCCAAAATTTTAACCTAAGACTGTCTACTGTTGACCTCACCCCATTCCTAAGAGGTCTGTAAGGGGCATGCATAAGAGCACCAGCATGCCTACCATCCCTGTCCTAATGTTCCCTTTAATTGTATTCATTTTATGAATTCAATTCATGCTTATACTTATTACCAAATACATTCTTGACAAATAAAATAAAATATAATAAATAAATAAATAAAATAAAATAAAATAAAATAAAATAAAATAAATAAGCTTTCTTTAAAAAAATTGAATAGAATAGAGCTGTAAGGGACCTTAGAAATCTTTTAGTTTAGTCCCCTCTCAAGCAGGAGAATCTATACCACTTCAGACAAGTGAGTGCCTAATCTTCTTAAAAACCTCCAGTGATCACTCATGGCGGCTGTGTTCAGTATCAAAAAAATATTGGAAAAAAATAAAAAATTGGTTGCAGGAAATAGCCAAAGTTCAACTGGAATATACAAGTGTCCCTTCTGGGGATAATGAAAAAAAAACTTATAAGAAAACAAGACATATGATCCTACATATAACCACCATGGCCAGATTGGCCTTTGCGCAATGTTGAAAGAATGCAAAGATGCCCTTCGATGGCTTAATAATCATAAAAAAAAAAATCTTTGATTGCGCTGAAATGGACAAACTAACATTGCAATTGAAAGGAATGAAAGACTTGGAGTATTATGTGTCATGGGAGAAATGGTGCAAATGGATTGAAAACAGAAAAATAAAACGGATTCAGATATACCGTATTTTCCGGCGTATAAGACGACTGGGCGTATAAGACAACCCTCCTCAGAGCCATTTAAGGCTCGTCAGAGCCTTATGGGCTGGTCTGCCTGGTTACAGGAGAATGAGACCCGGCGTATAAGACGACCCCCGACTTTTGAGAAGATTTTTGTGTGTTAGAAAGTAGTCTTATATGCAGGAAAATACAGTAATAGAATTTGATGAAACAAAGTGCGTAGAGTATAAGAACTGAGTAGCAATGTGTCGTGTAAAAGGTCACAGTTCTGCACAAAAATTTTCTTCTTTGTATTTTTGTATTTTTGTACTTATGTTTTTGGTTTTTGTTTGTTTAAAAATTAATAAAATATGTTTTTTTTAAAAAAAAAAAACCTCCAGTGATGGTGCACCCACGCCTTCTGAAGGCAAGCTGCTCCACTGGTTAATTGTCCTCCTTAATTAAGTTTCTCCTTAATTCCAGGTTGCTTCTCTTTCTGATTAGTTTCCAACCATTGCTTCTTGTCCAGCTCTCGGGTGTTTTGTAGAATAGCTTGACTCCCTCTTCTTTGTGGCAGTCCCTCAAATACTACAGCATTAGTCTATTTATTTACTTCAAAACAAAAAGAATTTCATGAAATAAATGTGGTTGGGAATATCATTTTCAAATGAACAACTGTGTTGCAGGGATTTTTCTCAAGGATGGCCATGATTTGTATTGAATCTTTCAATCCTTGTATACAGTAATTCTGTAAGAATTAGGTGTAAGCACAGTGTGTAAAATTATTCCCAACTCTTTGCTGCTATTTAATGATTGCCTGGCTGTTTACAACCCAGTTATGGAAGCCCTTGTTCTGGTGTTTTGGGTTTTTTTTGTTTGTTTGTTTGTTTTGAGAGAGAGAGAGAGAGAGCAAGAGGTATGGAAATATCACCACTAAAATTACTACTTAATTTCTCTGCCTGTTCCAAATACATCTTGTTGATTTTGCTCACAGCCTATATATTCCCCCTACTTGAATATAAGCTCTTTGGTTTGATCAGTCACGGTGAATGGCAGATAAATAATGATAATTATGCATGCAGCAATTCTATACCATTCTTGGCATTTATTTTGAATTAAGATCTTAAATATGGCTGGGAAAAGCATGGGATTTATCTTTGCCACAAAAGCTAATTTTTGCCTCTTAAGGTGATTCAAAGGGGCAGTTGCCCTGTACAAAAAAACCCAAAACCTAATATTCAGCAGAACCTCTTGGTCTCTCCCCCTGCTGAAATCAGGTGATCCACCAAGGCAGAGATAGAATATTGATATTCAGGCCAATTTTGCTTTGCACTTGAAAGAGAATTTGAGCTCCTTTGCTGAGCTCAGCACTTTGAAAGTTCACATTGAAGGGAAAAGACCTTTTCCTGATGTCTAACACCATCAGCAATTACAGATAAAGAAGTAACTGTCGAATTAGTTAGATAGGGTGGATGTGTAATGTATGGAGGTAATTCCAGTGCAAGGGAAATGATGCAAGCTTTCAGAATTCAGAGAAATATTCTGAAGCATCTGAATGCTGACCAATGATTACCAGGTTCTCTTGCCAGAGTACTTATGTTTGTGTTCCTCGTATCCACAATACCGAGGTGAGTTGTTTCTATAAATAACAGAAAAACAGAGTTGGAAGTTACTTTGGAGGTCTTCTAGTCCAACCCCTTGCTCAAGCAAATATATATAGGAATATATATAGGAAATCCTATATCGTTTCAGATAAATTGTTGTCCAAAAAACTCCAGTTTTGCAGCACCCACAATTTCTGGAGGCACGTTGTTCTACTTATTATGTCAGGGTTCCAAGTAATAAATCCATGGCAAGCAAGACTCCGAGGCAATTCAATTCCTCAAAGAATACTTTTATTGGAAATATCATATTGGCACATATCTGGTGAAAACTGACTCTGAAGACTCCCATGATTTTCACCTAATTAAAAGTAAAATATTTTATACTTTCTCAAACTATCAATCACATGGTCCAATCACCGTGCAGTCTGACAACCAGATAGCATCACTCCGCCTTCCTCTGGCCAGGTTTGAGAATGTCCTTGGTTCCCAAGAGAAAGTATTTTGTTTTCGCTACAAAATCTCCTCTATCTCAAATCCTCCTTCCGTATCTCTCAGCTCCAGTGTGGCAACACTGAAGCGGTCAAAATGGCTTCGGTCAGGCCAGCTTCAGGATTGACAGATTAATTGTTCTGGATACAATTATCTGGGTATTTGCGAGACCACCTTCTGCCACCAATAGCCTCCCACCGGACAGTACGCTCGCATTCCTCAGGGTGCCGTCGGCCAGACAATGTCAGCTGGCGAACCCCAGGGAGAGAGCCTTCTCTGTGGCAGCACCCACCCTCTGGAATGACCTACCCCAGGAGATACGCAGGATATCAGACCTCCGGACTTTTCGTCGGGCCCTTAAAACCCACTTGTTTCATCTAGCTCGGCTGGCTTGATCCCATCCTCTGTTTTAAATTGGAACTGATCTTAAACTTGGACTGTTTTAATTGTCGGCCGCAAATATTTAATATTTTTTAATTGTTTTAATTTTTGTATATCATGTTTTATTCTGGCTGTTCACCGCCCTGAGTCCGCAAGGAGAAGGGCGGTTTATAAATTGAAACAAACAAACAAACAAACAAACAAACAAATCGTTCTAACTGTTAGGATTTTTTTCCTTAGTTCTAAGTTGCTTTTCTCCTTGATTAGTTTCCACCCGTTGCTTCTTGTCCTGCCCTCAGGTGCTTTGGAGAATAGCTTGACTCCCTCTTCTTTGTGGCAGCCCCTGAGATATTGGAAGACTGCTGTCATGTCACCCCTAGTCCTTCTTTTCATTAAACTAGACATACCCAGTTCCTGCAACCATTCTTCATATGTTTTAGCCTCCAGTCCCCTAATCATCTTTGTTGCTCTTCTCTGCACTCTTTCTAGAGCCTCAACATGCAAAACTGGATGCAATATTCCAAGTGTGGTCTTACCAATATAAAGTGGTATTAACACTTCATCTGATCTTGATTCTATCCCTCTATTAGCAGCCTAGGAGTGTGTTGGCTTTTTTGGTAGCTGCAGCACACTCTTCCAGTAGGAATATTTTTGTATTCCTGTAGAAATAGTCCTATACGAAATGAATAGCATTATAATATGTCAGTGAATGGAGCCTGGAGATGCATTGCTATTTGTGGATCATTATTCAGTGTCAAAACTCGAAACACTTTCTACTAACCTGGAAGTCTTATTCTCAAATTATCAGATGTTCAAATGAATTGTGGCTCCTGGCCACTAAGGAACTATATTCTTCATTCAGTCAGAAGCAGTTTTATTCAAATAATACCACACGGCACTTGAAATGGAAACAATAACAAGTAATCTCAGAATTGTGTTCTCAGATAAACTTATTAAATATTTGGATGGGTCTATATGTCTATGGACAGGGAAATGCAACAACAATCACAATCCTCATCCTCATGCTTGGGCTTGACTTTTTCATGTCTTGAGATAAGATTATTTTATTTCGTTGCTATTGTTATCATCATTTCTTCATCAAAGAATGACGAAGTACAAAAAGCAAACAAGATTTGATTCTCTTTCCTTGTTCTTAGTACTGTGTTATAGCTTGATGAAGGATTATTAAAAACAACAGCAGCAGCGGTAGTAATTGTCTTATCTCCAGTTAGCAACAAGTCAAGGAAATGGGCTACAGTAAAATGCTAAATCCAGGAAGAATTCAGAACTAGTTCAGTAAGTTCTGGGGAGGGGGGTGGTCAGTGGTAAAAATGGCAATTTGGCAAGAAGTATCATCTAGATGTTCTTTGAGCATCTGATGATTTCTATGAGATGTCACCTCTTTAACTCTTCTAGGAAGGGATATGGCATCAAACCCCATTGTAAGTCATTCTACCAGAAGCATTCACTCTTAATTGTGTCTTTTATCCTAGTGACGTAATAGAAATTACTACTTCCTTCTGACTGGAAGACTGTTGGTCTTAGGTGTCTCCCTTTCAGTATGTTTCCTCCTCTTCTCCTCCTCCTTCTCCTCCTTCTCTTTTCCTTCTTTTCCCCCCTCCTCCTCCTTTTCTTCTCCTCCTCTCCTTCTCCTCCTCTTCCTTCTCTTCCTCCTCCTCCTTCTTCCCCTTCTCCTTCTACTTTTTCTCCTTCTCCTCTTCCTCCTCCTCTTCCTCCTCCTCCACCTCAAGACTTGCTGAGAATGGTAAGGCTGAAATGTCCACCTGTTTCTTGTCTGCCATATTTAGAACAATTCTTTCTAATTTTTTACTGGATTCCGAGAACATCCCCACACAAATCCATGAAAGGACAATTCTACAAAGTGGGGCTCAATCTTTCTGGGAGGCTTCTGAACTTCTTTGTGAACTTTGAAGAACTGAAAGTAAAATTATAAATTGTGATGGCTTATTAATTATTCATGGTGGCATATAGCTTAATCCCAATTTATAATTCAGTTTGGGTCTAATTTACTACATCTTGCACAATTTCCTTTACAGATAACTTTTAGTGTGCAATATACTGTAAATAATAAATCTGTTCTCATGATTCTGGATTGTGTTAATAGGGCTTGATATAAAACTTGCATTTTCCATCATTTAAATACACCACATCAATTTATTTTATATGAGCTCTCCTTCCCTGGCATATGTTCCCACCCATTCCCTTCCCCCATATGCAAATTTTAAAAACTGTCTGACATTGTCTGTTATTGTCCTAGATATATGTATTCATTTTCAGTAAGCTTTTTATAATGGAATGGTTTGCATTGTTATAATGCGTGAAAGGTAAATGGAACCCATGAGGTCATCTATCTCATTCCCATAACACTACAGGATTTAGGGTCGTTGGTGCCCTTTGAGCTTCGTTGTTTTCATGAAGACATTTCATTACCAAACTAGGTAACATCATCAGTGTAGTATAGTTTGGTAATGAAATATTTGAACCAAATTCAGATAGCACCAAGGATGCAATAGTTCAACCCTGACCTATAAATATTATCTTTTATCGCCACCCTGTTTTCTCCAAAATAAGACATCCCCTGATAATAAACCCAATCAGACTTTTGAATGCATGGCAGTAAGGCCAAGCACTTATTTCAGGGTTCAAAAAAATATAAAACAGGGTCTTATTTTTGGGGAAACATGGTACTACATAACTTATTTTATATTTTTTTTCTTGTGGGGTAGCTGTGATAAAGATATAGACTGTGCCATTGCTATTCTATTTTCTTTTATGCCTCTCTCAATCACTCTGGAATCTCCTTTGCTGCTCCAATTTGAAAAAAAACTCCAGTGGAAAAAAATCCTGTTGAACTTTTTTCTTGAAGTTTTCAAAAACCTCCAGAAGCCAAAATGGCTGTAATCCACTGGACGAATCATAACCAAGATGACAGCCTTCATCACACAATCAAAGCCATCTTTTTTTAAAAAAAAATGTCATGTCTTGCACTGTTATGGTTCCCATCTTGACTTACTCTTCTGAATGCTCTGGAAGAAATGATTGTGAAAAGGAAGATACTGTATATCACTGTAAACTTCATCAATACTGTTTCCACAGTTCACCCATGAAATTCACAGAAATGTTCGTCATTGGGTTAGGAGGAAGAAATGGTATCTTTTCCATTCAATTTAAGAATAGTAAAAAAAAAAAAAATGCAGAAGAATTTTCAACATACTACAATTCTACAGTCTATATCTTTATCACAAATACATAACAATACACCACAGGAAAAGAAATACGAAATAAATTCTATAGTACCGATAGAAGAGAATATTTGTAACTCAGGGTTGAACTGTGGCATCCTTGGTGCTCTCTGAGTTTGATTGTTTTCTTGGAGATGTTTCATTAGCGAACTATATTGTTACCTGCTTTTGATCATGTTACCTAGTTTTGTAAGGAAATATCTGTAAGAAAATAACTAGGCTTGAAGAGTACCAACAATCTTCAATTCTACTCTAAATGTCTTCTCTGTTCATTGAAATATCCATGACAAATTTTCATTCAAGTCAGTTCCACATCTAAAATGAAAGTTCTCAACCTATTTTGCCTAGTCACCAATATTTGGATCCTAAATTGAGATTTGTTGATTTTGGTCTTTGAGACCAATAAAGGAGAATATTTGTAGGTCAGGATTGAAATGAGGGGGCTAGCACTCATGATTTTATCTAGTTAGGATAATGAAATATGCAAGGAAACAAGGAAGCTCAGAGAGCATCAAAGACCCCTCAGTTTGTCTTTGAATAATTGGGTTCAAACATTACAGTAGGTCATGGCTTATTTTAACTGTGGCTTATTTAATGTCTTATAGTAACCTAGTTGAATACTCTTGAATACTCCTGTTTTCAAAACTTCTTAATTTGTGTGAAAATATCTAGCTTACTATGGACAAATTAGATTTTTCTTTTACCTCACACACTAATTAATCTTCGTAAAGCAACCAATGAAAAGTATGGATCTTCGGTGACAAAATACATATTTGAGAAGAAAAAACATATGCAAGAAGCAATCTGTGATTCTAGGAGAGTTAAAGTGTTATTACAGGAATAGAAAAATGGCTGTCTTGGGGGCATAAGCGATCTTTAAAAACGTTGCTTTCTCTCAAATTAAATGAAAAAGCAAAGCAGTGGGGGGGAAATGGATAATTAACAAAGAGACTATGGGGGCTTCAAAAGAATCTAAATTGGAGGCGTAAGTGAATGCAACAAGAGCAGATGAGGTGCTTAAAGGGTAATATCTCTGTATTTTCATTTTCTCACCCTTTACTATACAATGAACAGGTATTTCTGATATTCTAAATCTGCTTTTACCTTAGAGCTCTGGTGCATTAGTCAAACTTGCCTGTGCCAACTGAATACATAATGTTCTGACATATTTCCTTTGTTCTAACTCCTTACATATCGATTTTATGCACTTCTTGAGTGCTTTTCCTTAAAAGAAACTCTGCCTAAGGCACCATAGAAACTGAAAAACAAAACCATCAGAATAGATAAATAAGTAGAATAGAAACATCTTCAAAACAGAGAAGAGAAAAAATTGTTGGACTAGCCACTAAAAAAATCTGGATGGATGAATGAAGTAAGTTTGTATTTAACATTGGCCAGATTCCCTGTGGAGCAATGTTCCCCAACGTAGCTCTTTCTGTCTATAAATAATAGAAGTTGTAACCTAGTAGATATCTAGAGGGAAAACACCCTGAGAATATTCTGGAATTGGGAAGCTGTAAAAGAAAATTGCTTCTTGTAATCTTGCTATATCATACCCAAGATTGAGATCAAATGAAAGTATTGGGTTAATAGCTCTAACAGTCTTTGATAACAGATGTAGTCTTGGGTGTATCTAATTTCATGACAAAAATGTCCAGAGTGCAGCCTTGCCATAAATTATGACAATATGGAAGAAATAATAAGATATCAATATAAGTCTTTCATCACAATTCCATAAATTCTGGGCATTAAACTGTTCTGTATCATTTTAAGGTAGAAAACAGGAATGAGCAAAAACTTACATTTGATGAATAGAAGATTCCAGAAAAGTCCAGAATTTTCTGTTTTTCCACAGGACCAAACACCCATCAGGCAGTTTTCCAGATTCCAATCTCAAACTGAAAAGCAATTTTTATGATGAATCTCCACACTTTTGAAAGAATATTCCATTACTGAAGGGTTCTATTTTCCATAGTTCCAGAGAAATGTTTCATGCTTAAAAGGTTAATATTACCTACAGCACAAAGATCTGCTCATGAGTTATAATTCAGAAAAGTAACTATTTGCCTGAATTTTTGTAGTCCAGTTATGATAGTTTTCATAAATAGGTGGGTAATACAATTAATGCCTTTTGGACTTTTTGCATGAAAAATGAAATTATGATATATGGACTTGATGACTAGGAAAAATGTTGATAATTTTTAAAAAATGAAACTATATTGTAATCTTAAAGGAAGATATCAATTTAAATTTATACTTACTGTATAACTGGTAAAAGAAAACTAGAAGCCATTTTTTTAAAAAAATTCCATGTAGTTTTCCATATAACTATGTTCTCTTTTTCTATAATCCTAATTATTACTTTCTGTTAGTTTTGCCTTTCTTGTTTTAAAAAATATAATGAAGCTATTATGAAATAAATAAATAGGTGGACAGCCAAACTTAAGTGGGTTCCTTATGAACTTCTGAACTGCATATAAAATATATGCAAGATATATATGTGTGTGTACACACACACACACACACACACACACACACACACACACACACACACACACACACATATATATATATATATATATATATATATATATATATATATATATATTTAAAATCAGTGCTAATCATTGAGAAAAAGATCAATACAATGTGAAGCTTTATTTCACCCATTTTAAAATATTGCTGTTATTATAAATTAAATGATGTCTCTTTTAAGATGTCAAAAGATTCATAAGGAAAGAAAAAAAATGCCAGACTCCTTTCATCCAGATATATGTTACTTGGGAGTCAAACAAGTTGATACAGATATTTTTATCCTAAAGATCAAAGATCTACTAATCCAAGCAACAATAGCAGATTCAACAGCTGTGCTGGAGAAAGATGGGATCGTAAAATCTGCCTGTTGAGCTTCCCTTAGCCACAATAGCAATAATTTCAAAAACTCATTGTTTGTCATACTTGTCTTGGTATATAAGTACATAAATTATATGGCATAGCTAAAATCAGGTCCCAAAAGCCAATTACAATATGTTTTATACATTAATTACATTTAATGTAATTTATGTAATAAATAGGGTCTACCCTGAACTTCCATATAACTTATATTTTTTATGTCAATATGTATGTGGATAGACAAGTAGATGATAGAGAGAGAGAGAGATGAGAGAGAGAGAAACAGAGAGAAATATAATAGATGATAGAGGTGATGATAGATAGATAGATAGATAGATAGATAGATAGATAGATAGATAGATAGATAGATAGAGATAGATAGATAGATAGATAGATAGATAGATAGATGGTTGAGATGATAGATAGATAGACAAGCAGACAGATGATAGATAGACAATAGTGTGAGAGAGTACATACATACACACAATATATACACAAAGAGATATACATACACAGGCACAAATATAAACACACAGATATATTGGCTGGAAGTCATGACTATCATTCTTTATGCTAATGTTTCAGTTGTTTAAACCCAAGAAACAATGTTTAGATAAATTTCAGGATTTTTGTAGCCTCTGTAGAATATTTAATGCTCAGTGATTTAACTAAGTATTGATTATTTGATGGTTATTACCCCAGAACTGGTATATAATTGAGACCTCTATCATAGTTTATAGCTCTGTGCAATACTCTTGTCATTGGGTTGCATTTGTTTTTAATCCAAGCTTGTCTGAATGTCAGCGTGCTGGTGATTTATTGGGAAAAAATGAGGCACTTGATTTTCCAGCAACAAGACTTCCCTGTTGATGAATAAATACACGAAGCTAGCTATAAGCTGAAAAACGTGGAGATATACAGGTAGTCCTTGACTTATGACAACAGTTGGAATCAGAATTGCTACTGCTGAGCAAAGCAATTGTTAAGTAAGCCACAACCAATTTTATGACCTTTTTGCCAAGATTGTTAAGTGAATCAAGTTGTCATTAAGCAAATCCAGTTCTGCCTATTGATTTTATTTATTTATTTATTTATTTAATAATCATATTTATATGCCGCCCTTCTCCCGTAGGACTCGTGGCGGCTCACAGAATAAAAACAACATAGCAATAAACATACTAAAACAAGCCAATTTAAAATCCCCAGACAATTAAAACTTCGCGGCAGATCAGGGAATTTGCTGAAAAAGCCATGTCTTCAGGTCGGCGCGGAAAATGCGGAGGTCGGGGGCCGTCCGGGGCCCGGTAGGTAACCCATTCCAGAGGGTGGGTGCGGCCACAGAGAATGCCCCCATCCTGGGGGCCGCCAGCCAACGTTGTCTGGCTGACGGCACCTGGAGGAGGGCAGTCCTATGTGAGCACACTGGGTGGTGGGAGGCCGGTAGGAGGTGGTCCTGCAAGTATCCCGGACCCATGCCATGAAGGGCTTTATAGGTGAATTTTGATTATTAGAAGCCAACCAAGAAGGTCACAAATGACAAAATCACAAGAGACATGTGGAACTCTGCAACCATTGTTAATACATTTTTGATCACATGAGCATGGGAATCCTCCCACAGTCATAAGTGTGAGGAACAATTGTAAGTCACTTTCTTCAGTGCTGTTGTCATGTAAAATAGTCATTAAAGGAATGGTTATAAGTCAAGGATTACCTGTAGGAAGAACTGCTTTCTGAACCTGACAGATTTCAAGAGTGATACTCGATGTTAGTAATGTTGTATACAGATAGTCTTCAACTTACGACCACAATTGAGCCCAAATTTTCTCTGTTGTTAAGTGAGATATTTGTTAAGTGAGTTTTGGCCCCATTTTACGACCATCACTTTGGAATCCTTTTGCACCCACAAGAAGTCCAGCCCTTCTTGAATTCTTTCCTCTTAAAGGAAAGGTAAAGGTTCCCCTCACACATATGTGCTAGTCGTTCTCAACTCGAGGGGGCGGTGCTCATCTCCGTTTCAAAGCCGAAGAGCCAATGCTGTCCAAAGATGTCTCCGTGGTCATGTGGCTGGCATAACTAAATGCCAAAGGCACACGGAACGCTGTTCCCTTCCCACCAAAGGTGTTCCCTATTTTTCTACTTGCATTTTTTACGTGCTTTCGAACTGTTAGGTTGGCAGAAGTTGGGACAAGTAACTGGAACTCACCCCCTTACCTGGCACTAGGGATTTGAACCGCTGAACTGCTGACTTTTTGATCGACAAGCTCGGTGTCTCAGCCACTGAGCTACCGCATCCTCTTCTCTTCTCTTATCTACTGCCAATTTTGCCTTCTTCATTAGTACAAGTAGTCCTCAACTTATGACCACAACTGAGCCCAGGATTTATGTTGCTAAGTGAGAAATTTGTCAAGTGAGTTTTGCTTCATTTTACTTTTCTTGTCACAGTTGTTAAGTGAATTACGGCGATTGTTAAATTAGTAACACAGTTGTTGAGTGAATCTGTCTTCCCCATTGAATTTGCTGCTCAGAAGTTTGCAAAAGATGGTTTCAGGACCCCGGGACACTGCAAACCATCATAAATATGAACTAGTTGTCAAGCATCTGAATGCCCATCATGTCATCATAGGGATGCTGCAATGGTCATAAGTGTGAAAAAC
This sequence comes from Masticophis lateralis, assembly GCA_030761175.1. Classification (NCBI taxonomy): domain Eukaryota; kingdom Metazoa; phylum Chordata; class Lepidosauria; order Squamata; family Colubridae; genus Masticophis; species Masticophis lateralis. The sequence continues at coordinate 201,763,673 of JAUDYJ010000003.1, forward strand.
GGTCATAAAACACTTTTTTCAGTGCTGTTGTAACTTCTAACTGTCACTAAATGAACTGCTGTAAATCAAGGACTACCTCTAGTTCAGATTCTTGTTTAGGGATACCATGGAATAAACTTGTACTCACTTCTTCTTCTTCTTTTTTTTGCATTTTTTTTTAAACACACAAATAAACATACAATACATCTTTTCGGAACAGAGCATTGATCCAGTCATAAATTTGTTCAACTTTTTGTTCATCTTTAACAGAATTTTATATATAACACTTATCACATATCTCAACTATTACCATCTTATAGAAAGCTAACTCTTATTAACTTGATCAAAGCAATTACTCTTCTATTAATCTCTTAAATCTTGATTCAATTAATACCTCATAGTACATTTCACAATTTTTACCCTAAATACTCACTATTAACAATACAGTTCAAACATATTTATATTTCTAAATCTTCCTTATATTTTATTATTACTTCATGTAATATTCATTAAATCTTTATTTAATTATTACTTCATCAAATTTAAATCTTATCTCTAATCTTGAAAATACACCAATTTAACATTTAAACAGAGTTCTTAGTTCAAATAACACAACATAATACAATTCATGATCATTTCCCTAAATTCTGTCTATTTAACAATACCATTTATATAAAAGCCAGTTAAATGAGTCTTATTTAGTAAATCATAATCCTATATCATTTCAATTTTCTTTTCTTTTTGTTTAACTAAATGTATTATTGAACATATTCAAATTATTACAATTGTTATAGGCATTTAAACAATACCCCAATTATTATAGCCATCAATTTTCTCAAATAATACCATCCAACATCTCAATAAAAATTAATTCATTATGTCCATTGATATATTTTCTTTACATAATCTAATTTTAACTTGTACTCACTTCTTCAGCTTCTTGGATGAGAAGAGAAACGTCTTCAAAGAAAAACCAGAAAGTCGAGTTGCCTCTTGAAAAAAGCTCCTTTGGGACAACCATGACCTGGATGACTGAGAATCTCCATAGACTTTATACTCATTTGAACAACCCTGATTCCTGATTTCTTAACCCTGATCCAAAGCCAATGGTTGTTAGTTTTGTTCCATGCTTTATGGCTTAGAATACTGGTCAAATCAAACCGAGAATGACTTATTCAAAAAATTGTGATCACAATTGTGAATTCAATAATGTGATAGGAATGAACCCTTCCACAGACATGTACAAACCTGGAAGATTCCTTAGCTCCTACACTTGAATATTAATCACCTTTTCCATTATTATCATCATGCGTTGGATGCAGACTTAGCCGTAATTAAAGTAGACTTTTTGAAATTGCTGGAATTTAATTTCATCACGACTAATTTCAGCCTGCTAAATTACAACCCACTATCTGTACACAGGCTTCGATACATATGGCAACTTCATATGCTCCAGACTATAATGTACATCACAACTTCTTCAGGGGCATTAAATATAGCAGTGCCTTTGTATGTTGAAATTCTCATGATTTGCAGAAATAAAATTGTTCTTTTGGTGCAGGGGAAAAGCTTGTTCTATTTCATTTTTTTCCACTCAATCTTTTTGGTTCTCTGAGATTCCCTAAACAAATCTCTGCTATTTTCTTGGCAAGGTGCACGGAACCTTTTTCAGAAGTGGTTCACCATTGCCTCCTTCCTAGGGCTGAAGGAGAGTGACGTTGTTGTTGTTGTTGTTGTTGTTGTTGTTGTTGTTGTTACTGCTGCTGCTGTTATCTGCTTTTTCTCCAACAGCTTATGATGGCTTACCTTTTTTAATGAAAGCATAATGAAAAGAAACACAAGGGGTGACATGATAACAGTCTTCCTATATCTCAGGGGCTGCCACAAAGAAGAGGGAGTCAAGCTATTCTCCAAAGCACCTGAAGGCAGGACAAGAAGCAATGGGTGGAAGCTAGTCAAGGAGAGAAGCAACTTAGAACTAAGGAGAAATTTCCCAACAGTTAGAACAATTAATCAGTAGAACAACTTGCCTCCAGAAGTTGTGAATGCTCCAACACTGAAAGTGTTAAAGAAGAGGTTGGATAACCAGTTGTCTGAAGCAGAGGTGGGTTTCAGCAGGTTCTGACCAGTTCTGGAGAACCGGCAGCAGAAATTTTGAGTAGTTTGGAGAACTGGTAGTAAAAATTCTGACTGGCCCCCACCCCCATCTATTCTCTGCCTCCCACATCCCAGCTGATCTGGAGGAAATGGGGATTTTGCAGTAACCTTCCCCTGGATTGGGGTGGGAATGGAGATTTTACAGTATCCTTTCCCTGCCATGCCCACCAAGCCTCGCCCACCAAGCCATGCCATGCCCACCAAGCCACACCCACAGAACCGGTAGTAAAAAAAATTGAAACCCATCACTGGTCTGAAGTGGTGTAGAGTTTCCAGCCTAAGCAGGGGGTTGGACTAGAAGACCTCCAAGGTCCCTTCCAACTCTGTTATTCTATTCTATTCTGTTCTGTTCTGTTCTATTCTATTCTATTCTATTCTATTCTATTCTATTCTATTCTATTCTATTCTATTCTATTCTATTCTATTCTATTCTATTCTATTTCTCCATGAGGATACCAGGAGTAGATTTAATCCACCAATCAGTTAGATGCTGTTAGCTACTGAGGGTTATTTTATCATTACATTTATTTACCTAAGGACTTTTGGACTGATTTTTTTCCCTAAAACATGAGATTAATATGGAAAGCTAGAGCAAAAGATTTATAAATAATCACATTTGAATCTGATAAAGTCTAAAAATAGCCCAAGCTATTCATCATCTCTAGCCACATTCAAAGGAAAGTTAGCTGAAGAAACAGAAAGTTCTAGTAGCAACCTTGGCATTGAATGAATGTAAAGATTTTTTTCCCCTCCAGTTTTTACAATTTATTTCCATCGTATTTGTGAAGAAACTGGGTGATATTTTCATATGAAAGATAGAATGAAGCAAACTGGGTAGGTTGGCAATAATAGCGCTTCTAGACTGTGATGTGTTATTTTAAAAGAGTGGGAGTTGGTGGGAGAGAGATACACACACAGAGAGAAAGAGATGGACTGACAATATTCATGTTGACCCAACATTTACAACATGAGTTGGCTGTATGGTGAATCAAACCCAGATTTTAAAGACTTACAGAAAGCTTTTATTGAGAAGAGCGAATTTGAATCTTTTACTTTTCTTTCTATTTGCTTTAAAAAGAAAATCTCAAGGTTTTTTTTCATTCCATTTATGAAGAACACCTATAAAAGCTACATATATGTAGTTTTTACCTAGACCAGGGATCAGCAACCTGTGGCTCTGGAGCCACATGTGGCTCTTTGGGCACTCTGCCGTGGCTCCCTTTCAGGTGATCATACCACTGGCTGGCACCGTCCCTCGCCTTCTCCTACCAGTCACTCCTCGCCTGGCCTGAGAAGGTAAGGGTGATGGCAGGGGTTGGAGAAGTGGCCAGGGCAGAGAGAGAGAGATACAGAGAGAGGTGGAGAGAGAGAAACATAAAGAGATACAGAGAGAGAGGGAGGGAAGGGAGAGAGAGAAATGTCAAAAGGGTTTTGTGGTTCCTGGTGTTTTTTAACAACTGGTTCTCTGCCCTAATGATTGGCTGGGTAAGCTTGGTCATGTGACTGGTGGAAGTGAGTGGCATTGAGTTGGCTACACCCACCCAGGTTTTGTGGCTCCCGGTGTTTCCTTTTCTGTGGGAAATGGGTCCAAATGGCTCTTCGAGTGCTTAAGGTTGCGGACCCCTGACGTAGACCTCTGCAAGAAATTAAAATCTTAAGAGCAGCCCTATTAAAGTCAGTTCTTTTCTCCATCATGTATTTAAGGCTAAGCTAATAGTATACTAGAAGGGACACAGTGGCTCAGTGGCTAAGATGTTGAGCTTGTTGATCAAAAAGTCAGCAGTTCAGCAGTATCAACCATGCTAGTGAGTGCAGGGTTTATTCCCCGTATAATGTATACCACAGCTTGCCTTGCCAAAAGCTACTGAGAAGGAAACAAAAAGATCAGAACACATCCTGTCCAGCAACCAATTCCAAGATAAGAAGTTTATCACCAGACAATCAACCAAAAAAAGGGGGGGGGGGATACTTTAATCATGGAAATATCGAGGAGAAAAAACACATCCCCATCAACATTGGCAGGGCAAGCTGTGATGTCACCTAGTTGGGTAATGAAAGCAAATAAACAAACTCAGATCACATAACAATTTTATACCACCCTATTGCTTTTAGATACCAGCCCAGAGGTTAAATCCAGCAGGTTCTGACAGGTTCTGCAGAACTGGTAGCGAAAATTTTGAGCAGTTCAGAGAACTGGCAAATGCCACCTCTGGCTGGCTCCAGAGTGGGGTGGGAATGGAGATTTTGCAGTATCCTTCCCCTGCCACGCCCACCAAGCCACACCATGCCCACCAAGCCATGCCTACAGAACCGGTAGTAAAAAAAAAAGTTGGATTTCATCACTGTACCAACCCTACTGTAATATATAATGTTGACAGGTTCTATGTAGCAACACTCGAATTCATTAGATCATGGCCTTTGTTACAAGATAGATTAAATGAGCACCTAGTTCTGTGGTGGGATTCAGCCGGTTCGCTTCGGTTCGGGTGAACCCGTTGTTAAATTATCCACCCCACCCCATCCACTATCAAAGTGGATCCTGGATACTGTGCTGCATTGCAATGGAGAAATGGGCAATGGAATGGCTGGCGCGAGGGAAGATGAAGGCTGCTTTCCCTCTTTCTTCTTCCTGCTCCTCCTCCTTCCCTTGTGCCGGCCGCTCCATTGCCCGTTTCTCCATTGCAACACAGTGCAACACCCAGGATTCACATTGATAGTGTGTGTGTGTGTGTGTGAGGGGGGAGGGGCAATTTAACAACTGGTTTGCCCAAGGTCAGGTTGGCTGTCATGTGAGACTTGTCCCGCATGTGTGGAGAAGCTGGAGGATGGGGATGGGCCATGCCTCCCACGACAGCCAACCTGACCCTGGGCGAACTGGTTGTTAAACTATTTGAATCCCACCACTGACCTAGTTACTGAGTTTTGCAATTTGGTAGATATACTGTGGTCTTCTGCTTATGCTCCCTTATGCCCATATAATGCTCCGACCCCTTCTTTTACATCTTCGTTCTTCGCATGGAGGTAGGCCTCGACTTGCAACAGTACATCAAGCGAGGTTCAAAGTTACAACAGCACTGAAAAAAACGGCTTATGACATTTTTCATACTTATGACTTTTGCAGCATCCCCATGGTCACATGATTGAAATTCAGATGCTTGGCAACTGATTCATATTTATAATGGTTGCAGTGTCCTTGGATCGGGTGATCGGTTTTTGCAACATTCTCACAAGCAAAGTCAATGGAGAAATCTGATTCACTTAACTGTGTTACTAACTTAATAGTGCAGTGATTCACTTAACAAGTGTGGGAAGAAAGGTCATAAAATGGGGCAAAACTCACTTAACAAACATTTCACTTAACAACAGGGCTCAATTGTGGTCGTAAGTCGAGGACTCCCTGTATACTTTGTTTTTAATTCATATACCTTTTATATCCTCTAGCTTTTCGTAATTTTATTTATATATTTACCCTAGATGCATCCTCTATTCTTTTAATGACTATGACCTGTATTTCCATCTGCTGGTCTATGACCATTACTTTCTTGATTTCGATGATTACTCTTTGGTTTCTGGTGGAACCCAGCAAATGTGTGACCATCTCAATATGACAGAATAAGAGAATAACAGAGTTGGAAGGGACCCTTGGAGGTCTTCAAGTCCAACCCCCTGTTCAGGCAGGAAACCCTATACCATTTTAGACAAATGGTTGTCCAATCTCTTCTTGAACAGTTTCAGTGTTGAAGCATTCACAACTTCCAGAGCCAAGTCTTTCCACTGATCATTTTAACTGTCAGGAAATTTCTCATTAGTTCTAGGTTGGTTCTTCTCCTTGATTAGTTTCCATCCATTGCTTCTTGTCCTGCCTTCAGGTGCTTTGGAGAATAGCTTGACACCCTCTTCTTTGTGGCAGCCCCTGAGATATTGGAACACTGTTATCATGTCACCCCTAATCTTTCTTTTCATTAAACTCAACATACCCAATTCCAGCAACCATTCTTCATAGTATTAGGAAGTCTAAGTCTTTTAAATGGAGAGCAGTGTCAAATTAAAACAAGTACCACATTCTCACACCTTATAAATATAACCATGCTCTACATATTCCTGATACTATTCTATATTTCTACTTTTTCTAATAATTCTGTCCAAGTAATGATGCCACAAGCCATACACTGAAGTACAGGATGGAGTAAATGTAGCATAAAAACAAGAATTTTATGTCCCATGGAAGACTTCTTGGCCCTTCACTAACACAAATAAGTCAAATTAAGCATATCTGTTTGCATCTATGAATCTTGTCTTACCACACTTCCCCACCCACACATGCCCCGAAAGTGCAGAATTTCCAGCTAGCAACATTAATCATTAAGCTTGAGAATATTTTATCTGAAAATACTGGGAGAGCTAACGCATGAAAAAGATAGTTTGACCTACCCAAACAATCAAAGTCCATCCTGAAAATTAAAATGATTCCATGGACCATCTTACATATCCATATTTGACAAATATACAGTTTCTGACTTTTAGTTTTTAGAGAAGAAAATAGCAATAGCACATAGACTTACATTGACCCCCACAGAGAAAGCTTGCAATTTAGGCATCCTCCTGGATGCACGACTGTCTTTAGAAGATCATATAACAGCCGTGGCCAGAGGAGCTTTCTATCAGGTTCGCCTGATTTGCCAATTGCGTCCCTTTCTAGACCGGGACTCATTACGCACAGTCACTCAAGCCCTCGTCATTTCCCGACTTGACTACTGCAATGCTCTCTACATGGGGCTCCCCTTGAAGTGCACCCGGAAGCTCCAACTGGTCCAGAATGCGGCTGCGCGAGTAATTATGGGAGCAACATGGTGCTCGCATGTAACACCTCTTCTACGCGAGCTGCACTGGCTTCCGGTGGCCTTCCGAGTGCGCTTCAAGGTGTTGGTTCTTACCTTCAAAGTGCTCCATGGCTTAGGACCTGAGTACTTACGAGACCACCTGCTGCAACCGATAACCTCCCACCAACCAATACGCTCTCACAGAGTAGGCCTACTCATGGTACCATCATTAAAACAATGTTGTCTGGTGGTTCCAAGGGAGAGGGCCTTCTCTGTGGGGGCACCTACGCTTTGGAACAAAATACCACCTGGAATACGAATTCTCCCAGATCTTCGCACTTTCCGACGTGCCCTGAAGACCTTTCTATTTCAACAAGCAGGGCTAGCATAAACATCAAAATTCTATACCAAGGTCTTAGTAGATACACCAAGTTGACTTAATTTATTATTTACTGTTTATAAAATATATTTATATGTATATGAAATCTTAATCTGTTCACCGCCCTGAGTCCTTTGGGAGAAGGGCGGTATAGAAATTCAATAAATAAATAAATAAATAAATATACTGTTCCATAGTACTTTACAGCCCTCTCTAAGCAGTTTACAGAGTCAGCATATTGCCCCCAACAATTGGGCTCCTCCAGTGGTGGGTTCCTCCCGATTCGGTCTGGTTCTCCTGAGCTGGTAGTGGTGATGATATGATGTCACCCAACCGGTTTTGCCCCCCACCCCACCTCGTGGCCCCCACCCTAAATCTATTGCCTTTTATTTGGCCCCACCCTCAATCTATTGCTGCCTCCTGAGTCCCAGCTGATGGCTAGAGGGAAAAAAACTGTTTAAACTTTTGCCGCGGGGCTTCAAAGGGCCGCCCTACAGCTGATCAGTGGTAAAAGAGAACAAATGAGTAGACCTGTGCCTGCAAAAATACATGAGTAGATCAGTGCCTGCAAAAATAAATGAGTAGATCAGTGCCTGCAAAAAAATTTCTGTGGGGTAAGGTGCCAAAATCACAAAATATTTACTTAATCTACCTGAATGAGCAAAGAAAATATTTTCCATTGTCCATGTAAAATTGTCTAATCTATTTTTCGGGCTACTTGTTTTATACCTCATACATTCATTTAATGTCCTGCAAAAATTTTATTCTCCTTTCCATTGAAAAATAGGAAAACATCCACAAATCTTTTTTTCCCCCTTTCTTTTTCTTTTTGGCAGTTGTGACACCAATATACAGCAACAAGCTGTGGAGAAAGAACTGTGTGAAAATGTTTTCTTTTCTTTTAAAGTGATGACACTGACTTGAACTATTCCCAACAGCAATCAAAATGCCCTATATTTTTAAAACAAGGGAAAAAAAGTTTTTTTGATGCTGGTATGCAATCGAAGAAAATCCATCGTATTTACACAGCCATAAAAACATAAAAAGATGGCTTTTTATCAACTAAAGCTGATAAATAACATGGTTCCCATCCTTTCTAAAAGAAAAACACCTGGCTTGGTGGCTCATGAACTGGAAATTTGAAGATTAAACTATTGCAATGCACTCATTAAGACATTGTGAATTCAGATACAGTATACCGTATTTTTCGGAGTATAAGACACACCGTTTCCCCCCCAAAAAAGAGGGTGAAAATCTGGGTACGTCTTATACTCCAAATGTAGCCCCACCCAATTTCTCAAACTGAGGTTTCAGAGGCTGAAAAAAGCATCAGAAAAGAAGCTTCAGAAAAGAAGCCCCCAAACAGAGCTTCAGAGACTTTTTTTCTGAAGCTGTTTCAGAGGCTTTCAGAGGCAGAAAAAAAAGCAAGGCACAGAGCTCACAACCAAGGAACCTGTTGCTAAAGGTCACCTCTGGGAACAGCTGATTGAAGGTATTCCGGGAGGCTGATCCACCTGCCAATCAGCTTTTTTCTTATTTTCCTCCCCAAAAACTAAGGTGCGTCTTATACTCTGGTATGTCCTACACTCCAAAAAATACGGTAATGTTTACATACTACGGGATCTTATAATCATTATGATACTAGACTATCAACAACTTTTTTGGAGTATAAACAGAATAGCTGACTAATAGAATTGGGAGCAGAGCAGAAGTGGGTTTCAGCAGGTTCTGACCAGTTCTGGAGAACCAGTAGCGGAAATTTTGAGTAGTTTGGAGAACTGGTAGTAAAAATTCTGACTGGCCCCACTCCCATCTATTCTCTGCCTCCCAAGTCCCAGCTGATTGGGAGGGAATGGAGATTTTACAGTAACCTTCCCCTGCTACGCCCATCAAGCCATGCCCACCAAGCCACACCCACAGAACCACTAGTAAAAAATGTTAAAACCCACCACTGGTGCAGAGGTGGTTTTCAGCTGGACGAACTGGTAGAGGTGATCACAGGTGGGCCCGCCTACCCGCCTACCCGCCCCAGCTCCAACATGCAACATTAACGAATGCAAATCGTGCTATTTTAGGCATATAACCTGGATGGGGAGAAACAGGCTTCGACTCAACCCCTCCAAGACCGAGTGGCTGTGGCTGCCGGCGTCCCGATATAGCCAGCTGACACCATCACTGGTTATTGGGGGCGAATCATTGGCCCCCACGGAAAGGGTGCACAACTTGGGCGTCCTCCTGGACCCACGGCTATCTTTGGAAGATCACACGACAGCTGTGGCCAGGGGAGCTTTCTATCAGGTTCGCCTGATACGCCAGTTGCGGCCCTTTCTAGATCGGGACTCCCTACGCACAGTCACTCAGGCACTCGTCACCTCTCGCCTGGACTACTGCAATGCTCTCTACATGGGGCTCCCCTTGGGATGCACCCGGAGGCTCCAACTAGTGCAGAATGCGGCCACGCGGGGGATTATGGGAGCGATGGGACGCTCCCATGTGACACCTCTCCTGCGCGAGCTGCATTGGCTACCTGTGGACTTCCGGGTGCGTTTCAAGGTGTTGGTGACCACCTTTAAAGTGCTCCATGGCTTAGGACCAGGGTACTTACGGGACCGCCTTCTGCCGCCAATAGCCTCCCACCGGCTGGTGCGTTCCCACAGAGAGGGTCTCCTCAGGGTGCTGTCAGCCAGACAATGCCGGCTGGCGACCCCCAGGGGGAGGGCCTTCTCTGTGGCAGCCCCTACCCTCTGGAACGATCTTCCTCCAAAACTGAGAACAATTGCTGACCTCCGGACTTTTCGTCGGGCCCTGAAAACTCATCTCTTTCAGCTTGCTGGTCTAGCCTGACCCCGCTGAATTTTTAAAATCTGTATTATAGGGTTGGGTATTTTAAATATTTAATGGTTAATGGTTTTAATTTTTAGCCAAAGTTATATGCTTTTTTTAAAGAAATTGTTTAACTTTTGTGTACTATTTTTATTTGGCTGTTCACCGCCCTGAGTCCGCAAGGAGAAGGGCGGTATACAAATCTAAACAAATAAATAAATAAATAAATATTTTCGAAGCCAGGCGCATGCGTGAAATGTGCACGAGTGAGCAAAGCGCATGCACGGAAGTCCGGGTGCATGGACAGACAGTGCGCGCACACACAAAGTGAGCATGCATGCAGGGGGTAAGAACCAATGGTAAAGGTAAGTGAAACCCACCCCTGATTGGAAGACACCTTGGAGGTTTTCTAGTCCAACTCTCTGCTCAGCCAGGAAACTCTATACCATTTCAGACAATGATTGTCTTAAGGCAAGTCTTAAAACTTCCAGTATTGGAGCACCCATGACCTCTGGAGTCAAGCCATTCCATTGGCTAATTGTTCTCCCTCTCAGGAACTTTCTCCTTCATTCTAGGCTGATTAGTTTCCATCTGTTGCTTCTTGTCCTGCCCTCAGGTGTTGTGGAGAATAGCTTGACTCCCTCTTCTTTGCGGCAGCCCCTTAGATATTGGAAGACTGCTATTATGTCTCCCCTAGTCCTTCTCTTTATTAAACTAGACATACCTAATTCCAGCAATCAGTCTTTCTATGTTTTAGCCTCCAGTCCCCTAAACATCTTTGTTGCTCTTCTCTGTGTTCTTTTAGAGTCTCAACAACTTTTTTTACATCATAGCGACCAAAACTGAAAGCAGTATTCCAAGTGCGTCCTTACCAAAGCATTATAAAGTGGTATTTATACTTCATGCTAGCTTGATTCTATCCTTGTTAATTCTGTTTATGCCGCCTAGAACTGTGTTGGCTTTTTGGGAAGCTGTAGTACACTGCTGGCCCACCCAGTCACATTACTCCCCACCACCACCACCACCACCACCACCAAGCCACATCCATAGAACCGGTAGTAACAGATTTTACATTTCGTCCCTGGCTAAAACATACGAGGAACGGTTGCAGGAAATGGGCATGACTAGTCTAGTGAGATAAGAAAAATATTATTCAAATTACACAAAGTTTCATATAAAAACATTTGGATTAGCTTTTTTTCAAAGCACTCTGATCATTTGGAAAGACACTTAGTCACATTTTTTTCAAAGCCTTGAATTGAAGACATAAAATTTATAATGTATAATGTGCTTGTTGCAGACTGAGTCTAGAGAAAGTATGAATGTCAATAAGGCCTTCATTTAAGGCACTTTGGAAATTATTTTCAGCTTGAAGTCTGAAATGCACAGAGACTTTGGTTTCCTAAATTTGAGTAAACCCAGCCTTTTGCAATCCTTTCACTTGCTGCCAAGTTGTGGATAAATTGACAACTGAAAATGGAAGTTAATGAGAAAGCAACAAATTGGGACAAGATTAGCCATGCAGAAAATTGGTAAAGCCCCAATACTGAAACAGATTTTTTTTAAAAAAAAATAATATTAGGAACTCAATTCTATTTGATACAAGTTAATTCTGTCCAGAAAATTGAAGAACATATTTCACCAATCACACACATTCATTTCTCAGTGATACAATTAGCTTTATTACTTTCTTTAAGCCGCCAAACCTCAGAAAAAAGATAACAAAATAAAACTAGATGAGCATGTTTGAGTTAATGAAGATTTTTTTTTTTTTTTGGACCCAATTTTGTAATTGCTTTTTAGAAAATTGAAATTCCCGGTTGAGGTATCTGAAGATATAAAACATGTCAAAATAGTAGGTACATCTGTGTGATTGAACCTCACTCCTTTTCTGAATGCAGGTAAAAAGAGAGCAGGACTTAAGTTTTTGTGACCCTATGTTGGGGTGGGGGGGGGGGTTGCCTGCAATCCTAGAAATGTTGGTTTTTGCACAGGTTGTTTCTCAGATCACATTACACATTGCTTTCTCTATAGATTCTCAGTCATCCAGGTCCTGGTTATACCAAAGGTTCTTTTTTGCAAAAGGCAAGTGGATATTTTTTTCTTGAAGACATTCCACTTCTGATCCAAGCAGAAGCTGAAAAAGCTTCTTGAATGAGAAGCAAAATATCTTCAAGGAAAAATAAAGAAAGAGTAGAGTAGAGTAGAGTAGAGTAGAGTAGAGTAGAGTAGAGTAGAGTAGAGTAGAGTAGAGTACAACAGAACAGAACAGAACAGAACAGAATTCTTTATTGGCCAAGTGTGATTGGACACACAAGGAATTTGTCTTTGGTGCATATGCTCTCAGTGCAGAGGTGGGTTTCAGCAGGTTCTGACCAGTTCTGGAGAACCGGTAGTAAAAAATCTGACTGGCCCCGCCCCTATCTATTCTCTGCCTCCCAAGTCCCAGCTGATTGGGAGGAAATGGGGATTTTGTGGTATCCTTCCCCTTTTGTGGGGTGGGAATGGAGATTTAACAATATCCTTCGCCTGCTATGCCCACCAAGCCATGCCCACCAAGCCATGCCATGCCCACCAAGCCACATCCACAGAACCAGTAGTAAAAAAATTTGAAACCCACCACTGTCTCAGTGCACATAAAAGGACAAGATACATTAATCAAGAATCATAAGGTACAACACTTAATGATAGTCATAAGGTACAAATAAGCAATCAGGAAACAATCAATAGCAATATAAATTGTAAGGATACAAGCAACAAGGTTACAGTCATAGTGGGAGGGGATGGGTGATAGGAACGATGAGAAGATTAATAGTAATAGCAATGCAGCCTTAGTGAATATTTGAATAGAACAGAACAAAACGAACTGGAAGGGACCTTGGAGGTCTTCTAATCCAGCCCCTTGCTCAAGCAGGAGATTTATATTATTTCAGATAAGTCACTGTCTAGTCTCTTCTTAAAAACCTCCAGTGGTGGAGCGCCCACAATTTCTGGAGGCAAGCAGTTCCACTGGTTAATTGTCCTCACTGTTAGAAAGTTTCTTCTTAATTCCAGGTTGCTTCTCTCCTTGATTAGTTTCCATCCATTGTTTCTTGTCCTGCCTTCTGGTGCTTTGGAACAGCTTGCCTTCAGAAATTGTAGGGGCTTCATCACTGGAAGTTTTTAAGGAAAAACTGGAAAGCCACCAAACTGAAATGATATAAGATCTCTTGCTTGAGCAAGAGTTGGACTCTGGAAGACCTCCAAGGTCCCTTCCGGATCTATTCTGATTGATTAAAAAAAGGCAGGATCCCAACATCAAATAACTATGCACACAAGTTTAAAATCATTTTAGATGCTTTTTTAATCAGATCTAAAAGATCTAATTAAAGATCTAAAAGAATGAAGCTATTTATTTATTTATTTATTTATTTATTTATTTATTTATTTATTTATTTATTTATTTATTTATTTATTATGCAATTTATATGCCGCCCTATCTCCAAGGACTCAGGGCGGCTCACAACGGTAAAAATGCATAATTCCTCATTAAAACAGTAAAAATTAAAATTCCAATTTAAAAACAATTTAAAATTCATTAGTAAACCCCCGTCAGTCCAAACTGTGGAACAACCAGGTCTTCAAATTGCAGTGGAACGAGCGAAGGTCAGGAGCCATCCGGAGCTCCAAAGGAAGTTGGTTCCAGAGGGTGGGTCCACCCACAGAGAAAGCTCTCCCCCTGGGGGTTGCCAGCCTACACTGTCTGGCCGATGGCACCCTGAGGAGGCCCTGTCTGTGGGAACGCACTGGGCGATTGGGGATTGTCGCTGGCTGCAGGGGGTCTGACAAATATCCCGGGCCTAGGCCATGAAGGGCTTTGTAGGTAATAACCAGCACCTTGAACCTCACCCGAAGGGCAACTGGTAACCAATGCAGGTTGCGCAGGAGGGTGTAACATGAGAGTGTTGGGACACTCCCATCACAACCCGCGCAGCCGCATTCTGCACCAGATGAAGCCTTCAAGTGGTTTTCAACGGCAGCTCTAGGTAGAGAGCGTTGCAGTAGTCAAGACGGGTGGTGACCAACGCATGAGTAGGGCATCTTGGTCCAAGTAACTGGCACACAAGGCAAACCTGGGCAAATGCCCCCCTGGTCACGGTCGTTAGATGATCTTCCAGAGACAACCGTGAATCCAAGAGGACACCCAAGTTGCAAGCCCTATCCACAGTGGGTAACACCTCACCCCCGATGGTCAACAATGGAATATCTCGCTCGGACCAAGATGCCAGTACCCACAGCCACTTGGTCTTGGCAGGGTTGAGTCGGACCCTGTTCCTCCCCATCCAGGACCGTACTGCTTCCAGGCAGCGGGACATCACGTTGAGGACATCATTTTATCAATCAAATATGAATGCAGTGCTGAAGTTTTTTCCAAAGCACCTTCGAATCAGAGAGAAAACAGACGGCTATGGATCTATATTCTTTGAGCATGAACATCTTAGAATGTGATCCTATTACACTTAATAGGATTGATTTCTGAGTACGTATCTATTAACTTCACTATTATTTTCCAACACGTCTGAAAATTTATTCTCACCTATTTTCAAACCTTACAAAAGAAGGATAGATAATCCATTTTTCAGTGCAGACAATGGCTACATTCCAAATTAAACCTTTTACCCTTCCATCACATTCGACTTCCTTTGAAGTATTGGAGCCCAGATTCGTTTTGGAATGAATCTGCATAGGAAAAAAAAAATCTCTTTTTTAACTAGTTAATTAAGTCAGATTGTTGAGTCTTCTTTGACTTTGATCCTCCTGGCCGGTGAGGATGGGATTTAAATGTAACTGTTGCTAGTGAGCTTTTCAGGTTCATTGGTTTGACTAATGAATGCTTTTACATAAATGTGTCCTTCCTGCACCTGATGGTGTCAAGAAAGCCATGGAGGGAATGGAATGGAATAGAGGTGGGTTTTGTCAAGAAAACTATTGTCTGAAAGTGCAAATGAAGCCCTGCCCCCTTTTTATGTCTGTGGCTTCAACTGTATAGACACTTCTGCCTGATGGCCCAGAAATGAACTTTGAATCCAATCATCATCATCATCATCATCATCATCATCTTGTTTTTTCCCTCAAGGGATCACTCTGCTGAACACTTATTTACCATAGTATTGTCTTCTTCTGTTGGTATCTTATGATTATATTACTTTGTCGTTTGTATGTGCATTGAGAGCTTATGTACAAATTCTTTATGTGTCCAATCACACTTGGTCAAATAAAGTCTCCTCTCCTCTCCTCTCCTCTCCTCTCCTCTCCTCTCCTCTCCTCTCCTCTCCTCTCCTCTCCTTTCTTCCCTTCCCTTCCCTTCCCTTCCCTTCCCTTGTCTCATTCTATTCTATTCTATTCTATTCTATTCTGTTCTGTTCTGTTCTGTCCTGTCCTGTCCTGTCCTGTCCTGTCCTGTCCTGTCCTGTCCTGTCCTGCCCTACCCTACCCTACCCTACCCTACCCAACCCTACCCTACCCTACCCTATCCTATCCATATTATGAGAACATGACACAAGAGAAATAAATATAACATTAATAGTAATAGTACAGCTGTCCTCAACTAATGACCATAAATAAGCCCAAAGTTTTTGTTGCTAAGTGAGACAGTTATTAAGTGAGTTTTGACTCATTTCACAATGGGTCTTGCCACTGTAATCACTTCACTTCTTAAGTTAATGACACAGTTATTAAGTGAATCTGATTTCCCCATTGACTTTGCTGGTTAGAAGATCACAAAAAGTAAACACATCATCTGGGATATTGTGATCATCAAAACTATGAGTCAGTTGCCAAGCGTCTGAATTTTGATGACATGACCATGGGGATGTTGCAGGGGTCATAAGTGTGTAAAATGGTCATCAGCCACCTTTTTCAGTGCTATTGTAACTTCGAACAAATTATTGTAAGTCCAGGACTGCCTGTACACATTACTACATTTCTTTCTTTCCTTCCTTCATAACATCACATGCGTATAAATGGACGCAGCAGTCTGCTTTTCAAAGGTGTTGGATGCACTACAGTTTTATCAACTTTGTGCCAAGAAAGTGGAAAGTAATTGACTATTCAAGTTCCAAGTGGCAGATATTTTTATTTTTAAAGGAAGAGAAGTGTGTAACATTTCAGGGCTCACACTGTTTCTTCTATGAGAGAAAATGGTTGGAAAATGTACATAGAAGGCAACATTAAATAATCCTATATATAAAGAATGTGCAAAAGGTTTGTTGATTTATTTAAGGATTTATTTGGTTACCCAACTCAAAACAGTGTGATTCTGAGTGGCATACAAAGGAAAAAGGAAAAAGAAAACAGTGCTAAACAATCCCCAAAGTGCTTTTTCAAAAGGCAACTGGACTTTGTTTTTCCTTGAAGATGTTTCACTTCTCATCCAAGAAGCTTCTTCCGTTCTGACTGGAGAACTGAACTGAACTGAACAGAACGGAAGAAGCTTCTTGGATGAAAAGTGAAACATCTTCAAGGAAAAACAAAAAATAGACTAGACTAGACTAGACTAGACTAGACTAGACTAGACTAGGAATAGAATAGAATAGAATAGAATAGAATAGAATAGAATAGAATAGAATAGAATAGAATAGAATAGAATAGAATAGAATAGAATAGAATTCTTTATTGGCCAAGTGAGATTGGACACACAAGGAATTTGTCTTTGGTGCTATGCTCTCAGTATACATAAGGAGAATAAAATACATTCATCAAGAATAAAAAGATACAACACTTAGTGAGAGTCAAGGTCACTATTAAATTATCAAATCATTCTAATAAACAAATAAAACAATATAAATTGAAAGATACAAGCAACATGGTTATAGTCATATAGATAGATCCTAGGAAGGAAGAGAAGAATAATAGTAATACAGTTTTAGTAAATTATTTGACAGTGTTGTAGGTTCAGTTGCTTTTTGAAAAAGCATCTTTGGGATAATCATGACCTGGATGACTGAGAATCTCCATAGACAATGCTAAAGAATCATATCATTAAAGATATGATCAAGGAGAGAAGAAACCTAGAACTAAGGAGAAATTTCCTGAGAGTTAGAACAATTAATCAGTGGAACAACTTGCCTGCAGAAGTTGTGAATGCTCCAACACTGGAAGTTTTTAAGAAGAGATTAGATAACCATTTGTCTGAAGTAGTGTAAGGTTTCCTGCCTAAGTGGGTGCTTGGACTAGAAGACCTCCAAGGTCACTTCCAATTCTGTTATTCTATTCTACTCTAAGACAAATAAAGGAGAAAGGATGAACGTAACAACTCAATGAACAACTCAAATTCATATATCATTCTGTAAGTGGAGAGGAAACAATTTAACCAAGATGAGGTGGCACAGACATGGAATAGATATAGAACAGGCTAAAACTAAAATAGGCTAATTTACTGAGATCTACCAATTTATAGGGCTATAAAAGAGAATTAGATAAATTCATAGAAGATGAAGCTTTGAATATTTACAGGTCACAATGACAATGCATTAGCTGTCCTTGTAATATCTTCCAAAACCAGCTGCTAAGTATGTGTATCTTGTTTGTGAGTTTGCCTTCAGCACTTAGTTAACTAATATGGAACCAGAGAAATGGATTGCATAGATTCAATACAGCAAGGAAGTCTCATGTGGTGATTGTATAATTTGTTTCAAGGATTATTAAAGACTCTTTGCTATTTAGCAAAAATAGATTGAGAATAGACAAAAGTAAATTGCAACTGCCTAGAATCCCGTCTTATCCAAAATGTTCATAAATCAAAGGTGGTTTTTTTCAAACTAGCAGATTATTGAATTATAGTCTAATTATTCTCTATCATCAAAGAGATAGAGCAAAGCATTGTTTTAATAGCAAAATTCTATTTCATTTTATTCCAAGTTATCTTGAATAAGTACAATAAATATTAATTAGTACTTTCTTCTGAACAGATCTCTTTGGAATTGCAATACAAAGTGAATTTAATGATAGGTAGTTAGTAGGATTAATTAATTTTAGTGATTGAGATACATATTTTTAAGGGGTGGGGGGATTAATCAGTATGTAGTAATAATTATAACTCACTTTCCAGATGACTAGCATGTAGTTCTGTGATTCTGGGTAAGTTCCATCAATCATCATTTTTATACTTGTCTATTAAAATTATAGGCAATCATGAAGGGACAGATCAGAAAATCAGGGAAAAACAGATGCATAGAATTCAGATGCTTTGCCTTCTGTCAATGAAATGGCATCTCTGCAAATTATAAAACTGTAAGCCAAAATAAACCTTTGGATTTTCTTCATACAAAGCACAGGGTGCCTTACAGACAAAATATTTGTCAGAATACGGTGCTTCCTATAATGAATTTTTAGTGCATTTTTTTCTGTCATTAATAATCCCATTATAATTTTTAATAGTGTCTTCATTCCTTAAGATGCAAAAGTAATGTTTTATAGCTGAGGAGAAATACCATTATCTGAGCCCTGAAAGTTGGAAAAAATGAAATATCATGTGTATTACAATATATGAGCCATTAAAAAAAAAAATTCATCACAAGGGAAGGACCCAAAATGCACATGCTGTTCCTAAAAAAAAAAGACAATACTTTCTGAACTGCCGAATAGTGATGAATGTGTAACATGTTTGAAAGTGAAACGGTATTATGACAATATACTGTATGTCAAATGGAATCTTTTGCTATAAGGAATGGGTAAAACAATAAAATCTAGTGGGAGATTTTATAAAACAACCTAAATGTTTAAGGAAACTACATTTTGTGATATAAAAGTACAAGCATTTTCTTTGTCCTTCATAAAAGAAATATTTAGATAGTAGGACAGGTTCTTTTGCTAAATCCTCTAAATGTGCAAAAGTATGAATCTTGAATAGAATAGAATAGAATAGAATAGAATAGAATAGAATAGAATAGAATAGAATAGAATAGAATAGAATAGAATAGAATTCTTTATTGGCCAAGTGTGATTGGACACACAAGGAGTTTGTCTTGGTACATATGCTCTCGATGTACATAAAAGAAAAAATAAATTTGTCAAGAATCATAAGGCACAACACTTAATGATAGTCAAAGGGAAACAGTCAATATAAATCTTAAGGGTACCAGCAACAAGGTTACAGTCATACAGTCATAAGTGGGAGGAGATGGGTGATAGGAACAATGAGAAGATTAATAGTAATGCAGACTTAGTAACTAATTTGACAGTGTTGAGGGAATTGTTTAGCAGAGTGATGGCATTTTGGAAAAAAACTGTTCTTGTGTCTAGTTGTTCTGGTGTGCAGTGCTCTATAGCATTGTTTTGAGGGTAGCAGTTGAAACAGTTTATGTCCAGGATGTGCGGGGTCTGTATATATTTTTACAGCTCTCTTTTTGACTCGTGCAGTATACAGGTCCTCAATGGAATGAAAAGTGAAACATCTTCAAGGAAAAACAAAGAATAGAATAGAATAGAATAGAATAGAATAGAATAGAATAGAATAGAATAGAATAGAATAGAATAGAATAGAATAGAATAGCATAGCATAGCATAGCATAGCATAGCATAGAACAGAACAGAACAGAACAGAACAGAACAGAACAGAACAGAACAGAACAGAACAGAACAGAATAGAATAGAATTCTTTATTGGCCAAGTGTGATTGGACACACAAGGAATTTGTCTTGGTGCATATTCTCTCAGTGTACATAAAAAGACAAGATACATTCATCAGGAATCATAAAGTACAACACTTAATGATAGTCATAGGGTACAAATAAGTAATCAAATCATACTAGGAAACAACCAATATAAATCCTAAGGATACAAGCAACAAAGTTACAGTCATACAATCATAAGTGGGAGGAGATGGGTGATAGGAACACTGGGCCACTTTCTCTCACATGTTGGATTATTATCTATCATAAGGTGACAGGTGATCATTGAGGAAACAGAGCAACAAATAGTCTTTTTAATACTCCTTTGATCACTGAAAGTACGCTACAGAACAAATTAATTAAACATGATGTTCAAGTGGAGGAAATATTCTCACTAGTTTGTCTCATCTCCCAGCTCCAATTGGCTTAGTGAAACGGAGGAAGATGATACTCTACCATCAATTTCTAATTGAGTAAACATTCTGTAATCGGAAAAGATATTAGAAAAAGAAAAAATTCATTTGTTGATTTTTTTTAATCAAGTCCAAACAGAAATACAGCCCAATTTAATAATGTAATTAAACTAAAGACCATGTAGTGAAGGCAATTGTAGTCTATGGTTTGCCAATTGCACAGTGGCAGATAGGACAGCACTCCAGAGGGTGAATGTCATTGCCCAGAGGATCATTGGTTGTCCTCTCCCTCTTTGGAAGAGCTTTATAGCTCCCGCTGCCTTAAGAAAGTTCAAAACATTCTTAAAGATCCATCTCATCTTGGGCACCCTTTTTTGGAACTATTGCCCTCTGGCAAACAGTACAGGATAATAAAAACAAGGACAAATAAGCTGAAAAAAC
Source organism: Masticophis lateralis (assembly GCA_030761175.1). Classification (NCBI taxonomy): domain Eukaryota; kingdom Metazoa; phylum Chordata; class Lepidosauria; order Squamata; family Colubridae; genus Masticophis; species Masticophis lateralis. The sequence goes on from JAUDYJ010000003.1 coordinate 201,784,335, forward strand.
AGCTTCTATCTCAGGGCAATAACCATACTGAATTCTACAGTATAGTGCAATATCGGGTTTTCAGTTTCAATTATATAGAATGTAAAGGATATATGTTTGGGTTTTTATTTTTATAGTTATAATGTACACTGAAGATGGCATTTAATTTCGTTGTACCATGTGCAATGACAATAAACTAAACTAACTTATGAGAAGATTGGATTGAGTAGGATGTTCCCTTCATGTTTCATGAGGAAAACATAGTTGGGATATCATGGTAATATTTTTGTGCAATTATCTCACAGTAGCCTTCTTTTTTTCTGCTATGAATTTTAATCAGTCAGAAGGATCACTAGGAATAGATCATCGCTTTCTATCCTAGAGAACTGACCATCTATATTATACATGTTTTGAAGCTTTTGACAATAGTTCCAAAGCCTGCAAGAACAATTTGATCCACAAAGACCACAAAAACCATGGAAGCTAAAGCCTAACACATCTGGGGGGCATCAGGTTGCGGAAATCTGATGCCATCTGGATACATTACCCTTCAACTCCCATAACGAAATCTTCGTGATTAGGAACTTCTTGCAAAGTATGTGCTCCAAAATAAAATAGAGCAGTTAATTCTATTTAGGGGTGAAATGCTACTGGTTCGTTCCAGTTCGGGCAAACCGGTAGTGATAAAAACTACCGGTTTGGGCGAAATGGTAGTAAAAAAAAATCTACCAGTTCAATTGAACCAGCAGTTCAAAAAGCTACCAATTCAGGTGAATCGGTAGTTTAAAAAACCTACCGGTTTCTCCGAACCAGTATTTCCGACAATCAGCTGTGGCGCAGGGTTTAGCTTACCTAGAAATCAGGAAATCCTGCTTTCTAGCAAAACTAAATTGTGTGCCACAGCTGATTTCCCCTCCCCCCCCCACTGTTCTACTTACGTTCCCAAGCAAGTACTGCTGCATGTGCACAAGTACTTTTGGCAAGTACTGTGCATGTGCACAAGTGCAGCACGGGCCAAAATGAGGTTTGGGAAGGTAAGTATAACAGTGGGGAGGGATCAGCTGTGCAGCAGGGTTTAGTTTAGCTAGAAAGCAAGAAATCCTATTTTCTAGCAAAGGTAAACCGCGCACCACAGCTGATTCCCCCCTCCTTCTACTTACCTTCCCAAGCCTCCTTTTGGTACATACTGTGCATGTGCGTATGCAGTGCATATTTGGTGCACACTGCGCATGTACAGCCAGTGAACTGGTAGCAAACTGGTTCGGATTTCACCACTGAGTTACCTCCATAGTAATTTAGCAAAAATAAAAAATGTTGCCGTGTTGGAAAGAGTCACCTTTTATGCTTTTGTAGACCAATGTACCATTGATTAGTCAAGATCAGAGCCAGCCTCGATAGATTGAAACTCTTCTTGTAGAAAAAGCAGACTTAAAAGAGAGATCAACCGATCTTTATTTGTTCCATGGTCCAAAGAATATTACAGCAGCAACTACCTCTGCATGGGTAAGTTTGGGGGGGGGGGGGGAGAAAGATGTTCTACTGACTCCAGTGAAATGAAAAATGATTGCCAGACTAATTGTGCTTCTCCTAACATTTAGAGAGTGACCATCTGGGAAGTCAGTAACAATTAGAAATTGTTTAGTCATAGCATGCCAGAAGTCAAGTATTTGCCAGGTTTGGAACTTGAGTACAGATTTATCATGCACAATTTTATGACAAATATTATTGCTTGTAAATGCAAAGATGTACGTCTAGTCATGAAGTACAATATAAACTGCTGTGATGGCTGAACAATATATATCTAAAAGGGAGAGAGAATTACATGACATGTGACTCCTGGCAGCCCTGTCTATGATTTCCCCAAATCTCATTGTTAAAATGCATACATCAGAGGAGGATTTCAGCAGGTTTTGACCAGTTCTGGAGAACCAGTAGCGGAAATTTTGAGTAGTTTGGAGAACCGGTAAATACCACCTCTGACTGGCCCCGCCCCATCTATTCTCTGCCTCCCAAGTCCCAGCTGATTGGGAAGAAATGGGGATTTTGCAGTAACCTTTCCCTGGAGTGAGCAGGGAATGGAGATTTTACAGTATCCTTCCCCTGGAGTGAGGAGGGAAAGGAGATTTTACAGTGTCCTTCCCCTGCCATGACCACCAAGCCACGCCCACCAAGCAGCACCCACCAAACTGCTGGTAAAAAAAATTTGAATCCCACCACTGGAACACATACATAGGGGACCTCGAGCTGGGAGTCTGGGTCTGGGAATTATGAAAGAAACACGCAGTGTTCCAGCATCTAAGGGGCTGCCACAAAGAAGAGAAGGTCAATCTATTCTCCAAAGCACCTGAGGGGAGGACAAGAAGTGATTGATGGAAATTAGTCCAGGAGAGAAGCAACTTAGAACTAAAAAGAAGTTTCTTGACAGTTAGAACAATTAATCAGTAGAACAACCTGCCTCCAGAAGTTGTGGGTGCTCCAACACTGGAAGTTTTTAAGAAAAAATTGGACAACCATTCGTCTGAAATGGTATAGAGTCTCCTGCTTGAGGTTGGACTAGAAGACCTCCAAGGCCTCTTCCAACTCTGTTATGTTGTACTCAGATCAACTATTATACAGTATGTTGGTATTGTTACAAAAATCCCCACATATATATTCTTGTAGACATTAGGAGTTGAGATTAACTTGGGTATGTTTTTGTCTAAATTAATGTTTGGTATTCTCATAGCGTCAGATCCATTGTTAGAATATTTCTTTGCAACTGTATTCTGTTTCTCTCTTGTCTTTTTACCCTGTGAGTCCACAATTTTTTTTTACATGAAAGTGAGGCAAGCATATTGATGAATCAGTAATATTTCTATCATCACATCGTCAATGTTTTGAAATTAAAAAAATAACATTTGGCACATATATTTAGTCTTACCTCACAAAACTGTAGAAAAAAGTAAAAGAGGACACAATATTTATTTCAGGAATGACAGTGAAAATGCAGGATTAATATTAAGTATAAAGAAGACCAAATTAATGAAAAGAGGTAAAACAATCAGCCTGAGAACTGGCAATGAAGATGATGAACTGAAGTAGTGGATAGCTTCTGTTTTTTGAGGATTAACAATCAAGAATAGCTATAGCACTTAGACTTATATACTGCTTCACAGTGCTTTTACAGCCCTCTCTAAGTAGCTTACAGAGTCAGCCTATTGCCCCCAACAATCTGGGTCCTCATTTTACCCATCTCAGAAGGATGGAAGGCTGAGTCAATCTTGAGCCGGTGAAATTTGAACTGCTGAACTGCAGTTGAAGTAGCCTGCAGTATTGCATTGTGCCACCTCAGCTCTTCAAATACAAACAGTCAAAAAATATACTTCAGACAAGGGCATGGCAGAGCAGCCATGAAAGAAATGATATTGTGATCTATTGATCTGTCTATGCCTACAATGATCATAATCATGCAAGCCAAGGTATTCTCAGTAACACTCCATGGAAGTGAAAGTTGGACTTTAAAGAGCAGAATAGAAAGACCATCAACACCTTTGAACTTACAGTGTTACAGTGGCAATGAAGGCACTTTTTATTAGACATAAAAGAACAAGTTAGGGATAGCTCATCATGGATAGCATGCATGCAGTGGCAGCCAAAAGAGCCAATGCAATCCTAAATTGCATTAACAGAGGAATACAATCAAGATCAAGTGAGGTACTAATACCACTCTATAAAGCCTTAATAAGACCATACCTAGAGTATACTGCAGCCAGTTTTGGTCACCACACTATAAAAAAGATGTTGAGACTCTAGAAAAAGTGCAGAGAAGAGCAACCAGGATGATTAGGGGACTAGAGACTAAAAAATATGAAGAATGATTACAGGAACTGGGAATGACTAGTTTAGTGACGAGAAGGACCACAGGAGTCATGATAGCAGTCTTCTAATATTTATTGGGCTGCCACAGAAAGGAAGGGGTCAAGTTATTTTCCAAAGCTCCCAAAGTCCAGACAAGGAATAATGAATGAAAACTGAACAAGGAGAGATTCAATCTGGAAATAAGGAGAAATTTTCTGACAGTGAGAACAATCAACCAGTGGAACAGAAGTTGCCTTCGGAATTTGTGGGAGCTTCATTACTTGAGACTTTCAAGAAGAGACTGGACTGCCATTTTTCAGAAATAGTGTAGGGTCTCTTGTTTGGGCAGGGGGTTGGACTAGATGACTTACAAGGTCCCTTCCAACTCTGTTAATCTGTAATCTCTGTGCTGCTATCTGAGTGGTCACTAGAAGTCAAAAACGGATTGATCAATCACAATCAATCAATCTGTTAAAATCTGCATATGGTGGCTTTAATGCATTATCTTCACATGGGGAGCTATTTCTGTAAAATTGTTCCCATGGGAAGAGGAAAATGAAAAGTTGACATGCTGAGAGAAATGCTATTTTTTTCAGTACTTCTTCTGACACAATCAGTTTTCTTTTCTTTTTCCTATTTTGTTTCACTGTGAAGGCTATTTCATACAAGATGGCTTCCCACATGAAAAGGAGGAATCAGATCTGTGATTTAGAACACAAATAGCAGACGGAAAACATGAAACACACTAAAAACAAAACAATTAACCAGCCCAAAGACCATTTCAGAAATCTTTCCTTGTTCAGCGATTATAAAAAGAAGGAAATGACTACCTATTTAAGAGGGACACTATTGTATATTGTTGACATCTCACAGCTTCTCCAATGTTTTGAAATCAGAAGGAAGATCTACATGTATTGCACGCTGCTACCTATGATGCAGAAATGACTTGATGGTCTTGAAGTTCTTATAGATTCCTCGTCCATAGGCAGTTTTAAAAAATAATAGGTATAAAAAGGGTCATTTGAGTCCCCAATCCACACTTTCTTCTCAGAGTAGCCTCAATTCAATCAATTAAATAAGGATATATTCAGTGGTACCAATTCTCTCTCTCTCTCTCTCTCTCTCTCTCTCTCTCTCTCTCTCTCTCTCTCTCTCTCTCTCTCTCTCTCTTCTATCTATCTATCTATCTATCATCTATCTATCATCAAACTTGTATGCTACTTATCTTGCCAAAGGTAATGCTAGGCAGCTTATGGACATTGAATAAAATGTGATGTAAACTATTAAAACAATAAATAAAGATTATAAATTTAAAAATTCAATCAAAATAAAACCAAACAGGAGGGAGAGGGAAGGAGCAAAGCGCACATAGGGAGGAGATCAGGTGTCATTAGTCACCTCCATCATGCTACAACCCAATTAGGGCCCCAAACTAGTTGGCATAACCATGTCTTTATATCCTTTTGGGCTGAGTACATTTTTTCTTTCTTTCTTTCAGGTAGCCCAGACTCCAAGACGTCTTTCTTTATGTGACCCATAGGCAAGCAAATAATTATTTTCTATCTCATGCTGAATCCACTCAGAGTAGTTGATCTTTTACAGTCTTAACCTGAAGCCTGTAACTGCCCTAGGAACCAGGTACCCATTTCATGGCTTGTTTGTGAACTCCAGAGTGAATATAGTCTCTATATTTTATCTATCTATCTATCTATATATAAAAGCCAAATACCACTCACTCATCATGAAATCTCCAGAACTGTAAAGCCTACAAACTTGAAATTTGGCACATATGTTCCTCTTGGCTTCTAGGTGCTCGCTAAGAAAGGATTTTTCAAAATGATCATCAGATCAGTAGTATTTCATATACAGTATTATATTCACATGCTCTGATGCTAAAGAGTTAGAGGTTCCACTTCCCCTCCCCACCTGAAAAGAACTCTGTTCCAACTACCAGTTGCCTTATATTAACACAGTCTGATGCTACCCCTTCGCTATACCAGGCATGGGCATGGCCAGCACGTGACTCATCTGGCCTGCGGGCTGGGACATTCCACTCCCACTCCTCCTCTGTTCCAACTGCCAGTTGCTTTATATTAACATGCTCTGATGCTACAGAGTTACACATTCTATATTAAGTTTTAGGCTTTAAGTGTCAATTTATCATGCCGATCACATAGTTTTGTAGCAAAGCACGGGTGCCCAGCTAGTATTTTATATATCTATACAGACTCCAATATTTGCTTAGGTTCAATGAATAAAGGTCCACCCACATAACCATTCTAAGCATTTTTTTGGGGGGGGGGGCTTTTGTTTTCTGCTTAGGTTTTAAAGTACTGTTTACTTCTTCTGTCAGTCTGAGCGGACTTGTCCATTTTCCTGGGGATTCTCCTAAATCCATCCTTGGAAGCTAAACACTACATTCATAGCTAGATCATAGAAAATCAGCTCATTTTTCAAAGTGTTTCTTCAGGAAGGTTTTTGCTGCCTCCGCTGCAGAGTTATTTCAGTGAATTTTTTAATATATATATAAAATAGGCTTGCAGAACATCCCCAGTTTGAAATGACGGTGATTTCCTTGACCTGCCCATTTTCTTTTTTTAATTAAGCCCAGTGGTACATTTTTCATCAATTTCTAATTACTTGAGTTAAAAAGGTTTCACAAGGAATTTTTTTTCCTCAAGTGAATGGGAAAAATTATGAAACAGTACACCCCTTGATTTGCATTTTATAAAGAATCTCGGGAAAACTAGACAGTTACCAGAAAGAAAAATAGTGACTTACTTATTCTTTCTTTCTTTCTTTCTTTCTTTCTTTCTTTCTTTCTTTCTTTCTTTCTTTCTTTCTTTCCTTCCTTCCTTCCTTCCTTCCTTCCTTCCTTCCTTCCTTCCTTCCTTCCTTCCTTCCTTCCTTCCTTCCTTCCTTCCTTCCTTCCTTCCTTCCTTTCACAGAAACACTGTGGCACTTTGAACTGACAACCTTCTCTATGTTAGGTAAACTGTTAGGTCTTCTGTACTACCTCAGCATCACAATTCAGAAGAAGCTGTACAAGATATTAGGAAACAGGATAGCAAAAATAAAATAAAATAAATAAATTATATATATATATACATAAATACATACGTAGGTCTTTGGTTATTCGGGTCTTCTCCCGTGTAGAATTGGAAATATCTTGGCGATGTTTCGACGAAGTCTCATTCGTCATCTTCAGGCTGGTGTTCTCGGCTTCGTGCTTCCAGGAGCGTCTGATTCATTCATACATGAATCAGACTGACACCCACCATGAAGATCTCTCATGACCACAAACACAAAGCCAAACAACAACGCAGCTCACCAGCTCAAATCCCCCTGCAACTCAGACTAAGTCAAGCACAACCAAGCCCCCACCCAAACAGAACACACCCCCATCCAATCAGAGCACAGCCAAGCCCCTAACCAATCAGAATGGACCTCCACCCAATCAGAACACAGCCAAGCTCCCACCCAATCAGCTCACACCCCCACTAGCAGTTAAAAGGAAGAGACAGCTGCAAACTCACATTGCTCCTGGAAGCACGAAGCCGAGAACACCAGCCTGAAGATGACGAACGAGACTTCGTCGAAACGTCGCCAAGATACTTCCAATTCTACGCGAGAGAAGACCCGAATAACCAAAGACCTACATACAAATACCCGCGAAAACCTCAGAAAACATACATACATACATACATACATACATACATACATACATACATTTTGAAGTTGGTTCTTTTACCTGGATTTATGTTTATTTTGATGACCTGACTCTGGATATATAAATTTAACTTAATGTTTATATAGATTATGATTTATTTATTAGGTGCCATCAAGTAATTTTTAACTCCTAGTGACCACATAGGTAGATCTTCTCATGAAAAATCATATAGACTATAAATACATATTCAAAAGCAAATATATACCCACTTACATACATATGCAGTATACATCTTCTCACAGGAAGCAATGTGATTTGCAGTTGTTTCATTTATTTATAGCTCACATTTATAGGCCGGCCAACTAAAAATTACTCTGGGTGACATGCAATTAAAAAGCCATTCAATACAATATATATGTAAAAATGGAAGGCAATAAACCGGGGACTAAAATAATAAGCAACTGAGTAGGAATTCCAGAAGCTTGTGCTCATAAGCAAGCAACAGGAGAAAAAGCCAGGAGTTTTACAGATGTATGAATTTTTATAATTAGCGTATGTCATTGTTACAGTAGCCAGGAGCCCACAATGCAAATGCAGAGTAGCAATCGCACTTGCCAAGCTACCAGCCCTGTTGTAGGACACGTTTGCACATTTCCCAAAGTGTGCCACAGGAGGGCAAGCTGGCTTCACACCAAAAAGAAAGATGAGTGGCTTTTCCTGCAATGTCATTCAAGGCCCACTCCCTTCCCGGAGGTGTCTTACAATCAGGTGCTACAACTGGGAAGGTTCAGAGTCATCAGGAATCTGACTACATGCATGGAGCACCAGCTCGTCTCCCCCACCAAATTCATACTTGAATATGCTTTCAAACTGTTAGCTGGACAGAAGCTGAGGCAAGTAACAGGAGCTCACCCTGTCACACAGTGCTAGGACTTGAACCATTGGAATCAAGACCATCTCCAGCTCATTAAGCCACTGAGCCTGTGTAGCTGTATGAAAAAATGGAAGGCCCCATTCTCCTGGCCTTCCAAAAAGTAGTTAAAACATGATTTTGTATCTGACACTGGTAGGTAGGTAGGTAGGTAGATAGGTAGGTAGGACATGCCATTGTAGATATTCATGCAGGAAGAAAAGTGGTTCCTCGGTGGAAGTGTGCTCACAAGCCATCATTTGCATGCTTTCTGAAGCATTTGAGGCCTATATCTGGTAGCAATAAAGGAGAATATCTGTAGCTCAGGGTTGGAATGGAGTGGAGTGGAGTGGAGTGGAGTGGAGTGGAGTGGAGTGGAGTGGAACGGAACGGAACGGAACGGAACGGAATGGAACAGGCTTTATTGGCCAAGTTTGATTGGATCCACAAGGAATTTGTTTCCAGTGCATAAGCTCTCAGTGTACGTACAACCAACAAAGTAATATAATCATAATAATGATACTAATAAGAGAAGGTAATGGAAAAGATGAGAAGGATAATTGTAATATAACTATACTACATGGGTAAATATCCTTAGACATAAGACAGTACTGCAGGAATTAGGTGTTCAGCAGAGAGATGGCACAAGGAAAAATACTGTCTCTGTGTCTAGTTTTCTTGGCATGCAATGCCCTGTAGCAGCATCCAGATGGGGAAATGATGCTCTCTAAGCTTAATTGGTTTTTTGCAGCTGTTTCATTACCCAAACTACGTAACATCACCAGTGCTAGTGACTCTCAGTGATTCTGAGTGGCTTACAAAGATAAATCTCTCATATGAAAAAAAAAAAAACCCAATAAAAAGCAATAACCGCCTTCGTGACAACAGTCGGTCAAATGAGCCATTTGATGGACTCCATCCTACTCTGGGTTCCCCAAGCCTGTTGGTAAAACCAGATCTTCAGGAGCTTGAAAAAAGTGGGAGCCAATCTTACTTCTGCAGAGATGATGTTCCATGGGAAGGGCGCCACCATAGAGAAGGCGCCCCTTCTTCTTGGTCCCACTAGATCAGGGGTTGGCAACTTTAAACACTCAAAGAGCCACAAAGGTCCTAAACAGAAGCCCCCCCCCCATTCAATTCTGGAGTCAACCAGAAGTCCAGTTCCACCACCATAGAGTCTTCTCCTAGCACCGAGTCCTTTTTCCTCTGCTGACCAGACGTCCGGTTCCCCCACCATAGAGTTTCCTCCTAGCACGGCATGCTTTTTCCTCTGCCGACCAGAAGTCGGCTTCCCCCACCATAGAGTTTCCTCCTAGCGTGGCATCCTTTTTCCTCTATCTGTCCTAACCGAAAGCCCTATCAATTGTGGAGCTGACCGGTGACAGGGAGCCGTAGCATAGGGTTGAAAAAGCCACATGCAGCTCCAAAGCCACGGGTTGCCAACCCCTGCACTAGATAGACCACCTTAGGAGAGGGGACCCGCAGCCTTCCTTGGCATGAATTCCCAATGTTCTCAAGGAAAAATGTGAATGTGGCTACTTGGAAAAAAAAAAAGCAATAGAAATGTGAGGGAAAAAAAGAGCAATGGGAAAAATAATCAATTAATTTTAATTTAAAATAGGCTAGATTGCCCAAGGTGGATAGATTGACAGATTTAAAATTCAAAACTTCTAAGGGGCACCAGGTTACATGATCCTGGTTTATGGCATGGAATTTAAAAGCATTCTTGAGGGTTTTTTTCTCATAGTAAGCTTGAAATATATAGCTTCTTCTCACATGGCACAGTAAAAGAATTTTCAAGAGCAATACTACACCAACTGTTCATGAGGTTTAAATTTCAGTGCAGATGTTGCCATATGGGAAAGGGAGAAGATTTACAAAATACTGCCTACATTTTCACATTTCCTCCCAAGCATTAATTTCCTTAATCTGCTGTTACTTAAACAATCCTTTTTTTACAGAAATATACCAACGCTGCATGATCACAGTCAGAGATCACACAGTGAATGCAATGATATCATTTACTGTCATGTATCCAATCAAATTTGATTATGTGACAATTGGGCAGAGACAAGGAATCCTCTTAGTATAATTGGGAAGAGGGAATGTATCCCCTCACTCAGATAATGAGGCTGTCTTAATATATTATCCACTGATGAGTGGCACTAGACTTCTTCCAATGTGTATTTAAATGTGCAGCTGAATATGCCATTGCAACCAGTTCTAAACAGGAATTCTATTCTATTCTATTCTATTCTATTCTATTCTATTCTATTCTATTCTATTCTATTCTATTCTATTCCCTTCCCTTCCCTTCCCTTCCCTTCCCTTCCCTTCCCTTCCCTTCCCTTCCCTCCCCTTCCCTTCCCTTCCCTTCCCTTCCCTTCCATTATATTCAAGTTGAAGTCTGGTTTTGGTTGGGAATTACATTTCTTTTTAAAATTTTGGCACCCTGAAACATGTCCTGTTTCGATTCCTGACCATGAAATTTAGCCCATATATTTTTTTTTCTCTAGAAAAAAATAAGCATAGTTTACACTTGGATGGGACAACACCTGCAAACTCTAGAACTGGGATTTTTTTGGGGGGTGGGGTGGGGAGGAAACATTGCATAGCAGAGAAGAGGGGGGTAAACCTATTCTCCAAAGCACCTGAGGGCAGGACAGGAAGCAATGGGTGGAAACTAATCAAGGAGAGATCCAACCTAGAAGTAAAGAGGAATTTCCTGATGGTTGAAATCAATGGAACACCTTCCTTCAGAAGTTATGGGTGCTCCATCCTTGGAGCTTTAACAGCCATTGATATGGTAAAGGGTCTCCTCTTTGAGGAGTGGGTTGAACTAAAAGACTCCCCCCCCCCCAATCTCCTTTCAACTCCATTATTCTGTTCTCTTTTCTAAATTGTTGTCAAGAAAATAACATGAATTTGAGTTTGAGTCAAAAGAGTCTATCTTTATCATCCTATTTCAGACACACGGAAGGTAGAAATGGAAATATTTTCACAGGTCCTGTTGGTGAACTGCATAGAAGACAGCATGAGAGAAGCTTATAACTTTTCTGGCATGTACTACTGATTAAATCAAGTTACACCGCTCATGAAACAACCATGTTGGCAGGCTGGGAAAAAGAAAACCCTTTCTCTTCCCAGGAAAAGAGTTTAATTTTAAACGGCTCACTGATTAGGAAAAATTAAGGACTTGCTTACATCCTTCAGAGACATTTTCAGCACTGTCAAAAATCACCTTTACTTGATGAGTGCACTACTTTCCTGAAACAAAGAAATAAATAAAAATAGGCATAAAGAACTAAAGGAGAAAGATGGGAATTGCTTCAATCTGTGGTCTGTGGATCCCTGGGAGAAGGCTACAATGTCATCACAGGGGGTCACTGAAGCTTTGATGTAGTCTACTGCTTTAAATGTTGAGTGAAATCTTGGTGGTCTGTGGCCACAAAAGGTATTTAAAGGAGATCTGTAGTGAAGAAAAGATTGAGAACCACTGGCTTAAATAGTGTACATAGTTTACCACATTCTTATTTTATTCCCAAACATCATTGGTTCTTTCCCCAAAAATGGTTAAGAAAAGAAAGGAATTCAGTTCTGGAAAGGAAGGGAGGGAGGGAGGGAGGGAGGGAGGGAGGGAGGAAAAGGGGAGGAAGAAAAGGGGAGGGAGGGAGGCAGAGAAGACAGGAAGGAAGGAAGGAAGGAAGGAAGGAAGGAAGGAAGGAAGGAAGGAAGGAAGGAAGGAAGGAAGGAAGGAAGGAAGGAAAAAGGGAGGGAGAAGGGGAGAGAGGAAGGGGAAGGAAGGCAGGAGGAAGGAAGAAGAAGGGAGGGAGGAAAGAGAAAGGGAGGGAGGGAAGAAGGAAGGAAGGAAGGAAGGAAGGAAGGAAGGAAGGAAGGAAAAAGAGAGGGGAAGAAGGGGAGGGATGGAGGCAGAGAAGGCAGGAAGACAGGAAGGAAGGCAGGCAGGAGGAAGGAAGGAAGGAAGGAAGGAAAAAGCGAGGGAGAAGGGGAGAGAGGGAGAGAGGGAGGAAGGCAGGAGGGAGGGAGGAAGGAAGAAGAAGGGAGGGAGGAAAGAGAGAGGGAGGGAGGGAGAGAGGAAGGAAGGAAGGAAGGAAGGAAGAAGAAGGGAGGGAGGAAAGAGGGAGGGAGGGATGGAGGGAGGAAGGAAGGAAGGAAGGAAGGAAGGAAGGAAGGAAGGAAGGAAAAAGAGAGGGGAAGAAGGGGAAGGATGGAGGCAGAGAAGGCAGGAAGACAGGAAGGAAGGAAGGCGGGAGGAAGGAAGGAAGGAGGGAGGGAGGGAGGAAAAGAGGGAAAGAAGGGGGGAGGGAGGGAGGGAGTAAAAGAAGGAAAGGGAGGGAGGGAGGGAGGAAGGATAGAGAGAGAGATAGCATTTTATGGTTCTGTCTACCCATCCATCCATCATAAAAGAATACGATATATCCAGGTTATTTGGTTCATCAGATGTTCAAACAGCAGTGCTTTTTACTGTGGCTCAGAAGATAGTGGGGTCACTTGAGTAACATGCCTGAGAGGACTTAGCTGATTTTTATTCTTAAATATGTCATGCTATGCAAACATGAGATGCTTTGGCATCTCATTCTGATTTGGGGCAGAAGATCATTTTGGAATGTCAACTCATCCCGGAGGAGGAAATGTCTGCTTCCTAGCCAGCAACAGTCAGAAAATCCAGAAAAGCTTTTGCTGAATCTACAGAACTGGCTGTTTCTCCCAGGTAATTGGGTCAGGAAAAAGAGGAGTTTGCTATTATGGATGTTTAGCAGTGCATCATTTATCCTTGGGCACCAGCAGGTTTGGGGGCTTGTTTATTTTTAATCTTGTAAACCCACCCAGAGACTCTCTTGTATGAATAGAATAGAATAGAATAGAATAGAATAGAATAGAATAGAATAGAATAGAATAGAATAGAATAGAATAGAATAGAATAGAATAGAATAGAATAACAGAGTTGGAAGGGACCTTGGAGGTCTTCCAGTCCAACCCTCTACTTAGGCAGGAAACTCTACACCACTTCAGACAAATGGTTGTCCAATCTCTTCTTAAAAACTTCCAGTGTTGGAGCATTTACAACTTCTGGAGGCAAGTTGTTCCATTGATTAATTGTTCTGTCAGGACATTTCTCCTTGGTTCTAGGTTGCTTCTCTCCTTGATGAGTTTCCACCTATTGCTTCCTGTCCTGCCCTCAGGTGCTTTGGAGGATAGCTTGACTCCCTCTTCTTTGTGGCAGCCCCTGAGATATTGGAAGACTGCTATCACGTCTCCCCAAGTCCTTCTTTTCATTAAACTAGACATACCCAGTTCCTGCAACCATTCTTCCTATGTTTTAGCCTCCAGTCCCCTAATCATCTTCGTTGCTCTTCTTTGCACTCTTTCTTATATGATATGGGCAACTATATCAATCAATCAATCAATCTCAATTGTTTATATATTAAACAATAATTCTGATATGCATGTTGGTCTTTGCTGAAGGTAGAAGCAGTCCTTGACTTATGACCACAACTGAGCCCCAACATTCTCTTGCTAAGTAAGACATTTCTTAAGTAAGTTTTGCCCCATTTGATAGCCATTCTTGCCACATTTGTTAAGTGAATCACTGCAGTTCTTAAGTTAATAACATGGCTGTTAAATGAATCTGGCTTCCCCATTGACTTGAAGGCCAGACAAAGAATAATGGGTAGAAACTGATCAAGGAGAGATTCAAACTAGAATTAAGAAGGAATTTTCTGACAGTGAGAACAACCAACCAATGGAACAGAAGTTGCCTTCAGAAGTTGTGGGAGCTTCATCACTGGAGGCTTTCAAGAAGAGATTGGACTGCCATTTGTCAGAAACGGTGTTGGGTCTCTTGCTTGGGTGGGTGGGGGAGCGGTTAGACGAGATGACCTACAAGGTCCCTTCCAATTCCTTTAATCTGTTAATCTAATCTGACTTTGCTTGTCAGAAGGTCGTAAAAGGTGATCATAAATGCGAACCATTTGCCAAGCAAGTGAATTTGATCAGGTGAACACGGGGATGTTGCAATGATGTTAAGCATGAAAAATTGTCATAAGTCACTTTTTTTTTCAGTGCTGTTGTAACTGCAAATGGTCGATAAATGAATTGTTGTAAATTGAGGACTATCGGTATTTAATGAGCACTACAGAATGGTGTTAAGCCAGAAGCTCCTTGCTATTGCTGAGCTGATTGACCTACCAAGATTGCTGAAAATAGCTTTGTGAGTTTTTTTTTTTTTTAATTTGATTTATATGCCGCCCTTCTCCGGAGACTCAGGGCGGCTTACAATGCGTTAAGCAATAGCCTTCATACTTTTGTATATTTATACAAAGTCAACTTATTGCCCCCACAAACTGGGTCCTCAGTTAAAGTGGTCTTTGGTTTAAAGGGTTGCAAATGCAAAATGGAGGAGGAAGAGGAGAACCTGAAAATAGCAGATTATCTGGGCTCTGTTTCTGCCACTGTGACACAAGGTATACCACAGGTAGTTCTCAACTTACAACCAGTCACTTAGTGACAGTTTGAAGTTACAGCCTATCTTAAAAGGGGGAGTTAAGAACCTGGTTCTGAATTTCTGATGACCTCTGCAGTCATGATCACATTTTGAGAGCTCGGCAAGAAGGGTGCATTTATGGCCATTTGTATCATCCTGCAGTCATGTAAGCACATTTTCTGTATTGATTAATCAGATGTATGTGTTCTCCTATTTTTTTAAATGACCCTGTAATCCCTTGCTTTGGGGTGGAGTTGGGGACGACTGAACAGAGCTCAGCATTTACTGGCTGGATGCCCTTCCTGATGCCTATGCAGAGTTCACAGCAGATATCTTCTCTTTGCGCCCTGATAGAGAAATACAGTCCTAGGCAGTTCAGTCACTGCCTAGGACTGAACCCTCAACCTTCCAAATGGAAGGTGAGAGTCTTCTCTTCTAGACTACCACACCGCTCATCTTGTCCTATTTTACAATAGCTTTTCCAAACATGGTGAGCAATTGATTTTACAACCACTGTGTTTGATTAACAACCGCCACAAAAAAGGGCATAAAATTGGGTCAGCCCCATGACTGACCTGTTTTACAACCATCAGGACATAAGATCATAATGGCAGGATCCATTGCAGTATTGTGTTGAGGATATCCTTCAGTTCTGAATTCTAAAAACTACTTCCTAGATTGAATTTAGACATGTAAATCAGTTCAGGCACATTTTACAGCATATCAAACTGCATCTTCTTTTCTCCTCTTTTTCTCTTGTTACTTTATCTGCTACTCCTCATTGTACCATTGCTAAACAGTGAATTTACAGAAGCAAAAGCACTTCTCTGCTTCACATTTATTTTAGCTAATTTGTGCTTGCTTTTTAACCTAAGTCTTGGCACATAGATATTCATGCCCAGAGAGAGAGAATGCTTAAATACTTGTCCTGGTTTCTTTTCTCTGTGTCTAGAAGTTTGTGTCAGTTTTGTAAGACAATTTTATTTTGCTTCTTAACTGCCACATATTTTAGCTGGGGAATTTGGGAGGGGGGGTTGTTGGAGTGATAGAAAGTTAGGCAAACAACATTCCGTATTCAAGGACATTTGCCTTTGTCTGATGGAAACTGCCTGAAGATTGTATCCAGTTGAGTGTGAAGAGTTGATTGGACAATGTGATGAACTTGTGGGTGTGGGGCAGGGCTGTGAACTGTCAGCTGGGTGTGGAAAATCTAGAAGCTTTCAGATTCGGGTTTTCCCAAATGTGCCAACATGACATCTCTAATAAATTGGAACTTTGAGGAACCTCAGGCTTCAGAGCTTTATTTCGTTGGGGGTGTGCCTTGGAACTCTGACATTTTGTCTTGCCAATTGTTGTTTGTTTCCTGAACTTCACCGATTTTAGGAATGTAATTCAACATCTTCCAATGAACAATAAGCTGTTTATGGAAAACTCACAAAGAACCGAAGTGGCAAAGTCATTACTACATAACAGCAAACCAAGAACAGTAAAATGGCAACAAGCAGTGAAATCACATAAATTCCTTCCCCACTTTGGGGTTATAAGAATTAACTAAATATTTACACTTAAAATCCCATTCCAACAAAATTTCTGCAAACAACAGCAAGGAATATATTCTTTATATACAAAACAAGCATTTGGCCAATAGTAATATGTTCTTACACGTGTCTTTACCTAGTAAATGAAGTTTTGGATGCAACTTTTTGGAATTTGTGCATTTTTAAAATACAGTTGAATAACAGAACTACACATTTGGAAGATGCCCCTGCTCAAGCAAAAGATCTGGATCATTTCAGACAAATGACTGTCCAATCTTTTCTTAAAAACATCCAGTGATGGGGCACCCACAACTTCTGGAGGCAACTTGTCCTAGGTTGGTTTTGTCTTTGATGAGTTTCCATCCATTGCTTCTTGTCCTGCCTTCAGGTGCTTTGGAGAATAGGTTGACCCCCTCTTCTTTGTGGCAGCCCCTCAAACATTGGAAGACTGCTATTGTGTCACCACGTGCAACCATTCCTCATATGTTTTAGCCTCTAGTCCCTAATCATCCTTGTTGCTCTTCCCTGCACTCTTTCTAGAGCAGTGATGGCTAACCTTTTCTGGACTGAGTATGCAAAGCATGTGTGTGCACGAATGCATGTGTGTGCATCCAAACCCCTCAAATGCAATGTGTGCCCAGCCTTGTGCAAGCAGCCACCACAGGCATGCCCTGCATGCAACCCTGAGCATGTGTATGGCCCCCCACATGCTCCCTGCCCTCTGTGCATGCACATGCAGCCCCTCACATGTGCACTGCCCCTACACACATGCATGCACGGCCCCCTGCACATGCCCTGCCCCCTGCTTGTGCCCCACACACCCACACACGGCTCCCTGCATGCCCCACACCCCACACGCATGCGCAACAGAGACCCAAAGACCAGCTGGCCAGCAAGAGGCACACATGTATGCATGGCAGAGCTGAACTGGGCAATGGCTCACGTACCCAAAGAGAGGGTGCTACGTGCTACCTCTGGCATGTGTGCCATAGGTTTGCTATGACGGTCCTAGAGTGTGTGTATATATATATATTTTCTGAGGTTTTCGCGGGTGTTTGTATGTAGGTCTTTGGTTATTCGGGTCTTCTCCCACGTAAAATTGGAAGTATCTTGGCGACGTATCTTGGCGACGTGAAGCACGAAGCCGAGAACACCAGCCTGAAGATGACGAATGAGACTTCGTCGAAACGTCGCCAAGATACTTCCAATTTTATGCGGGAGAAGACCCGAATAACCAAAGACAGACAGACAGACAGACAGACAGACAGACAGACAGACAGACAGACAGACAGACATACATACATACATATATATATATATATATATATATATATATATATATATATATATATCATGGCAAACTAAAACTGCATGCAATATTCCAAGTGTGGCCTTACCAAGCCATTATAATGTGGTACTAACACTTTATGTGATCTTGATTCTACCCCACTGTTGATTGTACTTGAATTGAGAAGAAGTTTAATATAGTGGTGCAGGCACCAGCCTGGAAGTCAGGAGACTGTGAATTGTAGTCCCACGTTATCTGCAGAGCTGGCTGGGTAACTTTAAGTCAATCACTCTCACTCAGCCCTAGGAAGAAGAGATGGTAATGCACTTGTGAAACTCTCACCAAGGAAACTGAATCAAGAGTGACTCACAGAATGCACGCACTTATTTAATTCTTGAAGAAAGACGTATGCCAAACTATTCCCTGTCACACATGATGCAACAGGAATCTGCACTAACAAATCAATCCATTTCAAAAGGCAATAATGGTCTTTTTACAGTCTCATCTCCTTGACTTCAAGTGCCCTGTCCAACACAAGATCTATAAGATTATATTAGGAGGGGGGAAGGATTGGACCATCTAATTGCCATAAATAAAAGTTAAATTAGGTCTTAAAACCTTATTTATCTTAAAGCTGTATATAAAAGCCTTTCAGCCTTCAAAAGATAGTATAGCACATTCCTATTTCACTTGTGACAAAGTTTAGTGGGGGATTCTGAAAAGAGTATTTAAAAAAAAAAAAAGACAACAGTTCTGAATATTGTACAATGCAGGACTTCTTGCTAAATAAGAAACGAATCTGACAGAACCTGCAGGAAGTGAACGTATTTCACTAAACTTATCTGTAAGATAAAATGACCACTATTTGCAACGCTTCTGACTTTCATTTCTGAATCCCGGAGATAAAGGTAGTTCCTTTTATCTTGAACTCAACTCCTGGTGATTATAAAAAGGCAGCCATATCGTTTTCCGGGCAAGAACACAAAAGTGGTTTGTCATTGCTTTCTTTCGAGACAGCTGTTGATTTCCCAGCCTAGCCCATATTTCTGGTTTACCCTGTAGGTTTCTCATTTCAAGTACTTGAAATGAGACAATTTCAAGTATTTCAAGCAGGCCATCCTTGCTTACTTTCTCAGCCCAGGCAAGATCAGCCAAGGGCTGCAACTTGCTGAGATCTGAATAACAACCACCTTCTGTTTCCGTTGACAAGCCAAAGACTATGTATGAAAGTCTATTTTTTTCTGTAACCATCATCTCTCTCCCACTATCTACACCCTCCTGGGCTTCTTACATTCTCTGGAACTCCAGAGGAAGCTGGTGAGCTGTTCTGTTAAAGAAACAAACAAACTATAGATTATTCACATCTAGAGACAAAAAAAAATATCACATAGTTGGAAAAAATTTATCTTCAGCTTGTCTCCAACTTGCACCTTAAAAACAATTGGTGTGGTGGGGGGAACAGATACATTTCATGTCTCATTCAGGGTGGGGGAGGAATTAGATTCCTATAAGAAAATCTAGTTGCTATGGCATCTAAGAAAATTGTTGTTATTGCATTTTAACAGCTGTGGAAAAAAACCTCACCAATGTGGAAATCAAATCAGGTAGAGGGAGGAAGGAGGGAAGGAAGGAAGGAAGGAAGGAAGGAAGGAAGGAAGGAAGGAAGGAAGGAAGGAAGGAAGGAAGGAAGGAAGGAAAAACACATCTTGTAGATTTTTTTAGTTTAATCATGTTTTGTAAGCCTCAGACTTCCCATGTTTGCCAGTTAGGTCTTTTTAAAATCCCTAATACAATGAAAGTCATAAATGTTCCCGCAGCATTCAAAAACCTTAAAAGCTGTTTGTTTAAGAGAAATACATTGATAAACTGAAGCCTAATTTACACTGATTAGAAAATGACAAGATGGAATTCTTACAGAAGCTTCTATTTGTCTTCCATATCATTATTATTTTTTGTTTATTTATTTATTTTTTTAAATCTCTTGAAATCAACTGGGACGGAAAACAGCCTCGGCCACAGGGCAGAGAAATTCTTCTTCAGTTTGTTTTACCAACTTTCTGAAAAATTGGCGTAGAAGTTTATTTTGGAGAAAAATAGAATTTCAATGAAATCGTCAAGGGTGAATCATTACTAAACGCATATATGTATATACACTTAGTAATGAGGAAGCCAAGTATTATGTCCACATAGCTGGAGAGATAATAGAATTGTAGTATGAGTATGAGCCACAGTGGAGCAATGGTTAGAGTGCAGTACTGCAGGCTAATTCTGCGGATTATCGGCTGCCAGCAGTTTGGCAGATTGAATCTCACCAGGCTCAAGGTTGACTCAGCCTTCCATCCTTCCGAGGTCAGTAAAGTAAGGACCCAGATTGTTGAGGGCAATATGCTGACTCTGTAAACCGCTTAGAGAGGGCTGTAAAGCATTATGAAACGGAATAGAATAGAATAGAATAGAATAGAATAGAATAGAATAGAATAGAATAGAATAGAATAGAATAGAATAGAATAGAATAGAATAGAATAGAATAGAATAGAATTTTTATTGGCCAAGAGTGATTGGACACACAAGGAATTTGTCTTGGTGCATATACTCTCAGTGTACATAAAATAAAAGATACTTTCATCAAGAATCATAAAGTACAACACTTAATAATACTCATAGGTTACAAATAAGCAATCAGGAAACAATATCAATATAAATCATAAGGATATCAGCAACAAGGTTACAGTCATACAGTCATAAGTGGGAGGAGATGGGTGATGGGAATGATGAGAAGATGAGAAGATTAATAGTAATGCAGACTTAGTAAATAGTTTGACAGTGTTGAGGGAATTTTTTTTTAGCAGAGTGATGGCATTCGGGAAAAAACTGTTCTTGTGTCTAGTTGTTCTGTGTGCAGTGCTCTATAGCGTCGTTTTGAGGGTAGGTGTTGAAACAGTTTATGTCCAGGATGTGAGGGGTCTGTAAATATTTTCACAGCCCTCTTTTTGACTGGTGCAGTATACAGGTCCTCAATAGAAGGCAGGTTGGTAGCAATTGTTTTTTCTGCAGTTCCAATTATCCTCTGAAGTCTGTGTCTGTCTGTCTTGTTGGGTTGCAGAACCAAACCAGACAGTTATAGAGGTGCAGATGACAGACTCAATAATTCCTCTGTAGAACTGGATTAGCAGCTCCTTGGGCAGTTTGAGCTTTCTGAGTTGGCGCAGAAAGAACATTATT
Source organism: Masticophis lateralis (assembly GCA_030761175.1). Classification (NCBI taxonomy): domain Eukaryota; kingdom Metazoa; phylum Chordata; class Lepidosauria; order Squamata; family Colubridae; genus Masticophis; species Masticophis lateralis. The sequence goes on from JAUDYJ010000003.1 coordinate 201,805,284, forward strand.
TGTTGTGCTATTTTGATGACATTTTTGATGTTAGCTGTCCATTTTAGATATATAAATGTATGTAAATATATTAGTATATATAGTATATATATTATACTATATACTATATACTAATATAATATACACTTATATTAGTATATAAGTTAGTATTATATTAGCACTTATATTAGTATATAAGTGCTATTGCTATTGCTATATACATTTTCAAAAGGAGGCCCATGTAAGACTTCCCAGTCATTACATACTTGTGAGTAACATGTGAATTTCAGTAATTAAAGTACTCATTTAGAAGCATAAGGGGAAAAGAGAAACAGCCTGTTTTCAACTTCTATTTTATTAACAAGTATTTATTTAATATGTACTCAGAAATCAGTCCTATTGAGTGTGCCATCATGGTATGAGAACATAGAATAATAGAGATGGAAGGGGCCTTGGAGGTATTCTAGTCCAAACTCCCCTCTCAAGCAGGAGAGTCTATACAATTTCAGTCAAATAGTTGTCTGAAATTGTATACTCTTACATATACCACTTTATTTTCACTGTAAAAATACCCTTCAAAGGCAGCCGCATGCAGAGTGTATTACAATAATCCATACCAAAGGTGAGTAACTGTGAGCAGAGCCTCATGGCCCAGGAACAAGCAGTACTGTCACACAACACAAAAGACCATTGTACAAATGGCCTTCCTGGGCAGTTTCTGATTATTTTGCATTACTTTGCACAATTTGCACAATTCTGAGGACCATTCACATTGAAAGCACATGGATATTATATATATATAATATCATATATATATGTTTTCTGAGGTTTTCGCGGGTGTTTGTATGTAGGTCTTTGGTTATTCAGGTCTTCTCCCGCGTAAAATTGGAAGTGTCTTGGCAACGTTTCGACAAAGTCTCATTTGTCATCTTCAGACTGGTGTTTTCGGCTTCGTGCTTCTAGGAGCAATGTGTGATCGCAGCTGTTTCTTCCTTTTAACTGCTAGTGGGGGTGTGAACTGATTGGATGGGAGCTTGGCTGTGTTCTGATTGGGTGGAGGTGTGTTCTGATTGGTTGGGGGCTTGTCTGTGCTCTGATTGGATGGGCGGTTGGCTGTGCTCTGATTGGCTAGGGGTGTGTTCTGTTTGGGTGGGGGCTTGGTCGTGCTGATAAAGAAATAAAGGGGCACTAGTATAGATCTATTTCAAGCTATTTAGCTCTCATCAGCTACCCATACCCTTACTCGGATTCAAACTTGGGCTGCCTGCCTGCATATTAGGCAGTTGTATTAACCTCTGAGCCACAAGTTCTCCTCCCTTTATCAGCTTGAGCCAGGGGAGAGATTAACTGTTTTTCTGTCGAAGCACCTGGTCTACCCCAATATGTGGCTCAGAGGTTAATACAACTGCCTAATATGCAGGCAGCCCAAGTTTGAATCCAAGTAAGGGTATGGCTAGCTGATGAGATCTAAATAGCTTGAAATAGATGTATACTAATGTCCCTTTATTTCTTTATCAGCAAATATAAATTTGGTATAAAATGGTTTGTCATGAATGCGACTGCTTGAGGGCTCCTGGATTGGAGCTGAAGGGCAAAAGGGAAGCAGGATGCTCCCTCCCATATTGGGGCAGACCAGGTGCTTCGAGAGAACAAACACTTTGTTCAGTGTTTTTCAGTGTTTCACTAGTCTCCCAATGGGCAGCAGGGTGCTTGCTGGCTGCCAGAAAGAAAAAAAAAAGGCCTAGAAACTAGTGGATTGTGATTTCACTGATATAAAAGAGTCACTGGTTTTTTCTTTTTCTTTCTTTCCTTCCTTCTCTGCCCTGACATTCCATGTTGAGGAATGTCACTTCAGATTGTGTCACTCTCCCTCAACTGTGTCCTGTAGCATAGCATAACTGATGCAGGCTGACATCACCAGCTAGCCTAGGATTTGTCAGCTGAAGAAAAAGGTTAATTTGCTTTCTCAAAAATATATGAGCTAAAAAATTGTTATTTGTGGAAGTGGCTGATCTTTGACCGATCATCATTAAATATGTATATCCTGATTAAATGAGCTGAATTCTAGTTTAATGACATACTTCTCTCTCTCTCTCTCTCTTAAAACTCAAAACTCCTTTGTTTTCTTCCAACCATGTTGTTTTAAGATTCCTGGCACCCTAAACGCTATTGAAGGACTTCATCTCAGAAATGATCTGACTATAGAAATAGCAATAGCACTTAGACTTACATACCACTTCACAATGCTTTACAGCCCTCTCTAACTGGTTTACAGAGTCAGCATATTGCTCTCAACAATCTGGGTCCTCATTTTACAGATCTCGGAAGGATGGAAGGCTGAGTCAACCTTGAACTGGTGAGAATTGAACTGGCAAACTGCTGGCAACCGGCAATAAGCAGAAGTAGCCTGCAGTATTACATTCTAATCATTGCGCCACCACAGCTCTTAGGGTGGTAATACAAGTTGGAGAGAGCTCTACTGTACATTTTGCCTCAAACTCTCTATTGCTAAGATTAAATTCTCTCTCCATAAATTAATGTCTTAACTTCCCTAAAGCCCAAGTGGAAAAGAAAGAAGATAATTATTTTCTGATGTTTTTTGCAAACAATCTGAAACATGAGAAGGCCATATGATATAATTGTGAAGCGGGGGGAAGTTTGTCTATTGTATAGGAAGGTATAATTGCATGCATCTAAAAGACCGGGAGCAGGTATTATTTAACTTAATTATGGCTCCTCACCTGAGAAAGATGATGAAAGTGCTCTTGGTTTCCTGGTGTCTTCTGCATCAGGTGAGCCAATTCCTAGGACAGGTTCTGGACCAGAAACATCATCCTTAAACCACGTTCTTCTATCCAAGACTTTGATCCAGTTGCAACCATTTCTGGAGCTGAAGGAACTGGTTACATCCACTCATTTCTTTGTTCTCATGAATTGTTGTTCTTGTTGTTAGTTGCGAAGTCATGTCCAACCCATCGCGACCCCATGGACAATGTTCCTCCAGGCCTTCCTGTCCTCTACCATCCTCTGGAGTCCATTTGAGCTCATGCCTTCTGCTTCAGTGACTCCATCCAGCCACCTCATTCTCTGCCGCCCCGTTCTTCTTTTGCCCTCAATTGTTCCCAGTATTAGGCTCTTCTCCAGTGAGTCCTTTCTTCTCATTAGGTGGCCAAAGTATTTGAGTTTCATCTTCAGGATCTGGCCTTCTAAAGAGCTGTCAACTCAAGGCATTTCTGATCAGAGTCCATACCCCATGCGTGGTACAAGAGATGACTTGGAGAGAAGCATACTCCACACTATTTCCTTTCCTGTGGTAAGTCTTCATCCTGGACAAAACAATCACCCTCTTACTCTACCATTCAGGAAACCTTTGGAAATGCACCTTTTTCCAAGTGGATTTGAGGAAAGATGCAAGACTGGGAAAAGTACCTGAATGATGAATCTTGCTGTTTCGTATTATAAAATGGTATGATTTTTAATACAAGGTCAACTTTGAAGGGATGTTGATAGTATTATGTGTGGGTAATCTACAATTAAGGGACGTGATGGCTCAGTGGCTAAGAGGCTCAGCTTGTCGATCAAAAGGTCAGCAGTTCAACAGCTCGAATCCCTAGTACCGCATAACGAGGTGAGCTCCCATTACTTTTCCCAGCTTCTGCCAACCTAGCAGTTTGAAAGCACGTAAAAATGCAAGTAGAAAAATAGGGATCAGCTTTGGTGGGAAGGTAACAGCATTCTGTGTGCCTTTGGCGTTTAGTCATGCCGGCCACTTGACCACGGAGACATCTTTGGACAGCGCTGGCTCTTTGGCTTTGAAACGGAGATGAGCACCACCCCCTAGAGTTGGGAACGATCAGCACCTATGTGCAAGGGGAACCTTTAATCTACAGTTAGATTCACAAGGTAAGACTGATAGAAAGTTAATAAAATTCTAACCAAAAACCTAACAAATATTAAGGTAGCATCTAAAAATATAGGCAGTTCCAAGCAAAGTGGGGTCTTTTTTTGTTAAAATTAAGGTGTTCAGATCTGATAAAAATCAGTATTTCCAAATATTGAGAAAATACGTATCACTCCAAGCACTCCGATCACAATTAGCACAACAATAGATTTCAGTATTCTATTTCGATCTGCAAGTCCCAATTGTGATGTTTTCCATTTGTTTTTCCTGAATCCTTGTGTTATCCAGAATAACAACATCAATGAATTGGACTCTCTTCATTTCGATAATCATTATATCAAACAAGTTATGAACAAGACACCTGTACATTTGGATCTTAATGCCCCACAAGATTTTAATCTGCTCATTTTCCAGAACCTTTTCAACTTGATGGTTTCAATAGTTTTTATTTATATCCAAATCCAAACCACTGGCAAATTTGCCAATGGATAATTCTGGCAGCTTGGTCATGATGTTGCTTGTCACTTTGCGAAATTTTGCTGCAGCCACTAATTAAATGGTCATTAATGTTAGTACAATAGTGCTATCTGGTCAGTCATAGCTGCCAATTCTTTAGCTAGTGTTGGTCTTTATATTTACACTGAGTTCTTCCCAAGAACCTAGGATGCCATAATGTATCTGCATAGTATATATGTAGATCCAAGTAGTGAGGCCTTCTGCAATCGACAGATGGAACTTTATCCAATGTACAGATTTTCTAAGTGTCATGCCAGATTTTTTGTTATGGCAACTAGTGTGCCAATAACCACAGGAACAATAGTTCTATGCTGTACTCTTTCAACTTTGATTTTCATATTTTGATCTTTGTGATCTTTTCCAATTCTCCAATTCGTTTTCTACTATTGTCTGCTATTGTCACATAAATTGTCCACTTTTTCTTCTTCTCAAGCACAGTTAAAAGTGATGTGTATGAGACACAACTTTTATCAGGCTGTATTCAGAAATCCCACCATATTTTAAACTGCTCATTTTTTGTCTAAGTTTTCAGCTATATGTTCCCAACAATTTTTCAATACTGGCACATAGTATTTTTTACAGATGTTCCAGGGAAACACTTTGGAAACTGTTTTATTTTTTTATAATCAGTTTGTACAATCCTACGCCTCTTTGCACAATTGCAGTTTGAATCATTTGATTATTTTTTCCCCCCAATTCTGGCCTTGATTGCATTACTTCAAATAGTCTATGTTAAGTTTAAATTAAGAAGCCAAAATCAAGCCTTCAGTTTCTTTTCTTAATATTTAATATTTTTATTTAATATTCCAATTGTGAGCCATTGCCAGTTTTTACCTTTATCTACTTACCCTTTGATCTTTGGTAAGAATCAACCATATAGTGCTTTTCTTTACCAACTTTCTTCACTTCATTCATCACTGTCATTATTTCATTATGTTCAGACTGGATTTGGAATTTTTATCCACCTATCGAGTCCTTTCCAATGACCTGGGATAAGAAGAGGCTGATGTTTGATGATGTTAGAAGTATCATCACAGAATGTAAGCTGTTCTAAATTAAGCTGCCTTTTGCAATTGACTGATAGTGAATTTGTCAATACTGGTGGTGTTCAAATGGTGCTTCAGTTCTGTGATGGGTTTCAAATTTTTTTACTACTGATTCTGTGGGTGTGGCTTGGTGGGCATGGCATGGCTTGGTGGGCATGGCTTGGTGGGCATGGCTTGGTGGGCATGGCAGGGGAAGGATACTGTAAAATCTCCATTCCCACCCCATTCCAGGGGAAGGTTATTGCAAAATCCCCATTTCTTCCCAATCAGCTGGGACTCGGGAGGCAGAGAATAGATGGGGACGGGGCCAGTTAGAGGTGGTATTTACTGGTTCTCTGAACTACTCAAAATTTTCACTACTGGTTCTCCAGAACTGATCAGAACCTGCTGAAACCCACCTCTGCTCCAGTTGTTTTGGGATTGCACACAATGTACCTATATCTATTATTACTATCTTTGCTTTCTTTTGCCACAGTCTTTCTATTTCTATTTGCAAGCCTTTGTATTTTGCTGTCTTTTCCTGTTCTTTCACTTCTATTCTGCTGTCTCCAGATCCTCTCACGTCCACTATCCAGTCTTTTTTGTGTTTCTTATCAACAATTGTTAACTCTAGGGTGTTATGTGGCGGGTGCTGGTCTGTATGAATTCTAAAATCCCAGAGCATTTTAGCTTCTTCATTGTCTATGACTTTCTCCATGTTATGATCTAACTAGTTCTTGCTTGCAAGCAATTTCTTGCAGATCTTCTAGTGCACCATTGCTGCTCCTTTGTCATGCTGTTGTTTGTAGTCAGTTGTGTGATTCTCTTGCAGCAGCTAACCAGGCGGTCCGTTGTTTCTTCAGTTTATTATTATAATTATGATTACTTAATAACTTTGAATTATTGCAAGGTGGTGCCCTATAATCCTGAAGTCAAAATTGTAATAAATTCTATCTGTAGCCTCCCAAAACAATGCTCTATGCCCAGTGGTGACATATAAAATTTGTTACTACCAGTTCTTTGGCGTGGCTTGGGGGTGGTGGTGGTGGTAATGTGACTGGGTGGGCCTGGCCAATTTCTTTTTTTTTTTTTTTACTTTTTTTACTTTTTTAAAGCATATTTTTTACAGCCTATTCAGGCGAATAGTTTGTAAAAAATGCTTTTAAAAGGTAAAACAAGGCTCTGACAATCACAGCTGTGGTGCTTTTTTTAACCTTTTAAAAGCAGGAAGTAATGACACCTGTGTGTGGGTGGAGCCTCGTGCTGCCATCGCTACCAGTTCTCCGAATCACCTGTCACAATCGCTACCAGATCACCTGATCCGGTCCAAACCGGGAGCATTTCGCTCCTGTCTACGTCCCATTATGGTTAGCATAGCTATGAATTTAATTATGGCACAAATAAGAATCAGGGTAGCATCATTTTAGCATGTATGTATTTATGTCTGCTTACCTTTCTCTTCCTATTTATTTATAAAAGTTATTTATTTATAAGATTCATTTATAAATTAATAAATAGGAAGTGTGCAGGAGGCAGGAAGAAATCAAGTCTGAACATACTTCCATTTCACAGAGAGTTTCAAACATTTCCCTCAGCAAACGAATCTCAAACAACTCATCCAGTTGTGCTAAAATAGACACACACTAATATTTCTTTGTTCTACAAAATAGGCTTTAATGTGAACATCAGAGACAGTAGACAGCTTGATAAAATATCTAGCCTGCATAATGTTATTAAAATTGCTATGATGGAGCAAAACAGGATTTCATGTCAAGCCAAATTGTCCTGAAATGCAAAAATTATTTCATGAATATTATTAGAGAGGAAAATTGTGAGCTTTCAGAAACATATGCCACATCAGCATTCTTATTCTTCCCTATTTAAAAAATAACAAATACAATTTTGCAACTCAGGGAACTCAGGGCTTCCTGGTCCAATAAACCCAGGAATACAGGCTAGATCAGTGATGGTAAACCTTTTTGGCACAGAGTGTCCAAACCTGAAGGCTCGTGTACATGTGTCCACACACATGTGCGCCAGAGCACCGGAAACCCAACAACCAGCTGGCCAGCATGCATGTATGCCTCAGAAACCTGATGATCAGGTGGCTGAGCTAGGGCTATGGCACGCATGCCCACAGAGAGGACTCTGCATGCCACCTCTGGCACATGTGCCATAGGTTCACCATCTGGGATCTAGATCTATCACTGGAGTTAGGGAACTATTAGACAACAAACTAGGAAATATGGGATCAGAGTCACACCCTGTCATCTTTCATCACCAAGTGGAGAAACCGGCCAGGGTATTTTCTTAGTTTGATGGCAAAAAGACTGGAAGATCATGTATTTTTCTTGAATGGTGGTCTTTTCACCATCGCATTCAGCTCTTCTAGAGAAGAATGGAAATAATTTTGAATACACAATGAAAGAATAATCAAGAGAACATCATAATAGGCCTGGAAAAGCCAAAGGAGTAAGAAAGAAACTCAAGATAAATTCTCCTCGGTGTGCAAAGACCAAAAGAATGTATGTTTTCAAGAATCAACAATCTGTTATTATTCCGTTCAACAATAAACTCCTGATAATTCCGAGTGAAGCCATAAGAGCAAACACCAACCTTACTTTAGAAGATAAATTGTGTCATAAGATGGGTGCCACTACATAAAATATCCATTTTCAGGCTACCTCAGGGGTGCTATTCAGCAGATTCTGACAGGTTCTGGAGAACCTGTAGTGGAAATTTTGAGTAGCTCGGAGAACCAGCAAATACCACTTCTGGCTGGCCCCAGAGTGGAGTGGGAATGGAGATTTTGCAATATCCTTCCCCTGCCATGCCCACCAAGCCACACCCACCAAGCCATGCCTATAGAACTAGTAGTAAAAAAAAATTGAATTCCACCACTGGGCAACCTTCTCTCATATTTCCTGGTAGGTAAGACTCCCCCACCCCTAAGAACAAATGTTCAACCTTCTTCCTTTAACTTCTTGCTAATAAATCATACCCATTAGAGCTCTGAAAGATTTCCTTGGGATTTACCATTTCCAAACCTGGTTACCGCAAGCGAAATGAGGCAGGGAGAGAACAAGAAAGACACTTTCTCAGTTATCACTATCTTAATGTATGTTCAAGGGGCCTTGAATGTCATTATTAAAACTTTGAAATTTATCTGAAAAAAAAAAAGACACACACAATGAAAGTGAGGAAGAAACATAACTTATTCCTTCCTTTCTGTTGTGGCCTGCCAGCTGCCAGCAGAGCTGGCCGCAGATTCAGACAGTGAGGAGATTGGGGAGGAATGTGGGCCAGTCCTGGAGTCTGGGGAAGGCTCTGATGAAGGCTCTGCATCAGAGGCAAAAAGGGGGCCAGGGCCATATGCCAGTTATCAGCTGCCTTCGGAGCCAGACATCAGTGAGGCAGATGAACAGCTGGAGCCTGTTCCCAATGTGTACATGTGCAGAGTTGCCAGACAAAGGGAACAGCTAAAGAACAAGAGTCGACTTGGGAGTAAGGCCACAGGCAGACAATGAAAGGCCCCTCCCAGAAGGAATAAAAGAGGAGCAAAAGGGAAGTGGAGTTTGCAGGAGAAAATTAGTTTGTTTAATTAGTTCATGACTCTCCAAGACTCCTTGCCAAGTTTTGGAGATAACGGCCTGGCAGCTGTCCAAGCCAGATAAGGCCTGTGACTGTAAATTCTCCCTTGAAAGACTTTGCTGGATGTAAATGAGAAGAATTCACAGTAACTTAATAAAAAGGGGTTTTTGTCGGGACAAGTCTTGGGAACCCTAGATCAGAACACTTCCCTCCTCCCTCCCCCTCTCCCTTTCTAATGCTTACCTGGCTTGCATTTTGGAAGCGTTATCTAGCTCTATTTATTTATTTATATTGATTGTGTTTATATGTGGCCTTTTGTCAAAGAAGTCAAAGCCACACACATGGGGAATATCCCTCATTTTATTCATGACAGCAAGCTGTTGAAGAAGTAGGTTGGGTTGAGACAAAATGACACTGGTTCAAAGTCAGCCAATGAATCTTGTGGTGGACAGAGACCTGACCATTGCTCTTTCATTGTAATTGTAATTGTAATTTTATTTCTATACCGCCCTTCTCCCGAAGGACTCAGGGCGGGGCACAGCCAATTAAAAACACAAAGTATACAAACATGACATTTAAAAATAATTAAAAGTATTACACAATTTCGGCCCAAATTAAAACCCAAAAATTTAAAACAACCAATTTAAAATCTTTTATACAGATAGCCCGGCCTGGCAGAACAGTAGGGTCTTGAGGGCACAGCGAAACACACGGAGATCGGAGATCTTGAGTATTTCCGGGAGCAGTTGGTCCCACAGGGCAGGAGCTCCCACAGAGAAGGCCCTCCCCCTGGGTGTCGCCAGACGACATAGCTTGACCGATGACACCCTGAGGAGACCCTCTCTGTGGGAGAGAACTGGTCGGTGGAAGGCTACTGGTGGCAAGAGTCGGTCTCGTAAGTACTCAGGTCCTAAGCCATTGAGACCAGAAAGTTGAAGAAAATGTGACAGCAGTCTTTGGAAAGCCTCAGGGAAAGGATGACAAGTTATAGATATAAAAGACAGGCAAAAGGGATGTGTAAGCCAGGGGCACTTCATACATACAACATGACATTTTTTACCTAAGAATCAAAATGGAACTTTGAAGGTGAACTTTGTGGTACCTGATTATAAATCGTGATTCACCTTCTGTATATGCACCCGGCCTTCCATGCATGTGCCTGGTCTCGAAAACGTGGCTAAATAGGGCAGCATAGTGCTGGGGTGGGGGGGGCGGCGAGGGGGAGGGTCACCCGCAATCTTTGCTAGTTATCGGCTGAATCCGACCTCTGTGTATCATGTACATTGAACATTACATTAGACTCATGAATGAAAGTGAATATAATGTCTCTGGATAAGGTTACAGGATCCAGTCTGGGTCAGTCACTGGGACCAGAGGTTTTGATATCCGAGCGTTTGGGCTTGTGGAAGTTCCTCAGGGATCTTGTGATCGTGATCTTTTTCATGTATTTCTAGTATCATGATAAGGGGATCTCCTATATTAAGGAGTAAACATTCCTCAGCTTTTTACCACTTTGAAGAACGCGACTTTAGGAGTCCTCCACAAACCTTTCCAAAGAATTATGACACATTTGAGTGATATTTTTCCTCCTTCCTAGCTCAACTTTTGCAGGTTTATTATTTAAAGTAAAACATTTCTTCACCTGGGAAAATACAGACTGGATAGACCCTGGAGCCATAGGTTTATTAGTTTTCAGAACATTCCCACTGCAGGATTTTATTTTACCTTATTCTTAAAAGAAGAACACAGTTCAGCAACTGGCAACAAATGCAATTGATTAAAAAATCTACATCTATCTGGTTAGGCAACATTTGGAGTTAGCATTTGAACAGAGGAAATGCCACTGGGGTTTTGAATACTATTTCTGTCATTTTGCCACAGCTTGGAAGCAATCACATCCAAAAACCTGACAAATTTAGGAGAATGTATATTCAATAAATCTCCCAAGTACTTTGCCATGCAGAATAGTGTATAAAGTCAATATCTGAATGATTCCAGTTGGCTCATGTCACGTCTCGCAAAAAAGTCATTTACATTCATTACCTTTTATAACAGCTTAGTTCCTGCATTTTTTGAGGAATTCTTGAAGTATCTTAGCCATGTGGGGAATGGATAGATGATAGTTAGATGTACTTAGATACTTAGATATATGATGGATGATAGATAGATAGATAGATAGATAGATAGATAGATAGATAGATAGATAGATAGATAGATAGATAGATAGATACAGTGGTGGTATTTAGCCGGTTCGGATCGATTCAGGTGAACCGATAGTGGTGACCTGCGCGTGGCCCCGCTGCTATGCTGTCTTACTTAGCCACATTTTCTAAGCCACGCACATGCATGCAAGCCCCACGCACGAGCAAAGTGCATGCGCGGAAGGCCAGGCGCATGTGCATGCATGTGCTCACATTTTTGGTGCACGGTAAACTGGTGGTAAAATTATTTGAAACCCACCTCTGGGGCGAGAGAGAGAGAGGGAGGGAGAGAGAGAGAGAGATGATAGATAGATAGATAGATAGATAGATAGATAGATAGATAGATAGATAGATCGATCAGTGGTGGGTTGCTCCTGGTTCTGTCTGGTTCTTTAGAACCTGTAGTAAAAGCAGCGGGAGGCTCCATCCACCCACCCGGATGTCATAATTGATGATCTGTGTATGTGCAGAAGTGCTCGTGTATGCACCTATTCCCATTGTGAACCGGTAGTAAAGGTAAGTAGAACCCACCCCTGAGATCGATAGATCGATCGATCGATAGATCGATAGATAGATGATAGATAGATGAGATAATGATAGATGATAGATAGATAGATAGATGATAGATAGATGAGATAATGATAGATGATATATGATAGATAGATAGATGATAGATAGATGAGATAATGATAGATGATAGATGATAGATGATAGATAGATAGATAGATAATAGATAGATGATAGATAAATGATATAGATGATAGATAGATAGATAGATAGATAGATAGATAGATAGATAGATAGATAGATAGATAGACAGACAGACAATAGACTATAGACAGACAGACAGACAGACAGATAGACAGACAGATGAGAGAGAGAGATTAGAGTGAGAGAATGTTATTGATTACAATGGAGGAAAGCATTTTTTTTGGTTAGCATTTACATGGCTATCTTTCTGCAATCTTTCTACACTGAACAGTAAAAATATGAAACCAATAACTCAGCTGTTTCATTTTAAAGAAAGAAAAGTTTTAGAAATGATCTCTCTGTGTGTCTCTTGTCTTTTGTAATATCACAGAAGGCCAGAATACCATAGAAAACTTCTTTGATCATTTCTTCAGGGAATTCCCAGCAGATTTTTTTTTTCAATTGTAACTTGAAATAGAGACTGTGGTTCATTCCAGCCCAAACAAATCTAAAAAGAAGTCATGGTTTAATACATAGGAGAATAGCAAGGTGAAAAGGGTGGGGTGATGCAAAGAGAATGGGCAAAAGGGATTTTTAACGACCCCTTTTATTCTGTAGAGATTCTCAGTCATCCAGGTCATGGTTGTCCCAATGGTGCTTTTTCAGGAAGCAACTGGTCTTTCTGGTTTCTTCTTTTGAAGATGTTTTGCTTCTCATCCAAGAAGCTTCTTCAGCTCTGACAGGATAGTGGGGAATGGAAGGATTTATATTCCTTGCAGACAGCTGGTAATCTTATAATCTATTCGATAATCTAGACTTTTAGCTATACAATTAGCTACACTAATGGCCAAAATTGTGGAAATCTTTTGGGAAAAGTGTATTTTTGAGGTTTGATGGCTAATAACACCACTTTTTCTTTGGAGTTTCAAGATAATCCTATTCCACTGCTGGAATGGCCTGGGAATAGCCCAGACCTTCACCCAATTGAACATCTATGGAGCCGACTAAAGAAACTTGTTAGTCAGAAATGACCCAGCAATAAAACCCAGTTAATAGAAACAATTATTCAATCTTGGTTTCACATTATAACAGTTGCAGAACTAAAAGACTTGGTTCACTCCATGGGAAGACGTTGTAAGGCCCTAATTCATGCTAAAAGTTACCCAACTAAGTATTCACTGACATGGTGATAATTTGTATATATCTCCTTTTTTCTATGGTGATAATTTTTGTATACCTCGTTTTTTTCTGTTTTTTTCTTCTCTACACTGTAACTGCTGTTCTAATAGCAAATCCTTAATAAAAGTTATTGCATTACATTCTTGATTAAATTATCTTTCCATTGATATATAATTTTATGATACTACTCCAAAAAAAAAAAAATTGGCGTTATTAGCTAGCTTTAGAGAATACACCTTTCCCAAAAGGTTTCCACAATTTTGGCCACTACTGTATATACAGCCATCCAAAAGAAATTGCCTGATTCCTACAATGTTTTATTGTACAATGTTTTAGATGCAAACTAACCAAGAAGAAAAGCAACCTAGAGTTAAATAGAAATTTCTTGTCAGTAAGAACAATTAATCAATGGACCGGCTTGCCTCCAGAACTTGTGGGTCTCCAACACTGAAGGTTTTTAAGAAGAGATTGGACAGCCATTTGTCTGGAATGGTATAGGGCCATGATGGCGAACCTATGGCACGTGTGCCACAGGTGGCACGCAGAACCATATCTGTGGGCACACGAGCATTGCCCTACCTCAGCTCCAGCACGCATGTGTGTGCCAGCCAGTTGATTTTCGGGCCTTCCGGGCCCGAAACCAGAAGTCGGGAAACAGGCCATTTCCAGCCTCCGGAGGGCCTCCAGGGGGGATGGGGAAGGCCGTTTTCACCCTCCCCAGGCTCCAAGAAAGCCTCTGGAGCCTGAAGGGGGTGAAAAATGGGCCTACTGGGCCCACCATTAACCTTTTCACCATTGTGTGCCAAAAGCAGGGGAGCGCAATGGGGTCACACACACATGCATGGGGGACACTGGGGGCACTGAATTATGGGTGTGGGCACACGAGGGCGCTAGTCCCCCGTGCTCCCCTATTTTTCGCAAAAAGGTTAGCCATCACTGGTATAGGGTTTCCTGCTTGAACAGGGGGTTGGACTAGAAGACCTCCAAGGCCCCTTCCAACTTAGGTATTCTATTATAGTTTTAGTTTCCCAAATTTCCCACTTAATCGCTCAAATCAGCGTGTTCACTTTTTAAAAAAATGTAGCTATTCAGAAACTATTTTGTTTAAAATTTATTTAATTATTTCAGTGTTTCGGAGGTAAATTGGTTTTTTACTATATTCTTTCATTGTTGTCGGATTTCTGATCTTAGAATGCTGAAAACCTGGTTTCTTTGTTTTTCTTATTTTTCTTTTAATTCACCAGTAATTTTTACAAGGAAAAGAAAAAGTGAATGAATAAGTGAAAGGAGGAAAACAAATACAGAAATATAATATCAGTAAGTGGACAAAGGAATGACCAGAATAGTACCTTTAGTGCTCAGCATTTCAAAAGAAATTAACCATAAAAACAAAGCACATTATATTTATATTGACTGTTTCCCTATGACTATCATTAAGTGTTGTATTTTATGATTCTTGATGACCGTATCTTTTCTTTTATGTACACTGAGAGCGTATGCACCAAGACAAATTCCTTGTCTGTCCAATCACACTTGGCCAATAAAGAATTCTATTGATCGAATCATATCCGAAAGGATTTAAGTCTCTAACCTGATTGTCAAAACACGTTTTGACATATTATGAAAAACTACTGACATGATAAATATTAATTTCTCATTTTCCCTTTGTTATACTCTGACTAAAGCAGAGGTGTCAAACTCAAGGCCTGTAGGCTGGATTTGGCACGTGGGGTGCTTAGATCTGGCCTGCAGGACCGCCCTGGAAACAGCGGAGGACTAGCCCATGAGTACTCTTCCAGTGAAAATGGGCTTCGGAGCTCCATTTTTGACTGCAACAACCTCCTGCAACCCTCTGCCAGCAGAAATGGAGCTTGGGAGGGCCGTGACAGAGGGTTGCAAGAAGCCGTTGCAGCCAAAAATGAAGCTTCAGAGCCCCTATTCACTGGCTTACTGCTTGGGACACCACAGGCACTCCCGACACAAGTGATGTCAAACTGGCCACGCCTACCCTGTCCATTCTCACCTCAGCCTCCAGAGGTCAAACACAACCCTGATGAGGCCCTCAATGAAATTGAGTTTGACACCCCTGAACTAGAGTATAATATTTATGAAGATTTGAAGATTTTATCGTCAAAGTTTGTTGCAGAAATTAAATCCAGAAAGCACACACAGGCGGACTAATGCAGCAGGATTCATTAACTTCTTTTATATACATAATAATAGATGAAATATTTACAATACCAATATCAGAGTTCTTCTTCAATGTAGTAGCAGTTACAACACAAGGCAGGAGAGAACAGTTAGTTTCATTTCAGCAGAGCAGACTAGTTCAGACTGGTTTCATTTCAGAGCTGAGCACAGAGCTTAATACGAGAGAGCCTCCTCTACACAGAACAGTTAAGCTTTTGCACAGACTCAGTTACCTAAACCATACCCAGACTTCCAGCTTAAGTTACTGTTTCCAAACAGCCTTCATTGGCTGAGCCTGTTACCATGTCTCCATTCAGTTTCCATTGTCTGATCTATTCCAGTCCATGAATATTCATACTCGGACATTTATGTGTTTCTGAGAACTGGTTTTTTTAAATATTTTTTTTAATTTTTTTAATATAATAATTCCATCTTCAATTAAACAGTGTGTTGTCTGGGTACAAATAATCAAGATTTACAACAATATTCATTATATTAACATTAATTCTATAATATTAAAATGATAATATTAAACATAATAATCATAACGTATGCTTCTTTCTCTTAACATATCTTCTTTATTTCACTCATATTTTTCTTTTGTTTCCCCATTTCTAATTTCCATTTTTTTTTACCTAACCATTGATATAACAAATCCCGTATCATGTAATATTCAGTTTGTTCTTTCTCCTTAATTGCTGAGATCTGATTTTGAGAGGCACTATACATACTTATATCTACATATCTACAACGATACCTTGTGAATTACTAGTTCAGCAGTGAGTTTGTCATTCTATTCTTTTGGAAAGCTATTTTTCCCCCTCTTTTTTTTTTTTTTACTAGGTTTCCTTGGTGGCCTCCCATCAAAGGGCTAACAAGGCATGACCATGCTTAGCTTCTGTAACTGTGTATGTAAGACAGTGCAGTACACAAACCACAAACCAAGACTTCTTCGTGGTTGCAGTTTCTGAAAGACATGGGAAAAGCTTCCGTGACAGAAGAATAAAATTATGGAGATTACCATATTCTTGACTAATTCTTTTTTTTTTTAATTTGATTTATATGCCTCCCTTCTCTGGAGACTCAGGGCAGCTTACAATGCATTAAGCAATAGCCTTCATACTTTTGTATATTTATATTTATACAAAGTCAGCTTGTTGCCCCCAACAAACTGGGTCCTCAATTTACCCACCTTATAAAGGATGGAAGGTTGAGTCGACCTTGAGCCTGGCTGGGATTGAACTCGCAAGTAATTGCAGCAGCTGGATCTTAAATGCTGCCTTTGTAGGAGGCATTACTCCCCTACGCTACTCAGGCTCATTTTAGTAGCTTTGTAATACAATTTTGAAATACAATTTGAAATACAATTTTCAGTACCTTTGTAAATAAAATGAATGAAAATAAAATAAATTAACAATAGTAGTAGTAGCAGTGTTAGCTGTACTGCTTTATTTTGTTCTTCCTTTCAAAGGAGTCATCCAATGGTGGGTTTCAAAATTTTTTACTATCGGTTCTGTGTGTGTGGCTTGGTGGGCGTGGCATGGCTTGATGGGTGTGACTTGGTTGGCATGGCAGGGTAAGGATACTGCAAAATCTCCATTCCCTCCCCAGTCCAGGAGAAGGTTATTACAAAATCCCCATTTCCTCCCAAGCAGATGGGACTTGGAAGGCAGAGAATAGATGGAGGTGGGGCCAGTCAGAATTTTTACTACCAGTTCTCCAAACTACTCAAAATTTCTGCTACCGGTTCTCCAGAACTGGACAGAACCTGCTGAAACCCACCTCTGGAGTTATCCCTCCCCTCCAAAATAAGCAGGAGATTTAAGCCACATATCATAAACTTAGAAAAGGCAAAAGAAGATAGTATTTTTTAAAGCTGACTTCATTATGGGCAGTGGCGGTATTCAGCCAGTTCGAACTGGTTCAGGTGAACCGGTAGTGGCGACTGCGGGTAGACCCCCCACCCGCTCCAGCACTATGCCGTCATATTTAGCCATGTTTACTAAGCCAGGCTCATGCGTGCAAACTGTGTGTGCGAGCAAAATGCATGCACAGAAGGCCACATGCATGCGCAGAAGGCATGTGTGTGAGCAAAGCTAATGTGCGCGCACACACTCACATTTTTGGTGCACGGCGAACTGGTGGTAAAATTATAAGAAACCCACTTCTGATTACAGATACGTTACATGTTATATAATACAAACCAATTGATTAAAAGAAGCACTTAAAAATAAATAAATAAAGCAATTTTTCTGGACCGGGACTCCTTGCACACGATCACTCATGCCCTCATCACCACCTGTCTGTACTACTGTAATGCTCTCTAAATTGGGCTCCCCTTGAAGAGCACTCGGAGGCTCCAACTGGTCCAGAATGCAGCTGCGTGGGTGATTATGGGAGCGACACAATGCACCCATGTAACACCTGTCCTGCGTGAGCTGCACTGGCTCCCAATGGTCTTCCAGGTGTGATTCAAGGTGTTGGTGACCACCTTTAAAGCACTCCATGGCTTAGGACCTGGGTACTTATGAGATCGCCTTCTGCTACTGATAGCCTCCCACCGGCCAATACGCTCCCACAGAGAGGGACTCCTCAGGGTGCCGTTGGTCAAACAATGTTGCCTGGTGACCCCCAGGAGGAGAGCCTTCTCGGTAGGGGCACCTGCCCTCTGGAACGATTTGCCCCCGGAGATACGGATGATCCCTGACCTACGCACTTTTCGCCGTGCCCTCAAGACAGTTTTATTCCAACAAGCCAGGATGGCCTAAACATGAATTTTAACCGTTGGTTTATTTTTAATACCCAGGGCCAAACTATTTAATATGTTTTTAAACTGTTTTTAAATTTTGTATATGGGTATGTTTTATTGTTGGCTGTACACTGCTGAGTCCTCTGGGAGAAAGTCGGTATAAAAATTGAAACAAACAAACAAACAAACAAACAAATAAATAAAATTGAAATCATTTTTGAAAAAGTAAGCTAGGTCTGGAACAATTTAAAAAGATCTCTCTTTCAAAGAGTTGACCGCCTTGCACTGAAAGAGTAAATAATGCTTAAATAAATAGATCTTCAGAGAAGCAAATTCTCATGACTTTATAATGAGGCTTTGTTACATAAGCTTTTTGTTTTGCGCAATATCTTATTATCAGTGGAGAAAGAAGTAATCAATTTGACTTTATTTAACTGTATGAAAATATCGGGCTCCTGAAGGGATGAGGGAGTAAGGGGATTTCACACTGACTCAAAATAAAAATGTAATAATAGCTTTACCATTCTCACCATCTCCTCATCCAGATCATTACAACCATTCATTTAGGGACCGTTCAAAGTTACAACAGCAGTGAAAAAAGGGACATATGATCCTTTTTTTCCCACACTTACAACCATTGCAGCATCCCCATGGTCACAGAATCAAAATTCAGACACTTGGCAACTGACTCATATTTATGACCGTTGCAAAATTACAAAAGGTGATCATCATTTGTGATTTTTCTGACAAGCAAAATCATCGGGGAAGCCAGATTCATTGAACAATTGTATTACTAACTTAACAATTGCAGTGATTCACTTATCAATTGAGGCAAAAAAAGGTCATAAAATGGGGCAAAACTCAATTAATAACTGCATCACTTAGCAACATAAATGTTGGGCTTAATTGTCATCATAAGTTGAGGACTACCAGTCAGGGTTCCAATTAATACACCTATAGCACACAGAACTCAGAGGCAGGTAGATTCCTCAAAGAACAGGTTTACTGGGTGTGTCATATTGGCACAGACTGGTGAAAACCAACTCCTCTCTTCAGCCACCTGTTGGAATGTCCTTGGTTCCCAGGGGAAAGTATTTTGTTTTGGCTACAAACCCTATTGCCCCCTCCCTAACCCTCATCTCTGTTGTGGCAACCCTGAAGCCTCAAAGATGGCCTCAGTCAAGCCAGCTTCAGAGTTGACACTACCTATACACACCTAACAAGACGAGGAGGGAAAATGAGATGTTTGTCTAGCCTTCAAGTAAAACAAAGCTATTCTTACAGCATATTTCTATTGGCCCTGCCAGATAATGTTTGCCTGCTTCCCCTCTAGAAATAACCTAGATATAAAACTGGATTGCATTACCTCAGTGCATTTTGAAACCATTGTTTTACGCAAAGTGCCATCAGCGCCAACTCTCAGAGATACTATAAATAACACAGTGTCAGTTTCTTGCTCAGCATCTTCCATGGCCAACTTTAAAGAGCAGATCAATACCTGATTAAATATTTCTTTTCTTAAAAAAAGAAAAGAAAAGAAACGGATTGCTCTGACTGTTGGTACGGGAGCATTGGGAACAGGGCAAACCGAATCACTGGCAGTACTTTTATTAGAATGTAATAAAACGATGCAGAGAACAAATAGAAGTCATTACGGGGCTGGATTGCGCACTGAAGCTGGGGGGAAACAGAAATTCAAAGATTAGGCTGGAAGTTCCAGCCATGTGCTTTGTGGTCAAAGTCAATTTGAAGAGGAGGTCAACCTCTAAAGGACCTGAGGGAAAAGAAGTAACAGTGGAAGATCCTTAAAAAGAGATAGATGCAGATAGTATAATGTGCTGCGGCCCGCCAGCAGCCAGCAGAGCTTGCAGCAGATTCAGACAGTGAGGAGGTTGGGAAGGAACGTGGGCCAGTCCTGGAGTCTGGAGAAGGCTGCTCTGAGTCAGAGGCAGAAAGGGGGCCAAGGCCATCTGGTAGTTCTTTGCTGTCTCCAGATTCTCCGGAGTCTGACATCAGCGAGGCAGAAGAACAGTGTGAGCCTGTTCCCAGTGTACACATACACAGAGCTACCAGGAGACAGGAACAATTAAGGAAACAATGTCGACTTGAGAGTAAGGCTTGGAGATGATTGGCCCCTCCCATAAGACTTAAAAGAGGAGTGAACAGGACATGAGCTTTTGCAGGAAGCAATTAGTTCATCTGGTGGGTAAAAGCTCTGGAAAAGCTCTGTTTGACTCTGTGCAAGTGTTTGGCCTTGCCCTGCATTTGGCAGTTAGTTCTCTGGCAGCATTCCAAGGGAGATAAGGTGAGTGTTTGTAAACACTCCTCTGAAAGACTGTTTATCAAGCCTTGTGGAGTGTAAATGAAAGTAATTTACATCCGTATGAATTAAAGAGGTTTGCCAGGACTAAGTTTGTGCTGTTTACTTTCTAAGGACGCCTAGGTCAGAACATAATGCTTAGTTTGGCAAGATTCTGTTTATAGCAGTGGCCCCCAACCATTGGGGCACCAGGGATCAATTCCATGGAGAAAGGATTTTACACGGACTGGAAGGTGCATGATTTTGGGTGCTGCCTGCATCCCATGCATGGTTTGCACGGATCAGTTTCTGGCACCTCACAGACCGGTGCCAATTGATGGCATGGGGATTGGGGATCCCTGCTCTATAGGAATGGAAACAATAAGAGAACCCAGCTTGAAAGAATCACCATATGTCATTCTTGATCTTGGTGCCTGATAATAATTGAAATATATCCAACTTGCAAGTCTAGGACAACTCGCCACGGCCATCTTACCACAGCTTTCTTGCCACGCCTGGCTCATCCCAGTCAACTCAATTGTTATGTTGCGGAACTGGCAGTGGAGTCGGACAGTGAGGAGGCTGGTGAGGACAATGGGCCAGTCCTGGAGTCAGGGGAAGGCCCAGATGAAGGTTCTGCATTGGAGGCAGAGATGGGGCCAGAGCCATCTGGGAGCGATGCAAGGACTCTGGAGCCTCCAGAGTCAGATAGGCAGAGGAACAGGAGGAGCCTGTTCCTAATGCACACATGCACAGAGCTGCCAGAAGGAAAGAGCAGCTAAAGCAAAAAGGACGACTTAGGAGTAAGGCCAAAAGATGATTGGCCCCTCCCATAATGCTTAAAAGAGCTCTTGGGACCTTTATAGGAAAGCAACATTGCTGCAATTGTCTCTTGTCTTGCTACATTTGTTTCATGTTGGAGTCTCTTGCTTCTGAACTTTTGCCAAGAAAAGCCTTTGGCAGGGTGCCAAAGAAGCCAAGGTTGGTGATAAGGCCAAAGGACTGTTTATGAAGAATTTGTTTTGGAATTAATTTCAACTAAGATGAGAATGAAGTAATTTTCAGCTGTTCTAATAAAATATGTTTGTTTAGCACTGATTGTGTCTGATAATAACTACTTGGGCCTAGGTCACAACATCAATGCAGGAAAACCTGTCACAGGACAACTCACAGTGGGACAATTCAATTCAACTCAAAACGAGAGAATTGTACTGTTATCTCTCACCATTTCTTCAACATTATTTTATCATTGACATTTCATTTTGTGCCTCCTTTAGTATCCTTTCCATTAATGACTCTATTCCATCATTTATTTGATATTATCCCTTGTTGAGTTGGCCATGGCGAGTTGGCTGCAGTGAGACAGCCGCAATGAGACAAGCCTGTCACATTTTGCCAATTTGCTGCTGGTTGATCCAGTGGTGGGTTTCAAAATTTTTTACTACCAGTTCTGTGAGTGTGGCTTGGTGGGCGTGGCATGGTGGGCATGGCAGGGGAAGGATACTGTAAAATCTCCATTCCCTCCCCAATCCAGGGGAAAGTTATTGCAAAATCTCCATTTCCTCCCAATCAGCTGGGACTCGGGAGGCAGAGAATAGATGCAGGCGGGGCCAATCAGAATTTTTACTACCGGTTCTCCGAACTAGTCAAAATTTCCACTACTGGTTCTCCAGAACTGGACAGAACCTGCTGAAACCTACCTACAAGGGTTGCTCCCTTGTTCTCTTTTCTTCCGTCTTTCCCCTGAATTACAGTCTTCACCTGAGAGCTAGGTTTAGGTGTCCAAAGTGGATAATTTGAGCTTGATCATTTGTGTATCAACTTGAGATTGATTTGTTCAATGATCCATTGTTTGGTACTTTTTGGTACTTTTCTCCAACATCAAAGTTCAATGGTGCCAACAGTCTTCCTTATACTGCTTCTTCAAAGTCCATTTCCACTGAGGGAATAACATAGCTTGCACCATTCTGGCCTCTTTTGTGTTGCATTGCAGTTTGGTAAACATTTGATCTAAGACTTCATTGTTATTAATAAAATAGTAACCAGTAAAATAGAAAATAAATTGAAAGGAAAATGTGGGTCAATATAAGATCAGGGTTGCTGGAATACCATCCTGACAAAATATTGAATTGAAAAATTGACATAACGACCGAGAGGGAAGGGAGAGAGGAGTAGAGGGACAAGTAGGAAGGAGAGAGGACAAGGGAGGAAAAGAGAGAGAGAGAGACAAAAGGGAAAAGAAGGGGAAGAAAGGGAGGGGAAATAAGAGTAGGAGAGAGGGTTAGAAAGAGACGAAGATGGGAGGAGTGGGGGAAAGGAAGGGGAAGAAGAGGAGGGGAAGGAGAGGAAGAAAGAAGAAAGTTGAAAAGAATAGAAGAAGGGAGGGAAGGGTAAGAGGGGAGAAGGAGAGGAATGGTTGTTTATTTATTTATTTATTTATTTTATTTATTTATTAGATTTGTATACCGCCCTTCTCCTTACGGACTCAGGGCGGTGAACAGCCGAAATAAAAATTCAATACATAAAAGTTAAAAATTAAAACACATATACATTAGGCTGAGAATTAAAACCAAATAAATATTAAAATGCGGCAACGCTACAAACATTAAAAATTTTAAAATTTTAAAAATTCTAAAAATGCAACAGGGATCAGGCTAAACCGGCAAATTGAAAAAGATGCGTCTTCAGGGCCCGACGAAACGTCCGGAGGTCGGAGATAATTCTCAATTCTGGAGGAAGATCATTCCAGAGGGTGGGGGCTGCCACAGAGAAGGCTCTCCCCCTGGGGGTCGCCAGCCGGCATTGTCTGGCTGACGGCACCCTGAGGAGGCCCACTCTGTGGGAGCGAACCGGCCGGTGGGAGGCAATTGGCGGCAGAAGGCGGTCCCGTAAGTACCCTGGTCCTAAGCCATGGAGCGCTTTAAAGGTCATTACCAACACCTTGAAACGCACCCGGAACTCCACCGGCAACCAATGCAGCTCGCGCAGGAGAGGTGTAACATGGGAGCGCCCCGATGCTCCCATAATTCCCCGCGCGGCCGCATTCTGTACCAGTTGGAGCCTCCAGGTGCACCCCAAGGGGAGCCCCATGTAGAGAGCATTGCAGTAGTCCAGGCGAGAGGTGACGAGTGCCTGAGTGACTGTGCGCAGGGAGTCCCGATCTAGAAAGGGCCGCAACTGGCGTATCAGGCGAACCTGATAGAAAGCCCCCCTGGCCACAGCTGTCGTATGATCCTCCAAGGACAGCCGTGGGTCCAGGAGGACGCCCAAGTTGCGCACCCTTTCCGTGGGGGCCAATGATTCGCCCCCAATGACCAGCGATGGTGTCAGCTGGCTATATCAAGCTAGCCACAGCCACTTGGTCTTGGAGGGGTTGAGATGAAGCCTGTTTCTCCCCATCCAGACCCGCACGGCTTCAAGGCACTGGGACATCACTTCCACGGCATCGTTGGGGTGGTCTGGGGTGGAGATGTACAGCTGAGTATCGTCAGCGTACTGATGGAACTCCACCCCAAAACCACGGATGATCTCACCCAGCGGCTTCACATAAATGTTGAACAGGAGGGGCGAGAGGACCGACCCTTGCGGCACCCCACACACTAGGCGCCTCGGGGTCGACCGCTGCCCCCCTGTCAACACTGATTGTGACCGGTCGGAGAGGTAGGAGGAGAACCACCGTAAAACGGTGCCCCCCACCCCCAGTCCCTCCAACCGGCGCAACATGATACCATGGTCGATGGTATCAAAAGCCGCTGAGAGGTCTAACAGCACCAGGATAGAGGAGTACCCCCTACCCCGGGCCCTCCAGAGATCATCCACCAACGCGACCAATGCCGTTTCGGTGCTGTATCCAGACCTGAAGCCGGACTGGAGCGGGTCTAAATAGACAGCTTCATCCAGGTACCGAGGGAGCTGCCACGCAACCACACTCTCAACAACCTTCGCCAGAAAGGGAAGGTTGGAGACTGGACGATAATTAGCCAAAATAGCTGGGTCCAAGGAGGGCTTCTTGAGGAGGGGCCTCACCACCGCCTCCTTCAAGGCAGGCGGTAGGGCACCCTCACTCAAAGAAGCATTTATAATCTCCTGGAGCCAGCCTCGTGTAACCTCCCGGGAGGCCAGCACCAACCAGGAGGGACACGGGTCCAATAAACATGTGGTTGCGTTCAGTCTTCCCAGAGTCCTGTCCACGTCCTCGGGAGCCACAGGATCGAACTCAGCCCAGATAACACTCTCAAGACCTGCCTCAGTCACCCCGCCTGAACCAACCCAGTCAGCGGCCAAATCATCCCGAATCTGAGTTATTTTATCATCCAGATATTGAACAAAGTCCTCAGCACGACCCTGTAAGGGATCCTCCCGCGCTCCCAGATGAAGGAGGGAGCGGGTCACCCTAAACAGGGCGGCTGGGCGATTATCTGATGACGCGATAAGAGTGGCAAAATAGTTGGACTTCGCCGCTTTTATCGCCACTAAGTAAGTCTTAATATGAGCTCTTACTAGTGTCAAGTCAGATTCAGAGCGACTGGCCCTCCAACCGCTCTCTAGGCGTCTTCTCCGGCGTTTCATCTCCCTCAGCTCCTCGGTAAACCAAGGAGATAAGTGAGTTCGACGCCGGGTCAGAGGCCGCAAAGGCACGATGCGGTCCAAGGCCCCACTGGCCGCCCTATCCCAGGCCGCCACCAGGTCCTCAGCCGAATCGCGTGTCCGTGTCTCAGGAAATGGCCCAAGCTCCGTCTGGAACCTATCAGGATCCATCAGGTGCCTGGGGCGGAACCACCTGGTCGGTTCCGCCTCCCTGCGGTGAGGTGCAGCGGTCAGAAAGTCGAGTCGAAGGAGCGAGTGGTCAGTCCATGACAAGGGTTCCATACCTATACCCCCAATATCAAGACCACTCAACCACTGACCAGAGACAAAAACTAGATCCAGGGTGTGTCCACCGATATGAGTCGGGCCCTGAATTACCTGGGTCAGGTCCATGGCCGTCATGGAAGCCATGAACTCCCGGGCTATCTCAGATGTTTCACCGATAGATGGCAGGTTGAAATCCCCCATGACCATAAGCCTGGGGGTATCAACCGCCACCTCGGCTACAACATTGAGAAGCTCGGGCAGGGTCGTTGCCACGTGGCAGGGAGCCAGGTATGTGACTAACAGACCCATCTGCCCACCACGACCCCACCTCTGCCCACCACGACCCCATCTCACAAAGATGGACTCACACCCGGCTATCTGAGGTACAGTGGTCTCCCTCCAGACCTTCCTTGATAATGACCGCTACTCCCCCACCCCTGCCCTGAGCTCTCGGCTGATGGAATGCAAGGAAACCTGGTGGGCACATCTCCACGAGGGGAACCCCCCCCTCGTGGCCCAACCAGGTCTCGGTAATCCCGGCCAGGTCCGCACCCCCCTCTTGAAGAAGCTCACATATGAGGGGGGCCTTATTGACAACGGACCTTGCGTTGCATAACAACAGCCGGAGCCTCGGGTCCTGAGACTCTAAACAACCCGGGGAACGAGAATAGCTCAGGGGACCGGGGCACGCAATTGCTTGAAGACAGCGAGTGCGTGCCCCCGTCACATGATATGGTCCCCTGCTCACGCCATATCTGCCCCTCCCACACAGCACATTTATAGCGCCACCCTCAACAGAGGGCTCCACAAGAGCCCTCTTGCTTCCAGAAACTACACCCCCTATGGCACCGTAAGCAGCCGGGCCTGTCCCTCTCCCCTGCGGGTTCCCCCCCAAACCCGCACCCACCCCCACCCTGGAACCCCCTAAAACTCTAATTAAAAAAGAACTTTAAAAACCCCTCAAGCCCCTCTTTGCAACATGCCACCTCTCGGGGTCCCAAAACCCGTCATTAAGGTAGGCCCTCGATAACATAGAGGGCCATGCCCACGAGAGGGGGGAATCTCGCAGGGCAAGCAACGCAGACCGAGAATACATCTCATCCAAAACATGGGCAAGAGGATGGAAGGCTTGGCTAAGATCCATAAAGATGTTCCAAAGGAGAACCAGGTCAGACTGGAGAAACGACGCTACCCTCTCACTGTAGCGGCTGGGAGTCTCTATATTTTGTCCAACTGAGAGGATGTCCCGACCACCCTCTCACGGTGGTCCCCATAAGGGACAGGAGAGTTGGAAAGTCCCAGGCCACTCTCTCACAGTGGCCCAGGCAAGTTCATCCTGCCGGTGTGACATCCCTCAGGGTAGATCGAAGAGAACTGGCTCCATAAGTCCTCCCGAAGCTGGCCTGTTCTCCAGAATAGCCAGCCAGCCAGCGGGATGATGAATAAAGCCAAGTTCAAAGTCACAGCTCCAGAGAACAGCAGGCAGATAGCAGGGGAGCAGAAATAGTTCGAGGGCCAGCGGAGGACAAGTGGGATTGGGGGGGGGAGGAGGGCAGCTCTTCCTGTAAAAAAGGGGTAGGGGGTAGCCCCCAGATTATAAGTACAAACTGCTGGTGGGAGAATTTTCACCCACAAACAGTAGCCACGAGGGGGCAACCCTGTTGGACCCATTTGGGTCTTCCACTCCTCATAGAAAGCCCTCCAACAATAAACAGCCCCCAACAGCCCCCAATGGGTCCGCTAACCAGCCGGGGGGCCGCCGGAGCCGTCGGCGTCGCCTACAGGCCGCTGGAGCCATCAGCGCCGTCTCTCATCGTGATCTCCTCCGTCTCCTCTGTCTTCAGGCACTCTCCTGCCACTAGAGCGCCCGAAAACCAACACAGAGCCGCCCCAGTGACCAGCGCAGCCAGCGTCTCCAGCGCCTCCCCGACCAAGCAGAGTCTCATGCTAAACGCCCCCTTGCAAAGCGGCCGTTGGGCGTCCTCACACCACCGCCGCCGCTCCCCGCTCGCAGCTCAAACACGCCGCCATCTCCTCGTCGCTCCCGCCCACGCCGCGCTGTCTCGCAGCGCGTCTCAGCTGTTCTGATCGGCGGGAGCCTCTGGAAGACACGCTGGGGGCTGCAACGCCACCAGCGTGATGGCCATATACTCCGCTGGCTGGGCGGGGGGTTGCCGATGGGCTGCAACCCCCACGGACCCTCTAAACAGCCAGCCAAAAATCCATTCCCTCAGGGTGCCCTGGATGCGGCCACCATCTTGGGCATGCGCAGATTCATTTGTTGTGGAAGAAGGGAGATATGGAATGGTAGAAGAGCAACTCTGAATATATTTTTAAGTTTTAGGATGAAGAATGAACCAATATGGAAACCAAAAGATAATATGTGTGATGAGAATGGTTAAAGAAATTGTACATGTATATATGTTTTATGAGAAATAAAAATAAAAAAAAACTTTTATAAAAAAAAAAATAGTAGAGGACTGTAGCTTGTAGCACACCACTCAATAACTCATCAGAGCAGGGGTGAAATGCTCCCAAATCGGACCAAATCGCCCGGTCCGGTAATGATCTTGGCCATCAGTTTAGCAATCTGGTAATGATGGTGGAGGAAAACTTTGCCCACCTGCCCAGGTGTCATTACTTCCTGATTTTAACCAGGAAGTAATGTATTTTTTACCTTCTGCGCATGTGCAGAAGGTTTTGCACATGCACAGTTCGGTGCATGCAGGTGACACACGTGCTCACGCTTCCGAACCGGTAAGGAAGGTAAATAGATTTCACCCCTGAATCAGAGGGTGGAAGACCCATGAGTAAGCACATCTTTTGTCATGAAAACTGTTATGCAGGGGTGAAATCCAGCAGGTTCTGACAGGTTCTGGAGAACCGGTAGCGGAATTTTTGAGTAATTTGAAGAACCAGCAAATACCACTCTGGCTGGTCCCAGAGTGGGGTGGGAATGGGGATTTTGCAGTATCCTTCCTCTGCCACGCCCATCAAGCTATGCCCACCAAGCCACACCATGCCTATCAAGTCACACCCACAGAACCAGTAGTAAAAATATTTGAATTCCACCAATAATAATAATAATAATAATAATAATAATAATAATAATAATAATAATAATATCACCACTGGGAATATCAGGTTGAGAAAGTTTTAGAGAATGAAAAACTCAAGATCTTGTGGAACTTTAGGATTCAGACTGACAGGCACTTGGTCCACAACACACCTGACATAACAGTAGTTGAAAAGAAAAAAGTATGGTTCATTGACTTTGCAGCACCTGGTGATGCACGGATTGAAGATAAGCAGCAAGAAAAAATCATAAAGTAGCGGGACTTGCAAATTGAAGTTGAATGACTGTGGAAAAAGAAATTGTGTGTTGTCCCGATTGTAATTGGAGCCCTTGGAGCCCCAAAGGGCTATCCGACTATTTAGAAATTCTAAATTTACCGGACTTGAACATTTTGACTCTACAAAAAACCACCTTACTCAGAATAGCTTACATCCTCCGATGATACCTTAACAGTTCCTAGGTCCTTGGTTAGGACTCGAGCTGCTGAGCTATTAACCAGCCTCAAAGACTGTGAATCTCACTACAGATTAAATAATAATAATAATAATAATAATAATAATAATAATAATAATAACAACAACAACAACAACAACAACAACAACAACAACAAACCTAAGAACTTAAAATTTTTGAAATAAACAGCAACAAGTTAAATATTTTTTTTGGGTCAAAGAAAGTTATAAATGTATCCAGATAAATTGATTTACAAGATTTTGGAATTATCTATGAATTATCTATAGAAAAACAAATAGCTTCTCGTGGAAAAAAGGGTGGTTTTCTTTGAATGAAATTGAAAAGATGGAAACCAGGATAGGAGTCATCACTTGGTTTATATAATGAAAAATAGAACATTCAGAATAACAGAGTTCGAAGGGACCTTGGAGGTCTTCTAGTCCAACTCCTGGTCAACCAGAGGACCCCATACCATTCCAGACAAGTGGCTGTCCAGTCTTTTCTTAAAAGCCTCCAATGATGGAGCACCCACAAGCTCTTAAGGCAAGTCATCCCACTGATTAATTGTTCTCACTGTTGGGAAGGTTCTTCTTAATTCCAGCTTGCTTCTTTCCTTGATTAGTTTCCATCCATTGTTTCTTATCTTGCCTTCCGGTGCTTTGGAAAATAAATTGGCCCCCTCCTCCCTGTGACATTCATTTACCTCTGCTGCTTTATCAGGTATAAGGACGAGAGACTCTGAGCAGGGGTGGGCTTCAAAAACTTTAGGAAGGGGTTCTCTGCCTGGTTGCTGGGTGGGCATGGTCATGATGGGCATGGCCTAGTCAGCCTCCTGCACTACAGCGGGGAGGGGGAGGGCGTTTTTGCCCTCCCCGGGTTCCAGAGGCTTTCTTCGAGCCTCCAGGAGGGCTCTTCCCAGACTCTGGAGGCCCTCTGGAAGCTGAAAACAGGCTTCCAGTAGGCCCGTTTTTCACCTTCTCCAAACATCCACACACGCCCTGCACTTACCTGCATCCAAAACGGGCCACGTGGGGACTCCTGGGAGGGGAGGGGCAGGGTGGGCGTGGCCAGCCAGGAGTGTGATTTGGGGTTTCCCCGAACTGAATTTTATCTAGAGGGTCTCCCGAACCCCTGAGAACCCCTAGAAGCCCACCCCTAACTCTAAGCCCTTTTGAAGTCCAGCAGCATAGAAATACTGGTCATGAGCACATAAACATTTAATGCACAACAATTCCATGCAAACTTGCCTTTCCTTTAAATGAAACATCCAAATAATCGTTCTCTTTCATTGCATTGAATAAATGGAACCCGGTCGGAGGATATCCAGCTCCAATCCAATTGTAGGAAATTGTGTTTCTCTGGAAGCAGACTGATCAAATTATGTTATTAGAAGGTTACCAAGAAGAGTGGCTGTAAGTAGGCCTCTAACCCAATTCCAA
Source organism: Masticophis lateralis (assembly GCA_030761175.1). NCBI lineage: Eukaryota > Metazoa > Chordata > Lepidosauria > Squamata > Colubridae > Masticophis > Masticophis lateralis. Next base: position 201,835,426 of record JAUDYJ010000003.1, read on the forward strand.
TACATTCTGTGCTGTATATAATAAAATCCTTTTATTATATATATTTTTTTCACTGTACGGTACATACATGTGGGAATTCTTTATATGAAGCAGCTCAATTCATCGGCAGCTGCTGTGCAGAATAGATTGGTATAATTTCATTGCCTTTATTGTAATTGGGAGAAGGATTTAAAAGGGTCAAATCCCTTTTAAGTATCGCCAATATGGTTGACTAGCGGGTCTTTTCCTTTTCTTTTTCCATAGTTTTTTTTTTGAATGCAACAAAACCATGTTTATGACAGTTTGTTGCTGCTGAAGCCCAAAGCCCCATGCATCACCAGAGCATTTTGCCAAATCCCATCATCTTTGCCCAAGGGACTTCTTCCAACATTTATTTCTTCTCTCGCATTGAGAACATGGTTTTTTTGACCTGGAAAGAAAAATGCAATAAAAAAATGTGTTGGCAGGAACTTGCGAATTTTATGGTTGGGAATTAGAAGATTTACACAGGGAATTATCGTCATTATAATAGCCACAGGTCTTGCTCAGCATCAAATGTTCTGTTAATATTTTGAGTAGTTTGAAGAACTGGTAGCAGAAATTTTGAGTAGTTTGGAGAACTGCTAGTGGAAATTTTGAGTAGTTCGGAGAACCGGCAAATGCCACCTCTGGCTGGCCCCAGAGTGGGGTGGGAATGGAGATTTCTTGTCGGCAGAAGATGCCGACAAGAAATAAATGCAGCAGGACAAGAAACAAATCTATCAATGCTGTTTTCCGACAAAGAGCCCAAGAGCCATTGCTGGTCTTTTAAGCCTTAAGGGAGGGGCCAATTATCTCTTGGCCTTACTCCTGAGTTGTCCTTTTTGCTTTAGCTGCTCTTGCCTTTTGGCAGCTCTTTTCATGCGTGCACTAGGATCAGGCTCCTCCTGTTCCTCTGCCTCTCTGCTGTCCGCCTCTGGAGGCTCCGGAGTCCGCATATCACTACGAGATGGCCCTGGCCCCATCTCTGCCTCTGATGCAGAGCCCTCGTCCGGACCTTCCCCAGACTCCAGGACTGGCCCATGGTCCTCCCCAGCCTCCTCACTGTCTGATTCCACTGCCAGCTTTGCAGGCTGCTGACGGACTACAACTTTCCTCCTCCTATTTTCCCTCCAACCACAACCTTGTGAAGTCTATTGGGCTGAGAGAGTGACTGGTGCAAAGTCACCCAGCTGGCTGTCATGGCTAAGGCAGGACATGAACTCACACTCTTCCGCTTTCTGGCCTGGCACCTTAATCACTAGAGTATATGGTAGATGAAGATAGCAGAGTCTTTAGTCTGGCAACGTTTTGTCTGTAACTGTGAAACAATAAAGAACTCAGCTTGGAACAATTACCGTGTGTCATTCTTGGTTTGGGGGCTGACAGCTGTAGAAGCGTCCAGGAGGGATCAGTTGACAGAAGGAATCTTCTAAAACTGCATATTCTAACATGTGCCTTTAGTCCTACATTACTCTTTATTCAGGCTGCTCTGTATTCTTTGAAAAGTACTCATTTGGCAAGAAGAACAAAATTGACAGCGTACAATTTGGGAATTACAGACCTTGCGGTTGAAGTCTGTAGTAATTCAAGCAACCTGTTCGAAGATGCGGCGGTTGATGATCTTGAGCAATTGTCTGTAACTGTGAGTCTACCTTTGGATGTCATCTTAGACTCTGTCTTTCACCCCCGCTTCACTTTTAAGAAAGGCTGGCTAAATTGAGTTCATTATTGGCCATGGATCTTCTGACAGTATTAGAATTGGACCACCGAAGTCCTTCTTTATGGTTAGTGTGTTCTCTTTTGCCCTGTATTGCCTCGCTGAAGACCTATCACTAAAGTTGCAGCTTCAAATATATCCTCTGGGAAATCAATAACAAATCAAGCCAGCTATTCACTTAGATTTATTGGTGCAACCTGGTGAGGCTGCCAGAAATCTTCAAGAGTGTGTTGTTGATTATGGGGAAGGCAGCAGAAAGCAACTCATGGCTAAATTTCAAACTGATTTGATAAACTTCACCTGAAGCTCCTGTTAATGCAAGTGCTAAGTCAAGCAGACAGAACCTACTGCTGGAGCCTAGGCCTCCAGAACTATAAAAATATTTTATCCATAGTCAATCAGTAATTCTCCTTGGATTCAGTTTCCAAGAAAAGATGGAAAACACAATTCAGTAGGTCTGTTTAGAAAAATCCATAAACAATGGAAAGCTATTTTCAAAACCTGGACAAAGCCCTTCCCATTTTGACCATTATTTTGGAACAGAAAAACAATGGCCATTGAAAGTTTGTTATTTTAAGTTAAGAGCTGTGGTGGTGCAGGGGTTAGCAATGCAGTACTGCAGGAGACTTCTGCTGACTGCCAGATGACTGCAATTTAACAGTTCAAATCTCACCATGCTCATGGTTGATTCAGCCTTTCATCCTTCCGAAGTCAGTAAAATGAGGAGCCCGATTGTTGGGGGCAATAGGCTGACTCTGTAAATCGCTTAGAGAAGATTGTAAAAGCACTGTGAAGCAGTATATAATTCTAAGTGCTATTGCTACTGCTTATTTTAAATGTACTGGTAGAAATTGGGGAGAGGGAGGGAGAAATTTGAGAATTATGGTGGCTGCTTAGGAACTATGAATTATGAACAAGTTAAGTATTGTTTAAGTATATTGATATTAACGGGCTTCACATAATGCTCAAGAGCAGGGGTGCTGGGGGTTCACAGGGATTTGGGAGAACCTCTAGCTAAGATTCAGTGCAGTTTGGAGAACCCCCAAATCCCACTCCTGGCTGGCCACTCCCACCCCACCCCTCTCAGGAGTCCCCACGTGGCCCATTTTGGATGCAGGTAAGTGCAGGGCGCACATAGAGGCTTGGAGAGGGCAAAAAATTGGCCTACTGGAAGTTTGGGAAGGCCAGAAACGGCCCCGTTTCCAGCCTCCAAGGAGTCTCTAGAGCCTGAGGAGGCCATTTTTGCCCTCCCAGATGGCCTCCTCAGGCTCCTCAGATCTTAGTGTCAGGGTTTCAAAGAACACCTCCAACAAAATAAAACTCCAAGGCCTGAAGTTCCTCAAAGTTCCAATTTATTAGAGATGTCATGTTGGCACATCTGGGAAAAGCCGAATCTGAAAGCTTCCAGGTTTTCTCCACCCAGCTAACAATTCACAGCCCTGCCCCACACCCACAAGTTCATCCCATAGTCCAATCAACTCTTCACATTCAACTGGATACAATCTCCAGGCAGTTTCCATCAGATGAAGGCAAATGTCCTTGAATATGGAATGTTGTTATGACTAATTTTCTACCCATCCAATAAAACCCCCCCAGCCAATTTCCTAGGCTAAAATATGTGGCTGTTAGGAAGCAAAAAAGAAAACTCTCTTCCAAAACTGACACTTGGTCTAACATTTGAATCACTAGGCCTGTACAGAATCTTTGAAGGCAGCAAGAAAGAGATGAAATAGTTTCTGAGACCATCTTATATTCTATACGTGCAAAAGAGGTGCTTGTATAAAAAAGGAAGAGTTTATGGGCAATCTGAATGGATGAAAATCATAATTCATTAACTTTGACATCATCTTAAAATAGCGAACACAAGAGAATAACAAAAGGAAAGGTGTAGCTTAGAGTTGAACTGTGAGACTCCTTGGTACTCTCTGACTTTGGTTGATCGCTTGTAGACATTTCATTACCCAACTAGGTAACATCATCACCGATAATGTTACCTTAGGTGAGTAATGAAACATCCGCAAGTAAATAACCAAGATCAGAGAACTCCAAAGGGGACATTTGTAATCCAGGTGCCCAATACACCGCATCAATAGTATTTTCCCGTCTGGACTACTGCAATGCTCTCTACATAGGGCTCCCCTTGAGGAGCACCCGGAGGCTCCAACTGGTCCAGAATGCGGCCGCATAAGTGATTAGGGGGGAAACACGTCGCTCCCACATACAACCTCTCTTGCGCGAGCTGCACTGGCTCCCAGTGGTCTTCTGGGTGCGTTTCAAGGTGTTGGTCACCATCTTTAAAGTGCTCCATGGCTTAGGACCTGGATATTTGCAAGACTGCCTTCTGCCACCGATGGCCTCCCACCAACCAATATGCTCCCACAGAGAGGGCCTCCTCAGGGTGCCGTCGGCCAAACAGTGTCATCTGGCAACCCCCGGGGGGAGATCCTTCTCTGTGGGGGCCCCTGCCCTATGGAACGAACTGCCCCCGAACTGCCCCCAGATATTTGAAGGATCCCCGACCACTGTGCCTTCCGCTATGCTCTGAAGACCCTTCTGTTCTATCAAGCCGGTCTGACGGGTCAAAATTTTTAAAGGGATTTTTAAAATATTTTTTAGTTGAGTTATAATTGTGGCCAGAATCTTTTTAAATCATTTTAATTTTTGTCTTGTGATTGTTTTAGTATGGCTGTGCACCACCCTGAGTCCTTCGGGGGAAGGGCGGTACAAAAATATAATAAATAAATAAATAAATAAATAAATAAATAAATAAATAAATAAATAAATAAATAAATTTTTAATTTGAACATTTTCTATTGTCACCACCTCTGTTTTGTCACAACGTCAGTCCCATGGGGGAAAAGAAATTCAGAACTATGAAATTGTTATACCTTAAGGGGGATGTATTAATATCCCATGGTCCAGGCTGGAGAAAACCTGTTTATTGGAAGATTCATGCAATAATTGTTAGCCAGCCTAATAAAATTTCAGGAAACCATTATAGAAAGTGCCAGCAGCAAGTGTCCCAATTATCACTGAAGATATCTACTTTCCCACTAGTTCATTAGAAGATTATTAACAAGGAAGTCATATAGTCTACACCATAAAGTGCATAGAGATAAATTAATTCCCAACAGGAAATAATTCTGTTGTTGAAATTCTTGCAGTCCTACCCTATTCTCATCAATAAATCTTGATAAAGAAAAATCTGCGCATTGAAAGAATCATCCCAAAGGTGTTTTTTCAAAAGGCAACCGGACTTTCTAGTTTTTCTTTGAAGGCATTTCGCTTCTCACCCAAGAAGCTTATTCAGCTCTGAGCTGAAACCTACCCTTCCATCCCCCCACCAACCAGTCTCAACAGTACCTATCCTTCCATCTATCCACCCCACCATCAGAGCTGAAGAAGCTTCTTGGATGAGAAGCAAAATGTCTTTAAAAAAAATCCAATTGCCTCTTGAAAAAGTACCTTTGGGACAACCATGGCCTGGATGACTAAGATTCTCCATAGACATTGAAAGAATCACTTTTAGTTTTAGGCAACTACCAAGGGAGCCTGAGAACATGCCTCCAAGGTACTTTTTTCAAAAGGCAACTCAACTCTTTTTTTTTTCCTTGAGGAGGAGGAAGAAGAAAACATTTTGCTTCTCATCCAAGAAACTTCATCAGTTCTGATGAGGGGGTGGGTGGGTGAAAGGATAAGGACTGACAGTTGAGACTGGACGGTGGAAGGATAAGTTTACAACACAATCCTTGCAGCAGTTCCTAGGACTGTGATGGCAAACCTATGGCACGCATCACTCTCTCTGTGGGCATGTGAGCCGTTTCCCCAGTTCAGCTTTGCTCTCCTCTCTCTCCTAGAGAGGCTCTGGAGGCTGAGGACAGCAAAAAAAATCACTTCCTGTCCAACCGGGAGTTGGGAAATGGGACATTTCAGACCTCTGGAGGGCCTCCGAGGGGGTGGGGAAGGCTGTTTTCACCTTCCCCAGATGCATAGAGAGGATCTGGAGCCAGGTGGGAAAGAAAAACAGGCCTCCCCCTCCAGACCCTCCAGAGGCAGGAAACAGCCTGTTTTTCTACTTCTGGTGGGCCCAGAAGGGCCGAAAATCAGCTGGCTGGCACGCACATGTGCACCAGAGCTGAGCTAGCATGCCCACTGATATGGCTATATGTGCCACCTGTGGCATGCGTGCCATAGGTTCACCATCATGGTCCTAGGAGATTCCACAACCAACCTCAACACCTGATTTAGGTGACCCTGAGGGCACAGATAAACCCCCAAGTGGCCTCAAAAGCCCTCAGAGAGAATGCCAACAACCAAATGACTTCAAAGAAATGCAATCCTTCAATTTCCCCTACTACCATCCTATTGGTATCCCTCTTTCCACCACCACCCACTCCCCCTGTCCAGTCAAAACTGAGGAAGCATCTTGGATGAGAAGCAAAATGTTTTCTTCTTAAGGAAAACACAGTCCAATTGCCTTTTGAAGGAAAAAAAAAAGTACCTTTGATGACCTGGATGACTGTGAATCTCTACAGTCCTGGAGTCTGAGACTTGATAAGTCGCCTACCTGTTCAGATCCCCACAACATCCCCGCAATTTTAACCTTAGACTGTCTATGATGACTTCACCCCATTCCAGTGGTGGGTTTCAAAAACTTTTGAACTACCAGTTCTGTGGGCGTGGCTTGGCGTGGCTTGGTGGGTGTGGCAGGGAAAGGATACTGTAAAATCTCCATTCCCACCCCACTCCAGGGGAAGATTACTGCAAAATCCCCATTTCCTCCCGATCAGCTGGGAATTGGGAGGCAGCGAATACATGGGGGTGGGGCCAGTCAGAATTTTTACTACTGGTTCTCTGAACTACTCAAAATTTCCACTACCAGTTTTCCAGAACTGGTCAGAACCTGCTAAAATCCACCTCTGCCCCATTCCTAAAATGTCTGAAGGGGTGTGCATAAGCACACCAGTGTGCCTATCATCCATGTCCTAATATTCCCTTTTACTTGTACCCATTTCGTGTATTAATAATGATGTTTATACTTATATCTGTTATCTAATACATGCTTGATAAAATAAATAAATAAATTAAACAAAGAGTTTCCAGTTGTTTTTCATATTTCCTGATGCCTTCGTTCATAGGCTCTTTGTAGCTGTCCACCTAGATTAAAATCCAAAATATTAAACGAAAAATAAATGTCACTGGCAAAGCATTATGAGGGCCTTTTTTTTTCTTATTATCAAGTAGGTGCTACAAATAAGAAGTGACGGTTGCAAATATTGACTAAACAAAAACATGCGCAAACATAAAGTGATACTCATTTTCTTTGGCAATAAGATGGCCAACTCGACAATTAATGTTCTGTTGTCGTTAAATACTGCTAAAATGGCAGGGATGGTATTTAACATTTTGACCTTGTCTTTCTTTATTTGTGAGTGGTTGTTCAGGTCCACATTACTTAATTGGAACAGTTAAAAATGTCACCTGAATGTTAATTTAATAATTCAATATTTCTTGTAGGGTTTTGAGGTTTTTTGGGGGGTTTTTGGCTAAGTGAACTACCGCCTTTGTTTTCAGGTTTAATTAGAAAAGGGTAACTAATTAAGAAAAGAATTCTTGTGTACTTCTAAAAGAAGCTTATTTCAAGTTCATACTCAAATCACTCCTTTACTCCAGCAAGGAGCAGTTAACTCCATAATGTCAAAGTAATTATAATAATGCTATATGCAAAATATTATCATATCTCATATGAAAACATAAAGAAGATAATACAACCTTTATATACATGGGTCAAGTTGCGTAGATTCTCCCTTCCATCAAATCACTACAGATAATCCTCTACATACAATCACAGCACTTTGATTATTAATTGTTATGGTCACAGCAGTGGTGGGTTCCTCCTGGTTCCGCCCGGTTCCGCCGAGTTGGTAGTGGTGACGATATGATGTCACTGAACTGGTTCTGCCCCCGTGCCCCCCAACCCCCCACGTTATTCTTACCTTTTATTTGGCCCCACCCCCAATCTATTGCTGCCTCCTGAGTCCCAGCTGATCAGCTGGAAGGAAAAAAACTGTTTAAACTCTTGCCTCGGGGCTTCAAAGGGCCGCCCTATAGCTGATCAGTGTTAAAAGGCAGTGTGGTGATAGACCGGTGCCTCCAAAAACAAATGAGTAGACCTGTACAGCTCCGCAAGCGGTTAAAAGCCTGGTAGACCAGTACCTCTGCTAAATCCTAAAGAATTGTCACATGACCATTAAGCCATGCCCACAAAATAAGCCATGCCCACAGAACCGGTAGTAAAAAATTTTAGGAGCCACCCCTGGGTCATAGGTTGAGTAACTACATGACCAGACTCAATTTTACAACAATGTAAGCAAGTTGCCATAGTTGTTAACTGAATCACATGGTTCTAAGTCTGAATCCAGCTTATCCAGTGGATGTTGTTTGCCTTCTTTTTTGCTGGAAAATGGCAAAAACCATCACAAAATGCGACCCCATGAACATAGGATGCATGTCATAAATGCAAGCTGGTTGTCAAGCCACCAAAAAATTTGCAACTGTGGGGATGTTGCAGCAGTTATAACTTCAAGAATGGGTCATAAGTATTTTTTTTCCCACATCCGTTGTAACTACTACTTACTAATACTATTTACTACTATACTGTTAGGGTGGGAAATTAAAACAGTGCTAAGGCCTAGGGCTTCTCTTACTCTTTCTTCTGTCATCACCATTTACTTACTTACTTAGTACTTTTCCTCCAGAGTTCAAAGTGATAGACCAAAATATTGAGACTCTAGAAACAGTGCAAAGAAGAGCAACAAATATGATTGGAGGAATGGTTTCTGGAATTGGGTATGTCTAGTTTAATGAAAAGAAAGACTAGAGGTGACATGATAGCAGTGTTCCAATATCTCAGGAGCTGTCACAAAGAAGGGAGAGTCAAGCTATTCTCCAAAGCACCTAAAGGCAGAACAAGAAGCAATGGGTAGAAACTAATCAAGGAGAGAAGCAACCTAGAAGTAAGGAGAAATTTACTGACACTGAGGACAATTAATCAATGGAACAGCTTGCCTCCAGAAGTTGTGAAGGCTCCAACTCTAGAAATTTTGAAGAAGAGATTGGATAACTGTTTTGTCTGAAATGGTATAGGGCTTCCTGCTTAAGCAGATGGTTGGAGTAGAAGACCTCCAACCAAGGTCCCTTCCAACTCTGTTATTCTATTCTATTCTATTCTATTCTATTCTATTCTATTCTATTCTATTCTATTCTATTCTATTCTATTCTATTCTATTCTATTCTATTCTATTCTATTCTATTCTACTCTATTCTATTCCCTCCCCCTTCAACCCTCTAAGATAGTTTGAGCTAGATATTGTGGTCCGCCAGCAGCCTGCAGACCTGGCAGTGGAGTCAGGCAGTGAGGAGGCTGGGGAGGACAATGGGCCAGTCCTGGAGTCAGGGGAAGGCCCAGATGAGGGCTCTGCATCAGAGGCAGAGATGGGGCCAGGGCCATCTGAGAGTGATGTGCAGACTCTAGAGCCTCCAGAGGTGGACAGCAGAGAGGCAGAAGAACAGGAGGAGCCTGTTCCTAGTGCACACATTAGAAGAGCTGCCAGAAGACAAGAGCAGCTAAAGCAAAAAGGACAACTCAGGAGTAAGGCCAAGAGATAATTGGCCCCTCCCATAAGGCTTAAAAGACCAGCAACGGCTCTTGGGCTCTTTGTCAGAAAACAACGTTGATAGATTTGTTTCTTGTCCTGCTGCATTTATTTCATGTCGGTGTCTTCTGCTTCTGAACTTTTGCCAAGAAAAGCCTTTGGCAGGTTGCCAAAGTAGACCAAGGTTGGTGATAAGGACGAAGAACTGTGTTATGAAGAATTTGGTTTGAATTAGTTTGGACTATGCTGAGAATGAGTTAATTCTCAGCTGTTCTAATAAAATCTGTTGGATTAGAACTGATTGCATCTGATAATACTAGGTCACAACACTAGGAAAGAGTGGCAGGCTTAAAGAGACCCAGTGTGGTCCATTGGAAAACAATCTTGAGATCCATCTGCTCCTTGACCAATATCTTATCCTGAAGATCAAACTGACATTTCAAGTTCATCAGGAGCCCTGAAAGCAGAGAAGGGCATTAGTGGGTACTAGAAAGAAAGATATGTCAAAGGTGTAAGCAAGTACGTAATATTTTTGTTTCTAGAATTTTTTGTTCCTGCAAAGATGGAACAGAATGGTGAGATTCAGTTCTATATGCTATGTGAAAGATTGTTGTATACCCATCAGGGTGCTCATTTTACAAAGGGAGTTTTTCTTTCTTTTTTTAAAAAAAACAAATGTAGATAAAGAGTAAATGTTTTAAAACAAATATAGATAATGAGCCACGGTGGCACAGTGGTCAGAGTGCAGTACTGCAGGCTACTTCTGCTGACTGCTTGCTGCCTGCAATTTGGCAATTCAAATCTCACCAGGCTCAGGGTTGACTGAGCCTTCCATCCTTCTGAGGTGGGTAAAATGAGGACCCAGATTGTTGGGGGCAAGAGGCTGACTCTGTAAACTGCTTAGAGATGGCTGTAAAGGACTATGAAACGTTATGTAAGTCTAAGTGCTATTGCTATTGCTATATACATTTTCAAAAGCAGACCCATATAAGACTTCCCAGTCATTACATACTCTTGAATAACATGTGAATTTCAGTAATGAAAGTACTCATTTAGAAGCATAATTTATTTATTATTTCTATTTATTATTTCAACTTTTATACCGCCCTTCTCCTGAGGGACTTAGGGCGGTGTACAGCCAGAGTAAAAACAACATATAATACAAAATTTTAAAACAATTTAAAATGTGTTAAAGTGTTTGGCCAAATTTAAAACTCCCAATTAAAACACCCCTAAAATTTCTATCTAGCCAGCCCAGCCTATTGGAATAGTAGAGTCTTAAGGGCCCAACAAAAAGTATGTGGGGAAGGGGAAAAGAGAAATAGCCTGCTTTCAACTTCTATTTTATTAACAAGTATTTATTTAATATGTACTCAGAAATCAGTCCTATTGAGTATTTTTAGGTCTTCCAGTCAATTGTAATAAATCATCCATTGTTTTAAAATCAACAGTTCTGTAAAGCAAAGAATCCTGATAGTTTACAGGTAATTTCAGAATAATCTCTTAAAGGGCATTATTTACAGGAAATACCACTTTTTGCCAATAATTCCCTATATTTATTTCTGAAAGTCATCCCAGTTGTCTGAACAATTTCATTTCTCTGAATCATTTTTTTTTTTAAAACTATTTTTCTAGACTGGTTGCATGGCAGACCAAACTCTGTTTGAGGAAGATTGGGGCCTTGATTTATATGATACATTTAGAACAATTCCATTCTAGCTATAGAGATAATACAATTTATGCAGAATGAGAGATTTCTTATAACAACAATTTGTTATGCTGCAAAAAAGAGATAGTAGTCCACCAGATATCTTGGTTACAATGAATTTAAATCTTCCTTCCTTCTTTCTTTCTTTCTTTCTTTCTTTCTTTCTTTCTTTCTTTCTTTCTTTCTTTCTTTCTTTCTTTTTCTTTTCTTTTCTTTTCTTTTCTTTTTCTTTTTCTTTTTTTTGAAGGATAAAGTGGTCAGGAAAATAGCAATTCATCCTTTGATTAACCTTAAAAATGAATAATTAAACACCACACACATAAAAAGGAACAATTTCTAGAAATACAAGATGCAGTTGGAGAAAGGAGATTCAGTATAGGGTAGTGGTTAAGGCATCAGGCTAGAAACTGGAAGATTATGACTTCTAGTCAGAGGTGTATTTCAGCAGGTTCTGACCAGTTCTGAAGAACTGGTAGCGGAAATTTTGAGTAGTTCGGAGAACTGGTAGTAAAAATTCTGACTGGCCCTACTCCCATCTATTCTCTGTCTCCCAAGTCCCAGCTGATTGAGAGGAACTGGGGATTTTACATTATCCTTCCCCTGCCATGCCCACCAAGCCACACCCACCAAGCCATATCACGCCCACCAAGCCATGCCCACAGAACCGGTAGTAAAAAATTTGAAACCCACCACTGCTTCTAGTCCTCCTTTACATACAAAGCCAGTTGATTGACCTAGAGCCAGCCACTTTCCTCAGCCCTAGGAAGGAGGCAATAGCCAACCACTTCTGGAAAAAAAAGATATTTGTCAAGAAAACTGCAGGGACTTGTCCAGGCAACCTCAAATAATTGGAACAATTGGACAGAGAAAACAAAATGAAGATAGAGATAGATCATTGTGCCATTGTATTATAGGATGTGGGGGTAAATGGAAGATGGGGATTGGCAGAATCTATGGAAATCATAGGAAATTGATCAGCCTTTGATCAAAAATTTCAATTGAAGGTAATGTATACCCATGGCATTTAGCCATGATACAAATAGTGCATGTATCTAGCAATTACTCCATAAAATGTTGATGGGGATGTCAACGTTCCATCATTAAGGCAGAGATTCTGACAGGAACTAAGATCTATACTGCAACAAACAACAGAATAATGTGTAAAATCAATTCAGATTATTACATATATTGAAGGGAGAGAATTCAAAGGCCGTTAATAAGTAACCTATTACATTTTTTCTCTTAGCTTCCTCATTTGTTCATTCATTCATTCCCACCTTTATTAATGCTAAAAATAATTCAAGGAGGCAAAGAAACCTAATACTCATTCCTCCTCCTATTTTCCTCATAACAACAATTTAGTGAGGTGGGTTGGGCTGAGAGAGGAGGACTGGCCCAAAGTCAGTCAGCCAGCTGTTGTAAGGCATAAGGTTGTAAGATAGGACTAGAACTCATGGTCTCCTAGTTTCTAGTCAGGTGCCTTAATCGCTAGAGCAAAATGGCTCTCAAATCTATACATCAGCAATGCAACGTACAAGCAATTTTTCAGCTGAGATGTTCAAAGGTATGATCTATAGCTGTGGTTGAAAAAAAATATGGGTATATACTAATATACAGCAGGGATGTCAAACTCGATTTCATTAAGGGTCGGATCAGCATTATGGTTATCCTCCGGGGACCAGAGGGGGGGGAGGAGGGGTATAGTCAGGATGATCACAGCCAACTGGGTGCGGCCAGCTTGACATCACTCATGTGGATGGTGCCTGTGGGGGCTAGGCAGGTTTAGGAAAGGGGATCCAGGGGTCTCCTGTGGGTAGGGTGGGAGGCGGGAGGCTCACCCCATGAGGTGAGACAGGGGGCAGGACAACTACAGCCACAAACCATCAACCATTGCATGCTTGCTACCCTTTGTGTATGGGAGGAATGGTTTCCGGCTGTAGCCGCAGCCTGCCAGCCCCTCAGCTGGCCAGCTAGGAAGGCTGCGATGCCGAGGTGCGTCAAGTGGCGTTTTGCCAGTAGGCCCAGCAGGAAGAGGGGGAGGGCACAGCACTTCCTCACCCGCTATCAGACCCAGCACCCAGCGGGGCTTTCCTGAAGCGTGGCAGGTGGCTGGGTAGGAAGTGGTGCCCGTCCTAAAGCTGAGGAAGAGGGCCTTTTTGTGGGAACCAGTTTGGGCAGTGCCCTGCTGACTCATTCTGCTACTCCCGAGTCACCCCACATGGGCCAGATCTGACACTCCTGCTATACAGCAATAAAGTGTAAAAATGTTATGGAACAGCTTGCTTTCAGAAATTATGGGTCACTGGAGGCTTTCAATAGAAGCTTGGATAACCATTTGTCCAGAATGGTATAAGATCTCTCGCTTAAGCAGGGGATTGGACTAGAAGACTTCTAAAACCTTCCAATTCTGTTATTCTGTATTCTATAATCGCTCTGACAATGCCTTTGATCTGAGTAAAGAAAAAAAAACAACTACTTTTGGAGAAAGCTCTGAGCAAGAGGATACTCCAACAGCTACACGTATCTGTGCATGAAGATAATGCAAGCTTCAGCACTTCTTCTTCATAGATTCTTGATGCTGTGTGTCAACCTTTCAGTTCTGCCCAGAAGGATTAAAAAAAAAAAAAATCTCTGTAACAAGCCAGGGATAATTCTACCTTGCTTACTTTTTGGCCATCTTGGCAGTATTTATTGCAGGTTCTTTTCGACATCTTTTCTTCTCTCTGGCATTTTCCTCCTTAACTTTCCCTTCCTTATCCTTCAGTTGCCCCTTCCACAACAAAGGCTTTACACCAGTATTTCATGTCTTCATCCAGCCTTAAGTGCCTTAGATCAATTGCTGTGTAAGAGGTATTTATTTGCTGCTAGCTCAGCCAAGGAGAAAGGGGGCAGGGAACAAATTGCAAAGGAATAGAACAATACAGGTTTCACCCTTTCACCAAGCAACAATTTATTTCCCCCCATTGTCTGGGTATTCTGGAGCTACCATTTCTGCACATGTTTCACCAAATTGTCTGCATTTTATTCTTCAGAATAATAGAAGTTGGAAGGGACCTTGGGGGTCTTCTAGTCGAACCCCTTGCTCAGACCCTATACTGTTTCAGACAAATGGTTCTCCAATCTCTTCCTAAAAATCTAAATAATTTAAGATTTATTATTAGTATCATAGAGGGACGTGGTGGCTCAGGGGCTGAAACGCTGAGCTTGTCGATTGAAAGGTCGGCAGTTCAGTGGTTTGAATCCCGCGTAACGGGGTGAGCTCCCGTTACTTGTCCCAGCTTCTGCCAACCTAGCAGCTTGAAAGCACATAAAAAATGCAAGTAGAAAAATAGGGACCACCTTTGATGGGAAGGTAACAGCTTTCCATGTGCCTTTGGTGTTTAGTCATGCTGGCCACATGACCACGAAGACGTCTTTGGACAGTGCGGGCTCTTCGGCTTTGAAACATCCCCTAGATTCAGGAACAACTAGCCCATATGTGCAAGGGGAACCTTTACCTTTTACCTATTAGTATCATGAGTATTGTACTTGAAGCCTTTTTCCTAATTAGCAAGCCTTTCAGAACAAAACACTTTTTCTGGAAGGAGAAATGGTTTTCCTTTTTCCAGCTTGGGTTGTTTCACAAACAGTGTAACTTGATTTTTCTCAGTCGAATGTGCCAGAAAAGTTACAAACTTTTTTTTCTCATGCTGTCTTCAATGCAGCTCACCAACAGAACCTGTGAAGATTTCCATTACCATCTTCAGTGTATCTTAAACAGGAATAGAAAGATAGTTTCCTTTGAGCCCAAGTCAAATTCATGTTATTTCCTTGGCAACAATATAGAAAACAGAACAGAATAATAGCGTTGGAAGGGACCTTCGGAGGTTTTTTTTTATTCCAAACCCCTGATCAAGCAGAAGACCCTATAGCAGGGGTGTCAAACTCAAGGCCTGGGGGCCAGATCCAGCCCAAGGGTTGCTTAGATCTAGCCCTTGTGGCTGCTCTGGAATCATTGAAGGGCCAACATGCAGTGCCTCTGCCTGTCAAAACAGAGCTCTGGAGGACTGTGTGACAGCTTTCTGCAACATTCTGTCAGTGAAAATGGAGCTTGGGAGCTTCACTTCTGGCTGCGATGGCTTCCTGTAATGGTCTGCCAGTGAAAACGGAGCTTGGGAGGGCCACACACCACCTTCCTGTGCTCTGTTTTCACTAGCAGACCAGGGGTGAAATCCAGCAGGTTCTGACCGGTTGGTAGCGGAAATTTTGAGCAGTTTGGAGAACCAGCAAATACCACCTCTGGCTGGCCCCAGAGTGGGGTGGGAATGGAGATTTTGCAGTATCCTTTCCCTGCCACACCCACCAAGCCACACCACGCCCACCAAGACACGCCCACATAATCGGTAGTAAAAAAAATTGGATTTCACCACTGTGGCAGACCACTGTAGGAGGCCGTTGCAGGAGAAAATAAGCTTGGGACTGTGGGGTCTGGATAGCCTGTTCCACTGTCCAGGATCCTCCACGTGGCCTGACAGGGACAGGGAGGCTCCTTTGGAGGACAAGGATTTGGTACTTTCCCTGGTCTTGCCTTCTTCTGCTGGAGACTGTGGATTCCCCCAGTCCTGCCCAGGCCACCACAGGCGCCTCTGACACGAGTGACATCGAGCTGGCCATGTCCATCCTAGCCACACTCACCCCACCCCCTGAAGTCAAACACAACCCTCATAAGGCCCTCAATGAAATTGAGTTTGGCACCCCTGCTCTATACCATTTCAAACAAGTGGTTGTTCAATCACCATTGATGGAACAGTCATAACCTCTGAAGGATGGTTTTCCATTGATTAATTGTTCCAACTGTCAGGAATTTTATTTTTATTTCTAGGTTTGGTTGTCTCCTGGATTAGTTTCCATCCATTGTCCTATCTTCAGGTGCTTTGGAGAATAGCTTGACTTCCTCTTCTTTGTGGCAGCCCCTCAAATATTGAAACATTGCTATCATGATACCCTTAGTCCTTCTTTTCATTAAACTAGACATACCCAATTCCAATCGTTCTTCATATGTTTTAGCCTCCAGTCATCTTTTTTTGGTTCTTGAATTGTAGAAGTCTGCTTGGTTCAGGCACTTTAAAAAAAAGAAAAGAAAAGAAAATTGCCATGCAAATTTGACACGGTGGTAGAAAACAGCTAATGCAAATATAGTGTTGGTTTTCTGATATTTCTATAATTAAGATTTATTATGAGTATTGTTAGTATTATATTTGAAGCCGTTAATTATTTTTGCCCTTTTCTCTGTTGAATTCTTTATACGTAGTACTTTCATAAATTATAGATATAAACATGGATAAAATAGGAACTGCATATCCTAAATAAATGCTTATTGACCAGCACATAATGCAAAGACCCATAATAGTTCTTTAATGCTAGCAAATTAGGGGATTAGTAATATGAATATCACTTGGCTTCAGTTATCTAATGATTAGCTGGGAGTTTTTTCTATGACTGATTTGCCACGTGAAGAAGAGCATCCAAATTACTTAAACTAATAAGAATATTATTGCTTGACTCTATTATTTAAGCATTTTTGGTTACTGTTTGCATGATTTATATATTCAATACCAACAGTCGCTGCAGCTTTGCATGGAGTATTATTAGTCTCTTATGATGAAAATGTCTTTGCTTTTCTCCCATCTCAAGGGAACCTAATTTAAATATGAATACAACCCCCCAAAAAAAGAAGTATTAGATACTGAAAGTAATAACACTCATTTGAAAGAAAAAGAGACTTGTAGGCAGTGATACAATGGCTTTTTAAGAAATTAGGATAACTATAATAAGAGTAACAAGACTCAATTCAGCTTATTGAGCTCCCCTAAGACCTCCTGGTTGTTTAATGTTAGAATTAAGTGTGTATTTACTTTTTGCCTTTAGAAATTTAAATCCTTAGTTCAGGGGTGTCAAACTCGTGGCCTACTGGCCAGATGCGTCACAAACTGGCCACACCCATGCCTAGTTTAGTGAAGGAGCCTGAGTGGCGTAGGAGGCTAATGCCTCCTACTAAGGCAGTAGTTAACATCCAGCTGCCTGCAATTACTGCGAGTTCAATCCCAGGCAGGCTCAAGGTCGACTCAGCCTTCCATCCTTTCTAAGGTGGGTAAATTGAGGACCCAGTTTGTGGGGGCAATAAGCTGACTTTGTATAAATATACAAAAGTATGAAGGCTATTGCTTAACGCATTGTAAGCCGCCCTGAGTCTCCAGAGAAGGGCGGCATATAAATCAAATTTAAAAAAAATAAAAAAAAAAAATAAAGGGGGGGAAGTCACGATAAGTCACATGACAATGCCATGACGACACAAGTTTGACACCCCTCCCTTAAATCACGTTCCTTCCCCCCCTCCCTCCCCCCCAGAGATCAGGTAAGCAGGCAAGAGACAAAGACAGCATGTGGCCTACAGGATGTGGCCAATAAAACCAAGATGGCAGCAGAAATTCTGTAACTGAAACTAGTCCTGGTGTTTTTGTATATCACGTCTACAATGGGCACAAAAAAATGGGAACTTTGATCTTGTCTTTTGTCTTCTACGTCCTTGGTGTACATAAAAAATACATTCATCAAGAATCATAAGATACAACACTTAGTGATAGTCCTAGGATACTAAATAAGCAATCAGAATCATACTAGGAAACTAAATAAAACAATATAATCATAAAGATACAAGCAACAAGGTTATAGTCATAAGTAGAAGGAGATAGGTAATAGGAAGGCTGAGAAGAATAGTCTTAGTAAATAATTTGACAATGTTGTGGGGATTAGTTGTTTAAGCAGAGTGATGGTATGTGGGGGAAAACTGTCCTTGTGTCTAGTTTTTCTGGTGTGCAATGCTCTATGACGTCTTTTTGAGGATAGAAAATGCAACTATTTATGTCTAGGATGTGAGGGATCTGTAGATATTTTCACAGCCCTCTTTTTGACTCATGCAGTATACAGGTTCTCAATGGAAGGCAGGTTGATAGCCATTGTTTTTTCTGCAGTTCTAATTATCCTTTGAAGTCTGTGTCTGTCTCGTTGGGTTGCAGAACCAAACCAGACAGTTATAGAGATGCAGATGACAGATTCAATAATTCCTCTGTAGAACTGGATCAGCAGCTCCTTAGACAGTTCAAGTTTTCTGAGTTGGCGCATTCTTTGTTGAGCTTTTTTGATGACGTTTTTGATGTTAGGTATCCATTTTATGTCTTATGATAGAACCTGGAAACTTGAAGGTCTCTACTGGTGATACTAGATTGTAAGAGGTGGTAGTATAGGAGGGTTTCTCCTAAAATCTACCACAGTTTTGAGTGTATTTAGTTCAAGATTGTTCTGGTTACACCATAAGTCTAGTTGTTTAACCTCCAGTCGGTATGCAGATTCATCGTTGTCTCTTATCTTCAAACTTATACCCCACCGTTTTTACCAATTGAATCAGTGGTGGGTTTCAAATTTTTTTTACTACCGGTTCTGTGGGTGTGGCTTGGTGAGCATGGCATGGCTTGGTAGATGTAGCAGGGGAAGGATACTGTAAAATCTACATTTGCACCCCACTCCAGAGGAAGGATATTGCAAAATCTCCATTCCCTCCCCAATCCAGGGGAAGGTTACTGCAAAATCCCCATTTCCTCCCGATCAACTGAGACTTGGGAGATAGAGAATAAATGGGGTGGGGCCAGTCATACTTTTTACTACCGGTTCTCTGAACTACTCAAAATTTCTGCTACTGGTTCTCCAGAACTGGTCAAAACCTACTGAAACCCACCTTTGAATTGAATATACATTAAAACCATGAGCTATCATTTCCTGGATCCGTTTAAAAATGAGGTCTTTGTTGATTTGACTCTTTAGCGGATTATTTGCACATTGTAAGAATGTGCTCTTTGAGCTTTTGCCATGCTGCCTTAAAGCCTGCTTGCATTTCTTCTAACAAAGTTTGTGTCTCTTTTTGTTCTTGTCACTGCAACTTCCCATCTATCCAGAAATAAAAAGGTGTTTGATACCTAGAAAACCCCAGAGGACCATGTTCCCCTCTACATGTGTGATACATCTCTTTGCATCATTGCCCTATCTGCCAAGGTCATGAAAATGTTGCTACTTCTGTCCTAAGTTATGCCACTTCGTGCCACCCAAGGGAGAAGATGGGAAAGGGTTTTCAATTTCCTTCCTTTTAACCTTTTAAAATTTTAATGCAACACATGGATTCCTCTTCCGCCAGCCATCCAGAAATACTGGTAGATACTATCGTAAATAAAATAAGCCAACTTCAGGAAGAAGTATCTTGAATCGTAAGGTTAGAAATTCTCAGACCTTCTCAGACGAAGGACTGTCACCCTTTGCTTGAAATAGCAATGACACTTACCGTATTTTTCAGAGTATAAGATGCACCGGACTATAAGACGATGAGGAAAAGAAGAAAAAGAAATCTGCCTCTGCCTCTGACCAGTTTTGCCTCGTTGCAGCAAACAGCCTGCTTTACTTTCATTTTTGTTTTCATCATAGCTTGACTAGCACAGGGGGAAAAAAAATCTGCTCCAGCAATTTACCTCTTTGCAGCAAGCAGCAGAGCCCTACGCAAAACAGCTGAGAGCAAATCAGCTGAGAGTCGGGAGGCCAATTCAATCAACTTGTGCTAATTAGGCTGTGCTGAAGCTGAAAGGAACTGTTTTTTCTTGCTGTTTGCTTGCAAGGAAGTAACTGCTGCGAGGTAGAGGCCAAAGGGTGGGGGCCAGTGGGTGGGCGGGGCTACATTCAGTGTATAAGACGCACCTAAATTTTCACCCCCTTTTAGGGGGGAAAAGGTGTGTCTTATACTCTGAAAAATACGGCATATATTGCTTTGCAGTGCTTTACAGCCCTCTCTAAGTGTTTTACAGAGTCAGCATATCCCCCCAACGATCTGGCTTCCTCATTTTAACAACCTCAGAAGGATGGAAGGCTGAGTCAATCTGGAGCTAGTCAGGATCGAACGATTGGCAGAGTCAGGCTGCAATAGTGCATTCTAACCACTGTGTCACCATATATCTTGGACAAACCTCCAATGCTATCTAGGAGTCGGATGATTTCATATAATAGTTGTGGCAGGCAGAAAATTCCTCCTCATTTCCTGTACAAGTATTGGAAACCTTCTATCAAGTTTCTTCTTAGCCACTTCTTCTTTAGGCTAAAATGTTTAACTCTTATAATGTTCTTCATAGGATCTAACTTTAAAGCCCCTCACCATCTTTGTTGCTCTTCTCTGTACTCAAACCAGTTCCTCAGTGTCTTCCCCCCACCCACCAGCCGGGGTGGAATAGTGGTTAAAATGCAGTATTGCAGGCTAACTATTCCCACTGCCAGGAGTTCGATTCTGACCAGCGCAAGATTGATTCAGCCTTTCATCTTTCTGAAGTCAAATTGTTGGGGACAATATGCTGATTCTAAACCACTTAGAGAGGTAAAGCACTATGAAGCGGTATATAAGTCTAAGTGGTATTGCTATTGCTATTTTGTATTTGGGGTAACCAGAACTGGACACATTATTCAGGTGGGGTCTGACCGATGCAGCCTAGATTGTCCCTATCACTTTCTTTCTTCTCAATGCTATTATTCCTAGTCGATGCAGTCTAGGATTGCACTAACTATTTTCACGGCTTCTGCACACTGCTGGCTCCTGCTTAATCGTTGGTCTATAAATCCCTGTGATTGGCTTGCTTTGACAGAAGTATAATGCTAACATCCCAGGAGTGATAATCTGCTACCCTGGTCCAGACTACACCTGGAATATTGAATTCACTTTTACTGGGGGCAATTGGGAAATCACTAACACTTCCTAGCTGACATGTGGACAATTCTGAAAAGAAAAGGAAGTTTCTTCGGTTGATGTTGTTCTGAGCATTTACCTACATCAAATCTGTGGCTTTCTATTTGCAGAAAAATGTGTTTTGTTGGTTTCCCCCTTCTTCTTCTTCTTCTTCTTCTTCTTCTTCTTCTTCTTCTTCTTCTTCTTCTTCTTCTTCTTCTTCTTCTTCTTCTTCTTCTTCTTCTTCTTCTTCTTCTTCTTCTTCTTCTTCTTCTTCTTCTTCCTCCTCCTCCTCCTCCTCCTCCTCCTCCTTCCTCCTCCTCCTCCTCCTCCCCTCCTCCTCCTCCTCTTCCTCCTCCTCCTCCTCCTCCTCCTCTTCTTCTTCTTCTTCCTCCTCCTCCTCCTCCTCCTTCCTCCTCCTCCTCCTCCTCTTCCTCCTCCTCCTCCTCCTCCTCCTCTTCTTCTTCTTCTTCTTCCTCCTCCTCCTCCTCCTTCTTCTTCCTCCTCCTCCTCCCCTCCTCCTCCTCTTCCTCCTCCTCCTCCTCCTCCTCCTCTTCTTCTTCTTCCTCCTCCTCCTCCTCCTTCCTCCTCCTCCTCCTCCTCCCCTCCTCCTCCTCCTCCTCCTCTTCTCCTCCTCCTCCTCCTCCTCCTCTTCTTCCTCCTCCTCCCCTCCTCCTCCTCCTCCTCCTCCCCTCCTCCTCCTCCTCCTCCTCCTCCTCCTCCTCCTCCTCCTCCTCCTCCTCCTCCTCCTCCTCCTCCTCCTCCTCCTCTTCTTCTTCTTCTTCTTCTTCTTCTTCTTCTTCTTCTTCTTCTTCTTCTTCTTCTTCTTCTTCTTCTTTTTTCAATGAAGATCTCTCTTTTTTGTCAAGAATTCCTTTTCCCTCCTGGCAAGAACTTCCTGAGCCCCTTGCTCTCCAGATTATGATCTACAGTCACATGTCAACTAATAGTTGATGGAGTAAATGACCGTTTTGACAGTGGCTGATTATTCCTCTTGTTATTATTTTCTCCCTGCCAACCAAATGTTCAATTTCCCACTACTGTGTCTTCCAGCATCTGGAAAAATTGAGTATGCATTCCTTTCTCTGCATCTGTTCTAAAACTGGGTTCTACCAGTAAAGAAGAATATTAGTAGCTCAGGGTTGAAATGAGGGGTCCTAGGTATTCCCTGAGCTTGCTTGTTTTCCTGCAGACATTTCATTACCCAAACTAGGTAAGATCATCAGTGCTAGCGATGATGTTACCTAGCACTGATGGTGTTACTTAGTTAAGGTAATGAAATGTGTGGAAGAAAACAAGCAAATTCAGAGAGTGTCAGCATTCCAAGTAATGCACCCATTGAAAGCAGAACTCTGAGGCAGGTAGATTCCTCAAAGAACAATTTATTAGATACATCATATTGGCACAACTGGTTAAAAACCAACTCTGAAAGTTCCCGCAGTTTTCACCTAATTAAAAAGTAAAAGTTCCCCCTTCCCTTCAGGTCATCAGTCACATTGTCCAATAGTGGTGCTGCCTGGTTACTCCACTCCTCCTCTTTCCAGCCACCTATTGGAACGACCTTGGTTCCCACAAGAAAACTTTTTATTTTGATGGCAAAGCTGAGATATCTAAATTTCCCCCCTCCCTTTCTCCCCCTCCGCTTTATGGCAACCATGAAGTTTCAAAGATGACCTCAGCCAGGTTTGCTTCAGGGTTGACAGTCAGCATCATGGCTCCCTCCTTACTTTCTATTATTGTTCTTTTATCTTTTCACTATGTAAGATCTCCAAGGTCCCTTCCAACTTTGTTACTCTGTATTTTGTATTGTTTTCTGGTATTCTGTATTCCTGAAAATCTACATTTCAGAATGATCACCTATCATCTAACCTTTGAGACTTCTATGGCTGGATTCAGTATATGATCTACTTCTAATAATATCTGGCAGGTGTCATTAATGACCTTCTGGTGTTAAAAATAGTGATAACTTTTATGGACTTGCTTCGGTTTGCATATGGGAGAGTTGACATCCAAGCTTCAGTTTAGAGCTGGATTTAATAGCTTGGTCATCTTTTTTATGTTTTATCCTTAATACCTTAAGACATCTTTCAGCTGCCTTACATTTTAAAACATTCTCTGTTTTGAGCAAGTCAGAGAAAAGTATGCACAGAATAGATCATGTCAGCCAGGAAAAAATAAGTTGTATTTCCATCCAATCACCAAACAGACTGAAAAAAAAATGTCCGATGCTGTCAAAATCTTGTCCTAAAGTCTAGAGGCTGTTGGGGTCTGGATAGAGACAGGTTCAAGCTCAGTCTTGGTGAAATGTGGGTTTGGGACAACTCAGGTCTGGAGATGTTCTACCTTTGGTCCTCAGTTCGGTTACATTAAGAGGGAGCAGTGGTGGTAATCTGCCCTGGGTGCAGGTGACAAGGGGGAAACAATTTGGAGATTTTATTTAATGTATGACAATGTTACATTAGCAAGGAGACTACAATGCTAATATAGATGTCAGAGTGCACACAGCTTTACTACATGAGACAATCCAGGAGCAATAACAGCAAACAGAGGTTTGTAATAAATAGTGATTTTTTTCTACAAAAGAATATATACTATACCTAAATGTACTATAGGCAGAAGTCAAACAATCAGTAAATTACAGCAGGGAAGACCACATGGTGAGAGTGAGATGCCGTAACAGGGCCTCTTATTAAACAGGCTCTCAAAGGGATAACAGCCAAAATCCTTGCTGACTCATTCTCATCATTACATCAGTGCATGATTGCATCATCGTAGCAGCTGGTCAGCTCTTAAATCACTACCTTGACAATAGAGTAGTAATTTGGCTCCCTAAGACTGCTAGACCTGTTTGGTTCATGCACACACACTTTCCAAGGGGTGCCACAGTGGGGCGAATTAGCATCACACCAGAAAGAAAGATGAGCAGCATTCTGCAGCAGCATCTTGAGCCCTCTGCTTCCAACAAAGCCACCTCACAAATGGGGGGTCAGAACCGGGAAGGTTCAGTGCCAGCATGAAGCGCTGACTCGTCTTCTCACCAAAATGGCACCTATTTATCTATTCTCATATAACATGCTTTTAAACTGCTAGATGAGCAGAAGCAGAAGCGAGTGATAGGAGCTCATCCTGCCCACACAATGCTAGAACTCCAATCTCTGGAGCAAAGACAATCTCCAGAGTCATTAAGCCACTGAGCCACCATGCCTCTATAACCTGGGGATGATATGAAGGCAATGCAGTGGGTTGATGGTGAGTATGGAACCAAGTCTCTGCTGTCATTGCACCAATCAGATTATGGGCACAGTAGCAACAGAGGAAGAAACTGCTCCAAGTGTCCAATCTATTACATATACTATTGGTTGTACTTCATCCCTTTGGATTGGGGAGGAGTTGGAGGGTCTTCTAGGACTCAGAGCTTCTGCTTGAGGAGCAGACATCAGAAAAGCCATTTCCTCCATTTCAATCTCTTCAACTGCAATCTGGGTGGATACAACCTTGTAGAGGACCCTCACTCTGTCAAGGACCTTGGAGTACTCATCTCTAATGATCTAAGTGCCAGAACTCACTGTAACATCATTGCCAAAAAGGCATTAAGAGTTGTTAACCTAATCTTGCATAGCTTCTTTTTCTGGTAATATTGTACTGCAAACCAGGGCATACAAAACTTTTGCTAGAACAATTCTTGAATACAGCTCATCTGTCTGGAACCTGCACTGCATTTTGGACATTAATACAATTGAGAGAGTTCAGAGATATTTCACAAAAAGAGTTTTCCACTCCTCTGCTCGCAACAGAATACCTTATGACACCAGACTTGAAATTTTGGGCTTAGACAATTTAGAACTTCACCGCCTTCAGTCCAACCTAAGCATACATAGTACATAACATTATATGCTACAATGTCCTACCTGTCAATGACTACTTCAGCTTCAATCACAACAATACATGAACACACAATAGATACATACTCAAGGTAAACCGCTCCAAACACAATTGCAGAAAATATGACTTCAGCAACAGAGTGGTCAATGCCTGGAATGCACTACCTGACTCTGTGGTTTCTTCCCCAAACCCCCAAAACTTTAACTTTAGACTGTCTACAGTCAACCTCACCACATTCCTAAGAGGTCTTTAAGGGGCATGCCTACCATCCAGGGGCAGATTTCAAAACCCGTCGCTACCAGTTTTCTTGTGGGCACTTGCCTCGCATGCACGATGCTTCTGTGCATGCCTCCTGCTGCCGCTACAGTTCCCCCGAACTGGGGTGAACCAGTAGCAACCCACCACTGCTACCGTCCCTGTCCTAATGTTCTCTTTTATTCATACCCATTTCATGTATTCATAATCATGTTTACACTTATATCTGTTAACTAATACACGCTTGACAAAATAAATAAATAAAATTAATAAATGTGTTCCGGAAGAGTTCCCTTGTCTTCAAATTGGGAGACTGTGGTTGTTGTCTTTGAAACAAGGTTGTCATTACAAGGCAGCCTGTCCAGAGACGGCAACACTAGCAAGTCAGGTTGCGTGAAGTTTCATCTCCTCTCCTCTTTCTCTTCTTCTGCAGATTCAAGTGCTTTTCCACCCTTCATAGATTAAAAAGGGAGGAGAGGGAGATAGAGTTGCAGTGAGGCTTTCTCCTTGCTGAAGTTAAACTTTTTCAGCTGACGTGTCACCCTGGAAGAAGCGGGTGTGGATCTGATTAAACGAGAGAGCTAGACACTGTACAGTACATTACATCTTGGCCAACCGTTGAGAACTTGATGAACAAGTGAACGAAGCATTCATTCTTTTCTAGGTTTGAGAACTTTCACTTCAGTGTTGTTCCAGTGTCATCGGCATTAGACAACATTAGGTTCTAATAATGCATTCAGTACTTGGATTACAACCAGTGATACAAACCAGAGCAACATTCAGTTCAAGCCTATTTTGGCACCTGGAAAATGTCCAGAATAAATGGACCAAACTCAAGATGGGCCACTTTGATTTGCTCCCAACCCCAAAACAGGAGCAGGAAACAGAAGGGGTCTGTCTCTCATTGACTAGCATTGGCAACCAGGAGATGACTGTAACTCCTAAATGTTGTTGTTGTTGTTGTTGTTGTTGTTGTTATTCATGTCTGACCCATCATGACCCCGTGAACAATGTTCCTCAAGGCCTTCCTGTCCTCTACCATCCTCTGGAGTCTATTTAACTCCTAAATTTGAATAAATAAACAAATTTGAATAAATAAATAAATAAATAAATAAATAAATAAATAAATAAATAAATAGATAGATAGATAGATAGATAGATAGATAGATAGATAGATAGATAGATAGATAAATAGGGAGCTATTGATCAATGTCATTATAGGAAGCTGGCACCCACACCTCTCCTAGGAAAATGAGATATTTTAGGAAATATTAAAAGGGGACAATATTTCCCCAAAACGGGAGGCAGAAACTCACACACACACACCTTTGTCAATGACCCATTAAGACCTGGCCCAGTCTATTCTACATAACAAAGATCTGCTACCTTCAGGCAGAGCCATAGTAGGAATTGCCCAAAGCCCTTTCTTCACATCACCACCCGGCAAGAGTCAACCAAGTCTGGAACTCAAAAGACAACCTACAAAGTTACTCCTGCATGACCCCATGGGAGTCTGACAACCAATCGGAATACAAACTCAAATTTAAAGCCCAACAGAAGGTATAAATCTCTCTCTCTCACACCCATGTGCTTCAGATATTTGGTATGAAAAGAAGGACTGGGGTGACATGATAGCAGTGTTCCAAGATCTCAGGGGCTGCCACAAAAAAGAAGGGGTTAACCTATTCTCCAAAGCACCTAAGGCAAGACAAGAAGCAATGAATGGAAACTAATCAAGGAAAGAAGCAACCGAGAACTAAGGAAAATGACAATCAGAACAATTAATCAGTGGAACAACTTGCCTTCAGAAGTTGTGAATGCTCCAATGCTAGAGGTTTTTAAGAGGAGATTGGACAACCATTTGTCTGAAGTGGTGTAGAGTTTCCTGCCTAGGCAGGGGGGTGGACTAGAAGACCTCCAAGGCCCCTTCCAACTCTTCAGTCATTCTGCTAGCAAGGCTTGAGCAGATGAAGCAGAGAGAAATTGGTGCAGGGATTTAGGATTTCTGTTTCTTTAAATTCTGTCTTTGTTTCTTGAAAGAATATAGATTTTTGCTTTGGGACAAAAGTAGAGGACCTTTTCAGGCAAAGCTGCCCCTCCTCTGGGGATTTAAACCTACTCATTTTCCAACTGATACATGCAATTGTTTTGTGCTAAAGGAGCCATTAGAGACTTGGGGAGGAAATAAAAGGGTTGCTGTTTTTAAATGGATAATGTCTATAAAAACGGTAGACACCAGCCAGGCTGCAGACAAATAGCTCTGCAGCTTTTGCAAAAGTCTGCTTGCAAAAATGTGGCTCTATCCATGGATAGAAATGGTCTTTACTGAAAAAAGAGTAGACACGGAGGGTGAAGGTTCATTCTCTGAGATTGTGGGTTGCTTTCTGAACATTTCATTACCAGCCTTGGTAACCTCTTCATCAGAGTTTAGAGGATGTCAGTGTTCTTCTATTTATAAGGGCTTCCGGTCTGGGTGTGTCAAGTGAGGGTCTTGTGCAGTGGTGAAATTCAGCCGGATCTATCCAGATTGTGCAATCCGGTAGTGCTGGCAGCAGGAGGCTCCATCCACCCGGCTGGATGTCATCACGTTCCATTGTTGACCTTCTGTGCATGCTCTGAGCAGGGGTGGAGGAAGTACACGTGCTCACGTTTGCAAACTGGTAGCGAAGGTAAGTGAATTTCACCCCTGGTCTTGTGATAGGTCTTGTGATGAGTCAAGTGTGGGTGTGTCAATTGAGAGTCACCACACTATAAAAAATATGTTGAGACTCTAAAAAAAATGCAGAGGAGAGCAACCAGGATGATTAAGGGACTGGAGACTAAAACATATGAAGAACGGTTACATGAACTGGGCATGGCTAGTAAAGAGAAGGACCAGGAGAGACATGATAACAGTGTTCCAATACTCGAGAGGCTGCCAGAGAGGAAAGGCTGTTTTCCAAAACCCCTGAAGGCCAGACAAGGAATAATGGATGGAAACTGACCAAGGAGAGATTCAACCTAGAAAAGAGGAGGAACTTTCTAACAGTGAAAACAATCAACCAGTGGAACAGAAGTTGCCTTCGGAAGTTGTGGGAGCTTCATCACTTGAGACTTTCAAGAAAAGACTCTATTGTTCCGCCAGCCTGGGCTATCAATGGGATGATTTTAAATTGATTGTTTTAAATGTTGGGTTTTAAATCTGAGCCTAAATTATTTATTAATTTTCATTATTTTTAACTGATGCGTCTTTGTGCTTTTAATAGGCTGTGCACCGCCCTGAGTCCTTCGGGAGAAGGGCGGTATAGAAATAAAATTATTATTATTATTATTATTATTATTATTATTATTATTATTATTATTATTATTATTATTATTAAAGATTGGACTGCCGTTTGTCAGAAATAGTGTAGGGTTTCCTGCTTGAGCAGCGGCTTGGCCTGTAAGATCCATTCCAACTCTGTTAATCTGTTAACAAATCTTGTAATGGGTCTTGTGATGGGTCCGATGGGAGTCATCAATGGGAGACATCAGTAGGAGTCTTGTGATGGGTCTTGTGATGGGTAGGTTTTAACTGATTTAACAGATTAACAGAGTTGGAAGGGACATTATAGGTCATCAAGTCCAACCCCCGGCCCAAGCAGGAAACGCTACATCGTTTTTGACAGACCTCTTCTGGAAAGCCTCAGTGATGAAGTTCCCACAACTTCCAAAGGCAAAGTTGTTCCATTGGTTGATTGTTCTCACTGTCAGAAAATTTCTCCTTATTTCTAGTATTTCTAGTATTATGTCAGGTGAAGGTCATTGGGAGGTGAAGTGCTGGGTGGGTGGGCTTTTATGGGTTGGTTGAGGATCGGTGCTGCCTCTGATTAGCTGTATGGTTGATTTGGATTCTCAGGGGTTTGTAACAGGGATGAAATGCTCCTGTTTGGACCAGATTGCCCGATCCAGTAGTGATGGGGATGTGTGGTTCGGAGAACCGGTAGCAAAAATCCCTGCCCTCACACACATACCCCTCCCATGCCCAGTTGAGCCACATGATCATCAGAGCCTTTTTTTGACCGAAGAGGTTGTAGAAAAAATGCTTTTAAAATTAAAAAAAAAAAGTTGGCCCCGCCCACCCAGTCAAATTACACCACCACCACCCCCATCAAGCCATGTCCACAGAACTGGTAGTAATAAATTTTACATTTCACCACTGGTTTGTAGGCTGGTTGTAGGTCAATTGCTTGTGGAGTGCCAGGCTTCACTCACAAGCGTGGCAGGTGGTAAGTTGGCCGATATATGATAGACATAATATACCACCACATGGAGGTAACAGGGGCATTCCCTCTTCATCCAGACACTTCATCAGGAATTTTTGGCTGTACAGGTGGTCTTCAACTTGTGACCAAAACTGAGCCCAAAATTGCTGTTGCTAAGTGAAACATGTCTTAAGTGAGTTTGCCCCATTTTGTGATCTTTCTTGCCACCGTTGTTAAGTGAATCACTGCAGCTGTTAAGTTAGTAACATTGTTGTTAAATGAAACTGGCTCCCCCATTTGACTTTGCTGGTCAGAAGGTCGCAAAACAGGATCACATGACCCTGGGACACTGCATCCGTCGTAAATATGAACCAGTTCCCAGACATCTGAATTTGGATCTCATGACCATGGAGATGCTATAACAGTTGTAAGTGTGAAAACGGGTCATACGGCTTTTTTTCAGTGCCATTGTAACTTTAGTCACTAAATGAATGTTGTAAATCGAGGATTACTTGTACCTTCATTAAAGCAAAACTTTTTTTTTTTTTTTTGAAGCTCTGCCTAGTGCTAAAATGCAGGACCAAACTCTACTCAACACAAAGATACACAACATATATCAACATTTTAAATTTAACTTAATTCCATGAATCAACATTCTTCCTGCTAGATACTGTATTTAAGGACTCTCTGGTGACCCATTTCTTAGAAGGAGTCATTTGGTTTTACTTTCTCTCTCTGTCTCTCCCTGACCTAGAGAAATTGAATTTTAAAAGAGTGGTTTGTTTTTCCCTTTTGCTCTCTCTCGAGTTCCTGTTTTATGCAGCATTCAGAAGGACCAAATCACTCACACCTTCTCATGATTCTCTTAATCTACTTGCAGACACACTGAAGTTATGTCAGGTAGAAAAATTGCTCAGTATTATTCCTTTAAAGCTTCTTATTTGATCGGATGAACAAACAAACAAAAAATTGTTCCAGGAAGTGTTTCAAAAGTGAAGAAAAAACAAACAACCTTTGCTACAAGATGGTTGAAGGTATAATAATGGAATTTGAGAAAGACCTTGGAAGAAGGAAGGAGGGTGGGAAAAGATTCTGCCTAAGGAGCAATCAAATAACTATTAAAAATAACACTATATAAATTTATATATTTATATAACATATAGATATAGATATAAAAAATAATACTATCAAAAAGATGTTGAGAAAAAGTACAGAGGAGAGCAACCAGGATGATTAGGGGACTGGAGACTAAAACATATGAAGAACTGTTGCAGGAACTGTTGCAGGAACTGCCTAGTCTAGTGAAGAGAAGGACCAGGGGAGAGATGATAGCAGTCTTCCAATATTTGAGGGGCTGGCACATAGAGGAGGGGGTGTCAAGCTATTCTCCAAAGCACCTGAAGGCCAGACAAGGAATAATGGATGGAAACTGACCAAGGAGAGATTCAGCCTAGAAACGAGGAGAAACTTTCTGAGAACAATCAACCAATGGAACAGAAGTTGCCTTCCGAAGTTATGGGATCTTCATCACTTGAGACTTTCAAGAAAAGATTGGACTGCCATTTGTCAGAAATGGTATAAGGTTGACCTCCTGCTTGAGTGGAGAGGTTGGACTAGAAGACCCATAAGGTCCCTTCCAACTCTGTTAATCTGTTAAATCTGTTAAAAGGGGGAGGAGCCCAGAACTGAGTAATGGTCAGAGAAAGAAGATTAGCTTATCAGGTGATAAAAAACTATGGTGGGAGATTTGTACTTTCAGACTTGCAAGATTGTTGTCAATACCCCTAGTAGACCAGACAGGAAAAACAGAAAGATGAACTAATTCTACTTTATTGTAAAGCTACTTTTTTTAAAAAAAAACTTGCAAGTCTATTTTCCTACCAATCTGTGTCTCTTTCCCTCATCTTCCAAGGACATTCTCAAATTCCAAGTAGGTGGGATTCTGCAATCATCTCTGTAACGGGCTGCCGTCTCCTGGGCTTCCCATATTTTCACCAAATCCCAAGGAAGAACCACAGGAAGAAAGTCCTACTTTGATGGTTTTCCCATCCTTCGGCAGCAATCCTTCCCAAGGAGGAGTCCTCCCCTTGAGAAATCTTTCTCTTTCTCAGAAGCAGAGGTAGTATTCAGCCGATTTGGACCTGTTCATTCGAACCGGTAGCGGAAATCGCTGATGGGCCAGCCCCAGCTCTATGTCAACCTATTTGGGCACATTTTTGAGGCTGGGTGTCTGCACAGAATGTGTGCACGTGAGCAAGCGCATGTGCAGAAGGCAAGCATGCATGGAAGGCAGGCATGCACATGAATTGGGTGCATGTGTAGCGAAATGGTAGTAACAAAATGTGAAACCCACCGCTGCCCAGGAGGATGGAGGAGATCAGAGAGAGAGAGAGATTGTTTCCATTTCTTTGTCCACAAACACAGGGAACAATTTCTAACTTCATTTCAAAGGGATCCTAGACCTACTTGTGAGAGACCCAATTGGTGTTGTGGTTAAAGACATCAGGCTAGTGAGTTCTAGTTCCACCTTAGGTATAAAGCCAGCTGGGTGTCCTTCAGCCAGTCACTTTTTCTCAGACTGAAAAAGAAAGCAATGGCAAACCACTTGCCAGGAAAACTTCAGGGTTTAATCCATAACCCCAGACCTGCAGTCATAGTGACCGCAACAGCTTTCCAAAATGTTTGGAACACCCCTATTTTTAGAAATGGACCATTCTGGTTGTGAATGGCTTTTGTTTTCCCACCAGTAAGAGTGAATGCAACATTGCGCTTACGTAAGTTATTTGGCGTTTTCTGTAGTGGCGTTTGAATTTGAATTGCGATCATTTTGACTGAAGATCTTTGTTAAAGTATATATTTTTTATAATGTCAGGGCCACGTTTTCCACCAAAAAGAGTGCAATCTGGCAACCCAAACTTCGAAGAAATTGTTCTAATATGTTATGAAGAAGCAGAGAGGGATCTGAGTGAAGTGGAATCAGATAGCAATGAAAATTTTGTAATGGATGATGAAGAACCCACAGCCACCAACGATTCTGACATCAGCGATGATGAAGCTCCTGATGAAATTGATGACCAGGTATACAATCTACATCATGCAATAATTTATAAGGCAAAAACAAATTCAAATGGTCTTCTGTACCTTTTGGAAGCAATAGATCCAGAACCACTAGTCACAATATTCTTGTGCAATTACCTGGACTACAGCCAGCAGCTAGAAATCTCGGAAATTCACCTACTCCCCTTGAGTTTTGGAAATTATTATTTTCTAAAGAAATTATTAGCACCGTCATTCAGTGGACCAATGTAAAAATTAGAAAAGAAAGATTGAAGTTCAAGGATGGAGAAACAAAAAGTGATCTTTGATGGAGGATTTGATAGAGATCAATACATTTTGGGGGGGTTTATTGCTTTATACATCAGTTTTTAGATCCAACCATCAAATGTATTTTTGCTACTGAGGTCATTATGACCTCATGTCTGTAATAGCATGTCTGAAATATCACGTCTGTGGTTAAGGGTTAATCCAGGTAGCCACCAGAGTTCCTTCAACTCTGACTTGAAAGAACGAAAAGGGATCCACTTGTTCTGTCCGTATAATAGTAATCCAAAGCCATCTCTCTAATTCCAACTTTTGAGATTCAGCCCAAGATGCTGCACATCCCTAATCTCAGCCACACAGCAACGCAGACAGCGAGTAAAGAAATAAAATTACAGTTCTCTGCAAAATACTTCTCCTATTTCTCTTTTGCAAATGAACAAAGCCTTGGAATGGGTGATGGATGGAAACATTTCTTTTACAAAGCACTAGATTTGAAGTTCTGTTTCCACTGTTTTCCTCTTCTTCAAATGAAAAGAATTTCTGTCCACTGAATGAGTGAGAACATTTAAAAAAAATAAATTCTGGTGGCAGTTTGTTTATCCTTACCTTGTTTTTACTATATGTGATTAAAAGTTTTTTTTTTCCTTCTTCTTTTGCTATATTTTTAAAAGCCTTGGTAGCTTGGCCAATTAGCCTTCCTAGCTTACCTTCTTTTTTCCTTGCAGCCACGTTGTTCCTTCTGTATTAGATTGCCATGGAAACTGTCTAGCCAATCAGGGATCATAAAAAGTGGGATGATGTCACGGTGCTATGTATAAAAATCAGATTTGAGTAGTGGTGATATCTTTTCAGGCAACTAAGTTGAATAGGGATGTATCTTTTTCTTCTCTTTCCAATGACAGTTTTGTTTTGTTTTGTTTTGCTGGAAATTATCAACAAATTCTGTTTCAGAGGCTATTTCATAACTTTTCTTTTCCTTTTTCATTACGCCACTCTGTTCTTACAGCCAGGGCTTTACTAAATGAGCAGGCTCTTCTGAAGTATCTACAGGAAGTTGAACTCTCTGCATTCTTTTGCATTTAGTTAAACTACAATTTCAGACTCCACCCATCTCCATGTTGGGCATTGTGATTCAACAACCACACACTTTCCTGGACCGTCAGGCAGGAGTACTATTCAGCTGGTTCTGACAAGTTCTGGAGAACCGGTAGCGGAAATTTTGAGTAGTCCAGAGAACCCGCAAATACCACCTTTGGCTGGGCCCAGAGTGGGGTGGGAATGGAGATTTTGCAGTACCTTTCTCCTGGAGTGGGGTGGGAATAGAGATATTTATTTATTTATTTATTTATTTATTTATTTATTTATTTATTTATTTATTTATTTATTTATTTATTTATATTTCTATGCCTCCCACTCTCCAAGGACTCTGGGAGGCTTACACCAAAGACAGTATACTAAATAGCATATTGCCCCCAACAATCCGGGTCCTCATTTTACCCACCTCAGAAGGATGGAAGGCTGAATCAACCTTGAGCTGGTAAGGTTTGATCCGTTGATCTGCTGAACTAGCAGTCAGCTGAAGTAGCTGCAGTACTGCACTCTAACCACTGTGCCACCTCGGGGAAGGATAATTTTGCATTGTCCTTCCCCTGCCATGCCCACCAAGCCATACTATGCCCACCAAGCCATGCCCACAGAACCAGTAGTAAAAAAATTTGAATTCCACCAATACTGGGTGGCCTTGCTCACAGTCACTCATGCCTTGATCATCTCCCATTTGTATTACTGCAATGAGTCTACATGGGGCTGCCCTTGAAAATGCCCTGAAACTTCAACTGGTCCAGAATACAGCAATGCGTACCGCAATGGGTAGCCATAGGTTTGCCTATGTAACATTTCTGCTGCACAAGCTACATTGGATTCCAGTTTTTTTCCAGGTGCAATTCAAGGTGCTGATCATCGCTTTCAAAGCCCGATATGATCCAGGGCCAGGTTATCTGTGAGACCTGCCTTTCTCTAAGGACCTCTACTTTTATAGCCACCCGGAGTCACTTGGTTGAGTTGAGTGGCTACAGAAATTGAATGAATGAATGAATGAATGAATGAATTAATGGATTAATTAATTAATTAATTAATTAATCTGCCCATTTTGCCAGGCCAGATAGGATGTGGACCTTCTTAGTAAAAGTAGGTAAAGGAGTCCCTGTGCATTTTACTCTGCTATTTGTAGCCGATTTTAGGAGGAAGTGCTCATCTTTATTTCTTTAAGCCATTGTACCTGCAGTGTCTAAAGACATTTCCATGGTCATGTGGCCAGAATGACATCATGGCACAGTGCAAAACATACGGTGAAACATGGAACACTGTTACCTTCCCACCGAAGTGGCACCTATTTATCTACTCGTATTTGCATGCTTTTGAACTGCTAGGTTGGCAGAAGCTGAGGCAAGTGACGGGATCTCACCCCATCACACAGTGGTGGGGCTTGAACTGCCGGAGTATGAGCCTTCTCCAGCATCTTTTAAACCACTGAGCCACCACACCTTAGGAACATTCTGAGTCCCTTCCCCTAAATATTGCCATCTGATGGGAGTTAGGAAGCAGTGCATTTTCTGTGGTAGCCCTTGCCCTGTGTACTGTCTGCCTCCTGAAGTTTGGCAGGACTCCATCCTCCTAGTCTTTTGTAAACATTGAAAACCTGGATTTCCCCCAGGCACTGGGTTAAGATTGAATAATTGGATTACACATTAGAAGTTTGACTTGATGCCAGTCTTTGCAGTTTTAAATGTTTTAATTTGCTTAGTTTTGTAGTTTTAATATGATTCTATATGCTGTTTTAACATTTGATTGGGAGCCACCCAGAGTTGGTAAGACGTCAAGTGGCTAAATAGAATAGAATAGAATAGAATAGAATAGAATAGAATAGAATAGAATAGAATAGAATAGAATAGAATAGAATAGAATAGAATAGAATAGAATAGAATAGAATAACAGAGTTGGAAGGGACCTTGGAGGTCTTCTAGTCCAACCCCCTGCCCAGGCAGGAAACCCTACACCACTTCAGACAAATGATTATCCAACATCATCTTAAAGATTTCCAGTGTTGGAGCATTCACAAATAGAAATTTTTTAAACAAATAAATATTTATCTAGATATTTGATATTCTCCTTTTCCCAGTCGAGAACATCATGGCATCAAGAGCCTTGGTGGTGCAGTGGTTAGAATGCAGTACTGCAGGCTACTTCTGCTGACTGCCAGCTGACAGCAGTTTGGCAGTTCGGGTCTCACCGGCTCAAGGTTGACTCAGCCTTCCATCCTTCCAAGATGGGAAAAAATGAGGACCCAGATTGTTGAGGGGAATAGAATAGAATAGAATAGAATAGAATAGAATAGAATAGAATAGAATAGAATAGAATAGAATAGAATAGAATAGAATAGAATAGAATAGAATTCTTTATTGGCCAAGTGTGATTGGACACACAAGGAATTTGTCTTTGGTGTATATGGACTCAGTGTACATAAACATAAGGAGAATAAATTATTCTCCTTATGTTCATCAAGAATAAAAAGATACAACACTTAGTGATAGTCAAGATTACTAATAAGCTATCAGATTGTACTAGGAAACAAATAAAAACAATATAAATTGAAAGATACAAGCAACATGGTTATAGTAATAAGTGGGAAGAGATAGATACTAGTAAAAAAGAGAAGAATAATAGTAATACAAATTATTTGACAGTGTTGTGGGAATTAGTTGTTAAGCAGAGTGATGCATTCAGGAAAAAACTGTCCTTGTGTCTAGTTGTGTGCAGTGTGCAGTGTTCTATAACACCATTTTGAGGGTAATAATTGAAACAATTTATGTCCAAGACTGTGAAAATATTTTCACAGCCCTCTTTTTGACTTGTGCAGTATACAGGTCCTCAATGGAAGGCAGGTTGGTAGCCATTGTTTTTTCTGCAGTTCTAATTATCCATCGAAGTCTGTGTCTGTCTTGTTTGGTTGCAGAGCCAAACCAGACAGTTATGGAGGTGCAGATGACCAATATGCTGACTCTGTAAACTGCTTAGAGAGGGCTGTAAAGCACTCTGAAGAGGTATATAAGTCTAAGCGTTATTGCTATTGCTATCATCAATGTTAGCAAATGTAAGAACTGATTTCCTTTGTCTCTGACAAAATGGCTGCAGCAGCTCAGTGTTTTAAACCCGATAGAAGAGCAGCTCTGAAACCCTCCATCCCATTAAAATATCAGCCGAGTCAGGCAATTTGCTCCCTTGGTTCACTGTGGATTTACGGATTATCCTAATAGCAAGACACGTGGCTAACCAGGTCCTGACAAAGGTCATACAAGCAAACTCCAACATCGGTGATCTTAGTAGCCTTCAATTCACGTGACTCTGTTCCATAACCCAGACAGAGAAATATTGGTCATTAAAGCCGAGGTGACTGCAAGGAAGACCAGCTCCTGAGCTGATTGGCAGCAGACATCCCCATTTTTATATAATTGCAATCTTCTTTAGGGAGCCATCTATTTTAATTTCACAGGGGACAAGTTTGGGGCAGTGGCAGTTCAATCCGATCCATCACCAAGTGCAAACACCTTTTCCACCCTGCCTCGAATCACCCCAAATTAGGCTATTAATCGGGCAGTTTGCCGTTGCTGTAACAGGAAGAAAAATAAGTCTGCATCTGTTCTACTTGATCTTTGTCATTCGGAAAGCAGCCTCCGGTCCTGCTGAATTTGGATGACCTATGAAGCACATTGTGAAATGGAGAAAGTAGCAACATAATATTTAGATTAAAAGACGTGTCCCGAGAAATGTTCGTTCTGGGAATAGCTGGTTCAAAACATTATTATTTTTTTTTCAATTTCATTGTTATGCTATCAGAAATAGCCTTCAAAGTTAAATGTGATATTGAGTGTCCTTTCAAAAATGGGTCACATTGTTTACAAGGTTTTTTTTTTAACCTCCTTATTATGATGTGGTCCCTTAATTCCATGACACAAAACAAAGATGCTTCAGAAGTTTCAGTGCATAGAAATTGTATAGTCTTGCCAATTTTAGGGAAGGTATGATGAAGTTTAGGTATATGATTATGTACATGGTTAATTTAGCAATCATAGTATTAATTATTTATATTTATGTCAGATTAAGGTGAGGCAGTGGCTCTGTGGTTAAGATGCTGGCCATGTTGTCTGGAAAGCCAGCAGCCCAGGTTCGAGACCCGAGCACCACATGATGGGGTGAGCTCCCATCCTCGCCTCAGCTCCTGCCAACCTAGCAGTTCAAAAGCATGCAAATGTGAGTAGATAAACAGGTACCACTTTTTGTGGGAAGTCATCCACCTTGCCTATGGCAACTCAACAAGAGGCCAGGGATGCTTTGTGAGTTGACAACCACAATACAAAATAGAAGCTAAGACCCTAGAAAGTGCAGAGAAGAGCAACAAATATTATGAAGGGACTGTCTGGAGGGTAAATCTTAGTGCAATGAATGACTAAGGCGACTAGGCATGTTTAATCTAATGAAGAGAATGCTCTGGAAAGACATGATAGTTGTCTTCCAATGCTTGAAATGCTGTCCCAGAGAAGAGGATGATCATAGCACTGAAGGCAAGACAAGAAGCAATGGATAGAAAGTCATCAGAGAGAGATTCAACTCCAAATAAGGAGGAATTTTCTGACAGCAAGACTGTTTACTCAACACAACATTATTTTCAGAAAGAAAGTATTGGATGAACATTTGTTTGGGATGGTATAAGGATTTCTGCTTTGGGCACAAGGTTTATTTATTTATTTGTCAACAAGTACAAGGAAACAATAACTGTATAGATATGGACACATGAAAAAATTTGGCACAATTAAAAGGATATAAATAGGCAAAACATAGCCATAAACACATAAAATGAGTGCACATAAATAGGAACAGTAGGATAGGGATGGTAGGCACGCTGGTGCACTTATGCATGCTCTCTTAGGGACCTCTTAAGAAACATGAAATGTCCACGGTAGACAGTTTAAGGTAAAAGGTATGGGGATTAGCGAGGCTAACAACAGGATCAGGTAGAGTGTTCCAGACATTCTTGGGACCTCCAAGGTCCCTTCCAGTCCTATGATCATCATCATCAAACAAGCCTCTATGAGAAACAGGGTGAAATTTGGTTAGAAGTGTGGGTTCTTCTAATCCTCTCTCTTGGCTTCAAAACTGCTATCAGAATCCAGGCAGATCATATCACCAGTGGCAAAAGGAGCCAAGTAAATTGCAAATGAGAAGCTGGGAAAGTGACTTTTAAAACTGCACTCTATTGTCTCTGCTCTTCTCAGGGAGCTAACTTTCTGCCAAGTTAATTCTGTTCTTGTGTGTCAAGGGAGCCACCAACATCCCTGTCTTTCTGGGGCTGCAAAGTTTCACCTGGTGAAATTACGGTTTGATAAATATATAGCTTTCCATTGTCTCTGCCATTGACATAATGTTCTTTGTACATTTCCTTTACCTGACTTTGAGTATGCTTGTCAGCACTGAACTGCCCTGTAGCTGCTCCTATATAAAAAAAAGGAAATCTGTGCCTTCTAATTCTAGTCACACGGCCTCTTGGGCCTCAATTCATCACTTAAATTTGTCATAAGTGCATTAAACTGAGCATTGAAATTGTTCTTGTCAAATCATCTCCAAGACATATTGAGCTAGACTGAGCGCCCAGCCCCAGCACTCGGCACAGACTTCTTGGCTCTGTCAAAATACATCAGGCATTTTCACCCTTTTAAAAAGTCTTTAAGCCATTAAATTGCATTATAATTTCTACATTTTGATAGAATGTAGCTCCTATTTGCATCCGATGTAGTCATGGATCAGTCAGGATTTTTTTTTCTTCCCTTCCCTTTTCTCACTTCACATATTAATCTCTCTCTCTCTGCTATACCCCCATCTCTTTGCTAGGATTTAGACAGAATTCAACCCTAATAATTTGCCGCAGGCTAGATTTTAAAATGCAAAGTGTCAGATGGAAATACAAAATGGGAAGGAAGGCAGCGGGGAATGAGAGGAAACCTGAACCAAAAATAAATTATTTTTCTAGCCATAAGGAGCAACACTATGAAAATTCTCCTTCGCCAAACCGTTCCAGAAATTTGAGAGTTCCAAATAGCCTGTTCTTACTTCCATACTGAAAGTGGCTCCTGCTGAAATTTATAGCTCTCTGGGTGGTGGCCCAAGGAAGGGATGAAATGACTTTAGAGTCCTTCTTTCAAGGACAGAGACAGCTCCATGTCATCAGCCTTAGATGTCAGAGTTTCTTGCAAAAAATCAAATCTAGAAGCACACACAGATAAACTGATTCAGCAGGATTCATTAAATTCTCTTTATATACATAATAACAGATGAAGTAAATTTTACAATACCAATAGCAGAGTTCTTCAAACATGGTAACAAGTAGAAAGATCAGTTACAAGCAAAACACACAGGAAACAGTACAGCAGAGATGCAAGTCCAAAACTGGTTTCAGTTTCATTTCTCTGCACAGACTCAGAAGCTGCAGACTAAGACACGCCTTGGCTCCAGTCTGTCTCAGCTCCCATTGGCTGACTTAGTTGCTATTCATTGGCTGACCTTGTTACCATGTCCTATTCCAGTTGATGAATATACTCTGACATTAGAGGAGATATCTGTAGGAGTGGATGAATGGGGAACAAAAAAATCAAGATGGCAGTTATAATCATGCAATCAAGGCCCCAACAATATTTTTGTAGTTGTGTCATTACATGCACATACCAAAGTGGCAGGCGTTTGACTGCCATCTTACTTTTTATGAACCCCTCCCTGAAGATGCTTCTACTTGGAGTGGGATTTACCTAGCAATAGAAATTTGAATGAGTAGAAGAAGAAATGTAGGTTGAAATGGACAATGTTAGCAGAATGGATGTGGTTCTACTGGTCTTCCATTATACTACCAACATCCTAAATCTCTTCTAGCATTTGCATTGGTTTACATTGTAGCCCAAAGTTAGTGTCACTTTTCCTCAATTAGGCATTTCTACTATGGAAACAATGCAAATTGTCCCATAAAGGTGAAGAAGCAACAATATGTGTACCTTTTGAAGGCACCTTGAGTTCCTTCAAGATCACCTCTCACAGTTCCCATAATCTCCCTATGCAGAAGCCTTTTGTGTCAGTGGAACTGTTAAACAATGCTTTAGAGCAGACCTAGGCATTTTATGGGCAACAGATCACATAGGGCCCTTTGACTGTGGCCCACATAAAGTCAACCAGAAGTCAAAAATCTAGCACAACACAAGGGCAGGAGAAAAAGCTGAGTCAGATCCAGCTTTGTGCAGCCACCATGCATTCCTTCAGTCAGCCGGCAGCTGCAGGAGAGCAAGGAGAGAAAATGCTTTTATGCGCATGCACAGTGCTCAGCCTTCATCTGGAGCAACCTAAAGAGTTGAGTTGATGGAGTTTGAAGACAGCAAA
The DNA here is from genome assembly GCA_030761175.1 of Masticophis lateralis. Taxonomy (NCBI): domain Eukaryota; kingdom Metazoa; phylum Chordata; class Lepidosauria; order Squamata; family Colubridae; genus Masticophis; species Masticophis lateralis. Next base: position 201,876,446 of record JAUDYJ010000003.1, read on the forward strand.
TCAGGTTACAGTGGTTCAGCCTTCCACAACAGCCCCAGTTTCTCATGTAGCCCTTTGAGAAAATTAATTGCCCACTCCTGCTTTTGATTGTTGCTAAGAGAATCAAAGGGCAAGCTTCTATTTCAAACGTTTTGAACTCCATTCTGATTTTATTTATTTATTTATTTATTGGACAACAAGTACAAGGAAACAAGTAACAGTATAGACATAGACATGGACATAAGAAAAATTTTGGGCATAAATCAAAGGAAATAAATAAGCAAAACACAGCCATAAACACATAAAATGAGTACATATAGATGAGAACAGTAGGACAAGGATGGTAGGCACCCTGGTGCACTTATGCACACCCCCTTAGGGACCTCTTAAAAACATGAAAGGTTCATGGTAGACAGTTTAAGGTAAAAGGTATGGGGATTAGAGAGACTAACAACAGGATCAGGTAGAGTGTTTTTGCTCAGCCATTCCCAAATTTTTGAAGTCTCAGTTTCAGAATCCAAGTGCTTCACCTTCCAATCATTCTGGTTTTGCCTCTTACCAGGCATATTTTTGGTGGGGTCTATGACAATTCGCCATGGCCAACTCACCATGACAACTCTCTGCAGGACAAGGATTAAACTAATATCAAAGAAGTGGTGGAATAGAATCATTTAAAAAAGGATGCAAAAGGAGGGACAGAATGAAATGTGAATGGTAAAAATTTAAATATTTTTTAATTTATTTTAAATAATTAAATAGAATTGTTAAATTGTCCTGTGGCAAGTTGGCCATGGCAAGTTGAATGTTGGCAAGTCATCCCATTTCCTTCTAGCTGGGGCATACCAAAAGCATGCAGACCGTATTTTCTCACTTTGAGGGGCTGACCATATGCTTTAAGTAGTAGCAAGAACAAACATTTTTTTAAAAAAAATTAATAAATCAGGGACTCATTCTGAAAGAGCCTCAGATAGCTCGATGGGCTAGATAGCCTTTATTAACACCCAGCTGTCTGCAATTATGCGAGTTCGAGGCTCAAGGTTGACTCAGCCTTCCATCTTTTCTAAGGTAGGTAAAATGAGGACCCAGTTTGTGGGGGCAATAAGCTGACTTTGTATAAATATACAAAAGTATGAAGGCTATTGCTTAATGCATTGTAAGCCGCCCTGAGTCACCGGAGAAGAGCGGCATATAAATCTAATTTTTTAAAAAAATTAAGATTTTTGGGTTTTTAGCATGCAAACAAAGCACGAAGAAATAAACAGGCAAATGGGGGCAACATATAATACAGAAATTATAATCAATTTCAAAAATGAAGTGTGTGCATGGGGAATGATTTACCACTGCATTCACCTTTGATCCTCATGAAAAGGTCCAAGGTTTGAGCTTTGTTCAGACTCACCCAACTAAATTTTCTATTAACTTGTAGATCTCTGAATAAAGTGGGCTAACAAAATGCTTTCTGACAATCCAAAACCTGGTTTAGATAAGAATTTATACCCACTGGCCTATTGCCCATTATATGAATGGACAGGGGAGGATTTCTGGAGGAAAGAAACCCTAACCCTCACAGTTTGGGGAATCCTGTTTTAAACTTAGCATAGTGCCTATAATTCTTGCCTTGCAGATATAAGCTTGTTGGTTTGAAGCAGAAAAGAGTCTTCCTTTTTAAATTATCCTTCCCCCCACCCCTTTCTTTCCCTAAGGTTCCTAGTTTTCTTTGCACTTTGAAAACCAAAAAGATGAAAGCAAAACGGGGTGGAAAAACCCAGAAAATTTCCAATGGTGCACGGTTTTACCTCAGTCACCTGAGATTTTATTTTATTTATTTATTTTATTTGTCAAGTACCTGTATATATTAGAGTTGCCAATTTTTTGACCATTCCGACACAAAGTCAAGGTCTTTTTGTAGGGTAGCAGCCAGTGTTACTACTGGTTCTGTGGGTGTGGCTTGGTGGTGGGGGGGTAATGTGACTGGGTGGGCGTGGCCAACTTTTTTTTTTTTTTTACTTTTAAAACCATTTTTATACAACCTCTTCGGCTGAAGAGGTTGTAAAAAAGTGCTTTTAGAAGCCTCTGATGATCCCAGCTGAGTTGCCTGGTTGGCAGAGGCTTTTTTTTCTTTTAAAAACATTTTTTCTACAACCTCTTCAGCCGAAGAGGTTGTTTTAAAAAATGCTTTTAAAAGCCTCTGACAATTAGGCAACTCAGCTGGGATCATCAGAGGCTTTTAAAACCATTTTTTCTACAACCTCTTCAGCTGAAAAGATTGTTAAAAAATGCTTTTAAAAGCCTCTGACGATCAGGCAACTCAGTTGGGATCGTCAGAGGCTTTTAAAAGCATTTTTTCTACAATCTCTTTGGCTGAAGAGGTTGTAGAAAAAAAATACTTTTAAAAGCCTCTGATGATCCCAGCTGAGCCATGTAATCGTCAGAGGCTTTTTTTTTTTTTTTTACTTTTAAAAGCATTTTTTTTTGGCCGAAGAAGTTGTAGAAAAAAAATGGTTTTAAAAATAATTTTAAAAAGCCTTTGATGATTGTGTGGCTCAGCTGGGCATGGGGGGGGGGCAGAGATGTTTGCTACCAGTTCTGCGAACCACCCACTGCCATCGCTATCAGATCAGGAGATCTAGTTCGAACTGGGAACATTTCATCCCTGGTAGCAGCATTGTTGGTGGTGTTAAATAGTTTTACATCATCGGCGAAGAGAACGCAGTTACTTATAATATGATCACAAAGATCATTTATGTATAGTATGATAGGATTTCACATTCAGTTCCAAAAGAATTCAAATAACTTACGGAAAACCTATCTGCTGCTGAAAGCAAAAAAAGGGAGGATCTACCAGCAAGAGAATTGTTCAGTGGAAGAGGCTGATTGCCTGTTGGTTGGCCAAAACACATTGCAAATTGTTGCCAAAGTGTCAATCTGGACAGAGTTGTGTTGTTATTTTAGAGTGAAGCCAGCAGGAGCACAAGGCTGAGATAATGTGAATAGTAAGCACTGCTGTCTCTTGGTCTGCTTCAACCACCCAAGAACCAGCTTAGTAGATACAATAAACAAAAAAATACTCAAAGCAATCATTGAAAATGTCAAGGGAAATGATAACAATACCTTTGTAGCGCATTAGTCAAGAACCAACTCAAAGCAATATGATTGCATTATATTTTGTAAGCTTTAAACAGTTTCAAGAGCTATTAAAAAGATTGATTTAGGGCAGGTTTTTGCAAAGATTCATTGGTGGGGGTGTAGTTTTCTTTTCCTGGTCTTTTGTTGATTATTTATTCAGTCTTTCACTTGAGCTTCTTTGCCACTCAAAATTGTGCGCAGCTTACATCAAGCAATAAGTAAATTAAAAAGAAAACTCTTCATAGTCTAATAAAACAATATTCATTTAACTATACCACTCAACGGGGGGGGGGGGAATGTTAATCTACATTATCCCCAAATATTTTCTAGAATAGGCCTCAAAATTTTGCAACATACAAGGTTGTTGGGAACAAAGAAGCTATAGTATATATTTGACAAAACTTTTCTCTTTTTTTTTCCCTTTTAAAAAGGGAGAGAGAAAAAAATAGGAAGAAATGTGCAGGAAGAAAATTCAAAAATGAGATTAGAGTTGACCTTGCTAGGATGAGGATTCCTTTTAGTCCTTGAAGTAGAGAAAGAAAAATCAAATCTATTAATTTTATTCTCTTGCAGCTACTGTGCCCTGAGATGGCTTCTTGGAATACATACAGCTTCTAATTTTATTTCCATTTCTTCTTGTATGTGTTGTATTAAATACTGCTTTGTTTGGTCTAGTTTTTATCCTTTTACAAACATCGGATAAAAGTTTGAACTCCCACCTCCACTGTACGGTCACTGGAATTTAAATGTTCAGTGTCACAAAAGATTAATTCTATCCAAGAATTGGTGGCCTCCAAGTTAAACTTATGTGTTGTTGAAGAAAAAAAAACTACTATCATGTGGATATGTTCACATAATATGTTAATTCTACATTTAGGTTAATCAAACACAATTGCGGTGAATATGTTGTGTTCAGATAAATCATTTCATGCCTTAATGTGATGGTTGGTTGATGCAGCATGCTAAGAGAATAGTCAAATCATACAAATAAAGGAAAATATTTGTAGGGGTTGAAATGAGAGGTCCTTGATGCTCTCTGAGCTTGATTGTTTTCTTCCAGATGTTTCTGTAGCAAACCAGATAACATCATTAGTACTATCAGTGCTTTCTCCTCCTCCTCCTCCTCCTCCTCCTCCTCCTCCTCCTCCTCCTCCTCCTCCTCCTCCTCCTCCTCTTCTTCTTCTCCTTCTCCTTCTCCTTCTCCTTCCTCCTCCCCTCCTCCTCCTCCTCTTCTTTTTCTTCTTCTTCTTCCTCCTCCTCCTCCTCCTCTTCTCCTTCCCCTTCCCATCCTCCTCCTCCTCCTCCTCCTCCTCTTCTTCTTCTCCTCCTCCTCCTCCTCCTCCTCCTTCCCCTCCTCCTTCCCCTTCTCCTTCTCCTTCTCCTCTTTTTTTCTTCTTCTTCATCATCACCACCACCACCACCATCATCATCATCATCCTGGCACTGATGATGTTATCTAATTTGGTATTGAAACATTTGTAAGAAAACAACCAAGCACAGAAAGCACTAAAGACCCCTCAGCTCAAATCATAATATACCCAGTCCCAGTCTAGCCTAGTCTATGATATTGTTGAACCCAGCTTACATATGAGAAGGGGAGGAAACTTCTTTATCAACTCTGTTTAAGCAAAAGGAAATGAGATATAATACTGTGGTTGCATTGATACATTTATGAAATCAACCCCTATGTTCAATCAAGATCTTCTAAATTAAAAGCCCTTCATTTCAACTTTAGGGCAAATTCATGTTTACGGCATACTTCATTCATGTTTACTCATGATTTACCGTATTTTTCAGAGTATAAGACACACTTTTTTAAAAGAGGCTGAAAATTTGGGTGCATCTTATACTCTGAATGTAGCTTTTTCGAAGTTTTTTTCCAGCCCTAACGAGGCACTAGCGAGTAAAGCCATCTCCGCTTCCCTGCTTTGCCTGCTCCCTCTGACTCTCAGCTGTGAAGCTTTTTTTCCAGCCCTAACGAGGCACTAGCGAGTGAAGCGATCTCTGTGGTTTGCCTGCTGTTCTCATTGCTTCTCTCTCCAGATAAGTTGTGCTTTAGAAGCTGTTTTTTATCCCCAATCTGGGGATAAAAACCAGCAAACTAATGTGCTGAAGCTGACCAGATGAATGCTTGGTAGGCAGATTTTTTTTTCCTATTTTCCTCTCCAAAAACTAAGCTTCGTCTTATACTCCGATGCACCTTATACTCCAAAAAATACGGTAAGTGACATGCCACAATTGAATTTTCAATCGTGAAAGAAGTTCCTCTGATTGAAATGTACCACCAAATGCAGTCTGTTTAAGGAAATGGCTGTGCTGATGTGGGTATTGGGTATCACTAGGCCAAAAATGCTAAAATGTAAACTGGAATAATTGATTTGTATTAGAACAAAGTATAAGCTCAATGAACTAATTAATGGCAATTGACAGATCGCTCAAAGAGAAATTGTTGTCATATTTGGGATTTCACAGGAAGGTATGATTCCATTACTATTCTTTAGTATTGGAAGTATTGGAAAAAGCAAGATTGGTTTCTAAATTGTTAATAGCAGAGCCGAGATAAAAGCTTTAAAAGTTGGAATTGGTCAGCAATTTTTGTCATGTTATAAGAACGAAGGTGAATAATTTTCTATAGTAAGACCACAGTTAGAATATTGCATCCAGTTTTGGTCACCATATTATAGAACAGATGCTGAGACTTGGAGGCTGGAAAAAGTGAAGTTTAGAGGGCTGCAGACTAAAATGCATGAAGAACTGTGGTGTTTTTTTTTAATTGATTTATATGCCGCCCTTCTCCGGAGACTCAGGGCAGCTTACATGTGTTAAGCAATAGCCTTCATACTTTTGTATATTTATACAAAGTCAGCTTATTGCCCCCACAAACTGGGCCCTCAATTTACCTACCTTAGAAAGAATGGAAGGCTGAGTCAACCTTGAGCCTGGTGAGATTCGAACTTACAGTAGTTGCAGACAGCTGGTGTTTAATTACAATGCTTTAGTCTGCTGAGCTATCCAGGCTGCAGGTTGCAGGAATTGGGTATGTCTAGTCTAGTGAAAAGAAGAACTGTGGAGATATGATAGCAGTGTTCCAATATTTGAAGGGCTGCCACAATGAAGAGGGGGGTCAACCTACTCTCTAAAGCATCAGGAGGCAAAACAAGAAACAATGGATAAAAACTCATCAAGGAGAAAAGCAACCTAGAAATAATGAAAAATTTTCTTACAGTGAGAACAATTAACCAGTGGAATGGGTTGCCTTCAGAAGTTGTAGATGATCCATCACTGTTGGCCTTTAAGAGGAACTTGAGAGCCACTTGTCCAGAATGGTATAGAGCAGTGGTCTTCAAACTTGGCAGCTTTAAGACTTATGGACTTCAACTCCCAGCATAGCTGGCTGGAGAATTCTGGGAGTTGAAGTCCACAAATCTTAAAGCTGCCAAGTTTGAAGACCTCTGGTATAGAATCTCTTGTTTGAGCAGGGGACTAGAAGATCTCCAAGCTCCCTTCCAACTCTGTTATTCTGTTTTGTGACAGCCAGCAAAACATGTGCTTATCATTATGACCCAGCTCAGTCCATAAAATGTCATCACAAAGCTTCATCTGCGGTGGAGAAAAATCCAAAACTCAAATTCAGGCAGGGCAATTCATAATTTCCTCGATAACTCAGATTATTATATTGCAACTCTCAAGGCCTTAGAACAATGTTTAATATATATTAATATATAGAACCCTCATTTTATGAACGAACGTATTTTAAAATGTAACTTGTAAACTTAATATATAACTTCTTGAATTTTTTATATCTTAGAAAATTGACCGCACATTTTCATCTTACGTGTATATCATATTAGTATGTGTTCTTTTCATACATTTTTACTGCTGCTATCCATGTATTTCATGCCTTACCCTAAATAAATAATGTGTAAGTAGAGTTTGAAAGCAAGGAAGAAAATTTTGGTGCAGCATGTCAGTGTTAGGCTTTCTACTTCACAAGCCACTAAAGAGTTAAATGCTTGTACAGCTGTAGCAGCCTACCCATTTGTTCTTGGAGCATCCCAGTCTACTTATTTGTTTTTTTGAGCGTACTGGTCTACCACCACACTGCCTTTTAACATTGATCAGCTGTAGGGTGGCCCTTTGAAGCCCCTTGGTAAGAGTTTAAACAGTTTTTTTCCTTCCAGCTGATCAGCTGGGACTCGGGAGGCAGCAATAGATTGGGGGTGGGGCCAAATAAAAGGTAAGAATAATGCAGGGGGGCAGAGAGGGAGGGAGAGGGAGAGGGAGAGGGAGAAGGAGAGGGAGAGGGAGAGAAAGAACCAGAAAATAAACATTAAAAAATCTAATAATATTGTAAGACAGGTAGTGGAAGGAAAAACAACATTAAAAAAAATTACAATAGTGAAATGACTGCTCCTCTCAAAAGGCAGCTCACTATGCCCATTGGGACCAATTACAGCTGTGTAAGTCTCATGTCTCAAACAAAGCAATCTGTTCGGGAAGATTAAGTTTCAGAAAATTACAAATGACCCCTGGAAAGGATGAATTGACAAGTCCTGGGAGAAATGACGAAGTTGTGAAGACCACCAGAGCTTCATAGGCTCACAGGGATGGACGGGAAATTGGAATTCTCTTAATCCAACCCTTTGCCCAGGGCAGGGATCCTCAGATTATCTAAAACAAATAATTGTCCAACCTTTGCTTCTAAACCCCCGTTAATAGAACTTTCATAATTCCAGCAGGCAAGCCATTCCATTATTTAATAACTGTCCCAGACAGGAAATTCCTCCTTATTTCAAATTTGAATCTCTCCAAATGTTCACTTCAATGTCCCCACCTCTCTTCCTCTCCCCCTCTCCCTCTCCCTCTCCCTCTCTCTCTTCCTCCCTCCATCTCTCTCTCTCTCTCCCCTTTACCCATCGGTTCTTGACCTAATCTCAGAAGCTATCAAGAACAAAACTGACTTCTACCCTGTGATAGCCCTTCAAGCATTGCCAGATGGCCGAATATCTCTCCTTAGCTTTCTTATCCTTAGGCTAAACATTTCTAAATTCTTTTAATGGTTCTTGATAGGATTTAGCCTCCAAGGCCTTCACCATCTTTACTGATCTTCTCTGCACTCATTTTACTTTCTTGGTGTCTTTTTGTATTTGTGATGACCAGAAGTGGAGACATTATTTAGGTTGACCTGACCAGTACAGCATAGAGCAGAACTCTCTCTCTATCATCTCATACTGTATCTCTATTGATACAATCCAAGATTACATTACAATGACAAATATATAGTAACAGGATCATAGGAGGAAAATACCAGGAGTTCGTTAGCATCTTTTTCAACTAACAAAGTTTACTAAAAAGCATTAGTCTATGGAGAGTGCCAGTCATCCAGGTCATGGTTGTCCCAAAGGTGCTTTTTCAAGAGGCAACTGGACTTTTGTGGGAGTTTTTTCTGAAGACATTTCACTTCTCATCCAAGAAGTTTCTTCAGTTCTGACTGGATGGTGGGGAATGGAAGGATTTATACTCCTTGCAGACACTAGTCATATGCATTCTTTTAGAGAATCAACCACTTGGTGGTTTATCTGTGTCTTCAGGGTAGTACAAATGGGTGTGCAGGCCAAGACTCTCTAAACCAGGGTGCCAAACTTGTGACCCATTGGCTGGATGTGTCACACACAGGCCACGCCCATCCCAACTCCACAAATGGGAAAAACACTGTGAAGTCATGTGATGGTAATGTGACACCATAAACTTGACATCCAGGCTTTAAAAGAATGCAAATGACCAGCTGTCTGCAAGGAGTATAAATCCTTCCATTCCCCATCATCCAGTCCGAGTTGAAGAAGTTTCTTGGATGAGAAAAAAACAAAAACAAGTGCTTCAGTTGCCTCTTGAAAAAGCACCTTTGGGATAAAACACATTATGTGTCATGAATTAGAAGCTCCCTTCATACCTCCTGATTTTTTGCCACCATAGACAAACAAATCTCCCCTTCCAAAAATTTGTAAAGAAGTATCACTTTTACTCTCTCCTGGGTTGTTCAGATGCTTCATATGTGGTCTCCCAGGATGTCTAAATCCTTCCCACACATATTACCATCAGGTCGGGTACTTCCCATCCATGGAAAGTTCCTGGGATGTTCAATCTCCAAGGTATCTGTGCATAACTAGTACCGAACTACCACCATGGGGCCAGGTGTTCCATCTAATCCCTTCACCAAAAAGGAATGGTCATAGATAGGATAGGTGAATCTTGGATTGTGATCAGTAAACCCATCCTCGCTAATATTGTTGTGACCCACCAGCAGCCAGCACAGCTGGTAGCAGATTTGGACAGTGAGGAGGTTGATGCTGTTGCTCTGACTCTCGAGCCTGTATTATTAGCAGGAGAGGACTCCGAAAGTGAAGGAGAGGAGTTGGCCAGGCCTCCCACTCCAGGACCCTCCTCTCTGGCAATGCCTCAAGTGTCCTCCGAAGGCCAAGAGATAGGCCAGGGGCCAAGCATTTCCGAGCTGCCGCAGGTGGACAGTGATGATGATGATGAGTCTTGGATGGACCCTCGACAGCGTCGCAGAGATAAGCGCGTGCAGCAGAGGAAGAAGCATGCCAGGGATTAAGCTGAGTCACTGGACCACACCTGACAGGGGATAAAAGGGGGTGTGGTGGCCGTTCAAACTCTGTGACGAGCAAAAACTGACAGTTAACAAACCTCTCTGCGTTGCTGGACTTTTGGACAGACTTCTTGGACTGAATCTGACTATTCTCTTATCTGCTGTGTTTTGGTTTTGATGTTCCAGATGGAGGGAAAAACCCTCCCTTTGTAAGTAAAAGACTCTTGGCAGCCAGCCACTGGGTTGCTGCCAATTCTGCTATCAAAGAAACTCTTATCGGCTGGTTTATTTAACCCTTGGCTGTCTGTGGGGGTGCGTGTGTGAGAAGGGGACAGAACAATTGGGGAGGAACATGAGCCAGGCCTGGAGTCTGGAGAAGGCTCTGACGAGCACTCTGCATTGGAGGCAGAGAGTAGGCCAGGGCTGCATGACAGTTATCAATTGCCTTTGGAGTCAGACATCAGTGCGGCAGACGAACAGCTGGAGCCTGTTCCTAGTGTGCGCATGTGCAGATGACGGGAATAGCTAAGGAACAAGGGTCAGCTTGAGAGTAAGGCCACAGGTGGATGATTAATGACCCCTCTCAGAGGGAATAAAAGAGGAGCGAAAGGGGAGGGGTGTTTACAGGAGACAATTAGTTTGCTTAATTGGTTCATGACTCTCCAAGACTCCTTGCAAAGTTTTGAAGATATCGGCCTGGCAGCTCTCCAAGCCAGATAAGGTCTGTGCAGGGGTAAAATCCAAATTTTTCTCTACTGGTTCTATGGGCGTGGCTTGGTGGGTATGGCAGGGGAAGGATATTGCAAAATCCCCATTCCCACCCCACTCCTGGGGGGCATACTGCAAAATCTCCATTCCCACCCCACTCCTGGGGGAAGGCTATTGCAAAATCTCCATTCCCACCTCACTCTGGGGCCAGCCAGAGGAGATATTTGCCGGTTCTCCAAACTACTCAAAATTTTCACTACCGGTTCTTCAACCTACTCATAATTTCCGTTTCCAGTTCTCCAGAAACTGTTAGAACCTGCTGGATTTCACCCCTGGGTCTGTGACCATAAAGTCACTCTTGAAAGACTTTGCTGAATGTGAATGAGAGAAATTCATAGTGATTTGATTTTGATTTATTAGATTTATATACCGCCCTTCTCCTTGTGGACTCAGGGCGGTGAACAGCCAGATAAAAAACGGTACATAAAAGTTAAAAATTATTTTAAAATCCATATAAACTTTGGCTAAGATTAAAACAATTAAATATTTAAAATTCCACAACCCAACAATACAACAAGATCTTAAAAATTCAACAGGGGTCAGGCTAGACCGGCGAGCTGAAAGAGATAAGTTTTTAGGGCCCGACGAAAAGTCCAGAGGTCGGCAATTGTTCTCAGTTCCGGAGGAAGATCGTTCCAGAGGGTAGGGGCTGCCACAGAGAAAGCCCTCCCCCTGGGGGTCGCCAGCCGACATTGTCTGGCTGATGGCACCCTGAGGAGGCCCTCTCTGTGGGAGCGCACTGGCCGGTGGGAGGCTATTGGCGGCAGAAGGCAGTCCCGTAAGTACCCTGGTCCTAGGCCATGGAGCGCTTTGAAGGTGATCACCAGCACCTTGAAACGCACCCGGAAGTCCACCGGCAACCAATGCAGCTCGCGCAGGAGAGGTGTCACGTGGGAGCGTCCCATCGCTCCCATAATCCCCCGCGCGGCCGCATTCTGCACCAGTTGGAGCCTTATTATAGTAATGTAATAAAAAGAGATTTTTGTCAGGATGAGGAGTCTGCTTCATGGTTTGGGAATGCCTAGGTCAGAAAAAAGATGCAAGTATATCTGGATAGCCAGTCACAACCATCTAATCCAGGGGTGTTAAACTTGTCAAGTGCTGGCCGGATGCGTCAAGTGCTGGCCATGCCCACTCCTGGTTTAGCAAAGGGGGGATGGGGGGAGAAGTTGTGAAACATCACATGATGACAATGTGTCCTCATCTAACATATTAGGCCAAACCACCACTCAGTATCTTCCCTTCTCCGAGCAGACAAAGAATCAAATGTGGCCCTCTTCTTCAACAATAACTTCTCATCATCACTATTCCCCTAGAGCTTTCCTCACTATGCCTTCAAAATGCCATTTCATCTGAAAAAGAAACTAAACCTGCCTCTATTATGGGTAATAGACATGAGAGACTTGTATTCTTTTCTTTTCCTTTTTTCAAAAAAAATATCCAGCTTTATGCCTTTCAATCCCAAGAGATCTTTGGTAATTTAAAGAGGCAAAGAGTTTTTTTTTGTATGTGTGTGGTTTTTTTGTTGTTGTTGTTGCTGTTGTTTTTTGTGTTTTTGCACTTCTTGTGCAAAATTAAAGCTAATAGCATTCTGGACTCCTCTGACTGATATCCCAAGGGAATTGGTTCAATTGAACGGCTTAGCTGTGGGTAACAGCACTCTATTTCCCGCCCCCCCCCTTTCTTTAATCAGCAATGTGGTTATTGTTTGCACTCTTCTTTTTCGCTTAAAATGTGTCCATCGACTGGGTGATCATGAAAAAAAAAAGCCATGTGGAATATCTCTGTTCCAGACCATATTTTTAATGCTTCAAATATACCATACGGTTGATAACGGATTAACATTTTATTTACTCATTTAAAAATAAATAAATAAATAAATAAGAAAACACCAACAGGGTTTCCCCCCCCCCCTCAAATGTATGAAAAATGGAATGAAAAGGCAAGAATTTCAATGCTTACCTCCTAAAAATAAGTAGATGTGTATCTTATTTATTTATTTATTTATTTATTTATTTATTTATTTATTTATTTATTATTTATTTATTTTTAAATCGAATTTATTGACCCATAAGAGCTGGAACAAGCCTTTGGAGTTCATTTATTCCAATTGTTTTTTTTTTCAAACTGCAACATAAGATATGTGGTCTTCAACATCCAGAATTCCCCAGCAAGCAAATTAAAGTTGCCAAGTTTGAAAAAAAAATACTGATCTATCCCAATATCTTGCTCCATGCAGGAACTATGGAGCATTTCTGACAAAGACCATCCAGATTCTGGTTGAAGACCTCTCGTGAAAGAGAACTCGCCACCTCATTTAGTAAGCAGTTCCATTGATTAACAGCTCATAAAATCCAGAAGTTCCTCCTGCTGTCTAATCTGAACCTACTTCTTTGTCCTTTAATGTATTGATTCTACCCCTGCCTTCTAGGGTTAAAGAAAACCAATTCACACATATTTCTGTACGATATGCCATCCGATATTTGGAAAAACTTTCCCTTTAAATATGTTCTTTTGTTGACACTGTGTGTCAACCTCACTATGCAAACCAAACCAGGAAATCCACTCGGCATGAAACCTAAAGCTACTTTTATTAGCATTGACTGTACCAGGGGTTAGTAATCTGCGGCTCTGGAGCCGCATGTGGCTCTTTCATCGCTCTGCTGTGACTGCCTGTTGCTGGTCGGCTTCACAATTGATAGGGCTTTTGGTTAGGACAGGTAGAGGAAAAAGGATGCCGTGCTAGGAGGAGACTCTATGGTGGGGGAACCGGACTTCCGGTCAGCAGAGGAAAAAGGACGCCGCGCTAGGAAGAGACTATGGTAGGGGAACCAGACTTACAATCAGCTCCAGAATTGAACAGGGGCTTCCGTTTTGGACCTTTGTGGCTCTTTGAGTGTTTAATGTTGCTGATTCCTGGACTATACTGTAGTAACAGAATCAGGCAGGTCTGACTGTAGTTTATACCCATATGAATTTGGGAGGCGTCTGCTTGGACTTTTCATGCATGCTTTCTCCTTGTTTGTTGTGGCCCCGTCCTCTGAGCCTATCCCATTGGAGGAAGGAAGCTCTGAGCAGGAGGAAGAGGAGCCAGCCAGATCTCCCAGCCCCCCCCCCCCCCCTGGCACCGTCTCAGGTGCCAGCTGAAAGAGAGCCAAGCAGTGGGGAAACAGGTGTCTCAGATGAGAGTGAGGGAGAGACGTCATTCCTGGATGCACGCCAAAGAAGGCGAGAGAAACGATTACTGCAGCTGCGGAGACGTATGAGGGAGTAGACCTGAGTCACGGGACTGGAGTCACAGGATCAATGAGTCACTGGACCACACTCAGAGCCTATATAAGCCAGGAGGGTGGGTCCTGATTTCTGTGATGAACAAATTATACTGTATTGGTTAGGCATTGGAGTTTACAAGCTGAAGCTGATCAGAGACTTTGCTGAATATTTGTGGTGCTTTTCTTTCTGTATACTATTAAAGTCCTTGGCAGACGGTGTGCATATCGCTGCCAAGTTTGAGATAAGAACTGTGGAGTGTGCCAAGTGCTTCCTTAACTCTCGACTGGCTGTGTTTTTGTGGGTCTCTGAAGGGGGGGACAGATCATTGTTTTTGGACTTAAGTCATATTTTCCCCATGTCATTTTGGTGACCGATCCGAGCCCTCACTTTTAAGCTTATGTCCATTACTCTTTACACCAACTGAGTTTATGAAAAACATTGCATATTTTCAAGTTTCAAGAAGTCTCAGTTACAGTTGAGGTTGAAGGGAAGTATATGCTTGCACTACATTAAAGTCAGGTGTCGTGAGGGGTTCTTCTGAGAAATGGAGCAGACTGCCATATCTCCCTTGTTCATTTCAGACTTTTAATCTATCAAATTCAAGAAACAATTTCCTAACATCTAGTTTAACACTTCTAGCTAACTAGGTGGCTCAGTGGCTAAGACACTGAGCTTGTTGATCAGAAAGGTCGGCAGCTTGGTGGTTCAAATCCTTAGTACAGGTCTCCTGTGTGAGCAGGGGGTTGGACTAGATGACCTCCAAGGTCCCTTCCAACTCCGTTGCAGTTAAACTAGCCTTGAGGCCCGTGATGGCGAACCTATGGCACAGGTGCCACAGGTGACACGCAGAGCCATATCGGTGGGCACGCAAGCTCAGCTCCGGCACGCATGCGTGTGCCAGCCAGCTGATTTTCAGGACTTCTAGGCCTACCAGAAGTCAGGAAACACACTGTTTCTGGCCTCCGGAGGGCCTCTGGGGGAGGGGGAAGGCCGTTTTTGCCCTCCCCAGGCTCCTAGAAAGGCTCTGGAGCCTGGGGAGAGCAAAAAATGGGCCTACCAGGCCCACCATGCCATCACATGTCAAAAGTGGGGGGAGCACAGGGGAGCAGAGTGCATAGAATTATGGATGTGGGCAAGCATTCATGTGACCCCACCGCGCTTCCCCCACTTTTGGCACGTGATGGCAAAAAGGTTAGCCATCACTGCTCTAGGCTTATCAGTAAGCCTATGCTACATTATATTATACGCAATGTCCAGGGGCGGTATTCACTTATTTCCCCTACCGGTTCATAAATGTCAGTATGTGCGTGTCCACACATGCACCTGGCCTTTCACGCATGTGCTTTGCTGGCACCTGCCCTTTCCATGCATGTGCCCAGCCTCAAAAACATGCCTAAATAGGATGGCATAGAGTGGGTGGCTGGGCCCACCCGCGATTTTCCTTACCGGTTCAAGCAAACCGGTCTGAACCAGTTGAATACCACCTCTGGCAATGTCTTTAGTGTTTGTCCTATGTATAATTCTGTTCTCCTTTGTTGCCTGAGTTTATAAAACAGTATTTAGCCACTTTCAAGTTAGTTGGCTTTTACTGCTGTCACCTGCTGTTCTAAACTGCTGCTGAAGCATTAGCTTTTTCAGGCTGTGTTTCAGTGGAAATAATAATGGTACTTTAAGCAGCTGCTGGCTGACTGGCTGTAGACTGTCAGCATCTGGTGGGCTGGTGAGACTTCTGGTCTCTCTTTGACCTTTCAGCTTCTCTCCTTGTGGTTCACTGAAGTCCAAATCTGTTCTTCCTTTACCCATCAGGTGTTCTTGAATTGACACTTGCTCCATTCCCCCAGCTGCTAATTTATTTATTTATTTTATTAGATTTCTATACCGCCCTACTCCCGAAGGACTCAGGGCGGTGAACAGCCTCAGATAAAATCTGTCATACAAAAGTTTAAAACTATTAAAAATAGGTTAAATAATTTGGGCTCAAAAACAAATTTAAAACATCCAATTTATATAAAACATTAAAACCCATTTTAAAAGGGAGAGTTAGGTCAAACCAGCCTGTTGGAATAAAAACGTTTTTCGGGTGCAGCGGAAAGTGCGTGAATCTGGGATCCTCCGTATCTCCGGGGGGAGCTCGTTCCAGATGGCAGGTGCCCCCACAGAGAAGGCTCTCCCCCTGGGGGCCCCATTAATTCTTCATTAATGCTTTCTCATACAACAATTTTCCTCCAAGTGTATTATACACCCATCCTGGAATTCTAAGCATTTTCCTTTATAATTGGAAACAGAATAAAAGAATTTAGCAGAATAACAGAGTTGGAAGGGAGCTTAGAGGTCTTCTAGTCCAACTCCTTGCTCAAGCAGGTGACCTTATACCATTTTAGACAAATGGCTGTTTAATCTCTTCTTAAAAGCCTCCAGTGATGGAGCACCCACAACTTGTGAAGGCAAGTGGGTTCCACTGGCTAATTGTTCTCACTGGCATGAAATTTCTTCTTTGTTCTAGGTTGCTTCTCTCCTTGATTAGTTTCCATCCATTGTTTCTTGTCTTGCCTTCTGGTGCTTCCAGTATCCATCCAGTGCTTTTTGGGCTATTTAAAGCCTCAAGTGGGGGGGGGACGGACAAAAAGAAGGAAGAGCTCATATTGACCACTGCAAGGGTTTTCTTCTATAGGTTTATATATTCAGTTATTTTGCAGAATAGATGACAGGAGAACCTTCCAACTTTGTAATTGCTTGGCATCGGGAATAGAATAGTGCCACATCTTAAGTTTGCAGGGAAGAAGAAATAAGGAGTCCATTTGTTGTTGAGAACAATGAAATATTTCCAGTGAGTTCCAAGATGGGGATAGTGGGGGAGATGGAGGCACAATTGTCAATTTTCCAGAAAACCATTTTCAAGATCAGCCATGAAGTGGCTAGAGCAGGGGTGTCAAACTCAAGGCTCGTGAGCTGGATCTGGCCTGCGAGGTGTTTTAATCTGGCCCATGGGGCCAGCTTGGAAATAGCAAAGGATGGCCCATAATGCCTCTGGCAGCCAAAACAGACAGCAAAGGGATCAGCATTTTAATTCTCTGTGTGCCACCTGCCTCCTGCAGCACCCTGCCAGCCAAAACTGGGTTGGGGGGGCATGAGACATCCCCCCCACACACCCTGTTTTGGCTGGCAGGATGCTGCAGGAGGTGACTGTCCCATCTCCCTGCCCTGGTTAGCCCACAGAGGAGAACTAAAATTCTGATCCGGCCTTCGAAGAAATCCAGTTTGACACCCCTGGGTTAAAAAAACAATAGCTGGAATTTTCCCAATGTCTGTGTGTGCATTCAAAATATTCTGCCAATACAATAGTTCAATTCTTACACTACAAGAAGTTTAGCAGCCTTTTGAGAAATCAAGATAGATAGTCTAAACTAGATGAATTTAATTGGCAATTATGAGGTGACAGCATGGCTCTATCAGCTTTCTCCCAGAGAACAAACAGTTTTTGTTATTGGAGGTGACTTAAATGGCAGCTTTTAAAAACCGCGACAAGGAATCTGAGGCAATGACCTGAAAAACTCAGAAAATTTCCTTCAACTTTTCCATCAGAAATATATGGAGAGAGAGAGAGAGAGAGAGAGAGAGAGAGAGAGAGAGAGAGAGAGAGAGAGAGAGAGACAGAGAGACAGAGAGACACAAAGACATAGAGAGAGAGAGAACATCAAGTGAACATAATTTGCCATCAGGAAGCGAGAACAGCATGCGCTCACATTTTGGGTGTGTGGTGAACTGATGGTAAAATTATGTGAAACTCACTTCTGGTGCTAACCATTAGTTGAGAAAATCCCTGCGCATAAGCATGAGTAGCAATGGCAACAGCAGACTCACATACCACTTCACATTCCTTTACAGCCCTCTCTAAGTGGTTTATAAAGTCTGCATATTTCCCCAAACAATCTGGATTCTCATATTTCCGGCCTCAGAAGGATGAAAGGTTGAGTTCAACTTTCAGCCAGCCAGGATTGAACTGCTGGCAGTCAGCAGAGTTAGCCTGCAATATTACATTCTAACCACTGTGCCACCACGGCTCTATCCATAAATCAGTTTAATTGGGATCTTCACGTGTGGACCTGGTCTTTCATGCCTGACAGTTCTTCTCCTTTAAAGGGAAACAAATGTCTAAAGCAAATTAGTTCATTAAGTTTAAAATTAATATAGCCATTATGCTTATTATCGCTGTCACCAATTTGTATTTGGCTTGTCTGTCCCCCTGGGTATTCCACCATAGGGATGTTGTGACCTAGGCTCACTTAGTCATTACAGGACACAATTAGTCTCAAACAAAACTATTTTATTATAACAGCTGTGCAATTACTTCATTCCCAACTTAGTCCAAATTAATTCCAAAACAAGTCCTTCAGGCTTATCACAAACCTTTATCTTCTTTGGCACCCTGCCAAAGGCCTTTCTTGGCAAAGCCCCACGAAGTTCAGAAACAAGAGATGCCGACTGGAAAACAGATTTAGCAACGTTGCTTTCCTACAAAGAGCCCAAGAGCCTTTGCTGCTCTTTTAAGCCTTATGGGAGGGGCCAATCATCTCCTGGCCTTACTCCCGAGTTGTCCTTTTTGCTTTAGCTGCTCTTGCCTTCTGGCAGCTCTGCGCATGCATGAACTAAGAACAGGCTTCTCTTGTACCTCTGCATCTCTGTGTCAGACTCTGGAGGCTCCGGAATTCGCACATCATTCCCAGATGGCCCTGGCTTCATCTCTGCCTCCGACACAGAGCCCTCATCCGGGCCTTCCCCAGACTCCAGGACTGGCCCATGTTCCTCCCCAGCCTCCTCACTGTCTGACTTCACTGCTAACTCCATGGGCTGCTCTTGGACCACAATAAGGGAGAGGGGGAAAAAAACCTCCATAAAACTTTTTTTTTTTTTTTTTTTTTTTTGCATAGCAGAGAGAGAAATTTCCCCTGAGAAGCGGCATAAATGATGAAAAGCAGAGTCAACCGTCGCCTCTGTAACTGTTACCACAATACATCTGCCAAAGCAGGGCATAGGTTCCAGTGTATGTTTTGAGTTTGCCCATATGTGTTTTGTCTCGTTCTGAAAGAATCAAGTCCTATTGAGAGACTGAAAAAACTAGAGCCTTGCTATTCTTTTTTTAAAGGGACATTGTCATCACCTTCTCTAACGGCAAAGCTAATTTCACTCCAACAGGCAGAGCATGGCTGCCGAAATAAAAGATAAAAACAGTTCTTCAAGGATGGTCAGAGATCAAATGGAATCTCAGTGGCAATAGCTGCTTTGCCTGTTCCTCTTATCCTTGGAGAAAGGAGAAATGCAGTATAAAGAGCCTTTCTAATACTCTGCCCTTGTAGCATTCAGGAATGCCACATCCTCTAATTGCCAAGCTCCACAAGGCATTCACATCTTATATGTTGGAAACGAGGCTTTCAAAAATTGTTGAATCGGCCCTGGAAAGAAATTGACAACCAGTGGCAGCTAGCAAAGCAGAGGTGTTCCATGAGCATATCAAAGTATGTCCATGACTGCTCACACTATCACATTGTGGACCAGTTGAGGCTTCCGAGTGGTCTTCCAAGGGCAGCCCCATGTAGGCGCATGTTGCTCAGCTGATGTGACCATGGCATGAGTGGTTGTCTGACTAAATCTAGGAAAGGAGGCAACTGCTGCATCAGATGGAGTTGTGCAAAGGCCTTGCTCAATTTAGACGACATCTATTTTTCAAACCTTTAAAGGGACACAGTGGCTCAATGTTGAAAACGCTGAGCTTGTTGATCGAAAGGTCAGCAGTTCAGCGGTTCAAATCCCTAGTGCCACGTGATGGGGTGAGCTCCCGTTACTTTCCCCAGCTTCTGCCAACCTAGCAGTTTGAAAGCACGTAAAAAATGCAAGTAGAAAAATAGAGACCACCTTGGTGGGAAGGTGACCGCGTTCCCTGCACCTTTGGCATTTAGACATGCCAGCCACATGACCATGGAGACATCTTTGGACAGCGCTGGCTCTTCGGCTTTGAAACGGAGATGAACACCACCCCCTAGAGTCGGGAACAACTAGCACATATGTGTGAGGGGAACCTTTACATTACTTTTCAAGCAAGAGCTGCAACTCCAAAAAGAGTCTACCCTACTTAGCTACTCAACCCATGAGAGTTGGGAGGCAGATTATCTTACAGGTCCTCTCATTTCAGGAAGTCCATCTAGTATGACCAAGAAGAAAGGGCTTCTCCATTGTTACTTTTTCCTGTGAACATCATCCCTGCAGAAATAAGATTGCATTCCACTTGGATACTCTTTCAAAAGACCCTGAAGCCATGGTTTTGTCAGTGGACTTGGGGAACCCATCAATTCTTGGTTTGCTTATTGTTGGAGATGGGAGTTTATTGGGGTTTGTATTGGGGTTTTTATGTTTGTAAGCCTCCCAGAGTAACCGTGATTGAATTGATTGGCCATATGAATTTTCTAAATAAATAATGCATGTGTGTCTAGGAAGAAAAAAGTTCAGACATCTTTTGTTCTTTCTTTTTTCTTTTTGTAATGTTTTTTCTCCTTTCCTATTTCTTTTGAACAATTTAATAATAAGTCATGATTGTTAATCTGTAGCCCATAGCAGAACTTGGCTGATCTTAGCTGAACTTTAAAAATTGAAGCAGATTCGGACCAATACTTAGACAAAAAAACCAATGGAAACTTTCAGACTTGCAATCAGTAATCTAGACTGGGAAGGATTAAAAAGTCCCCGAAGAATGTAAAGCAAAACATTTCTGTGCTTTTGCTAAGAAAAGTCACAGGTATTATCTTACCTCACAGCGATTTCTAAGTATTCGTACAGAATTCCTGGGGATCATTGTGTTTGCTCATCTGCCCTTTTGTTTGATCTTTCCAGCAAGTAAATCTTGGATCTGAAGGACAAAATCCCTCAGAACTTTTTGTTTATTTATTTATTTATTTATTTATTACATTTTTACCCCATCTTTATGCATTGTTTTAATAATTCAAGTGAGTGAACTTACCTAATGCATATGTCAGGGTTCCAAGTAACACCCCCAATGAAATAAACCTCCGAGGCTTGAGTTTCCTCAAAGTTCCATTTTATTAGAGATGTCATATTGGCACATCTGGGAAAACCCAAATCTGAAAGTTTCCAGGTTTTCCCCACCCAAAGAAAAGTTCAAGTCGCTGCCCAACACCCACATGTCCATCACATGGTCCAATCAAACATCATCCCAACTGGAGATGCCTCCCAGATCCAGTCTTCCAGGTGCAGGGCAAGTTGTCCTTGACTTTCTGAGAAAGAAATGTTATTATGACTTCATACCACTAATGCTCCATGCAATCCCCTCTCCCAGTTTACCACAGTAGTAAACGTGGTAGGTCTGAAGGCCTAATGCAAAAGATAGCTTCCAGGCCTGACAGGATCTTTCTCCTCTTATTTTCCCCACAACACCAACAACCACCTTGTGTGGTGAGTTGGGCTGAGAGAGGGTGACTGGCCCAAAGTCATCAAGATGCCTTTCATGGTTATTGTGGGATTAGAACTCACAGTCTCCTGGTAATTGGCCCAATGTCACCCAGATGGCTTTCATGACTAACCTGGGAGTAGAATTTACCGTGTCCTGGTTTCTAGGGCACCATTTTAACTGTTAGACCAAACCAGTTCTCCTTTTTCTCATCACAACACTTTGTTCTCCTCCCTGCATCTGCTTTCTGGAGAGGCCTCTTGCTTGGACAGATTTGTCACGAAAATCTTTTTACTCATGTAAAACTGCTGAATTAATTACTTATATACTGTTCGTATAACTAGGAGAAGGAGGAAGAGTTGTTCCTTTTGTTGTGTCAATGGGGAAGAAGAGTGATGGTGACAGCGAAGAAAAGAAGGACATGTCATGTGGAAAGGAAGCAATTGTAGCAGATTTTTCCCCCTCCCTGAAAATAGAGATTCTCAAGAAATTAATTATTCATATTCTAAGAAGACCTGATCTAAATTTACTGATCTGCCACTGTTCATCCTTCTTCAAGATTCTGACAGTCTCTAGCTCAACAAAATCTTACCAACTTATTTTTCATTTGGCTCAGAATAAAAATGCATTTCAAAAGCATATTTAAAATATGATTTTTAATGCGAGCAGATCATTTTAAAACACTGAAATGGGATAGAATCAGTGGTGGGTTGCTACTGGTTCACCTTGGTTTAGGTGAACCAGTAATAGCAGCAACTGGAGGCTCCATCCACTCATGCGGACATCATTAAATACCCTCTGCGCATGCACAGAAGCTTCTATGCATGGGCAAAAGTAGTGCTCACGTGAGCGAAATGAGCACAAATGAACTGGTAGCAAAGGTAAGTGAAACCCATCACTGGATAGAATGGTCTGTTAAAAAAAAAGAATAGAATTCTTTATAGAATAGAATAGAATTTTTATTGGCCAAGTGTGATTGGACACACAAGGAATTTGTCTTAGGTGTTTATGCTCTCAGTGTACATAAGAAGAATAAAATACATTAATCAAGAATAAAAAGATACAACACTTAGTGATAGTAAAATTTACTAATAAGCTATTAAATTGTACTAGGAAACAAATAAAAACAATATCAATTGAAAGATAGAAGCAACATGGTTATAGTAATAAGTGGGAAGAGATAGCTATTGGGAAGGAAGAGCAGAATAATAGTAATACAGTCTTAGTAAATTATTTGACAGCGTTGTAAGCAAGATGGACCTGAAGTAAATCATTGTTCCTAAGCAATCATTTTGAGGACAAACTAAATAAGTGCCACAAATCTAGGACTCCAAGTGCCTTCTATATGTAGCCATGAATTTTGGTTTCTCATATCTTGAATAAGAGTCATTCCTCATGCCATTGTACTGGGCTGGGGAAGGCAGCTGAGGTTATGGTTTACCCAGGGGTGGGATGTGGGCAAGAGGTGAATGCAGCAAACAGCTCACCTGCCTCGCTTTCAGTTGATGGTGAGAGTTAAAATTGTCCAGAAGAAGATTTTCCTTCAGCAACTGCTGGTGATGCCATGGCCAGAGCAGTGGTGGAATTATTATTTTTTTTTTACTACCGGTCCTGAGGGGCGTCGCTTGGTGGACATGGCAAAGGAAGAATACTGCAAAATCCCCATTCCCTCCCCACTACAGGGAGGGTAGGATATTGCAAACTCCCCATTCCCTTTCCACTCCTAGGGAAGGATACTGCAAAATCCCCATTCCCTTCCCACTCCTGGGGAAAGAGATTGCAAAATCCCCATTCCCTCCCCACTCCTGTGGGAAGGATATTGCAAAATCCCCATTCCCTTCCCACTGCTGGAGGAAAGATACTGCAAAATCTCCATTCCTACTCCACTCTGGAGCCAGCCAGAGGTGGTATTGCTACTCAAAATTTCTGCTACCGGTTCTCCAGAACTTCTCAAAACCTGCTAAATAGCATCCCTGGGCGACAGCCAAGGATCACTTCCAGTGGCAGAATGGAGGGGTTGTGGGAAGAGGGATTCGGGACCTGCAGTTAGTAATGTCAAAATTTTTGAGGGTATTTCAGTGTCAGATTAAGCAGGGGAGGAGAAGCACCCTGCATGGAGAAAATGATACTAGGCATCTGGCCTTTATGAATCTTATTCCCTGCATGTGACTTCCCTGTCTGCCAGTTAGTTGGAAATTTAGTTTTAATTCAAGTTTTCAATTTGTTGGGTTTTGCCTCTCGCCTAAATCCTTAAAAAAAGCTTTTGGGATTAGCTTTTCCTTGCAGAGCCTTTGCCTCCTTCCTTCACCCTCCTTTCCAACAGTATGGGTGTCAGGCCTGGAAGCCATCTTTTGTATTAGGCTTTCAGGCCTGCCATGTTTACTACTGTGGGAAACTAGGAGAGGGGATTGTATGGTGCATGGGTGATATGTAGTCATAATAACATATATGTATATGAGTAATTGAGTATATGAGTAATTAATTCAGCAGTTTTACATGAGTAAAAAGATTTTCGTGACAAATCTGTCCAAGCAAGAGGCCTCTCCAGAAAGCAGATGCAGGGAGGAGAACAAAGTGTTGTGATGAGAAAAAGGAGAACTGGTTTGGTCTAACAGTTAAAATGGTGCCCTAGAAACCAGGACACGGTAAATTCTACTCCCAGGTTAGTCATGAAAGCCATCTGGGTGACATTGGGCCAATTACCAGGAGACTGTGAGTTCTAATCCCACAATAACCATGAAAGGCATCTTGATGACTTTGGGCCAGTCACCCTCTCTCAGCCCAACTCACCACACAAGGTGGTTGTTGGTGTTGTGGGGAAAATAAGAGGAGAAAGATCCTGTCAGGCCTGGAAGCCATCTTTTGCATTAGGCCTTCAGACCTACCACGTTTACTACTGTGGTAAACTGGGAGAGGGGATTGCATGGAGCATTAGTGGTATGAAGTCATAATAACATTTCTTTCTCAGAAAGTCAAGGACAACTTGCCCTGCACCTGGAAGACTGGATCTGGGAGGCATCTCCAGTTGGGATGATGTTTGATTGGACCATGTGATGGACATGTGGGTGTTGGGCAGCAACTTGAACTTTTCTTTGGGTGGGGAAAACCTGGAAACTTTCAGATTTGGGTTTTCCCAGATGTGCCAATATGACATCTCTAATAAAATGGAACTTAGAGGAACTTCTGGCCTCGGAGTCTTCTTTCATTGGGGACCCTGTCTCAGTGTCCCAGGAACCGCCTGTCCAAAGCCAGGTAATGCATGACACACACACACACACAATGGCTCAGCAAAATAACCTGGTTTAATATCGGTTATGCAATGGTCTACAGAAAACGATGGCGCCGTGACTTCAGCTCAAAGACGGAGTTGGCTGGCTGCTTCACCTCTGAGGTTTTTATTGGTGTTGGGATGAGCTACAGCTGTAGTATATTCAATTTTGCCGCTCGCGTCTTCCTGTTCGAGGGACTGGAGTCGCTGACGGATGAGGTCATTGGTTATCATTACCATCGCTCTTTTGATGCTTGTTCCCTCACATTTCCCTATTTCTTCCTCCGCCCACCACCATCACCTTAAAGTGTATTCTATATGCAACAATCCCCTTCACCATATAGTGTCTTTTTGGATAGCTGCCTGAACAGTCCCCGCCCCACTTTTAGACAGGGTTTCATGCCGTCACGTCCATCTTAAAGGGCCTGTGTCGAGGAATTGCGCTGCTCGACACCCTGACAGTAAATTTTAGATTATGGTTGTCCAACGTTTTGGCTTGCCTGGGCCACATTGAGTGAACAGGAATTGACTTTGGCTGCATATAAAATATATAATATAGTTAATGTATATAAATTGTTAGGATATGATTTGAGCCTAACAGATTGTTCAGGCAATATATGTGTTCTGTGACTTTAAGTTTTAATGCTGCATTATGCTGTAAGGCTGAGTCATGCTATAATTAGTTGTAAACGTATTTAAGAAAGGTACTGTAATGTATTCAGTTGATGATAAGCTGCCATTGTGCTATCATCGCGTGCGTGTGTGGGTGGATCTGCTACCATCCAGGTTTGTGAACCAGAGTGAACCAACTACTATTTGTGCGGTAAGAAGCTTTTTGGATTTAACCGGTAAAGACTTGGACTGTTTAGAAGACTACGAGATTGTTTATTTTCCACTATAAAGAAAACTTTTGATAACACCAGTTTGCACATATCTCTTATTTCATTGATCTCAGCAACGTTTCTCTGTGCACTATACTCTGCTGGTTGCTAACACAACAACAATATCCTTAACATAAATAACAAAATTTTATATATACGTAAAATCTTTTGGGACCACTTTATTAGCTGAGTGTGTGGGGTGGAAACACCTCCATTAATCTAAAGCAAACCAGGAATCAACAGAAGAGAATGTATAAAGCTCAGAGTTGAACTGTAGAGTCCTTGATGCTCTCTGAGATGGTTTTCTTGCAGATGTTTCATTACCCAACATCTTCAGCACTATTGGATATGGGATTTGCTCCCCATTTATATACAGAAGCTTCCCCTGCCAAGGGCATTCTTGGTACAAGAACTATGAATCCAGAAGGATGCCCAAATGATGTGGCCATTCCTTCTAGGAAATTACATTCCCATCAAAACTAAACTTAGACTACACAGGTAGTCCCCAACTTGCAACCACAATTGAGCCCAAATTTCAGTTGCTAAGTGAGCTAAGTTAAGCAAATTTTGCCCCATTTTATGACATTTCCTGCGAAATTATTAAGTGACTCACTGCAGTTAGTAACACGGTTGTTAAGTGAATTTAGCTGCTCCTTTGACTTTGCTTGTGAGAAGTTGGCAGAAGGTGATCACAGGAGCCCAAGATTCTGCAAGCGTCATAAATATGAGTAAGTTGCCAAACGTCTGGATTTTGATCACATGATCATGGGGAGGCTGCAATATATAAATGTGAAAAAGGTCATAAATCACTTTTTTCAGTGCCGTTGTAACTTTGAATTTGTCACTAAACAAATCATTGTAAGTTGAGCACTACCTGTATTAGGGTCCAGAACGTATTGTAATGATGAATCAACAAAGCTGGTAAAGAGCTTTCTGTACCACTGGGCAACCAAGCCCTTAATTATCACTGAACAACCCAGCCCATAAATCTTGGATCATGGAGCACCTCAAGCTGCAGATCTGTGTTCTCAAGTGGGAACACAACCACAGACAAAACTGAGATGGAGCTTTTGGGGGAAAGTAAGACACATTAAAGGGACGTAGCGGCTCAGTGGCTAAGATGCTGAGCTTGTCAATTGAAAGGTCGGCAGTTCAGTGGTTCAAATCCCTAGTGCCGTGTAACAGGGTGAGCTCCTGTTACTTGTCCCAGCTTTTGCCAACCTAGCAGTTCAAAAGCATGTAAAAAATGCAAGTAGAAAAATAGGGACCACCTTTGGTGGGAAGGTAACAGCATTCCATGCACCTTTGGCGTTGAGTCATGCTGTCCACATGACCACGGAGACGTCTTTGGACAGCACTGATTCTTCGGCTTTGAAACGGAGATGAGCACCACTCCGTAGAGTCGGGAACGACTAGCACATATGTGTGAGGGGAATTATTATTATTATTATTATTATTATTATTATTATTATTATTATTATTATTAAATCTGTAGTGAGATTCACAGCCTTTGAGTCTGGTTAATAGTTCAGCAGCTCGAATCCTAACCAAGGACCTAGGAACTGTTAAGGTATCATCGGAGGATGTAAGCTGTCCCGAGTAAGGTGGTTTTTTGTAGAGTCAAAATGTTCAAGTCTCGTAAATTTAGAATTTCTAAATAGCGGGATAGCTCTTTGGGTATTGCTCCAAGGGCTCCAATTACAATCGGGACAACACACGATTTCTTTTTCCACAGTCGCTCAACTTCAATTTGCAAGTCCCAGTACTTTGTGATTTTTTCTTGCTGCTTATCTTCAATCCGTGCTTCACCAGGTATTGCAATGTCAATGAACCATATTTTTTTTCTTTTCAACTACTGTTATGTCAGGTGTGTTGTGGACCAAGTGCCTGTCAATCTGAATCCTAAAGTCCCACAAGATCTTGAGTTTCTCATTCTCTAAAACTTTCTCAACCTGATGTTCCCAGTGGTTTTTGCTGTACTCAAATCCAAACTTCTGGCACAATTACTACTACTACTACTACTACTACTACTACTACTACTACTACTACTACTACCTAGGATGCTGGCAGCAACCCATATCAACCATTAGCACCCGTCAATGGTATTTGTGACACATTTTTAAATGTCCAGTTGACTGAGTTTCATTTTTAATAAATAAAATATAATAATAATAACAACAACAACAACAACAACAACTTTATTGTCATTGTACATGTATACATAGTATACCCATACAACGAAATTCACTTAACACCAAAGATCTGGTCCAACATACGTAACAATCCCCAAACACACCCCCACCCACCACAGTTCCCCACCCCTAAACCACCCAAACATCCACACAACAGACCAAGTAACGCTGTCCAACAGCTCACTGATAGTGAATGCATTGATTGAAGACATGCCCCTATTACTGCATAACCAGTTCTCCTAAACTTACTGTGGCTGTAAGAGTTAACTGTTGCTATAAGTAAGCGACAAATTCAACTTCATGCATTGAAGTATCAACAAAAAGGGTAGGAAATTGGATATACAAGCCAGTTGCAGTTTTCTTCGCCTATACAATAGGAAACCAAATAGCAGAAAGATGGGTAAACAGGTTTAATAATAATAAAAATATGTGAAGGTCTCACAGGTAGCAATTTCAGAAAGCCCTCAAGATGTGGGAGTCTGCTGAACTAAGAGCTCTATCGAGTCCAAAACACACACACACACACACACACACACACACACACACACACAGGTATTCATTGTGATGGTGCTTTTAAAGAACCTTGATATATTAGCATTGGAATGTAGTGGTTAATCTTCTCATCTCACTTCTTTCAAGCAGACCTAAAAGCATTCACTTCCTTTCAGATCATGTAAAGTTATCACAGCCAGCAGCATAAAGCAGAGTTATTGTAAAATGTCTCTTGATTCAGACAAGTACTAATTGTGCATTGGGGAAAAAGGAAACACACACAGCAGTTTCCCAACCAGCAACATCTAAAAACACAAACTCAGCCCAAGGTCTGTAGAACTGAAACCAAGATGTCTCCAGTACGCTATACCCATTGGTGGGATTCAGCCAGTTCGCCCCACTTTGGGAGAACCGTTGTTAACTGTCTGAGCAGTGTGGCAAACTGGTTGTTGGAAGAAATCATTAGGGCAGAGAACCGGTTGTTAAATTACTTGAATCCTACCATTGGCTATACCCATATATGATCTTTTCTTAGATTAAGTTACATTTTAAATAATAATGTATTGCTAGTCAAATCATTTAAGTCTTAGGAGGTCATCTGTTCTTGAAAATTTAGATAATCTCCCCCACCACTTTTGAGATAATATAATAAAGCAGTGCAAATTCATGGCATTTTGCCCAAGAATACTAAATTCTCGTGAGATTTGGTAATCTTGGAAATTTGCAGACAACCTGAGAAAACAAATTGGAACAGTTTGTTACTATCTGTCGGGGGCAAAAAACCAGGTCAACAAATAAAGGTTCAATTAAACTGATCTATTGCTAAAAATCTATGCATATGGATCTTCTCAACTAACAGTTGGGACCTGCTAAAAGTTAGATAAAGGTCAATGGCACTCAGAGGGGGTTCCATTTAGTTCTCTTATGGTTATGTAGGGATTCTAGGCTGAAACAAGGGGTGGAATCCAAAATTTTTCCCTACCGGTTCTGTGGGTGTGGCTTGGTGGGCATGGCAGGCGAAGGATATTGCAAAATCTCCATTCCCACCCCACTCCAGGGGAAGGATACTGCAAAATCTCCATTCCCTCTCCTCCTGGGGAAAGGATATTGCAAAATTTCCTTCCCCACCCGACTCTGGGGCCAGCCAGAGGTGGTATATGCCAGTTCTCCGAACTACTCAAAATTTCCGCTACCGGTTTTCCAGAACTTGTTAGAACCTGCTGGATTTCATCCCTGGCTGAAACCTCTTTTCACTCCAACCCCAGGTTCTGCCATTCCTTCTCCAACATTATCTGAAGCCATGCTGGACTGAAAATTATATTTTTCAGTCCCCAAGACAGTTCACACAATTCTGGGAAAGTTGGGAAAATGTTTCTTGAAAGACGGATTGAAATAAAAATTCACAGATAAGTTCCAACAGTTTTTACTGTGAAAGGTGAAACCGAAAAGAAAAAGAAGCTGTAGCAATAGAATGAGAAATACGTTTTATTTGCTGTGAATACATTGGCTTTGAGTTCCTCAAATATGCAAGAACAAAAAAAAAAAAAAAAAAAAACCACATGTGCCCATTGATAAGCCCCATTTTCAGAATGCCGAGGGCAGCTTGCAACTTAAATATGGAAAATAAGCTTTCAATTATAGCAAAATATGGGCAAACAAAGGAAAGAATAACTTGCTGAAATGACCTACCAGTGGACACAATCTGAGAAAAAAATGCATAGAAAATATATGTGCACACTCAATAAAGTCTAAACCCAACGTGCTGAACAAATTCCTTCTCCTTTTTTTTTCCCCCCCACATTTTTAGAACCGGAGTTGGGAAAAAGATGAATTCAGTTAACAAAGAGAATTTCTCTGAAAGAGAAGAAAAGGCAATAATTCAACCGAAGAAATGTAGATGATGTTATATCATGATGTAGCTTAATTAGACAGATTGCTGCTGATTCTTGGTTTTTTTCCCCCAACTAGAAATAGCAGCAATTAAAAATAAAATCGAGACCTTCAATCCTTTGCTCTAATGCATCCAAGAAGGTAAGGCAGCCCCATGAATAGATGAGTATGTCATACAATTCCTGAAGTTCATAAAAATATGACTAAAAGGGGGAGTACTGCCCTGTCATTCTTTTTATAATCAGCTTTTAGTTCAGACATAACTAGAAGATGAAAAGAAGCAAGGCTGTGCTGTCAGTTGGTTAACAAATGCCCCTCCCCTCCAGAGATAGACAATGGTGGAGAAAAACCAACAATATAGGTACAGGCTAGGTGGCTCAGTGGTGGCTCAGTGGTTAAGATGCTGAGCTTGTTGATCGAAAGATCGGCAGGTCAGCGGTTCGAACCCCTAGTGCTGCACAACAGGGTGAGCTCCTGTTACTTGTCCCAGCTTCTGCCAACCTAGCAGTTCGAAAGCACGTAAAAAATGCAAGTAGAAAAATAGGGACCGCCTTTGGTGGGAAGATAACAGCGTTCTGTGTGCCTTTGGCATTTAGTCATACTGGCCACATGACCACGGAGACGTCTTCAGACAGCACTGGCTCTTCGGCTTTGAAACAGAGATGAGCACTGCCCCCTAGAGTCAGGAATGACTAGCACATATGTGCAAGGGGAACCTTTACCTTTAGGTGAAACTTGGCTTAAACCCAGTAACAGTGGGAGGGATCTTGGAGTCCTCGTGGACAATCACTTAAATGTGAGCCAAAAGTGTGCGGCAGCAGTCAAAAAAGCCAACACAATCCTAGGTTGCTGTCAGCTGACCTGATTGAAGCTATTTTGATTGCTTCAGTGTTGCCACAGCTGCATTAATAGAGGGATAGAATCAAGATCACATGAAGTACTAGTACAGTTTTACAAAGCCTTAGTAAGACCATGCTTGGAATACCGCATCCACTTCTGGTCAGCACAATATAAAAAGGACATTGAGACACTGGAAAAAGTGCAGAGAAGAACAACAAGAATGGTGACAGGCTGGAGGCGAAAACATACAAAGAACGGGTACAGGAATTGGGTATGCCTAGTCTAATCTAAGGACTAGGGTAGAGATGATAGCAGTGTTCCAGTATTTAAGGGGCTCCTACAAAGATGAGGGGAGGGGGTCAAACTATTTTCTAAAGCACCACAAGGCAAGAGAAGAAACAATGGGTGGAAGCTAAACAAGGAGAGAAGCAATCTAGAACTAAGGAGAAAATTTTCTAATGGTGAGAACAATCAACCAGTGGAACAGCTTGCCTTCAGAAGTTGTGAGTGCTCCATACTGGAGGCTTTCAAAAAGAAACTGAAACCATTTATCTGAATGGTATAGGGTCTCCTGCTTGAACAGGGAGTTGAACCAAAAGACCTCCAAGGTCCTTTCCAACTATTGTTCTATGTTCTGTGAGAAATCTTTCCCTGGTGATTTGGAAAACCAAATGCATCTTGGTTAGTGCAGTAGGACTTCATTGGAAGGCCACCTTCTGAAAGATGGCATTGGTTGGCCACAGTGAGAACAGACTATTGGACTAGATGGGTAAGAGTTTCCGTCCAGAAAGAAGCCATTTATGTTTTTATATTCTAATCCTGCCAGAAATTGTGGCCAAAACCTGGCTCACCTAAAGCAACTAAATCCTTTCCAAAATACAACATAACTTTAGTAAGCATGCAAACACAGAGAGTGTATGGTGGGCTCCCAGCAAACACTGGCAAGTTACTGATCAGCCTTGAGCAAAAGGAGAACCACAGTTTATGTGTGAGGGGTCCTTGGTGCTCTCTGACCTTGATTGTTTTCTTGCAGGTGTTTCATTATCCAAACTAGGTAATATCATCAGTGCTAGTGATCAGCGCTACTAGCACTGATGATGTTACCAGTTAGGGTAATGAAACGTCTTCAAGAAAACAATCAAGGTCAGAGAACACCAAGGACCCCTGATTAAACACTTAAAAGAGATAAAGAATACATCTAAATTGGGTCTGGTGCTGTTTTGTATTTTCCCCTGAATCCTATTTCCACTGTTGCATTTTCATCCTCAGAGGAAAGTTGGATGTCTTTTAATACCATGTTTCCCCAAAAATAAGCCCTCCCCTGAAAATAAGCCCTTCCCGAAAATAAGCCCTCCCCGAAAATAAACCCTCCCCCAAAAATAAGCCCTCCCTGAAAATATTTAAATGCATGTGCAGCCGGTCCCTGCCATTTCCTCTGGTTAGGGTTTTTATTTTATTTATTTATTATTTCAATTTATATACCGCCCTTCTCCCCGGGAGGGGGACTCAGGGCGGTGAACAACCAGATTTAAAACACATATAATACAAACATTAAAAGAATAATAAAATTAAATTAAATTCATTGGCGTTCCAAATAAAATTCTAACCCCATTAAAATACCCAATTTAAAACCCCAGGAATCAATAAGAAAAATTTTGTTAAAACCCCGTTAAAACAATCAAGCGAGGCCGGCTTGTTGAAATAAATAGGTCTTAAGGGCCTTTCGGAAAGTGCGGAGGTCCGGGATCAAACGAACTTCTGGAGGCAGCTCGTTCCATAGGGTGGGTGCCCCCACAGAGAAGGCTCTCCCCCTGGGGGCCACCAGCCGACATTGCTTGGCTGATGGCACCCTGAGAAGGCCCTCTCTGTGTGAGCGTACTGGCCGGTGGGAGGTTATCGGTAGCAGCAGGCGGTCCCGCAGGTACCCCGGTCCCATGCCATGGAGCGCTTTAAAGGTCAAAACTAACACCTTGAAGCGCACCCGGAAGACCACCGGAAGCCAGTGCAGCTCGCGCAGGAGAGGTGTCACATGGGAGCGCCCTGTCGCTCCCATAATCACCCGCGCGGCCGCATTCTGGACCAGTTGGAGCCTCCGGGTGCACCCCAAGGGGAGCCCCATGTAGAGAGCATTACAGTAGTCCAGGCGAGACGTGACGAGTGCATGAGTGACCGTGCACATGGAGTCCCGATCCAGAAAGGGGCGCAACTGGCGCACCAGGCGAACCTGATAAAAGGCCCCCCTGGCCACGGCCGCCACATGCCCTTCCAAGGACAGCCGTGAATCCAGGAGGACACCCAAGTTGCGCGCCCCCTCTGTGGGGGCCAATGACTCACCCCCAATAGCCAGCGATGGTACTAGCTGGCTATATCGGGACGCCGGCATCCACAGCCACTCGGTCTTGGAAGGGTTGAGACGAAGCCTGTTCCTCCCCATCCAGACCCGCACGGCCTCAAGGCACTGGGACATCACTTCGAGGGCATCATTGGGGTGGTCAGGGGTGGAGACGTACAGCTGAGTGTCATCAGCGTACAGTTGGCAACTCACCCCAAAACCACGGATGATCTCACCCAGCGGCTTCACATAAATGTTGAACAGGAGCGGCGAGAGGACCGACCCTTGTGGCACCCCGCAAACGAGGCGCCTCGAGGTCGACCTCTGCCCCCCTGCCAACACAGACTGCGATCGGTTGGAGAGATAGGAGGAGAACCACCGTAACACGGTGCCTCCCACCCCCAGACCCCCCAACCGACGCAGCATGATACCATGGTCGATGGTATCAAAAGCCGCTGAGAGATCTAATAGGACCAGGACAGAGGAGCATCCCCTGTCCCGAGCCCTCCAGAGATCATCCACCAACGCGACCAATGCCGTCTCCGTGCTGTACCCAGGTCTGAAACCGGACTGGCACGGATCTAGATAGACAGTTTCCTCCAGGTACTGTGGGAGCTGGCGCGCAACCACACTCTCAACAACCTTCGCAACAAAGCGAAGGTTGGAGACAGGACGAAAATTTGCCAAAACAGCCGGGTCCAGAGAAGGCTTCTTGAGGAGGGGCCTCACCACCGCCTCTTTCAAGGCGGCAGGCAAGAAACCCTCACTCAAAGAAGCATTTATAATCCCCTGGAGCCAGCCTCGTGTAACTTCCCGAGTGGCCAGTACCAGCCAGGAAGGACACGGGTCCAATAAACGGGTTAGGGAGACAGAGCTGGAAATCAGATAAGACAGCAAGAGGAGCCCCAGGCCTGAGCTACCAGGCAAAGAGCCTGGTCTCAGCAGACTAAAAGCATTGTGATTAACACCAACTGTCTGCAATTACTGTAAGTTCGAATCTCACCAGGCTCAAGGTTGACTCAGCCTTCCATCCTTTCTAAGGTAGGTAAATTGAGGACCCAGTTTGTGGGGGCAATAAACTGACGTTGTATAAGTATACAAAAGTATGAAGGCTATTGCTTAACACATTGTAAGCTGCCCTGAGTCTCTGGAGAAGGGTGGCATATAAATCAAATTAAATAAAATAATAAATAAATAAATAAATAAATAAATAAATAAATAAATAAATAAATAAATAAATCTTGTTCCATGTGCCCCAACATAATAAGACCTCCCTGAAAATAAGGCCAAGCACTTGTTTCAAGATTCAAAAAATATAAAACAGGGTCTTATTTTGGGAGAACGTGGTATTTACTGTAAAGATTAATGGGTTTGGGCCATTCATCATTAAAACAATCCTGAAAAGCTCTAAAATAAAAAAAAAAAGCTAATGGAATCTAGAGAGAATGGCCAGGAGGAAGAGCCACTTCCAAGATAACAGTCATATAATTGAGGATGGAGTCTGGGAAAGAAGTGCCATTATTTCCCACCTTAGTGTTCTCTGCTAAAAGCTCAACATTCCATTGGGAGAATTTGGGAGTAAGAATTTTTCAGTACCCCAAATATTCCAAAATATTAAACACATTTCTTATATTTTCCTATGATTATCTTTTAGATTAAAAACCCATATTAATCCTCATGAATAAAGTCTTGCAAATTTATTTTCTCTCTCTCAGCCAAAATCACTGTAAACAACTTAATAATCACTCACTAATAATATTGGCTAATAGTTTTTCTTTGTTGTTGTTGTTAAAATAAAACCTTGTCCCTTTTTAAGCATTAATGCTACATTAGCCTCTTTTTAGCTCTCTGGTCTCTTTCCCCTCTTCAAACTACAATTCATCGTATTTTGTACAGCTTCTAAAGTTATTACACTATCTCCGGCTTGTAATTTCAGTATCATTTTTTTTTTCTTTTTGCAATTTGTATGCCAACCACTTCCCTACCTTATTTGCAAACCCCCCAAAAATGTTGTTTTGCATAATTCATCTTTATTTCCATTTCTCTTAGTGTTAACATAGATAATTGTTGCTGTAGAAACTTAATTTGTTGAGAAATATTTACCTTCTCTGAAAATTTATTTAATCTCTCTTTTGTTTTATCTTAATTCAAAATAGCTTGCATTTTCTCTTGCCTCTTTTTTTTCTGAGTTCACTCTTATGTTGTATAAAGTAACTTCTCATGAAAGTTTTGCTTGTTTCCCAAACCATTCTTAAATTTCTTTACTTTTATTAAGATTACTTTCAGTTCTGGAGAAAGAATTGGTGGACTGAAGATGACTACGGTGAACAACAAAGACCTGGCAAGTAAATCAGCTCCTTGAACCTCTCCAGACAAAGGAGAGGATTAGAGATCACTCACAAGTTCTCCAGACAGTTGTTCCTCTTGAAGAGACTGCAAGACAGCAGTTTCTGATGGATTTTGGACACTAGGGGATGAAGGAATAACCATCCTTCTCAAAGCCTGATCAGCACCTTTGAAAGTTCATCTACCTCCTTTTCTAATCACTTTTGGAAAGTGCTTGTTAATTACTTTTTCCAGCCATTAGAAACCTTTGGGTTGGCAAGTTTGGAAGAATCAGGCAAGTTTGTCTTCATTCCTTAATGAAAGAAAGTTTTAATTACAAGCTTCAGGACTGAGCTATCAGACTAATGACCAACCATTGCTCAGATTCAAGTCTGAAAACACAAAACTCAAGGCAAAGGTAGGAAAAAATAAAGTCACAGAATTGAGCTACAGTGGGTATAAGATGAGCTGTGTTTTGGTAGAGGGCAATCCATTGTTGTAGTGATTTAATCCTAGTAAGCAATAAAGGTTCTTACCTGGTTGTTGTAAGTTGACTTCAGTCAAGTTTGAATCAAGGAGCCTAACTAAATTGAGTGCTTGGAAAGTTGCTCTCAACAACCGCACACAAACACACGCTGATTTACACAAGATGCAGGATTAGGTTTTGAGTGTCCTCATCATTTTGGTTACCTAATTCAATTTGCTTGAATTCCCCTTAAACCTGGAGATTATAATTAAAATGATGCTTGAACAAAGCAGAATAATGCAGAAATATCACTTTCTATTACTCGGGAAGCATGTTTTTATCGAAGTAGTTCAAATTGTCTTTGGCTTTTCAACAGCCCTTGTCCTTCAGACTGAATGAACTTATTATGCACTACAATTTCAAGGGCCTTTCCATACTAGCTATTGTCAAGCCCAGAAACATCAAAGAAGAAACCTCTGACTGTTGTTATCTAGCACTGCCATTAAGCTTTTAAAAGCCATGGTCTTATTGGGTTTTTACAGTACTGAAGAGATCTTGTAGCCATCTCAGTTTTAAAATCCCTATCAGAGATCATCAAATAAAACTGGACCAAAGGGGCAATAGAAGGGAGCTGAGCTCATCCATCAAAGAGAGCTATAGGCCTACCGAATGTCCCAAAGGATAGTACGCATTAGCTTCTGTGCTTACCTGGCTTCCTTTGTGGTCTGTTCAATTGCCCAAAGTTTTTGCTTCCTTCGCTTCTGGCTCAGCTCCTTCTATTGATAACTCCTCCAGCCACTGACTGCAGCAGCCCTCGAATTGAAGGATTTGGGCCACGGGTGAAATCTACTTACCTTCCTTATAGGTTCGGAAGCACACATTCTGTGCACACCCATGCTTTGCTCACATGCACATGTCACATGTGCATGCAGACCTTCTGTGTGTGTGCAAAACCTTCTGTACATGCATTCCTTCCTGGTTAAAATCAGGAAGTAATGACACCCGGGTGGGTGGGCGGAGCTTTGCTGCACCATTGGATCACCAAACCAATAGCCAAGATCACTACTGGACCGGGCGATCCAGTCCGATCCGGGAACATTTCATCCCTGATTTGGGCTGAGTGCTGCAATTCTCACCTCATCTCACCAATAATACAGAAAAAGTGACATATGATGTTTTTTCACACTTGCAACCTTTGCACCATCCCCATAGTCACATGATCAAAATTTGGACACTTGGCAACTAACTCATGCTTATGATGGTTGCAATGTCCTGGGATCAGATGGTCATCTCTTGTGAACCTCTGACTAGCAAAGTCAATGGGGAAGCCAGATTCATTTTACAGTCATGTTACTAAGTTAACCACTGCAGCGATTCTGCCCAGGAAATCAGGAGATTCAGGCAGTGCAAATGATGGCAAGATTTATTGCCATCTTAAGCTCTCTACAAGAATCTGAGCTACTAATCACCCTCTTTTAATGATCCCATAATTCCTTGCGGGGTGGAGTCTGGGCAACTGAATGGAGCAGAGCGTTTACTGGCCAGATGCCCTTCCTGTTGCCAATGAGGAGGTTTTTTTCAACAGATATATTCTCAGTGTGCCCAGAGAGAGAAATATCTGCCTCTATCTAGGATTGAACTCACAGCCTCCTGATTGTGAGGTGAGAGTTCCACCTCTAGGCCACCGCACCACTCAAGAATCTGAGCTACTAATGGTCAAGGCAAATTAGTGGGAGATAAGAAAGGCATTCAAGGTGGGCTGGACTGAGATCTCTAGTGGGCATGCAGGGACTCATGACTTATAATGTGTTTGATCCTCTCCTACAGATTCAGTTAACAACGGTGGCAAGAAAGGTCATAAAATGGGACAAAACGACTACCGTGTTTCCCCAAAAATAAGACTCTGCCTTATATTTTTTTGAACCCCGAAATAAGTGTTTGGCCTTATTTTTGGGGAGGCCTTATTATTTGGGGGCATGTGGAGCAAGATGGGGCTCCTCTTGCCGTCTTACCTGATTTCCAGCTCTGCGTTTAAATATTTTCAGGGAGGGCTTATTTTTGAGGAGACACTTATTTTAGCGCATGTGCTCAAAAGCCTGATTGGGCTTATTACCAGGGGATGTCTTATTTTCGGGGAAACAGGGTATCTCACTTAGCAATAGACATTTTGGGCTCCATTGTAAGTCGTAAATCGAGGACTACCTGTACAAATGCTGAATCTATAGCAGGAAAATTATCAAGAAGAACAGCTGGCTTCTGATGGAGAAATGCTTTTACTGGATGGGAGTGTAGCTTCAGCAGGAGGCAAAAATAAGCTGGAGTACGTTAAAAATGAGTCTAAAGTTGTTACACGTGTTGTGCAAAAATCAGAAAAAGAGCTGTTTCTTTCTGGCTCTTTCCCATAACATTAGAAAACCAGTCATCCAATAAAACATCCAGCGAGAACATTTTCTCTGTGCTCAAAAGGAATAAATACCTGAATCAACAATGCAGACCACGATCTCTCAAAAACAGTAAGTGCTGATCCGTATGTAAATCCATTTCTTTGTCTGATTCTCCAGGGATACTGTAAAAGAATGTTTCCCTTATTCCATTAGAAGATATCTTTTTTAGACATTTGTCAGCATTGCCCTCTCTTTCGTAATCCTCTATTTTATGTCAGATAACTTGTCGATTGAAACAACTTCTTATTTCCCGTTCACTGATTTTTCTCTTTGCTGGTTGAGTTTGAGGAGCTTATCAAGCAGACTCGCACTGCCTTTGAACACAAACAGCAGTGGGTTTAAGTTCA
Source organism: Masticophis lateralis (assembly GCA_030761175.1). NCBI lineage: Eukaryota > Metazoa > Chordata > Lepidosauria > Squamata > Colubridae > Masticophis > Masticophis lateralis. The sequence goes on from JAUDYJ010000003.1 coordinate 201,915,132, forward strand.
GAAATAAAGCAAACTTATACTAAAATAAGAATATGTTTTAAGGACAAGTTTGTTCGCCTCAGTTCATGCTGGATACTGATGCAATCGAAGGTCTTTGTTTCCAGATCATCAAAAATTCTTTAAAAAAAAAAAAGTGAAGGAGAAATGAACGAACAAAAAAGGAAGTCATTTTTTTCCCCAGCTGAAATAATCTCAATATCTTTGCATTCCTACTTCTTTTTTCCCCAGGCATCGTTACTGGTAAATTTTTATATAGAATAGAATAGAATTCTTTATTGGTCAAGTATGATTGGACACATAAGGAATTTGTCTTGGTGCTATATGCTCTCGGTGTACATAAAAGAAAAGATACATTCATCAAGAATCATAAGGTACAATACTTAATGATAGTCATAGGGATCAATAATAATAATCAATATTAATAAGCAATAATAATAATAAGCAATCAAATCGTATTAGGAAACAGTCAATATAAATCGTAAGGATACCAGCAACAAGGTTAGTCATACAGTCATAAGTGGGAGGAGATGGGTAATGGGAATGATGAGAAGATCAATAGTAATGCAGACTTAGTAAATAGTTGTTTTTTTTTTAATTTGATTTATATGCCGCCCTTCTCCGGAGACTCAGGGCGGCTTACAATGCGTTAAGCAATAGCCTTCATACTTTTGTATATTTATATTTATACAAAGTCAGCTTATTGCCCCCAACAAACTGGGTCCTCAGTTTGACAGTGTTGTGGGAATTAGTTGTTTAGCAGAGTGATGGCGTTCGGGAAAAAAATTCTTGTGGATAGTTGTTCTGGTGTGCAGTGCTCTATAACGTCATTTTGAGGGTTGAAACAGTTTATGTCCAGGATGCGAGGGATCTGTAAATATTTTCACAGCCTTCTTTTTAACTGGTGCAGTATACAGGTCCTCAATGGAAGGCAGGTTGGTAGCCATTGTTTTTTCTGCAGTTCTAATTATCCTCTGAAGTCTGTGTCTGTCTTGTTGGGTTGCAGAACCAAACCAGACAGTTATACAGGTGCAAGAAAATATGCAAGAAAAATACGTGAAAAAAGATGTGTTTTCAAAAAGTAACTGGACTTTCTTTGTTTTTCCTTGAAGATGTTTTCCTTCTCATCCAAGAAGCTTATTCAGTCCTCTTGGATGAGAAGCGAAAGGTTTTCAAGGAAAAAACCCAGAAAGTCCAGTTGCCTTTTGAAAAAGCACCTTTGGGACTACCATGACCTGGATGACTGAGGATCTCCACAGACATATGCTGCTCCTGTTTCACAAGGATGGTTATCCAGAAAAATGGAAAATTGTTTTTGATTTGTCGTCTTTCTGTCAGTTTCAAACGTGGACAGGAACTTTTTAGATAGAGACCATATCTGATTTTTTTTAAATTTTTATTTTATTTAGTTTGTCAAACATGTACAACGTAACAGGTTTAAATATAAACATGGACATGTACCCAGGAATGAGTACAAATAAATGGGGACATTAGGACAGGGACGGTAGGCACATTGGTGTGCTTATGCATGCCCCCTTTACGGACCTCTTAGGAATGGGGTGAGGTCCACAGTAGAGAGTTTAAGGGAGTTAGAGGATGTAACAACAGAGTCAGATAGAGCATTCCAGGTGCTGGCCACTCTGTTACTGAAGTCATATTTTCTGCAATTGAGTTTGGAGCAGTTTACCTTGAGTTTGTATCAATTGTTTGCCAGTGTATTATTGAGGTAGAAGCTGAAGTAGTCATTGACAGGTAAGACATTGTAGCAGATAATTTTGTGTACTATGCTTAGGTCAGACTGTTGGTGGCGTAGTTCCAGGTTGTCCAAGCCCAAAATTTGATACAAGTCACATCCCAGAAACCTGAAAATACCATTTTGGGAAAAGCAATCCCTATGCAGACTAACTCATACACTTTTCTAATTTTTGTCCTTTTTATAAGTTAGTAGATCTATCTATCTATCTATCTATCTATCTATCTATCTATCTATCTATCTATCTATCTATCTATCTATCTATCATCTACTTGTCTACCTGCCTACCTGCCTACCTACAGTACCTACCTACCTACCTACCTACCTACCTACCTATCATATTTACATGGCCACCCACTTTCTTTCCTTTAGAACCAGTTAAATGTCTATACACAGCACTCAGACCCCAAAGTAAAACTTCTCCCTGGGATAGGCAAACAAACCTAAATTAATTCCGATCCCAATTCAATGCAATTATACGTGATTCCAAACTTAAAGAAATGACAGTTTGAGTTGGTAATATTACAAAGCATGGACTTTGCTAAATAAACTTACCAGGCTTAGCTACCTAGGTTTATTACAAATTTTAATCTGGGTTTATCCCTAATCAATTCTCAGGAATTCTATAGTAGAGTTTAGCTTCCAGGTGCTTCCATCCATTTTTTTTTTCCTAGAGGGGAATAACTTCCAAGAAGGAAAAAATAAATTATCTGATCAGTTATCTTCCAGGTGATTCCTACAATATCTGTTTAGCATAAGACTAAATCATAGAAAAAATAGTTATATAAATAACCTAAGTAATCTAGGGAGATCTTTTATTCAGAAGAAATAAAATAGTCTAGAAAATAGCGATGGACGTCTAAATCCAGCTTGATAGAGAATAAGCATATTGTTGTATCCCTTCTCTTATTTTCAAGGATAATCAACCAGAATTCCCTCAGTTCATCTTCAAAATATTTAGCTTCCTGTCCTTGATCTCCTTCACAGCCCATCTGTGATGCTATTAATTAGAATTATTTTTGCAGTGTGATGTCCCAAACTGGAGATGCTACCTGAGATTGGGTATGATCAATGCAAAACAAAACAAAAACAAAAACAAAAGTAGAACGATTAATTTCTGTCATTTGGAAGCTAGACTTCTATCAATGTAAGTTAAAATTGCTTGTTGTTATTTCTTGTTATCGTTTTCATTTCAGTGGTTTATTAAGGTTTCTCATTATCTGTAGCAAATGGAGAAGAGTTATAACCATAATGAGAACCAAAAGCAGATACACTGTCTCCCTTTTGTCAATTAGAAAAAGTGTCAGGGAAAATAACAAACTATGTCCTTCTCAACTGCAGTTATGGACCTCTGCAGCATTACTGAAAATCCACTATTTTCCTCTGAGTAGTTCGGCGGAATGAAGAACAAAAGCCGAGATGTGGAAAGGATGAAAAGAGATGAGAAATACAGCCCTGAATGCCCATTGTGTATTACCATCAAAGAGGAATTAAATCACTCCAAAAGGGGGGAGGGAAAGTACCTACCGTTCTTTACAGAGAGTTGTACATTTCAAAAATAGTATAATTTCCTTTAGACCACACGTGGGCAATTTGGGTGACCATTTAACCTTTTAGAGAGAAGTTGAAGATCACAAAATGGGTGGGTTATTATTATGATGATGATTAACGTATGGCGTTGTTATAGCAGCCAGGAGTCCACATGCTATTGCAGGTTAGTAGTTTGGCTTGCCAAGGTGCCAGCCCTGTTATAGGACATGCTTGTGCGCTTCCCAAAGTATGCCACAGGAGGGAAAGATGGCTTTGCACCAGAGAGAAAGACAAGTGGCTCTTCCTGCAGTGCCACCCAAGGCTCCCTCCTGGTTGCAGTGCAACCAGGAAGGTTCAGAGCTATTGGGAATCTGACTGCCTGCACAGAGTATCAGCTTGTCTCCCCACTGAAGTGGTACCTATCTATCTACTTGTATAGAACATGCTTTTGAACTGTTAGGTGGACAAGAAGCTGAGGCAAGTGACAGGAGCCCACTCTGCCATGGTGTGCATGGGCTCAAACTGCCAGAGCTGAGAGTGTCTTCAGCATCATCAAGCCACTGACTCTCAGTGGGTGGATCACAGCTGTTGGACACATCTCAACCAAGGGAAGGAAACTGTGATTCAGACTGTCTGCAGTAGGAGATTTAAAAAAATTAAAAGATGTCAGATTTGTGCAGCTGTGACTGCCATCTTGAATATTTAACTACTCCCTCCAACAGCTGAGTGGATCTATAGTTGTGAGCAGTTTAATTTTGAGAGCCACAGTAGCTTTTTAACTTTTATAACATTGTCTTTACTTCAGAGGAACGACAGAGCATTAAATGAGATATAGTGTCCTGTTAGGGTCTATAGGTAGTCCTTAATTTATGATCATAATTATGACCTTAATTAATGACATTTGGAACCAGAATTTTTGGTTGCTAAGCAACACGCTCAACAAGCTCATCATCACATGATCAGACCCGATTTGACAACCTTTTGTGCCACAGTCTTTAAATGATTCACATTGTTGTTCAACAAATCACATGGTTGTTGAGTGAATCCAACTTCTCCAATTGATTTTGTTTGTTGGAAAGCTTCCAAATTGTAATCACTTAACCATAAGAGGCTGCAAACATCTTAATGCCCAGATTGTGATCATGGCTACAGGAATCAGAATCGAGCTTGGAGGGACTTTGGAGGTTTTCTAGTCCATCCCCTTACTCAAGCAGGAAACCTTACACTGGGCTGCCCAGGCTCTTCCTAAAAAACTCCAGTGATGAAGCATCCACAACTTCTGAAGGCAAGCTGGTTAATTGTCCCCACAGTTAGGAAATTTCTCCTTAATTCCAGGTTGCTTCTCTCCTTGATTAGTTTTCATCCATTGTTTCTTCTCCTGCCTTCCGGTGCTTTGAAAAATAAATTTGTGAGGCTCCTCTTTGTGGCAGCCTCTGAAATACTGGAATACTTCTATCATGTCCCCCCCACCCCAGTCTTTCTTTTCTGTAGACTAGCCAAACCCAAAAGCTGCAACCATTCTTCATATGTTTTAGTCTCCAGGCCAGTGGTGGGTTGCCCCCGGTTCGGACTGGTTGACAAGAATTAGTAGAAAAACTAGTGGGAGGCCCCACACATCGCCCCGGATGTCATCATCAACAATCTGCACATATGCAGAAGCAAGGCACACAAGCGAAGCGAGCACGCACAATCTCATTGTGAACCAGTAGTAAAGGTAAGTAGAACCCACCCCTGCTCCAGGGCTGTTGTTCTTTGCAAAATCTCTACATCTTTTTTTGTAACATGGTGACCAAAACTGGATGCAGTATCTAAGTGTGGTCTTAACCAAGGTTTTTTACAGCATTGATTCCTACCCTCTGTTAATGCCACGTAGAATTGTGTTGGCTTTTTTTTGGCTGTCAAACATCACATTAATGGACTCCGTTTTCCAAGTTAAAATCAATGATTCAACCAGAATTCATTCAACGGTCTAAATTCCATCCACAATCTGAAGGGAATTGGTGCTGTTACACACACACACACACACACACACACATACACACACACACACCCTTCTGTGTGGTTCTGTACTATTGAAGATTTTGTACCTTCGTACGAAAACATGCAGGCCTCCAGGTAAACCTTAGTTCTGTCGACATATTCCTAGGAAAAACATAATCCCCTTAGTGTTCATCAGCCCGGCAAGTTTTGCTTTCCCTCCAAATTGATTGACCCCTGTCAAAACACTCAAAATTGATGCCTGTCCAATCTGCAATTCATTACGAAGAGTTGTTAGCATAACAAAAATATAACTGCACCTTCGTGTGTAATGGGCATTCAGTACACATTGCACACCCCTCCCTCCCTTCCAGTGGCCTGTCAGAGCTGATCTAAATCAACAAGTAAACTAGGAAAGCTTTATCGCCCAAGTAGGATTTCAGTTCCCAGAATGATAAGGGTATTATGACAGGTATTGATTTCCTAAGATGGCAGTCAGCATTGAAAGATGGAGCTGGTGTTTTTCTTTTTTCTTTTTTCTTTCACCTTATATTATCCATATTGGGAGTCTGTCTGGACAGCACGTAGGATTTCTCAAGCTGCTCATAAACTGAGAAGCCACATACAGTAGAACCTCTGGTCATAATCATAATTCGGTCCGTAACTTTGGTGGCAACCCAAATTGGTCATGACCCAAACTTATAACCTATAAGCATAGCTCCTAGCGACCAGTAAGATCCCACAGAATTGGTCTCCTCCGGGTCCCGTCAACTAAACAATCCCGGCTGGCGGGCTCACGGGGAAGGGACTTCTCTGTGGCTGCTCCAGCTCTCTGGAACCAGTTACCTCCTGAGATCCGGACTACTCCCACCCTATTGGCCTTCCAGAAAGCAGTGAAGACCTGGCTTTTCCAACAGGCCTGGGACTGTTGACCTCGCTGTTGCAATCTTGAGAGATCCGGTCATGAATGGTGTGCATGGGCTTTTAATATTTTTAAAATGTTTTCATAATGTTTTCAATAATTTTCTATGTTCATTGTCGCATTACTTTTGTTGTAAGCCGCCCAGAGTCCCTTAGGAGTTGGGTGGCATAGAAATGTGATAAATTAAATTCAATTAAATTAAAGTAAACCTAATTCTGGAAATTTGGCGCTTACAAAAAAAAAAAAAAAAATGGTGCAGAAGGGAAAATCGGCCACAAAAAAGAAAAAGTGAATTTTCTGGTCGGAACCCGATTTGGTCATGGTGAGAAGCGCTCATGACCAGAGGTTCTAGTTTATATGGGGGGAGTCATGACCAATCAATGTATATTAAATAGTCATTAAGATGAGGAAATACAATATTTTCACATCTTTCTCCTACAGCAGTGCTTAACAGACCTTCCCACCTCCCAATCTATATCTAGGATTGGGATGGCAAACCTATGGCACACATGCCAGAGGTGCCACAGACTGCTCTCTCTGTGGGCACGCAAGCTATTCCCCAATTCAGCTCTGCCGTGCACATGTGCGTGCCTCCTGCTGCATATGTGTGTGGGGCGGGGTGTGTGCGGAGACCCCCGCACACATACATGTGGGGAGGGGCATGTGGGGGGCACACACATGCACAGGGCATGTGTGGGAGGCAGAGTGCATGCTCATCCATGTGTGAGCCTGTGCATGGGCTGTGCATGCATTGCATTTTGTGGGTTCGGGCACATGCACACAAATACTTTGGCCACTCGGTCCAGAAAAGATTAGCCATCCCTGGTCTAGGATTAGGGATGATATCAGTCTTCCAATATTTGAGAGGCTCTTGCAGAGAAGAGGGGGTCAATTTATTCTCCAAAGACAGGATAAGAAGTAACAGATGGAAACTTATCAAGGGGAGCTCCAATCTAGAATTAGGGAGAAATTTCTTGACGGTGAGAACAATTAATCAGTGGAACGGCTAGCCTCCAGAAGTTGTGGATGCTCCATTACTGGAGGTTTTCAAGAAGAGATGGGATAGCTTATTTCTCTGGAATGGTATAGAGTCTCCTCCTTGAGCATGGGATTTGGACTAGAAGACCTCCAAGGTCCCTTCCAACTCTGTTCTGCATTCTGTAATACTCAGAAATATGGGTCCCTCTCCTAAATATCCTCAGCACCTTCAATTAATGATTATTTTTTTCTTTGATGAAGAGTACAGCTTTTCTCATGAGTGCACTCTGAGCCAGAAGGGCTATACTTGGAGAAGAATAATTCTTTAAAAATACAGCACTGTATTCTTCCCATGCCTAATTACATTCTTCTCCTGTCCTTTTGCATCATGCCCGTGCTGAAAACACATTTGGAGAACCCAAACTGTATTTCGAGTATAATTGATAGATCCAGTTCAAGATGCTGATTATAACCTTTAAAGCCCTTTGCGTCATACCTGAAGGATAGACTCTCCCTAGTTAGATGAGCCCACACCATTAGATCTGGCACAAAAAACAAGTTGTGAGTATCATTGCTAGGGACATTATTTTGTGGATCCCATGAAATAAATTTTCTCTGACATGGTCCCTGCCTTTGTTGTGGCCCACCAGCAGCCAGAGGACCTGGCAGCAGATTCGGGGAGTGAGGAGGTTGGTGAGAAACATGGGCCAGTCCTGGAGTCTCGAGAAGGCTCTGATGAGTGCTCTGCATTGGAGGCAGAAAGGGGGCCAGGGCCGTATCAGCTGCCTTCAGAGTCAGACATCAGTGAGCCAGATGAATAGCTGGAGCCTGTTCCCAGTGTGCGCATGCTCAGAGTTGCCAGATGAAGGGAACAGCTAAGGAACAAGGGTCAACTTGGAAGTAAGGCCACAGGTGGACGATGAAGGGCCCCTGCCAGGGAGAATAAAAGAGGAGCGAAAGGGGATGGGTGTTTGCAGGAGATAATTAGTTCATTCCTGCATTCTTACCAAGTATTGTGGCATCTGAAAGATATCAGCCTGGCCACTCTCCAAGCCTGATAAAGGTTGGAAATTGTGAACTACCTTGAAAGACTATGGGAGAGGAAAGATTTTCCTGGACAGGAATTCACTCTAAATTAAATAAAAGGGGTTTATCGAGATGAGGACTCGGTTTTATGCTGCTGGGGAAGCCTAGGTCTGAACAGCCTTATGGAACATCCTTCCCCCTGAAATTAAACTAGCTCCATGCCTTTTGATATTCCAAAAAAGATTTATAAGACCTGGTTATCTTATCGGGTCTGGAGCTCCCAAGGAACTAGAGACTTGCTTGATGGCTCCATTGTTGAGATGACCATTTCAGTGGCCATTTCAGTCTTTCCAATGATGGTGTCAAACCTTGAGGTTTGCCTTACCGGGTGGAGGGGAGAGAAGGTCCTGGTGTGTGTGTGTGGGGGGGATAGTTTGTGATGCCGGTAGCTGAAGCCATGCACCGGAGAAACTCCGTTGGAGCGCTTATCAACTGTGGCAGGGAGGCAGCCAGCGCAAACCTCCGTTGGGGTACCAATCAGTTATGTGACTGGGAGGCAGCCAGTGCGAGGTGACTGGGACACCTGACGATCAGCTGTGCAGCTTGGATACCTGACGATCAGCTGTGCAGCCACACAGGACCAGGTGAGTGACTTCTGGGCAAGGCCTGAGCCAATGGAGAGTGTGAGTTGCCTATATAACCATGCTGAGAGGCAAATGCTCCCAGCGCTGACTTTAATTCCAGATTGCATCTGTTTGTGATCAGTGCTTTTTGGTGCTCATTTGTGTGCCTGGGTCTGACTTAATAAACCCAGTTATCCCCCGGCCATATACCTGGGGTTGTTACTACTGGATGAGGTCCAAGTTGGGACCATTTGAGATATTGTTTGGGTTTTTTATGATATTTTTAATATGTAGTTTTATATTTTATATCTGCAGCTTTTTTTTTTTTTACATTTCTTGCTTACTCTAATCATGGTGCCTTGCCCAGAGTTGCTTTTAATGAGATGGGTAGCTTTACACATTTGATTGATCAATAAGTAAAACAGAATTTAGTTTGCCAGGATGAATGAATGAACAATGAATCAGCATGTCAAGTTCTCTAAACAGCAGAGCCAAATCAGTCACTCAAAACTCTGATTGTACAAAGACAAAACTATTTTACAACTCCAAAGAAATGTCCAAATTTATATTTTAAAAAAACCCATTGATTACCAATAATTATTGCTATGTGAGTTAATGTCCTCTCGGGTTGTGGCTGATCATGTTGGGTTGAGAACAGGGCTGGGCCTGTTCTGTCCTTGAATGGGAATCTACCAAAAATCCCAAGACGGTAAGTAAGACTGACAAGTTGGGGTGCGGGATGGGGAAGACCATCACAAAGTCAACAGTTGAGCAAACCACTTTGATACTGTAACCAAGACAACTCCATAGATGAGTGTCATCTGAATCATCAGAAGAAAGACTCCAGATCTTGCTCAAAGAAGAAAACTGTGAGCATACGTGATATAGACCCACAATAGAAAAGAATCTTATTTTGGCTTAAACACACATCCACCTCCACTTTTTCTTCTTTTTCCAAGGTGGAAGCACACCTAAAAAATGTATCAGTTAGCACTGAATAATTTACAGATAAGATAGCAGTGGGGAAAAAAAAACCTTATGAACAAACATGTATTGTTGTAACGCAGAATAACCGAGCGTATGGTACCTGTGTCCGTCTGTAGAATAGAACAAAAGAAATGCTGTTGGAATCTGGTACTTGTAAAAAGCCACCCAAGTCCCAACCTTAACCTCTCCAACTGCTGGGGAGCTGTCATAAAATCATGTCATGTCAAGTCTTCCCAAAGGCATTTGCAGGAGTTGGTTCTTTCACCAAAATGTTGAGAACAGCAGCGCAACAAGGCAGTGATGCAACCGGATTTCTGTCCTTTTGGGGCATGAGCAGTGGTGGTATTCAGTTGGTTCTATCCGGTTCGTGCAAACCAGTAGCAGCGGCTGTGAGAGGCTCCACCCACCCACCTGGATGTAATCACGTCCCATTTTTGATCCTCTGCACATGTGCGGAAGGTCCTGCACATGCGTGAAGGTGACATGTGTGAGCAAAGAGAGCGCACTCGTGCACGCGCTCCCATATGTGAACTGGTAGTGAAGGTAAATGAATACCACACCTGGGCATGAGTGCATGATATACATGCAAAATGGATAGGGCTTCTGTGATGATAGCGCAACATTGCTTTCCTCATTTGTCCCTGTTTATATAGAAATATTATTTTTCCTTCTCTTACAATAGCAAAACTCTAAGTAAAATGCATTGGTTAATCCGAGTTTCAGGCTGAAAGTTATTTGCCAAAAGAAACCCATTAATGTGCAAGTTTCATTTACGTATCGAGTGTTAATGACAGCCTCTAACTGGGGTAAATTAAAAACAAATTCATGGAAGATAAATAAGTTGTGGTTTCTGATACTGAATTCAGTGGAGGATCACTAATATTGTGCCTGAAACAGGAGAAACAAAAGGGAGGCGTCTATCTGATAGACTAACAGAGGTTGGCATAGTAACAAGTTTTGTGAAATAGGGAGAAAGGGCAACTCGACCTGCTGTTAGAAGTTTTCTGTGAATTTTCAGGATTTAACAGAAATTCGGTGTAAAGCACCAATTCATAATTTCATAATTTTCCTCTTTATTAAACAGCTTTCATGGTGGGCTAATAAATACGTGCACACAGTAGGTCTGTTCCTAAATAAGATGCACCTCCTAATTTGGAGTTAAAGAAGGGCTTACACTTCTCCTCCTCCTCCTCTTCCTCCTCCTCCTCCTCCATCACCATCACCATCACTTCCTCCTCCCTCTCCTCCTCCTCTTCCTCCTCCATCACTACCACCACCACTACATCCTCCTCTTCCTCTTCTTCCTCCTCTTCCCTCTCCTCCTCCTCCTCCATCACCATCACTTCATAAGTTATAAGTCATAAGATTATTTTGTCAAGGATATATAAGATAACAGGTAAAAGTATAAACATAATTTGAATACATGAAAAGAGTAAGTAAAAAAGGAATATTAGGACAGGTATGGTAGGCACAATGGTACACTTATGCACACCCCTTACAGACCTCTTAGGAATGGGGTAAGGTCAACAGTAGACAGTCTAAGGTTAAAGTTTTGGGGGTTTGGGGAAGAAACCACAGAGTCAGGTAGTGCATTCCAGGCATTGACCACTCTGTTGCTGAAGTCGCATTTTCTTCAATCGAGTTTGGAGCGGTTTACCTTGAGTTTGTATCTATTATTTGCTTGTGTATTGTTGTGGTTGAAGCTGAAGTAGACATTGACAGGAAGGACATTGTGGCAGATAATTTTATGTACTATGCTTAGGTCAGACTGAAGTCACCCTAGTTCTAAGTTGTCTAAGCCCAAAATTTGAAGTCTGGTGGCATAAGGTATTTAATTGCGGTTAGAGGAATGGAGGACTCTTCTCGTAAAATATCTCCTGACTCTCTCGACTGTATTTATGTCCAATATATGGTCCTCCTTCTCCTCCCCACACTCCTCCCCCCACTCCTCCTCCTCCTCTTCTTCCTCCTCCTCCTCCTTCTCCATCAGGACTGTGCCCTTTTCCATTCTATGGACTTCCGCCCATTCTCCAACTAATAGGTTTCAGCAGCCTGAAACCTTCCAAGTCTATGCAGGTTTCCCAGCCTATACAGTTGTTCATTAAAACCGTCAACAGTGAGAATTGAGGTCTACCTTAGCTGCCCACCACTTATCGGTATTTCCGTTTGACTTCTTCGGTTTCCCTGTTTAAGAGTCCGACTCTTAACTCCAGTCCAACATATGTTGCCCTTCCTTCTCCCTTTTAGGCGAAACACATCCTATGAGAAATAATAAATTATGTTCTAATTCCAGTTTCTCTTGATTAGCAAAAAAAAAAAAAAAAAAAAAGCTTTGGGTTTCTGCATGAATGAACAATCAGCAGATAGGCATGGCTGAATTAAGGGCATCGCACCATTATCCCAAACAGATGAAGGAAAGGAAACATCTAGAAGAGAAAATGGCAGGATAGCATGATGAAAACATTTCTATTTTTCCCACAATATTTTATTCCCAGGTGGATTTATTAAGGGCTACTTCCAGCCTTCAAATTCAGAAACTAGAAATGGGAACAAGGAAGCTGCAGACAATGAGGTCCCGACCAGATTTATTGCCCTTTATGGATTGACAGGAAAATAGGGCTCATTAGCAAGCAAACAAATCTCAGAAAGTAACAATCTTTAATGGAGGTTCCAGGGGTTTGGAAACCACTCATGATTAGATTGGAAGGGAGACCACCAAGTGATCCCAGGAGTATAGATAGAATTAGAAAGGTTTTCTGAAAAATTCTAGAAAAAGACAGAGGGAAATTAATTCCGTATCATCACCATGAAATCACGCACAAACAAGCTCATATTGAAGGAGGCTTAATTTATCTTTAGTAAGGTATCTGTCAACCTCGCTAGTTTTGCTTTGCCGCTTCGGTTGCCATAGAATCGGGGGGAGGCGGGTTTATGCTCACGCGGGCTTTCTAGAAACTTTCTGAGAAACGAAACCTTCCCTTAAGCTGTTATCAGTCCAACGGACACTGCATTCCTGGATGCTGACATGGCCAGACGTCTGCTCCCACCTGACCTCTGGAAGACCTGTGGATTGGGTGATTGATGGTGCACAAGGGAGGGGGATGCTTTCTAATTGTAACTTTCGCGCGTTTTGCTTCAGAATCCTGCTTTCTATGGTTGCGTTCAATTCATATCTAGTAAAAGTACCAGTTACCTATCAAATGGAGTCTGGGTTCTCCTTTCCTGGATACTGAAGGAAGCATACCTGACAATAAGCAGGATTCTCATCACAGCCATCCCGGATCACACCGAGGGGGCTGAAAACTTTACAGAATGTCTGATCAGGGAAGTGATACAGAACAGATGGGAGCATATGGCTCGGAAATGTCTTCATACCAGCAACCCGAAGAGGCTGAGAAATGGATGGAGAATTTACGACTGAAGGAAACGAGGGAAGAGCCAGCCCGATGGTCGACAGGGGTCGGAAGGTTGCCGGATCTGAGAAAGACCCCCCGTGGAGTAACAACCTCCAGACCCCGAAAAGGAGAAGGCGTGTGGCTGCAGGAGCAGAAGGAACGCCTCAAAATGGAGCAAGCCCTTCAACTCATTCGTGAGATTGATGAAGACCGAAAAGCCCGTGAGTCTTATGCATACCCTGGGGGGGGGGGGAAGAAGAAGACTCTAAAATAGATCCTGAGGAAGGAGTTTGTGGGGGAGAGGAAGAGAGAGCTGACGAAGATATATCCCAGGCATTGGGGGGTCAAATGAGGGATGCAGCAGTCCAGGGACCCCCAGCCTTACAGGCCCGACCCCGCAGACGGAAAAACCCTAAAATTCCCCCCCTTGCTGGAAAGTATGATGGGAACCCAAAAACTTTGGGATTCTTTTTAACCCAAGTGTGGAATCACATGCAAGACTGGGGCGAGGACTATTTGTCAGATGCCGCCCGAGTGAGATGTGTCACCAGTGCTTTAGAGGGGGTGGCAGCCGAGTGGATGGTGGTACTCCACAATAACAATTCCCCCCTGCTGCGGAATTACAACCAGTTTATGGCGGCCCTTAGGAGACGTTTCGAGGACCACCTAGCTGAGCGGAAGGCGAGGCTCCGTATGAAAAGTATCCAGCAAGGCCGGAGATCGGTAGCGGAATACACCCAAGAATTCCGGGAGCTAGCGCCATACATGACAGGGTGGTCAGAGGTAGCTTTGCTGGAAGGTTTCAAAGACGGGCTGAATGATGAAATCTACCACGACTGTAGAGCACGGGGGGTTCCCGATGATCTGGACAGTTGGTACATAGCAGCTGAGGATGCAGAAATTGAGATAAGCCGTAGCCGACTAAGGAGGGGGCGTGCCGGGGAACCCTCATCCTCCTACCACCGCAAAGAAGCCCCAAAAATGACTGGGGGAAGGCCGGAAACCAAACCCAAACCGAAGCCTTTCACTTGTTTTAAGTGCGGCATGGAAGGACACCGGGCCGCTGAGTGCTTGTCCAGGCCAGTGCCAAAACCTGCCAGCAGAGCGCCAAAGAAGATGGGCAAAGCACCCGCAAAAGTTCGTGAAGTCGCGCTGGAGGGGGAAGTCGTAGAGTTCGCTCCCCGGGCCAAAGGGGAGTTGGGAACTCCGGCCCACGCGGACGACAGCGAGACTGACTCCGATGATCTGGTGAGTCACACTGAGGGGCCCCTACTCGTCCCCATAGAACTTAAAGTGCCGTCCACAGGGACCCATGCACAGATGCCGGCCTTATTAGACTCTGGGTGCACCAGGTGCATTATCAGCCCGAAAGTAGTAGAAAAGATGGGCCTGGGACTGAGGGAGCTGAAAAGGCCTATTGCATTCTGCCAGCTAGATGGGTCGATGGCAGGCGGGGCCCCGACTAGTTTCATAACGGAACCCATTGAAATGAAATTAGGGGACCACGTAGAGACTCTCAGTTTTGTGGTGGCCCCTAGCATGGAACGACCCCTCATTCTTGGCTTGCCCTGGCTACGGAAATGGAACCCACGAATTAACTGGAAAACGGGGGTTCTGCGCATTCGTACTAGTAAACCACCATCTGAAGGGAAGGAGCCCCCCCCTGAAGACAGAGGGGCCCCTGAAGAAGCGGAGATGGCAATAGACCACATAGAGGGGGAGGAGAAAATTCCCAAAGAGTATTGGGACCTCCGTGAAGTTTTTAGCGAGAAGGCCTCGGATGTGCTGCCCCCCCACAGGGCTACAGACTGTGCTATTGAGATACTCCCGGGAGTGAAGCTCCCTAAGCCTAAGATTTATCCTATGACCCCTCGTGAACTGGGGGAACTACGAAATTTTATTGACAAAAACCTAGAACGGGGCTTCATCCAACCAGCCAGACCACGAGTGGCCGCACCAGTTTTATTCAGAGAAAAGAAAGATGGTTCCTTTCGTCTGGTGGTTGACTATAGGAACCTAAACGCGATTTGCGTGGAAAACGTCTACCCCTTACCCCTCATGAAGGACATGTTGGCTCACCTAGGGAAGGGGAAGATTTTTACCAAGTTGGATTTACGGGAGGCTTATTACAGGGTGCGCATCAAGGAAGGGGATGAATGGAAAACTGCATTTAACTGTCCGCTAGGGTGTTTCCAGTTCCGAGTACTCCCGTTTGGACTACAAGGGGCTCCTGCGGTATTCATGCAATTAATCAATGAAATTTTGCATGAGCATTTGTATAAGGGGGTGCTCGTTTATTTGGATGACATTCTTATCTACTCTGACAACATGGCCGACCATGTGAGATTAGTACGCACCGTCCTGAAAAAACTTAGGGCTGCTGAACTGTATGCAAAGCTTTCTAAATGTGAGTTCCACCAAACCAAAATTGACTATCTTGGCTATCGCATCTCCCCGGAGGGAATAGAAATGGACCCTGCGAAGGTTCAGGCGGTGTTAGAATGGGCAGCGCCACGCACCCGCAAGCAGTTACAGAGTTTTTTGGGATTTGCTAACTTTTACCGACAATTCATCCCCTCATTTGCCAAAATCGCATTGCCAATAACTAATCTCCTGAAAACCAAGGGTGAAGGAAAACCAAAACCCTCCAAACCTCTTGAATGGACTATGGACTGTCAGGCAGCATTCGAAAAACTGAAACGGCTATTTGCTGCTGAACCAGTTCTTAAACACCCAGATATGGACGAACCTTTTGTGGTACAGGCAGATGCCAGTGATGTTGCAGTAGGGGCCGTACTTCTGCAGAAGAATGCGGATGGAAAATTACAGCCCTGCGCCTACACATCCTGGAAACTATCCGAAACCGAAAGGAGATGGGCCATATGGGAAAAGGAGGCTTTCGCCGTACGTTGGGCACTCCTAACCTGGAGACACTTTCTCGAAGGAGCTAAACATCCTTTTGAAGTTTGGACTGATCATAAAAATCTCGAGGCTTTGAAAACCCCACGTAAGCTGTCGCCTAAACAAGTGCGCTGGGCCCAACATTTCAACCGTTTTAACTTCACTTTGCGCTACCTTCCTGGCGGGAAGAATTTCATGGCAGATGCTTTGTCCAGATTGCCTCAGTACAACAGCACCAGGGAGGAAGTTGTCCGTCCAATTGTCCCGTCAGCCCAACTGGCGGCACCAGTGACTACCCGAGCACAATCGAAACGTGACCCAAGTCTGTCGGGTGAGTTGCTCCAGCAACTAAAAGAGACTTTAAAAACCGATGAGTGGTTCCAAGCCCACTCAAATGAATGTACACTTCGTGATGGACTAGCTTGGGTTGGAGCCAAATTGTATGTCCCAGCTAATTTACGAGCAACTGTTTTGCAACACGCCCATGACTCCAAGGTGGCGGGACACTTTGGATTCGTCAAGACCTTACACCTCGTCAAAAGACAGTTTTGGTGGCCCGCGCTCAAAAAGGACACAGAGGCATATGTAGCGAGCTGTCCAGTGTGTGCCTCGGCTAAGAGACCTCCCGGGAAGGCACCTGGTCTTCTCCAAAGTGTGGCCAGGCCCACTGCTCCTTGGAAAGAAATATCCATGGACTTCATTGTAGACCTTCCCGAGAGTGGGGGTTGCACCGTTATATGGGTAGTAACTGATCTATTTTCCAAACAGGTGCATTTTATCCCATGCACTAAGATCCCATCAGCAAAAACCCTTGCTAAGATGTTCATTCAACATGTATATAGGCTACATGGAGTGCCAAAACGTATAATTTCAGACAGGGGAGTACAGTTCACCTCCAGCTTTTGGAAAGAGTTCCTAATGTTGATAGGCTCCGCCCAAGGACTAAGCTCCGCCCACCACCCCCAGACCAATGGGGCCTGTGAAAGAACCAATGGCGTGTTAGAACAATATTTAAGATGTTATATAAACTACCAACAGGACAACTGGGTGGAATTACTGCCATTCGCAGAAGTGGCATATAACAATTCCGTACATAGCAGCACAGGTTTCACTCCTTTCAAGGTGGCTTCTGGACAAGAGTTTGTGCCAATCCCAGAGTTACCTCATGATGACCCACAAAACCCTTCTCTGATTGAGTGGATCGATCAACTACGAGCGACTTGGGCAGTGACTCGTAAAGCGTTAGATGATGCCCACCAAGCCCATAAAACCCAAGCCGACAAAAGGAGATGCCCTGCACATACCTATCAAGTGGGGGACATGGTGTATCTGTCTACCAAGTATTTACAAACTCCGCAGAAATCAAAAAAGCTTGGTCCTAAGTATGTGGGCCCTTTCCCTGTTACACGGATCATTAACCCAGTCACGGTTGAATTAGATTTACCCAAGAACTTGCGACGAATTCATCCAGTGTTTCATGTTAGTTTACTGAAACTGGAACAATCATCCTCTCTACGTCCGTCCAAGGAATCTCCTCCTGTTCCCATCCTCATTGAAGGGGAACAACACTTTGAAGTAAAAGAGATTTTGGACTCTAGAAAACATCATGGGAAAGTACAGTATCTCGTAGCCTGGAAGCACTTCCCATTATCACAAGCTGAGTGGGTGAATAAACGTGATGTTAGGGCACCTAGAAAAGTGCAGCTGTTCCACACCAAATACCCTGATAAACCTTGAATCATGATGAGTGTTAATTGTTGTGATATTGCCTTTTCTTTTCTCTGTTTCAGGATTAGAAGCTGTCTCTTCTGAAGGGGGGCCGAATGTCAACCTCGCTAGTTTTGCTTTGCCGCTTCGGTTGCCATAGAATCGGGGGGAGGCGGGTTTATGCTCACGCGGGCTTTCTAGAAACTTTCTGAGAAACGAAACCTTCCCTTAAGCTGTTATCAGTCCAACGGACACTGCATTCCTGGATGCTGACATGGCCAGACGTCTGCTCCCACCTGACCTCTGGAAGACCTGTGGATTGGGTGATTTATGGTGCACAAGGGAGGGGGATGCTTTCTAATTGTAACTTTCGCGCGTTTTGCTTCAGAATCCTGCTTTCTATGGTTGCGTTCAATTCATATCTAGTAAAAGTACCAGTTACCTATCAAATGGAGTCTGGGTTCTCCTTTCCTGGATACTGAAGGAAGCATACCTGACAGTATCTGGTCTAGAATTATCATAGGATTATCTCCTATGGCCTTTCAATAATACAGTTCTAATAATACAAGTTGAGATCTGTTCAGTTTCTCAGGTTTATTAGTATCATTCTTCAAGAGAGAAATTTTGTAGAACTTTTTCTGCAGGCATCTCTCTCTCTCTCTCTCTCTCTCTCTCTCTCTCTCTCTCTCTCCCCCTTTGATAAATAACAATGCTCAATTTTAGACTTATTAACAGAAGTGGAAAGAAAAGGTTAATCTTTTTTTTCCTTTTCATAAATGAATAACACTTTCCCCATTTCCTGCTTTACAGGTCAAATAAAGCTCTTTATTAAAATCCATTTATTATATTTCCTAGCTATAATTTATATGGACTTCATCTTATTTTGTTGCATTTTATTTTGCCCGCTTATGTCATCTTTTCTTTACTGCATTCTGATGAGGTCTTCCCCCCGCCCCCTGGTCACCCAGTTTCCAGCTTTCTGTCTTGAATAGTAGCATTTCCTTCCTTTCCGCAGAAGTCATTTGATTTTCCCCATCCACTTATATCGAATGCATTAATCACAGGGCATCTCTGGTGCCTGGTGCTCACTGAGCATCACTGACACCACATCCTGCAAATGTCTACTGCCAGCCTCCCCCCCATTATGTCCTTCATATATTTCAGACTTTCATGTACCCCTAACTCTACTTTTTTAGTCCATGTATGTTTCATGATCTAGTGATTAAGGCACCAGGTCATTAGTTTCCAATGGATGGAAACTAACCAAGGAGAGAAGCAACCTAGAACTAAGGAGAAATTTCCTGACAGTGAGAACCATTAACCAGTGGAACCAATTTGCCTTCAGAAGTTGTGGGTGCTCCATCACTGGAGGTTTTTAAGAAGAGACTGGACAACCAGTCTCTTCTTAATGGTATAGGGCCATGATGTCCATTTCTGTCTAAAATGGAATAGGGCCAAGATGGCGAACCTATGGCCCGAGGGCTGGAAGTGGCATGCAGAGCCATCTCTCCGGGCGCACCAGCCGTTGCCCATTTGCTCTTTCAGATTCCGGCATGCACATGCAGGTCTTTGCTCGCAAATGCACACCAGAAACCAGAAGACCAGGTAACCGGCACACATGCGCACACCATACACCAGAAGTTCAGCTACCCGGCACATGCATGCGCACTGGGGAAATGTTCTTCTAGTTTCCAGCACTCCTGTGTGTATGTGCCTGGGAGCTGCTCTTCCAGTTTCTGGGGTTCCCCTGCTCGCATGCACACCCTCCCGTTTCAGCCCTTGGTGCTGAAAAGGTTCGCCAACAGTGGTATAGGGGGTTGGACTAGAAGACCTCCAAGGTCCCTTCCAGTTCTACTCTGATTGGTTGGTTGGTTGGTTGGTTAGTTGTTGGTTGGTTGATTGGTTGGTTGTGTCAACCCTGAAGCTGGTCTCCCCAAGGTCATTTTTCAGGTTTCAGTGTTGCCACACTGGACCGGAGGGATAGTGAAGGGGGAATAGAGATAGCTGAGCTTTTGTAGACAAAACAAAATAGTTTCTCCCTTGAATCAAGGACATCCCAACAGCTGGCTGGATGGAGGAGGAGGAGGAGGAGGAGGAGGAGGAGGAGGAGGAGGAGGAGGAGGAGGAGGAGGAGGAAAGTAACTAGGCAACCAGCTAGCACCTAGATTGGACAATGTGACTTATTGTTTGGGAGAAAGGGAAGCTTTCACTTTTTTAATTAGGTGAAAACTGCAGGAACTCTCAGAGTTGGTTTTCATCTACCTGCCTTGGAGTTCTGTTTGCTATGGGTGTATTACTTGGAACACTGACCGATTGATTGACTGTGAGTTCTAATCCATTCTCAGACCTGAAAGCCAACTGGGTAACATTGGACCAATCACCAGGAGACTGTGAGTTCTAACCGCTCCTTAGGCATGAAAGTGATTCATTTAACAAGTGCAGTGATATGCTTAACAAGCATGGCAAAAAGATCATAGGTTTGAGCATGACTCACTTAAGAACTACCTTGCTTAGTAATGGAAGTTTTGATCCCAATTGCAGTTGTAAGATAAGGACTGCATGTACAAAGTTTTTCTCCACATATCTGGGCTTGACCATAAATTGCAGAGAAACTTTATACAAGAGTCAATGGCACCTGGGCCAACTGATGCCCAAAATAATAATTCTCCTGTGGTGATGTCATCATATAGATGTTACTATTACTTAATTTCATTACAACATCTGTAGGGAGTACATAAGCCAAGCATTTGCACAATTGCTACCATGCATGAATTGTGTGGACACCTGTGAAGGCTCCAGAATTGTGGAAAACTACATTATCTAAAACTCCTTGAGTTTTAATGAGACCTGTTCTCCTCATATACAAGCAAGCTAATGTATTGAAATATTTACACACATAAAGGAGAGCCATATGTCAATGTGATGGAAAGCAAGCGTTTGAAATATGACTGATCATTCAATCAAAGCGTTGCTTCTTGTTTCTGCCTGTATAATAGTTTATCCCAGGGATGAAATGCTACCGAGTCAGACCGGTTCGCCCGAATCGGTAGTAAAAAAAATGCACAGCTGTTCCCACCCCTTGCTGTTCTACTTACCTTTGCAGACTCAGAAAAGTCTTCTTAATCCTCTTTTTTTCAGCACTGCGCAGTAGCGCATGCGACCTGCATGCACGCAAACTGTGCATTTGGCGTGCACTGCGCATGTGCAGGTGAAACGAACCAGTAGCGAAGCGAACCGGTAGCAGACTTCAGAGCATTTCACCCCTGGTTTATCCCCATCCCTACCCCTTTTCTTAAGAATAGCACTTTGAGTTTTTAAATCCATTTTCAGCCAGTTGTGCTGGGGCTAGAAAGTTCTTGACACAGCAGATCCGGGTAAGTGCAAAGTGTCAAGGTTGGATGAATCTGTTGTGACTATTCATATTTCACAAGGCCAGAGTGCCATCCAGCAGTTCTTAGCTGATGAGTGCACAGTTGTCTGCGTGAAATACATTTTACCGAGAAGTCTACATACATGGGCTATTAGTAACTGTTTCCAAAGTGGCAGCATCTTGCTGGGCTTGTTCCTTCTCAAATGTTTAGAAGGATTAGTTGGTACTTAGACGGGAGTCTAAGATAGTTGATTAGTTGGTACTTAGACGGGAGTCTACACAAGAGCCAGTGATAATATGGTGGTTGACCTTGCTTAAGCTTGGATAATGCTACTGTTTGTGGTATATTAAAGAGCTCCAGTAAAAGAGAGCATATGGAATGGAATGGAATGGAATGGAATGGAATGGAATGGAATGGAATGGATTGGATTGGATTGGATTGGATTGGATTGGATTGGATTGGATTGGAGTGGAGTGGAGTGGAGTGGAGTGGAGTGGAGTGGAGTGGAGTGGAGTGGATTGGATTGGATTGGAATGGAATGGAATGGAATGGAATGGAATGGAATCAAATCAAATCAAATAGGGGAGGGGAGGGAAGGGAAGAGAAGGGAAGGGAAGGAAAGGAAGGAAAGGGAGGGGAGGGGAGGGGAGGGGAGGGGAGGGAATGGAATGGAATGGAATCAAATAGGGGAGGGGAGGGCAAGGAAAGGGAAGAGAAGGGAAGGAAAGGAAAGGGAGTGGAGTGGAGTGGAGTGGAGTGGAGTGGAATGGAATGGAATGGAATAGAATGGAATCAAATCATATCAAATCGGGGAGGGGAGGGGAGGGCAAGGGAAGGGAAGGGAAGGGAAGGAAAGGGAGAGGAGGGAAGGGAAGGGAAGGGAAGGGAAGGGAAGGGAAGGGAAGGGAAGGGAAGGGAAGGGAAGGGAAGGGAAGGGAAGGGAAGGACCTTGGAGGTCTTCTAGTCCAACCCCCTGCTCAGGCAGGAAACTATACTATTTCATACAAATGGTTGTCCAATCTCTTCTTTAAAAAAACTTCCAGTGTTGGAGCATTCACAACTTCTGGGGGCAGTTTGTTTGTTGTTTGCTTGCAGACAATTCGTTACTCAACTAGGTAACATCATCAATGCTACATCATCAGTGAACGTGGCTTTACTCCCTATTTATACAGTATCTTGCCTTGCCAATATGGGAGAGGGAGAGAATGTGGTGGTTCCTTGATTAAGGGATTGTTTTCTATTTATTTGTTTGTCTGGTGTTCATCCCCGCTTATCTGGGTGTTGATTGCTGGAGAGGATGTGTTCTGGTCTTTTTCTTTCCTTCTTAGCTTTTTATTGTTTCCTTTGATAAAGATGGGTAATGAAATGACTGCAGGCAAATGACCAAACTCAAAGAACACCCATGTTAAACAGCCAACTTTCTTCTAATTTTATTTTTTTCTTTTAAGCTAGTCATCTCACTTGAGAGGTGTGGCATTTATTTAATGCTGTTATACAATCCCAGACAGGTGTTATATAAGACCCAGTAATAGAATGAAAATTCACACATTTTATTATTAATATTTCTATGTTTGTACTTTATTTAGTAATACATAGCAGGCTGGCAAATGAGAGAGGGGAAGAGAGAGATTTTCCAGGCTCTGGGCTAGGGTGGGATAAGGGAGTTTAAGTGAGGGAGTTTATAGGATTTTAGCAGGGGTGAACTCTAAAATTTGTTACTACCTGTTCTGTGGGCGTGGCTTGGTGGGGGGTGGTAATGTGACTGGGTGGGCGTGGTCAACTTTTTTTTTAACTTTTAAAAACATTTAACTACAAACTCTTCGGCTGAAGAGGTTGTAGAAAAAAATGCTTTTAGAAGCTTGTTCTGTTCTGTTCTGTTCTGTTCTGTTCTGTTCTGTTCTACTCTACTCTACTCTACTTTATTCTACTGTACTCTGTTCTTCTCTACTCTATTCTTCTCTACTCTACTCTACTGTACTCTACTCTACTCTACTCTATTCTTTTCTAGTCTAGTCTACTCTACTCTAATTCTACTCTACTCTAATTCTACTCTACTCTACTCTATTTCTATTCTAATCCTACTTGGAAGCTAAGCAGGGCCAGTCCTATTTGGTACTTAAATAGGAGTCTTTCATGGAATTCCAGGACTGTAGATTAGACTAGAAATTGAAAAAGATATCATAAATGAAGACATCAGTAAAATCAATGCTTTATTAGTGCTAAGAAACTGCATGGATGTGTCCAGTATATAAGATCTACTTGTAAACTAAGCAGGATTAGAAACCAGGAAACCCAATATTGAAGCTTGTATTTCATTTGTGATTCATGCACAATTGAGAAACTCATTGCATCATGGTTGAAAGACAGTCCTTGCCTTGTGTGTGGTACAGTATATGCAGATTCAATAGTCTAGCAAGTGTGAAATTTCATGGATTCTGTATTAAAATAACAATAACTATCTTTTGAAGGATTTCATTGGGAATGGCGGAAGTCGAAGTCTTTACTCATGATCCTTATGGTACCTAGGAGTTTCTGTCATATTTTTTAAAAATAATAGTTTTGATTTCAGTAAGAATTTGGGATTTTCATATACAATAAAGCTTTTCTGCATCTGTCTCTGCTTTTTTTAAAAAAAGAAAAAGAAAAAGAAAGAAACCAGGAGTTGAATGGGAGAATAAAGCAGAATAATTACAAACTTATAGGAATGGGATTGCTCAATGGTCAAAGATGCTGAGCTTGCCAGTTGGAAAGCTGACAGCTCAGGTTCAAGACCCAAGTGCTACGCGATGGGGTGAGCTCCTGTTACTTGCCTCAGCTCCTGTCCACCTAGCAATCTGAAAGCATGCATGTACGATTCGATAAATGGATGCCAGTTTGGTGGGAAGGTAACAGCATTCTGTGTGTCTTGGCATAGAGTCATGCTGGTCAGATGATCACAGAAATATCTTTGGACCATGCTGGCTCTCTCGGCTAAGAAACAGAGATAAGCACCTTAGTAAGACCATACCTAGAGTACTGCCTCCAGTTTTGGTCACCGCACTATAAAAAAGATGTTGAGACTCTAGAAAAAGTGCAGAGGAGAGCAACCAGGATGATTAGGGGACTGGAGACTAAAACATATGAAGAACGTTTACAGGAACTGGGCATGGCTAGTCTAGTGAAGAGAAGAACCAGGAGAGACATGATAACAGAGAGCCTTGGTAGCACAGCAGACTAAAGCACTCTTAAGTAACACCAGCTGCCTGCAATTACTGCAAGTTCAAATCTCACCAGGCTCAAGATTGACTCAGCCTTCCATCCTTTCGAGGTAGGTAAAATGAGGACCTGGTTTGTGGTGGCAATAAGATGACTTTGTATAAAAAAAGAACACCGCTTGGGGGGGGGGGCGAAAGCCCTACTAAGCAGGTATATACAAAAGTATGAAGGCTATTGCTTAACGCATTGTAAGCCGCCCTGAGTCTCTGGAAAAGGGCGGCATATAAATCGAACCAATAAATAAATAAATTGAACCAATAAATAGTGTTCCAATATTTCAGGGGCTTCCACAGAGAGGAAGGGGTCAACCTATTTTCCAAAACACCCGAAGGCCAGTCAAGGAATAATGAATGAAAACTGAACAAGGAGAGATTCAACCTGGAAATAAGGAGAAATTTTCTGACAGTGAGAACAATCAACCAGTGGAACAGAAGTTGCCTTCAGAAGTTGTGTGATCTTCATCACTTTAGACTTTCAAGAAGAGATTGGACTGCCATCTGTCAGAAATGGTGTAGGGAGTCCTGCTTAGGCAGGGGGTTGGACTAGATGACCTACAAGGTCCCTTCCAACTCTGGAATCTGTATCTGTATCTAGAGTCAGATACAACTAGACAAGAGGAAAACTTTACTTCTAGTTTTAATTAAGGAACTTGTAACAATCTTGTACTCTGCAGACCATTACACTTATTTATTTTACAATGAAAAGAAAACCCCACACAATTTTTTTCATTCTAATGAATTAGAAAACAGCGAAAGATTTCTTCAGCACGTGATAAATATGAGTTTCCTTTCCTACCCCCTCCTTCTAAAATTCTTAGCAACTGCTCAGTTGAGGCATAATTTAAATACTTGACAAGTTTATGCAAACTTGCATAAGTGCCTTCTCTGAATTGTTGGTCTTGTCATGCAATTTCTCTCAATAATGGGGATGACTTGAGTTGATCCTGACTGGAATTTGTAAAAATAGAAGAATTGGGGGCGGAGAAAATGAAGCCTTTTGAATTTGTACAGAAGTTTGTGTGTTTGTGCGTGAGTGTGTGTGTGTGTGTATCACCTTGGCTGTTTCTGACATTGCATGGCATAATGTGATGCCTTAAAATAGCTAAGTGCTAAAGGTATGTCAAAAATAGTGTCATTCAATAGGTATTACAGGAACTCTTGTGAATGAAGGCAAATATACACTTCCCAGGATAATGTTACAGGATCTAGTCTGGGTCACTCACTAGGACCAAAGGCTCATGCTTTTGAAGATGCTGAAGCCCATCCTTAGGGAACTTCTCTCTACTGGAATGTGTGAACTTTTGTTTAGCAAACAAAGCTTGTATCCCAATCAGAAACTAGTTTGACTGCAGTGGTATTTTGATAAACTGCTTTGAAACTCATTGAATTTGGTACTCAATGGATTTTATCAAGCTCGTAGATGACCCTCACTCCGTCAAGGACCTAGGAGTACTCATCTCAAACGATCTAAGCCCCAGAGCTCACTGTAACAGCATTGCCAAAAAGCCATTAAGAGTTGTTAACCTAATTTTGTGAAGCTTCTTCTCCAGTAACATTTTACTGCAAACTGGGCATACAAAACCTTTGCCAGACCAATCCTCGAATACAGCTCATCTGCCTGGAATCCACACTGTATATCGGACATTAATACCATTGAGGGGGTCTAGAGGTATTTCATGAGAAGAATCCTCCACTCCTCTGCTCACAATAGAATCTCTTATGCCACCAGGCTCGAAATTTTGGGTTTAATCAATCTGGAACTGCGCCACCTGTGGTTTGATCTAAGCATAGTACACAAAATTGCCTGCTACAATGTCTTGCCTGTCTATGATTTCTTCAACTTCAACCACAATAATACACGGGCAAACAATCGATACAAACTGAAGGTAAACTGCTTCAAAACTGATTGCAGAAAATATGACTTCAACGCCTGGAATGCTCTGCCTGTTGTGGCCCGCCAGCAGCCTGTGCGGATAGTGGCTGATCCTGATGAGGAGGAGGCTGGTGTGGGGTCGCGTGACCAGCCTATGCAGCCGGTGCTCGTGTCGGACAGCGAGGAGGCTGAAGAAGATGTTGTGCCAGAGGCAGAGACTCAGCCTGGGATTTCAGAACCTCCAGAGGCTCCTTCAAGTGGAGAGAGTGAAGTGGAGGAGCCCCTCCTCAATGCTCGAGCACGCAGGGCTGCCAAAAGGCAGGAGTGGCTACTCAGGAGGAGGAGGTCTCCTCGAGAGTAAGGTTTGAGGATAATTGGCCTTAGCCTATTTAAGTCACATGCAGTTAGTAATTTCTTGCTGGAAACAACATGTAATTATTAAAGAGCATTTTTGAAGAGTGAGTGTCTTATCGTATCTTGTCTTCTGGGCTGGTTGCCAACCTTTGGCGGACTTTGTTTATTCTTGGTACGTTATAACTTTGATAAGGACCGTTGGTGTGTGTCACAATCCTTGGGAATCCAGAGCTGGGACAGAACAACCTGACTCCGTTGTTACATCCTCAAAGCCCCACAGCATCAACCTTAAACTGTCTACCGTGGACCTCACCCCATTCCTAAGAAGGTCCATAAAGGAGGCGTGCATAAGTGCACCAGTGTGCCTACCATCCTTGTCCTACTGTCCTCATTTATTTGTACTCATTTCCTGTGTGCATGTACATGTTTATACTTATACATGTTATCTTGTACATGTTTGACAAACTAAATAAATAAAATCAATTTTGACATGAAACTGTGTTCCAGTATTCACCATTTGTTTGGTACTCAACACACAAGCTAGAACTTGTTGGTGTTGGTTACTTTGTGAGTCACTAGATTATCAATAAAGGAGAATATTTGTAGCTCAGGGTTGACATGAGGGATCCTTGGTGCTCTCTGAGCTTGGTTACTTTCTTGTAGATGTTTCATGACCCAGATAAGGTAATGTCATCAGTGCTAGGACTAGGACTGATAGTTTTATCTAGTTTGGGTGATGAAACATCTGTAAGAAAGAAAGAAAGCTCAGAGAGCACCAAGGACCCCTCAATACATTATTCCTTATGGGAAAATTTTGTTTGGGTCCCATCATTTTTTGTACTCATCACAACTCCCAGAACCAATTAATGATGAGTAGCAAGGAACCGCTGTATTAGAAATAATCTGAAGGACTAGTCCAGACTGAATGCAAAGCAACAATCGTTCTTTCAGCTATTATTAATTCCAAGCATCACAATTGGTCCACAATATTTCCTGTTGGCAAAAAAAATTAACAATCTGACTGTGGGTAAATTTTCCATTTGTTCTGAGTTTGTATGCTGGATGCACAGGATGTTCATTTTATGACATTACACCAAGAACATCATTTTATTCATGTTTAACAAGAATTTCATGTTCTCTCCATGGCGTTACAGCCCAATCTCTTCAAGTGGAGACCAACTTAGGAATGCAACTTTGATATTTTAGATCCCACAGGACTTTTTGCAAGCCTCTCTCAAGTCTGCACTGCACAGAAATATAGATCCTCCATTTTAACATGTCCATGTTCTAACTGTTGTTGTTCCTAAACCCATCCATGCATACAATGTGTGCTGTTCTTACAATAAGATAAAACTTTCTGCTTGGGTTGATGGTTTAAGTTGCTTCCCCCACTCAGGCAGAAATGAAACATTTTCTTCTTCAGACATCACCTGTTCTCAAGAGCATGGACTTCAGGCACCCTGAAGAGAATATCAGGGCAGAAATTATTTCCTTGGCATTTAGAATAGAATAGAATAATAGAGTTGGAAGGGACCTTGGAGGTCTTCTAGTCCAACCCCCTGCTTAGAGAGGAAACCCTACACCCAAAATGGTGAACCTATGGCACACGTGGCATGCAGCGCCCTCTCTGATGGCAAGTTAGCTGTCGCCCCAGTTCAGCTCTGCTGTGCATGCGTATGCGCAGTGGTGGGATTCAAATAATTTAATAACCGGTTCTCTGCCCTAGTGATTTCTTCCAACAACCAGTTTAGAAAGTT
The DNA here is from genome assembly GCA_030761175.1 of Masticophis lateralis. Taxonomy (NCBI): domain Eukaryota; kingdom Metazoa; phylum Chordata; class Lepidosauria; order Squamata; family Colubridae; genus Masticophis; species Masticophis lateralis. The sequence goes on from JAUDYJ010000003.1 coordinate 201,943,537, forward strand.
AACAACCGGTTCTCTCAAAGTGGTGCAAACTGGCTGAATCCCACCACTGCGTATGCACCTCCAGCCGGCCAGCTGGTCTTTGGGTCTCTGCCATGCATGTGTGGGGAAGGGCGCGTGTGATGGTGCACACATGCATGCAAAGGGACCAGGGTGCATCCGGGGGTCATGCTGGGGGTCCTGCGTGCATGAAGGACTATTGAGGCAGTCCTTCACTTATGACCAAAGTTGAGTCCAAGATTCTGTTGCTAAGTGAGACCATTGTTAGGTGAATTTTGCCTCATTTTACAACCTTTCTTGCCACAATAGTTAAGTGGTTGTTAAGTTAGTAACACAGTTATTACGTAAATCCAGCTTGCCTGTTGCCTTTGCTTGTTAGAAGGTCGCAAAAAGGGATCATATAACCCTGGGATAGTGCAAATGTCATAAACACGAGTCAGTTGCCAAGGGTCTGAATTTTAATCACCTGACCACAGGCATGCTGCAACAGTCCTAAGTGGGGAAAAGTCACTTTTTCAATGCTATTGTGACTTGAAACAGTCGCTAAATGAACAGTTATAAGTCGAGGACGATCTGTAATTACCCTATTTTTCAGAGTATAAGACACACCTTTTCCTCCCCTAAAAGGGGGTGAAAATTTAGGTGCGTCTTATACACTGAATGTAGCCCTGCCCACCCACTGGCCCCCACCTTTTGGCTTCTGCCTCCCAGCAGTTACATCCTTGCAAGCAAACAGCAAGAAGAAACAGCTCTTTTCTGCTTCAGCACAGTCCAATTAGCACAAGTTGATTGGATCGGCCTCCCGACTCTCAGCTGATTTGTTCTCAGCTGTTTTGCGCAGGGCTCTGCTGCTTGCTGCAAAGAGGTAAATTGCTGGAGCAGATTTTTTTTTCCCTTGTGCTAATTAAGCTATGCTGAAAACAAAAATGAAAATAAAACAGGCTGTTTGCTGCAGTGATGCAAAACTGCTCAGAGGCAGAGGCAGATTTCTTTTTCTTCTTTTCCTCATTAAAAAGGGTCGGTGCGTCTTGTAGTCCGGTGCATCTTATACTCCGAAAAATACAGTAAATGGACAAAATATTTTTGCTGAGGATAATAGGAAATCATAGTGGCCTTAACTACAACTAATGTTATCTCATGATTAAATAATACAATAGTGCAATCTACTTTTCTTCTTCTCCATTCATTTCTCTGTATTTTAATTCCCACAATTACTCACCGAGCTTCCTGGCAGAGAGGAGATTCGACTTTAAGTTTTCATAGTCTTGATCTGATGTTTTAACTGCACTTCTCTCTTCCTTTCCTATTCACTTACACTGAATATTATATCTACTATGATGCTGCTAGTACTGTTAATAATCAATAGTAACAAGGTCAAATAATTAAAATCCAGACAGGCATTCTCAGCTACAAAATATGAAAATCGATGCAAGGACTAAAATAGCAGTTAGCCCGGAAAACACAACAAAAAGTTGATATATGTAGGATAAGTTTTAAAAATTGTAAAGGAAAAAAAAAAGGAGAAAAAAAGAAAAACCTGGCTGTTTAAAATGAAACTCTGGAAAAGCCTTTGCAAAGTTGGTATCAGCAAAGGTCCGTGGCCAACTACTGGGTTGTGACCTATAGGAAGTTAGCACCCAACCTCTCCTAGAAAAATGAAATATTCTAGGAAACATATTAAAAAGGCAGAATATTATACCTCCCTGGATGAGAAATGCAGAAACATGTTTTTTAGGAAGGAAGGAGACTCACTTTTAATATCCTCCACATTCTCAATAGCCCACAGCAGATGTCAACACTTAAGAGATAAAGAGATAGCTAGGTCTATTCATAAGCAAATGCCCTCACCCAAGATCCAACAAAGGTAGGATTAGCCCTCTACCTATCTAGCAACAGAACTCACCACATGGCCCCTGGGGCGACTGCATCACCCAGCAAGAGTTAACCAAGCCTGGGATTCAGGACAGACTACAGAATTGCCGCTGCATGGCCCCATGGGAGTGACAACCAGTCAGAACACAAGCTCAGATTCAAAGTCCAACAGAGGGCATAAAACCCAGGTACTCTCAGCATCTCTGCCCCTTTTTCTGCTCAGGAACTCAAGCCATGTGACCCTGTTCATCCATAAACCTTCTTTCCAAGCAACTTCCATGAATCCAGTGTCTTTTTCCCCACTTGGAACTGAACCCGGAAGGATATTTCTTCCAACAGACCCATTTGGAACTGGGCCACAAAAGCTGTGGGTGAGCATGTGCAAGAAGTTCCACTTGGTAAGCAGCGCATACGCACGCTTGCACGTGAGGCTCCATTTGCGTGAGCTGTGGGCACGCACATACGTGCCTGCCATTCACCTTTACCTCTCCCCACCACCAGGCTTCCAAGATGGAAAAGCTGGGGACAGCTGGGTGCCAGGAACAGTTCAAAGGGAATGCCAATTAGGAAACCAAAACAAAACGTTATTTTGCATTACTTCAATAGAGTCGGACAAAATCCCCCATCCATATATGAGAAGTAGAAATCCATTTTCACCTATTAACTGAACTATATAAGAGCCATGGTGACGCAGTGAAATAGAAATAAAATAACAGAGTTGGAAGGGACCTTGAAGGTCTTCTAGTCCAACCCCCCGATAGGCAGGAAACCCTACACCACTTCAGACAAATGGTTATCCAACATCTTCTTAAAAACTTCCAGTGTTGGAGCATCCTCCTCCTCCTCCTCACCCTCTTCCTCCTCCTCCTCCTCTTTTTCTTCTCCTTCTCCTTCTCCTCCTCTTCCTCCTCCCCTCCTCCTCCTCCTCTTCTTTTTCTTCTTCTTTTCCTTCTCCTCCTCTTCCTCCTCCACTCCTCCTCCTCCTCGTCTCCTTCTCCTCCTCCTCCTCCTCTTCTTCTTCTTCCCCTTCTTCTTTTCCTCCTCCTCCTCCTCCTCCTCCTCCTCCTCCTCCTCCTGCGAGTTAGATTGATGTTCCTGTAGTCTTCTACACCCTACAGTCAGAGGTGGTATTCAGTAGATTCTGAACAGGTAGAAATTTTGAGTAGTTCAGAGAACCAATAAATACCACCTCTGTTCTCTGCCTCCCAAGTCCCAGCTGATTGGAAAAAAATGGGCATTCCCCTGGAGTGGGGAGGGAATGGAGATTTTACAGTATCCTTCCCCTGCCACACCCACTAAGCCATGCCCACCAAGCAATGCCACACCCACAGAACCGGTAGTAAAAAAAATTTGAATCCTACCACTGCCTACAGTAATGTTTTTCAGTCTTGGCAACTCTAAGATATGTGGACTTCGACTCCCAGAATTCCATAGCCAGCAAGCTGTGGAATTCTGGGAGTTGAAGTCCACATATCTTAAAGTGGCCAGTGTTGAGAGGCACTGACCTACAGGAAGAATCAAGTATAATACTTTTTTTGTCTGTTTGTTTCTCGTTTATTAAAGATAGAAACCTCAGAAGTAAAGCCTTAGTGGAGATGTTATGTTTGTAGGTGAAAGTGGTAGCAAAATGGGAAATGAAAATAATTCATATTAGGTTCCAAACCAATTAGACTTTGCCTTCATTTCTGTCCTCCTTCTGGTCCCTTCTCTTACCATTTCTTAAGCCTCAGGTTCACATTCAGTGTTCAGGTTGTACAAAATAAGCAACAGTTTTCTGAACTGGATCCTTAGCTGCAGTCTTTGACCCTCTGCCGCCTTTTGAAAATAAGATACCCGGTGTTCTGACTTTTATTTGCTCAAAGGCCAATAAACTGAAAATAATGATCCTTCAGTCCAAGGGTGCATTGCCATAGCTCATCACATGTGCCAATGGACATGACCCCACTCGTATGCAACAGAAAAGAAGGAAGCACAAGAAGAAAAGCTGCAGCTATTTTTGGTGAGATGCAACTTTTAATGGGAAAGAAAAGATATTCAAATTGTCTTGGATCACATCTGGTCAATTTCTTTCCTTCCTTCCTTCCTTCCTTCCTTCCTTCCTTCCTTCCTTCCTTCCTTCCTTCCTTCCTTCCTTCCTTCCTCCTCCTCCTCCTTCTTCTTCCTTTCTTTTTCTTTCTTTCTTTCTTTCTTTCTTTCTTTCTTTCTTTCTTTCTTTCTTTCTTTCTTTCTTTCTTTCTTTCTTTCTTTCTTTCTTTCTTTCTTTCTTTCTTTCTTTCTTTCTGAATCAGTGTTCACTTCTGGTGATTGCAGGGATAAGTTCCTGCAATATTCTCAGCAAAATTCACTGTCACTCACTGTCTCCCAGTTTCCAGCATAATGCCTTAACCACTGCACCAAACTGTCTCTTGAGGCTCATTTCAGCTCACATTAATTTTCTACCCATCTCTTTAAATGGGTATCTGTAGAGGGAACAATGTTTTACCTGCATTGTGATGCACTTCATCAGTGGGCAGGAGATCAATTGCCCAGTCTTGGCCAATGGCTTGAGTTTAAAAATGAACCCTTCCTCTTTCCTCCCCATGGACATCCCAATTGGAAAACCTACTGTGAACCCCTTAGGACAGGGGTCTGCAACCTTAAACACTCAAAGAGCCATTTGGACACATTTCCCACAAAAAAGAAAACACCAGGAGCCACAAAACCTGGGCAGGCATGGCCAACTCAACATCACTCACTTCCACCAGTCACATGACCCCCTAGCCACGCCTACCCAGCCGGTCATTAGGGCAGAGAACCAGATGTTAAAAAACACCGGGAACCACAAAACCTTTTTGACATCTCTTTCTCTCTCTCTCCCTCCCCCCACCCCACTGTATCTCTCTCTCTCTCTCTCTCTCTCTCTCTCTCTCTCTCTCTCTCTCCCCCCCCACCCCCCTTTCTCTGTATCTCTCTGTCTCTGCCCCGGCTGCTTCTCTTTGCTCTTACCTTCTCAGTCCAGGTGAGGAGTGACTGGGAGGGGAGGGTAAGCCAATGGTGGGATCACCCGACAGGGAGCCACAGCAAAAGGCAAAGAGCTGCACGCGTCTCCAGAACCACAGGTTGCTGACACCTGCCTTAGGATATTTTTACTTGCTTCCCCGGTGTATTTTGAGAGGCCAACAATTCCCTAGGCTTGATCTTGGTTTCTCTAGTGTTGCTTTATCTGCACTGAAGGATGAATGGTCTATGTAGGCCATCCCTGACCACAAATCAAAGAGCAGTTTACGCTAATCCATTTGCACTAAAGTGAGTCCAATCATCTCCCCCAGAGTTATCGAGCTGTGGAGGTCACCGTGGAAGCCATGGGGCTAAGAAGAGATTTGCATCAGTGCATTAGCGCAGTTTGGAGGCAATTATATAATTTCTCAAGTAGTCCTGGGAATTTACTTCGACAGTGTAATCATGTTTGTGAAATTCAGCAATGGGAAATTATAGATAATTTATATTTGTTTTGGTTCAGTTTCTATAGCAATAGGAGTAATTATGAATAAATAGACCACTTTATTCCCTGACATCTTGCTACAACACAGCCTGAGAGGGGAAAACAATGCTGAGAAGTTAGAATGGCTACTTAGCCATTCAAGAAAATAATCCCATCTGTTTTTTTCTGCCTGGAGCAGGTTTCCTTGCCTCTCTCTCCTCCTTTACATTCCCCAGCAATAATGAGTTATGAGTAGGATTGACTGGAGTAAACCGACAGCTATAGAGACTCTTCAGCAGTTTAATCCATTTCAAGGAGGCGACACTTAACTTAACGGTTTTCACTGATGTGCCTGCTTCCTGACAAACCTTTCATTATAGGCAATGAAGTTTCTGTCAACTCTTAGTGACAACATAGATAGGACTTTTTCTTGCATGATAATCTGTCCCTTAACCTGGTTTTTCAACTCTGCCAGTGGGGTAGCCATTGCTGCTCTAACTGTGTCCATCATTCAATCCACACCTTTAATTCCCTCCAAGTTCAAGATTAGATCCAACATTGTTCAGATGTATTATACATTTCATTATTTATTCATCAGGGGTTTTTTTTAGCTTGCATTTATTACTTTATAAGTAACTCAAGGCAACAAATGTATCTAATACTCCTTACTCCTCCTCTTCCTATTTTCCTCACAACATGCCTGTGAGGATTGAAATGCCTGTGAGGTGAATTGAAATGAGGGACAGGGATTGACCCAAAGTTACCCAGCAGCGTTTCATGCCTAAAGTGGGACTAGAATTCACAGTCTCCTGGTGATTGGCTTAAAGTCACCCAGCAGTCTTTCATGCCTAAAATGGGACTAGAACTCACAGGTTCCAGTTTCTAGCCTAGTGGTGCCTTAACCACTCGGCCAACCTAGCAATAAATCCCCTTTCTCATAATTTTGGAGATATAAAACATGGATAGATGTGCGTGTGTGTGTGTGTGAGAGAGAGAGAGAGAGAGAGGGAGAGGGAGGGAGGGAGGGAGGGAGGGAGGGAGGGAGGGAGAGAGAGAGAGAGAGAGAGAGCAATAGTAATAGCAATAGCACTTAGACTTATATACCCCTTCACAGTGCTTTTCAGGCCTCTCTAAGCAGTTCACAGAGTCAGCCTATTGCCCCCAACAATCTGGGTCCTCATTTTACCCACCTCTAGGTAGATAGAGATAGATGTTCACAGATAGATGATGATTGATAGATAGATAGGTAGGTAGGTAGGTAGGTAGGTAAATAGGTAGGTAGGTAGGTAGGTAGGTAGGTAGGTAGGTAGGTAGGTAGATAGATAGATAGATAGATAGATAGATAGATAGATAGATAGATAGATATAGATATAGATATAGATATAGATATAGATATAGATATAGATATAGATATAGATATAGTAGATGAATATTGTAAGGTCTTGCCTCAGCTATTCCCTCAAGAAAGGGCAACTCTCAAAATAGGCATCATTTCAAAAGGATCTTTTATTGCAAGAAAGCGATTGCAGAGAAAACAGGCTGAGTTCCCACTTGAAAAGGTTAAGCCAGGGGTGAAATCCAGCAGGTTCTGACATGTTCTGGAAAACCGGTAGCGAAAATTCAGAGAACTGGCAAATGCCACCTCTGGCTGTCCCCAGGGTGGGGTGGGAATGGGAATTTTGCAGTATCCTTCCTCTGGAATGGGGAGGGAATGGAGATTTTACAGTATCCTTCCCCTGCCATGCCTACCAAGCCACACCCACCAAGCCACATCCACAGAACCGGTGGTAAAAAAAAAATTGATTTCACCACTGGGTTAAGCTAAATCTCATCGTTCAAACTCCTTCCAAATGCCCCGTCTGTCAGGAGCCAATCCAGTGGGGCGAAAGTGTTGTGAGAACTCCGAGCTGAGAAGGTGATAACGAATATTTCTCCCTGTGTGTATTAGGGTGTTGATCTAATCTGAAAAGACTGAATTTAACTTAGATCCAATCTAATCTTTTTGTGTGTTGTTCCCACGAAATAACCACTTTATTTCCTTTCCAAACAAATCCTTCGCATTTCAAAACATTTGGCTCCCTTTAATGCTTTTATGTTGCAGGCCCACATTATTTCCCATCCTATATGTTCTGTCCCCCACCCTGCATTCTCCTCTTTTAAAATGCATGAAATGGGCCTTAAAGAATCTTTGAGGTTCAGACATACTCCCAGACTGGTCTTGAAAAATTAATGTATGAAAGCATGCGTGCTGACAGAACTTGGTTTACTGCAGAAGCTTGGTCTCTGCCTTGTGCATTTCTCAATGCACTTTTCATGCCCTAATTTAGACTTGAGCGTTGCCCCAGAAGCAAACTCTGGTGGAGAAATTAGAATAGCCCAGAGGCATTAGAGTGATGTCACAAGCATAATTAGGGGTTTCAACTTGATCTGGACTTATGCAAGAATAAATAAAAATGAAATCCAGAGAGCTGTGAGGAAAGGAGAAATATTGACTCCCAAAAGCAAAGTGATTTTGCTTTGGGGCCAGTTGCAGAGAAATGGGGTACACAGGCATTGTTTTATAGGGGAGCTTGTCCTGAGTGTAGAAGTATGTACGTGCTGATTCTAAGGCTGACACTTGAGGGACATGGGTTGTGATGTTTACTCTTCTAAACATGCAGTTCCACTGGGAGACCAGTTTAATTAAGTCTATTTGTGTTTACAGAGCTTCTCATTTGATAGGTGGATACCAGGGGATCCACCTATCCACCTATGGATCCAGCAGGTTCTGATAGGTTTTGGAGAACCAGTTTGGAGAACCGGTAGAGGAAATTTTGAGTAGTTTGGCGAACCGGCAAATACCACTTCTGGCTGGCCCCAGAGCTGGGTGGGAATGGAGATTTTGCAATATCCTTCCCCCAGGATTGGGGAAGGAATGGGGATTTCACAGTATCCTTCCCCTGGAGTGGGGTGGAAATGGAGATTTTGCAGTATCCTTCCCTTGGAGTAGAGTGGGAATGGAGTATTCTTCCCCTAGAGCTGAGTGGGAATGGAGATTTCAGGTGAACTGGTAGTAAAAATAAGCTACTAGTTCATTTGAACCATTGGTATTTCCGACGATCAGCTGTGCTGCATGATTTAAATTCGCTAGAAAGCAGGAAATCCTGCTTTCTAGCAAATCTAAATCATGCAGCACAGCTGTTTCCCCCCCCCCCTTGCTGTTCTACTACCTTCCCAAGCCTCCTTTTTCCATGCGAAGTGCACGTTTGGTGCATACTGTGCATTTGCATGCAGCGTGCATTTGATGTGCACTGCACACGCGTGTACGCAGCACGTGTTTGGCGTGCACTGTGCATGCACAGGCAGCAAACCAGTAGCAAACTGGGGAGGATTTCACCACTGCTTCACACCCCTTGCAAATTTTCTTCTGCCTCAACCAACAAAGAATCCGAACATGATGTGCAAATGAGCATCAGAAAGAGACATGATCCTTTCCCCCACTGCCACACCCACCCCAGTAATTCTCATTTAGTCTGGTGAAAAAGGATTTGGCTTTAGAAATTCTTTTGGAGAGAACTTTGGCTGGAGAACCAAGACGCCTAAGGATATGTCAATGAATATATTGCCTTGTGTTTTGCGATTCTCTCGCCACCCATCTTCAGTCTTGATAAACCTCAAAGGAAGACTTTAGAGGCCATTAAGAGTACCCGTAGAAGGGAGGGTGAAAAAACGTTGAGAGAAGAGTGATCCAAACACTGCATGTTTCATTGTGCCGACCGTTCTGGAAGAAATTCTACCCCTGGTGGAATTAGGTGGTGGGTTTTTAATCTAAGCTGTCCAGAGTCACCATGTGTGAGCTGGGTGGCTATATAAATTCATTTAGTAATAAATAAGAGCCTGTGGCATGGCAGACTAAAGCCTATTATTAACTTTCAGCTGCCTGCAATTACTGCTAGCTCGAATCTCCCCAGGCTCAAGGTTGACTCAGCCTTCCATCCTTTCTAAGGTAGGTAAATTGAGGACCCAGTTTGTAGGGGCAATAAGCTGACTTTGTATAAATATACAAACGTATGAAGGCTATTGCATTGTAAGCCGCCCTGAGTCTCCGGAGAAAGGCGGCATATAAATCTAACTAACTAACTAACTAACTAACTAACTAACTAACTGAATGAATGAATGAATGAATAAATAAATAAATAAATAAGCATGTGTGTCTTGATGCCTGATACGTCACCCACCTGTTTGACATGTTTGTGTTCAATATCTTGTACCAACAAGAAAATGCCTTGCTTCTGTAACCAAGTTAATCATGTGCAAATGCAACATAACTTTCAGAATGTAAAGTATGCTTTCCCATAAATAAGAGTTAATAGTGGTGGCTCTGATTTACATTCCAAAGTTATACTGACCAGAGCCAGCTTTTTCATTCTTGGGCATGTGGCTTGAGCAGGGGTGAGCTTCAAAAATTTTAGCAAGGGGTTCTCTGCCTGGTTGCTGGGTGGGCGTGGCCATGGTGGGCGTGGCCTGGTCGGCCTCCTGCACCACATCGGGAGTGGGGGTTGTTTTTGCCCTCCCTAGGCACCAGAAGCTTTCCTCGAGCCTCCAGGAGGGCAGAAACAGCCTCCTCAGATTCCAGAGGCCCTCTGGAGGCCGGAAATGGGCCTGTTTCCAGCCTTCCCGAACTTCCGTTAGGCCCGTTTTTCGCACTCCCCGAGCCTCCGTGTGTGCCCTGCACTTACCTGCATCCAAAATGGGCCACGTGGTGATTCCTGGGAGAGGCAGGGTGGGATGGGAGGGGCCAGCCAGGAGTGGGATTTGGGGGTTCTCTGAACTGCACAGTATCTTAGCTAGAGGTTCTCCTGAATCCCTGTGAACCCTCAGCAGCCCACCCTTCGGCTTGAACTGGCATTTGGATCTTTCTCAATATGGGCATTGTAGAAACTTTTAATAGAGACCATTTGAGATGAAAAGTTGCTCACCAAGTTTGGCCAAATAAAAATAAAAGAACCCACTAGAAAAGGAGTGAGAGAAATATTTTGGGGGCAAATTTTCAAAAATCAGGGTTGAGAGCTCCTGGTGGTAGAGTCATAGCACCATACAAACACTGATGTTTTTGCGCACTCATGCACATATTCCTGTGTGTCCATAATGAATACAGATAAAGACACAGCTACACACAAACAAATGCGCACACTTTTGTTGTTTTTCTGGAAGACTCGGCCACGCTAGAGTCATAAAAGGCCAAAATGTGAAATATTCTTCTAGTCTTGTACTTTGTATATTTCCTGTGTTTATATTCTCTCTGGCAACTGGTAGGAAGAGGTCAATTCTTTGAAAAACTCTTTCTGCTTAGTCCAAGACCCTTAGATCTCATTCTGTCCAGCAATCAATGGGTACGGACATTTGCACTGCATTTCTCCATAGAACACATTATAGTGTAATTGGGTTTTGCAGAAATGAACAGAATAACAGAACCCTAAATTTGTTGTTGTTGTTAGTTGCAAAGTTGTGTCCAACTCATCACGACCCCATGTCCTACATTCTTCCAGACCTTCTTGTTCTCTTCCATTCTCTGGAGTCCATTTAAGCTCACGCCTACTGCTTCAGTGACTCCATCCAGCCATCTCATTCTCTGCCGTCCCCTTCTTCTTTTGCTCTCACTCGTTCCCAGCATGAGGCTCTTCTCCAGTAAATCCTTCCTTCTCATTAGGTGGCCAAAGTATTTGAGTTTCATCTTCAGGATCTGGCCTTCTAAAGAGCAGTCAGAGTTGATCTCCTCTAGGGCTGACCAGTTTGATCGCCTTGCAGTCCAAGAGTTCAAAGGCCTCAATTCTTTGGCACTCAGACTTTCTTATGGCCCACCTTTCACAGCCATACATTGCAACTGGGAAAACCATAGCCTTGACTATACACACTTTTGTTGGCAGGGTGATGTCTCTGCCTTTTAGTATGCTGTCTAACTTTGCCCTGGCTTTCCTCCCCAGGAGAAAGCATCTTTTAATTTGTTGGCTGCAGTCCCCATCTGCGGTGATCTTGGAGACCAGGAAAATAAAATCTGTCACTACTTCCATTTCTTCCCCATCTATTTGCAGGAATTTAGAGGGCCGGATGTCATGATCTTAGTTTTCTTAACATTGAGTTTCAAGCCAACTTTTGCACTCTCCTTCTTCACCCGCATCAAGAGGCTCTTTAGTTCCTCTTCACTTTCTGCCATTAGAGTGGTATCATCTGCATATCTGAGGTTGTTGATATTTCTCCCGGCAATCTTAATTCCAACTTTTGATTCATCTAGCCTCACCTTTCTCAAGATGTGCTCTGCATATAAGTTAAATAGGCATGTAAGTTAAATACCCTAAATAACAGAGCCTAAATCCCTACACCAGTTTCTCTCTGCTCTCAAGCCTTGCAAACAGAATAACTGAAGAGTTGGGAGAGACCTTGGAAGTCTTCTAGTCCAACCCCTTGTTCAAGCAGGAGAATCTATGTCATCCCTTCTTAAGAACTTCCAGTGTTGGAGCACCCATAACTTCTGGAGACAAGTTGTTCCACTGATTAATTGCTCAGACTGTCAGGAAATTTCTCCTTAGTTCCAAGTTGCTTCTCTCCTTGATTAGTGTCCACCCACTGTTTCTTGTTCTTTATCTGGAGGATAAAGGAACTTTCAAGAAACTACCAACACTGATAGTAGTTACATTATTGTTGAGAGGAGAGAGGCAGAGTACCATATTTCCCCGAAAATAAGACCCTGTCTTAAACATTTTTTTGAACCCTGAAATAAGGACTTAGCCTTATTGCCATGCGTTCAAAATCCCGATTGGACTTATTATCAGGGGATGTCTTATTTTGGGGGAAAAGGGTAGTAGGAAGCCAAAGTGACTGTATGGCAGATTACAGCAAAAGATATGGATGGATGCTGATAATCTAAAATCTGTTATCTGTTACCTCTTGAGTTTGGAGATGGTCCCAGAAGCTATTTCTTGAGAAATGCAAAAACAATGTTTCCCCTGGGTTGGCAGAACTAATTGAGCAATTCTTTAATTCCTAGCCACTGCCATCCATCTGTAATCCATGGTACTTTTCTCCATTAACTCTAACTATTTAATAACCCTCCCTATCTTTATGATCCACCCATCATCTGTAGTGGTCAAAAACTTGGGCCATCGGTGGGACATAACCACCTTGAAAGCAGTAATTAGATTCATTAAGAGCCGCGGTGGCATAGTGGTTAGAATGCAGTACTGCAGGCCACTTCTGCTGATGACCAGCTGCCAGCAGTTTGGCAGATCGAATCTCACCAAGCTCAAGGTTGACTCAGCCTTCCATCCTTCCGAGGTTGGTAAAATGAGGACCCAGATTGTTGGGGGCAATAGGCTGACTTTGTAAACTACTTAGAGAGGGCTATAAAGCATTATGAAGTGATATGTAAGTCTAAGTGCTGTTGTTGTTACCAGTTCTCTCATATTTCCTAGGAAATTATTATCTAAATACCCCAATAATCTCTCTCTCTCTCTCACACACACACAAATAAAAATCAGAGAAAACTACAGTATGGAACTTTTGTTCCATTATCTATATTAATTACATTAAACCATAGAAATAAGCAAAAAAACCAACAACATTGGGCACATTAATATTTTGAAAAAACAAAAACAAAACTATCTCCTATCCTTTTTTTACAACAAACAGAGAAACTCTGATGCTAAATTTTTGCCATCATATGCCGATGCTCATTAGAATAAAAGGTAACAAACTAAATGGCAGAATAGTGCTTTCCTATCTAACAAGCTTTCCCTAAGAACAGAACTTGAGCAGATCAGGAAATTCCCTTTCATTGAATAAATGTAGGGATGTACAAATGTTTTGGCATTTGAGTAGATGTGTCAGGAACAAAAGATCAGGTCCAGTTCAGCTGATTTATTGCTGCTCATACATATGCACAGGAATATTCCCAACTAATGATGAACAACTGCTAGGAGTTAGAGAAGGATCAATGGAATTTGATGAAGGTTGAACTCAGCTCGCTTGTGGCTATGTAGAGATTCAAGGATGATTACTCTTTTAACTCTGCCTCCAGGTGTCAGAAGAAAATCTCTGAGAGCGGACTCCCCATGGTTAGCTGCTTCCAGGCCTGCCTCTCAGCTGTGCAGTGGTGATGACATTGGAGCCACTGTAATGGTGGCTCCCGCAGCAGTAGCGACCACTTCTAAGGCTTTGAAGATGTGGAAGCTATGGCGGCGATGGCTAGTATGGTGGAATCAGTAGCAGCCACCATTCTGAACATGATGGCTGGTAAGCAGGTTTCCCCTCCCCACCCCCCACCAGCCTGAATGACAACCCCAATGCCTTGAAGTTGACACCAGGTGCTTACCCTACAGATGATCAGAAGTAATACTTAGCGGTGGGATTCAGCTGGTTCAGGCCGGTTGGGGCCCAAAATGGAGTGTGGGGGTGCTGCACTGCCCCCCTCCCCCGCAGCCTGTTTTTGCAGAGAGGCCTCTTAGGCCCAAAATTGGGTGCGGGGAGGGGTGTATCTCCTCCTCGCGGCTTATTTTTGCTCCCAAGGGGCTGCAGGAGTCTGAGTGCTGCCTGTCACGCCCACTGGCCACACCCACTATGGCCACACCCACCCAGCCAGTTATTAGGTCAGAGAACTAGTTGTTAAATTATTAGAATCCCACCACTGGTCATGCTTCAAAAAGCTGCATGTTTTATTCATCATATGCAAATATAATCTTAAAAAGTACAGCTAATGTGATTCCACCCTTTTGTCATTATCTAATCATTTCTATTTTGTCCACTTGCAGTTACAGTTTGGTAACAACTTTTGGAAAAAACTAGGATCTACCTCAAAGTCTTACTGTAGGGACCATCCAACAGAGATTGAACACTTTTTGAAGAATTAAACAGCTCCTTGGAACAGAGAGAAACAGAAATAAAGCCATTTCACAGCAATGCTGATGTGTTTGTTGACTCATGAGATTGACAATAAAAATATCAGCATTCATAGTACAGATAGTGACACTTTTATACCACTCACATTGTGATTGTAGCTTTTCAAAATTGGCATGAATCAAGATATAACTGTCCCAGAGGTGGGTTTCAGCATGTTGTGACCAGTTCTGGAGAACCGGTAGCGGAAATTTTGAGTAGTTCAGAGAACTGGTAGTAAAAATTCTGACTGGCCCTGCCCCCATCTATTCGCTGCCCCCCAAGTCCCAGCTGATCTGGAGGGAATGGAGATTCTACACTATCCTTCCCCTGCCATGCTCACCATGCTATGCCACGCCCACCATGCTATGCTATGCCCACCAAGCCATGCCCACAGAACCGGTAGTAAAAAAATTTGAAACCCATCCCTGGACTGTCCTGTTTCTCAGAACTCTATGATGCAGTTCTGCAATCACATACACACATACAAATCAATAAAGTACAACGTCAAGATAACAATTTAGGAATTCTACATGGAAATTTCTGTATCATCAGGACATGTATGCTTTTTCCCCCACCCCTGAAACTAGAAAAAGAATCATGGTTTACATTTGTAACTTTGGAGATAAACACAGAAAACTGCACTTAAAAATATCAAATTAATGTAGATACAGTTAATTAACACTTGGGGAAAAAATGATAAAACAACAAAAATATTATTGGACACATTTTCTTTTCATCCATAATACCAAAATAGAATGATCGTGTGTCCTAATTGATAGTATGATTTAGAATCCTCTTCATTTCAGCCCATTAAAAAAAAAATTAAGAAAATCAGATTTGAGAGGAGGAAGTGAAGTCATTCTTCCAAGACAAACACCTGTGTGTAGCAGATTCAGCAGAACCATATGTCACTTAATCATCAATGTCTCCCATATGGTGAGCTAGGGGCTGTAATTCCTATTGATAACAATTATTTGGTTATCATGTGAAGTGTTAATACCACTTTATAAGGCCTTGGTAAGACCTCATTTGGAATATTACATTGTTTATTTTTTTTAATTTATTTTTATTGGTTCGATTTATATGCCGCCCTTTTCCAGAGACTCAGGGCGGCTTACAATGCGTTAAGCAATAGCCTACATACTTTTGTATATGCCTGCTTAGTAGGGATTTCGCCCCCAGGAGTGTTCTTTTTTATACAAAGTCATCTTATTGCCCCCACAATCCGGGTCCTTGTTTTACCTACCTCAAAAGGATGGAAGGCTGAGTCAACCTTGAGCCTGGTGAGATTCAAACTTGCATAATTGCAGGCAGCTGGTGTTACTTAACAGCACTTTTAGTCTGCTGTGCCACCAAGGCTCAGTTTTGGTTGCCATGATGTAAAAAACATGTTGAGACTCTAGAAAGAGTGCAGAGAAGAGCAAGAAAGATGATTAGGGGACTGGAGGCTAAAACATATGAAGAAAGGTTGCAGGAACTGAGCATGTCTAGTTTGATGAAAAGAAGGACTAGGGGAAACGTGATAGCAGTGTTCCAAAATCTCAGGGGCTGCCACAAAGAAGAGGGAGTCAAGCTATTCTCCAAAGCACCTGAGGGTAGGACAAGAAGCAATGGGTGGAAACTAATCAAGGAGAGAAGCAACTTAGAACTAAGGAGAAATTTAATCAGTGGAACAACTTGCCTCCAGAAGTTGTGAATGCTCCAACACTGGAAATTTTTGAGAAGATGTTGGATAACCATTTGTCTGAAGTGGTGTAGGGTTTCCTGCCTGGGCAGGGGGTTGGACTATAAGATCTCCAAGATCCCTTCCAACACTATTATTCTATTCTATTCTATTTCTAGATGTGTATCTACCAATAAATTAACATAGACAAATTTCAGGTAGGTATCCTTTCCCCCCCCCCCCCCATGTTCTTCCACTCTTTAGTAAAGCTTTTTCCCCCCCCTTTGGTGATCAAAAGAGAGAGCATTTTCTACCTGTGTTTAAGTTGTATCATCTCATAAGACAAGAAAGCATGTCGTATTACATTCCATCAACAAGGAAAAATATTACATGTGAAAAGAAGAGGAATGTAATTGACTCTTTTTTTCCAAGATATCATTTTTAAAAAAATTAAACATTTTTTTAAAACAAAAAGAAAACTTTAACACTTTTTCTGTTTCAACAGTTTCGCATCAGTAAAAAATTTCATACTTATACATTTTTTCCTCCTTTATTTCGACTATATCTTTTATACATATACTTATTTTTATTTACATATATAAATAACAATATCCATGTGCCCACTTCTATTTCTACAGTTTTTGTTTCCTCATTAGCAATTATACTTCAACTCCTATTTCGACCATTATTTAATTTTTCCCTTCCTTTTATCTCTTTCCTCCAACCATTCATACCATTTCTCCCACACTATCACTTTTAATGTTCTCTCTGCAGTCATACACACAGACACACACATTGCCAACTGGAGAGAAAGAGAGAGAGAGAGAGGATGAAAGGGAGGGAGGGAGGGAGGGAGGGAGGGAGACAGAGAGGGAAGGAAGGAAGGAAGGAGGAAGCAAGCAAGAAAGAGAGAGAAGGAAGGAAGGAAGGAAAGAAGGAAGGAAGGAAGGAAGGAAGGAAGGAAGGAAGGAAGGAAGGAAGGAAGGCTAAACATTCCAACCTTCTATTCCTATCATCATGTCCCTTCAATGCTCCCTGTCCCTTGGCTATCTAAAAATAATTGAAACTGCAACTCAGCTCTAAAAAAAAAATGTTTGTCCACTGTGCCTTATATAGTTAAGTATTATTGCATTGGTTTTTCTCTCTCTGTTACCTATAGCTTAAGGAAGCAAAATAAGCTGATAAAACTGGTGAGGGGCAAGACAGCCTTCCCTTAACATCGCCACCTTAATCCAAATCATACCCCAGAGAGAACAGGATTCCTAACCAAAGATACCGCAGGCTTCTTTATGCAATTACCAGTGTCACATGTCGTTTCATTCTCAAAATTAATGCCATTGGTGCTGTTGGAAGGGAAAGTATTATAGGAAGCCTTCTTTTGAGCATTTGGGGCTTTGTGGCTCACATGCTGGAAAAGATGTAACACTATTTTTTTAATGGCATCTACTATACAATAAGGGGATGGGTGGCCCAGTGGCTAAGACGCTGAGCTTGTCAATCAAAAGGTCGGCAGTTCAGCAGTTCGAATCCCTAGTGCTGCATAATGGGGTGAGTTCCCGTTACTTGCCCCAGCTTCTGCCAACCTAGCAGTTAGAAAGCACATAAAAAATGCAAGTAGAAAAATAGGGACCACCTTTGCTGGGAAGGTAACAGAGTTCTGTGCACCTTTGGCATTGAGTCATGCCGGCCACATGACCACGGAGACGTCTTCGGCTGGCTCTTCAGCTTTGAAACGGAGATGAGCACCGCCCTCTAGAGTCGGGAACGACTAGCACATATGTGCGAGGGGAACCTTTATCTTTACTACACAATAGAGAAAAGCATATACGCCATATTGCAAAAATAGGAAGAAGCCAACTGAAGGGCTAATGTTTTGTCTGTTGAATGTTGTTGGGGTTTTTTTTTTACATATATGTTGTAAAATTTATTTGCTGTTTAGTAAGATTATAAGGGATTGTTTGGAGGAATATGTGGTATTTGTGCAGCGATGACAAGGTGTTGTATGTATGAGTAAATTTGATTTTATTTAAGCTGTTCTATGACTGAAATCAAGATTTTATTTTATTTATCTTTGCTTGGCTTGTATTTATTTAATTCGTTTATAGACTTGTTGTTTTGAATTTGTGTCCACCTTTCTTGATTTCTAATAGCCTGAATGTTCTTTGTGTTTTGCTGAGTATCTGTATATTGATTGAAGACTAGCAGAGCATATCCATGAACACCAACTAGCAGTCAGAAGACACAATGAAAATTCCTTTATCTCACAACGTATGGAAAGACCCATCTACAGTTTCCAGCTGGGAAACTGTGAACCACCTAGACCAAGCTAAATCCAAAAATGCTTAGGAATTCCTGGAAACTTGGCATTCAGACAAATCAGCCATCAATAGACAGATAGAGATAAACCGCATTGACAAAATCATTCTAAAGAGAGATTAAACAAGCTAAGAAACTAAGAAACAAAAACATCACCTCCAGCAACCAACACCCAGATAAGCATGGATTAACACCAGACAAACAATCAAGCAGAAAGCAATACTCTAATCAAGAAACTACCAAGGAGAAGTCCATACTTCCACTCACACTAGCAGGGCAATATATTACATATAAATGGACAGCAAACCCCACATTCACTAGCATTGATAATGTTTCCTAGTTGGGTAATGAAACATCTGCAAGTAAAGAATCAAGTGCAGAGAAGACCAAGGACTCCACAGCTCAACCTTAAAATGTATATATTCTCTTCCATTATATATATTGATTGAATCATAGAATAAAAAGCTGTCAGGGAATATTTAGACCATTGAGTCTAACCTTCTGTTCAGTAAAGGAATCAAGATTAGAATATCCCCAACAGATGGCTGTCTGCTTGAACACATCTGTGGGGTCTAGAAAGGTCAGAAGCAAAGGGCCTAAAACCACATCGGTTCATTACAGTAATAAGTCATGGGTGTCAATTGCTATTCGCAGCCAAAAATGAATATCTCCTAATGTGTTATGCTGAGGTAGAAGAATGAGCAATGATATGAACCTTAAATCGGAGGGAGGGAGGGAGGGAGGGAGGGAGAGAGGGGGGGGAGAGGGAGAGAGAGAGAAAGATCAGACCTGGGTATTTTCTGGTCTCAGGCCACATCTTGCTTTTTGGTTGTCCCTGTCCAGCCTGCATGGATTACTTTATTTTGAAAGTGACTGCTAATTTTTTTTCAATTTATATATTTGAGTGTGTGCATGCCTACCCACCTTCATAGCCCTATTGGTTTGGCCCTCCACAACAGTCCAGTTTCTCATGTGGCCCCTTGTGGAAATTAATTGCCCACACCTGTGATGATGGATAGATAGATAACGGATAGATAGATGATGGATGGAGAGAGAGAGAGAAGAGGAAAGCTAAGATAGAGATAGAGGAGAGAGAGAGAGGAGAGGAAAGCTAAGACAGAGAGGAGAGAGAGAGGAAAGCTAAGATATAGATAGATGATAGATAGATAAATAGAGAGATAGAGAGATAGAGAGAGAGAGAGAGAGAGAGAGAGAGATGTAATCTTATGGTTTGCTGAGATCACAGGAATATAAATAAATAAAGAGCCTGGATAGCTCAACAGACTAAAAGCCTGTTATTAACATTCAGCTGTCTGCAATTACTGGAAGTTCGAATCTCACCAGGCTCAAGGTTGACTCAGCCTTCCATCCTTTCTAAGGTAGGTAAATTGAGGACCCAGTTTGTGGGGGCAATAAGCTGACTTTGTATAAAAAATATACAAAAGTATGAAGGCTATTGCTTAATGCATTGTAAGCCTCCCTGAGTCTCCGGAGAAGGGCGGCATATAAATCTATTTTTTTAAAAAAATATATAAATAAATAAATAAATAAATAAATAAATAAATAAATAAATAAATAAATAAATAAAAAGACACACAGAAACACATGCACACACACTTACACTCACTCTCAGGAGTATGGAAAGTGGGGAAGTGCTAGGGCCTGAAAGAGGAACTAGAGGAGATGTGGGAAGTAAAGTATTCCTAGTGATGGTTAGGAGCACTTGGGATGGTAACACCTAACCTGGGAGACACTCAAACAATCCTAGGCATGACGTCAGAGCTCTCCGTTCAGAGGAATGCAATGCAAGTATTGAAGTAGGCAAAATTTCACAACAACCAGCCAATGATTTCCTATATTTCTCAGGTTCCATTGTCAAACAAGTTTTATTTTTGGGACATTCAGTACCTTGAGACCATTCAGTACCTTCAGTACCTTGATTATTCTATGTGTTCTGCACTCTGGAATAAAACTGAGCAGCTCTGTGATCAACCTTTCAAGTATCTGAGGAAAAAAACCCATCCCAAAGTGACCATCTCTTTTCTCAGCCATGTTTTCTCAAGGGTGTGCACTTGCTTTGTTCCCTCGGTTTCTCGCTTTAGGCATACTTCATCACCGCTCTTTTCTAAACTGGTTTATTTGCCTGAATAATATATGTTTCCTTAACCGGGGTGCTGAGAAACAGATGCAATATGTGTGTTGGAATCTGACCAAGACAAAATATATTAGATAAGCTTTTCCCCAGATGCACAACATCAATGACCATTCCTATATATGAAGACATCAAAGCACTGCATCATTGATTCTAAACCATCATCACCATCAACATCACCACCAACATCATCAATCATCTAGACTCGTGATGGCGAACCTATGGCATGCATGCCCAAAGTGGCATGCGGAGCCACTTCACTTGGCATGCGCGGAATCAGCCATTCCTCTTCCGGCTTTCTGGTGTGCAATCAGCTGTCCTTTGTGCATGCAGCAGTCCTGGAAACCAGAAGAGCTACTCTTCCATTTTCCGGCACATGCATGTGTGCTGGCCAGCTGATTGGCATGCATACATGCACGGTAGTAACCGGAATACGGGTACCTGAAACCGGAAGTTAATATTTTGGGGCATGCATGCCCCCTGGGTAACTCCTCTTCTTGATCGCGGCCAAGTGTTCACTTTTCGGCACTCAGTGCCGTGTGTGTGTGTGTGTGTGTGTGTGTACTCCCTTTTTGGCACTCTGCCAAAAATGTTCACCATCACTGATCTAGACCATTCATTGATTATATGCCATCAAGTCAATATGAATAGAATAGAATAGAATAGAATAGAATAGAATAGAATAGAATAGAATAGAATAGAATAGAATAGAATAGAATAGAATAGAATAGAATAGAACAATACAGAACAGAAAATAGAATAGAATAGAATAGAAGAACAGAACAGAACAGAACAGAACAGAGAATAGAATAGAATAGAATAGAATAGAATAGAATAGAATAGAATAGAATAGAATAGAATAGAATAGAATAGAATAGAAATATTCTTTATTGGCCAAGTGTGATTGGACACACAAGGAATTTGTCTTGGTGCATACGCTCTCGGTGTACATAAAAGGAAAGATACATTCGTCAAGAATCATAAGGTACAACACTGAATGATAGTCATAGGGAACAAATAAGCAATCCAATCATACTGGGAAACAGTCAATATAAATCGTAACGATACCAGCAACAAGGTTATAGTCATACAGTCATAAGTGGGAGGAGATGGGAGATAGGAACGATGAGAAGATTAATAGTAGTGCAGACTTCGTAAATAGTTTGACAGTGTTGGGGGAATTATTTGTTCAGCAGAGTGATGGCATTCAGGAAAAAAACTGTCCTTGTGTCTAATTGTTCTGGTGTACAGTGCTCTATAGTGTTGTTTTGAGGGTAGGAGTTGAAAGAGTTTATGTCCAGGATGTGAGGGGTCTGTAAATATTTTCACAGCCCTCTTTTTGACTCGTGCAGTATTCAGGTTCTCAATGGAAGGCAGGTTGATAGTAATTGTTTTTTCTGCAGTTCTAATTATCCTCTGAAGTCTGTGTTTGTTTTTTTGGGTTGCAGAACCAAACCAGACAGTTATAGAAGTGCAGATGACGGACTCTTAGATGACAGACAGAACCCTTAGCAAATCCACAGTCCTTTTCCAGGATATCATCTTTAGACCACAGGGAATATTTATAAAATATATAGATATTTTTATTACCTAATATATCTTGAAAATATTTTAATTATACACCAAATAACACAAGGGAAAATAACTTCTGATCTATAATAATGTTATAGCATCTGTGGTTTTTCATATTTTGGGAGGAATAGGAATATATGCAAGCAGCTGTAAGGCTTGGTCATTTATTGTGGAAAAAGCTATCATTGAGTGTGACTGAGCTTCAAACATTATCAAGCCCATTATCAGAAAACACACTATTAGAATAGTGCATGCTGTTACTATAGATACCTGCATTCTTACTAACTGTTCTATGTGTGGGGATCCTGGTAACTTTCTACTTAGTAAAAGATGTTTGTGTATGATGATAGACATAATTATGGGAAGTAGGCTAGACAATTGTTTGAATGCTTTGAGCTGTCACCAAAAGTTGTGGAAATGAAAATGTTTGCAGCACCAGTTTTGAACTTCAGCAAGCAATGCATTTTCTAAAATTACTCATCACACTTTGACTACCTGAGATACCAAAAAAAAAAAAAAAAAGGTGTTGCACTTGTACTTAAATATCCAAATGCTATAGATATGGCATCAATCCCTCCAAATGTATTCCTTATATTTTTATGAGTTTCATTAGCCAAATTCAGGTAAGACTTGTACCATCCTTTTCATTTTAATTTTTTGTTCACATATAGAAACTGTGAAGCTCAGGAAATCAAGAGTTCAGGCAGTTCAGATGAATATGTAGGTTTAGTGTATGCTAAAGCTCTCTACAAGAATCTGAACTAGTTCCTATCAAAGCAATTTAGCAATAGATAAGAGTCAACAGAATTCAAGATGGGCTGGATTTAGATCTCTTGTGGGCTTGAAGGAACTCTTGACTGATGACTTGTTTGACCCCTTCCTCAGGCTCAACCTGGTCATCTCCTAGAGCAGTGATAGCTAACCTTTTTTGCCATCACGTGCCAGGAGCACGGAAGGGTTGCGCGCCTGCATGCCCACATCCATAATTCTATGTGCCACACCCCCACGCATGCACATATGTCCCCCCGCACCCCCCACTCCTAGCAGGTGATGGCCTGGTGGGACCATTTTTCTCTCTCCCCAGGCTTCAGAGCCTTTCTAGGAGTCTGGGGAGGGCAGAAATGGCCTTCTCTCCCCCCCCCCCCAGGCCCTCCGGAGGCTAAAAACGGCCTGTTTGCCAACTTCTGGTCCCACTATTATTGGAAAAAGAATTGTTTGAAAATTTTCCCCTAGCTTTCAATGCAGAATAATCAACCTGCTCGTTGTTTCATCATATGGGCTCGCTATTCACTATTTCTGATGGTAGGGCTGTCCATTGATAGAGCTCTGTGTGACCAGTGGAGTGTTCGAAATTTCCACGACCCATCCAATTTTATCAAGCTTCAAATTTAAAAGCAAGGGAGCAGTTTGTCATGCCACAAAAGGGAAGTGCTATTCACAGATATAAAATTAGTTTCCAAAAATCAGTTATGTGGGTTCCACAAATAACCTACGGTATTCTTAGAAGATTAAAAAAAAAAAAAGTAAGACTTGCAACCTATTGCTTTGTTTAGAAACAGTCCTAGCTTGCTCAGGTAAAAAAAAAAATAATCAGAGGAAAGCATCTTAGAAGACTGTAAATCACTGTGTTAAACAATGTTGTTAGTTCTGGTAAACAGATATTATGTAGAGCTAGTTTGGTATAGTAGTTAACGCATCAGGCTAGAAACCAGGAGATTTTGAGTTCTGGTCCCACCTTAGAAAAGTCGGAAGAAATATCCATCTGGTTCACTTCCAAGCCAGGAGAAAGACACTGGAAACACAGAGGCTGATTGGAAAGATGGTTTAATGATGAAGCAGAACCACCAAACACGTGTGATTCTGGGTAGCTGACTACATGAAGTTTAGAGTGAGTGGGTTTTATGCCTTCTCTTGGACTTTGTACTTGAGCTTCCTGTTCCTGTGCCAGAACATGTATTCTCTTGGCTGTTCTCAGACTCCCATGGGGCCATGTAGGGGTTATGTAGGGGTCATAGCTGAGGTTGTCTGAGCTCCTGGGTTTGATTGAAGTTTGGAGAGAGTAGTGCAACTGAGTTGATGCAATGAAGGAGCTTGTGTTCTGAAAAGGTGTTGGGCAATTCCTACTATATCTGAGGGCTAATCCTATCTTTGTTCAGGCTTTGCTGCAGGGAGTAATGGATTACCAAATCTGCATTTCTAAAAGCTGCCCTCAGCTTAGTATCTGCTTGGTTGCAGGAAGCTGGAGCTCCGAGTTTCTGTCTCCCTTAGGATTTTCATTTCTCTTCTAGGGGAAATATTTTTTCCTGCCTTTTTAATATTTCTCAAAATATGTCATTCTTCTAGGAGAGGGGATGGGTGCTAACTTTCTACAGAAACAAAGTGTGCTAGGACAGTCATCCTTTCTCAGCCCTAGGAAGGAGGTCATGAAAAACCACTTGTGAAGTCTTGCCAAGAACCCTACAAGGACCAGTACAGGAAGTCACCAGAAGAAAAGTGTCGATCCCAAATTTGACATATGTGTAGCCATTTTACTTAGTTCTCTATTATACTAATTTATTCCTTTTTTTTCTACTTACTATGTAACGGGGGGGGGTGTTTCGGGTCACCACATTCTTAAGGTGGGAGGAAGGAGCGAATAGATAGTGAGGACTTTTTTTCCCATGGGAACAGAGGCTGCTCCTGGTGAGAATGGAAGATGGAGTTTGAAGATACTGGTAAATGTGGATGGAGTGTTTATTGGAGAAGGTGATTTCTGAGGGAAGTTTCTAATTTACAATATTATGTGGTGTAATTCTGGTTTGTGTCAGATCTGGAATTACAACAGACTTTGCCAATTTGATGCCTACCTAAATAAAAAGAAATTTGTTTTGGAAGGTGGACTTTGCCTATTTCTTTTTTGAATGTGTTCCATCACTTTGAAATCTGACATTATTCCAGCAAACCTGACAAAAAGACTGCCTTGATGGTAACCCTCCCCCCCCCACAACACACCTCCAAAAAAGATACTTGGTATAGGTCACACCTACAAAGACAACCATTTTATGAGAATCCCTAAGACATTTTTTCAAAATCACATATCAGCCCACTGGAGTTTATAGTCAAGGCCCTAAAAGTTGACAATCTCTCTTTGTACTAGCCAGGACAGATTTTTAGGTCTTCTGAAACTCTTAAGCTTCCGGGATGAGATTTCAGTAAGTTTTTGGTAAAGTTCAACTTATTTCCTTGCCCCACATCTAGCATAGACTAAATGGTACATTCTTTCATCTAGGAGAGAGTCATGTCATTCCATTCACAATAATGTCATATAGATCTTTAGTTCCAGAAGGTGCCCCTAATAGTTAAGAGGACACAAAGTTTAGGAGATTGAGGAACATCTCTGTGGGATCCTTGATACTCTCTGAGCTTGGTTGCTAGCACTGTTGATATTACATAGCTTGTTAATTATTTATTTTTATTTATTTTATTTATTATTATTATCATCATCATCATCATTATTATTATCTCTTTTATTCATTAAACATGAAACTCAGTCAACTGAACATTCAGAAATGCGTCACAAATACCATTGACTGGTGCAAATGGTTGAAACAGGCTGCTGCCAGTATCCTAGGTATCAACCAAGTATTTTCTTAAGATGTACAATGTTCCGAGTAGTGCAGTTTTTTGCAATTCCACTGGTGTTATTTCAGGAAGCTGCAATTTCTTGATGTATTTTATAAAATTCTTCGACATGGTACCAAGTTGCCCTATGACAGTGGGTATCACTGTTATATATTTAATCTATAGTCGTGTAGTTTTGATGGCCAGATCGCGATATTTCATGATTTTTTTCCAGTTCTTGAGAACTGGTAGCAGAAATTTTGAGCAGTTCGGAGAATCAGCAAATACCACCTCTGGATGGTCCCAGAGTGGAGTGGGAATGGAGATTTTGTAGTATCCTTCCCCTGCCATGCCCACCAAGCCACGCCTACAGAACCGGTAGTAAAAAAATTTGGATTTCACCACTGTCCGAACTACTCAAAATTTCCACTATCGATTCGCCAGAACCAGTCAGAACCGGCTGAATGCCACCTCTGAAGTTCTTCCTATTCTGATTATCCCTAGGCTCTTCAAATTATGTCCCTCACCTCTCCACAACAGGAGAGGAATGATTTACCTAATGAAAAAATGCAGTTAGGTGTGTTATTGTTACAGTTGCTTTAGCTGAGAATTAGCTTTAGCTGAGAATAGTTGAGAATACCTCATCGTTCTTGGATTAATTTATTTATTTCCCCAACTACACCTTTGTGGAAGTTTTCGTTACATGCCCATTTATTTGAATTTCATCCATCACTGAGAAGACATCCAATTAATGAACTAAAACAGGATTTAATGGGCTGCCATTCCAAGTAATTGCCTAGATAGTGACTTTGTTTCTAGTCCGTTCATTTGCTTCATAAGTAAACTCTTTTATGAAGTAGGAGTAGGGGATCGTCTTTAAAGTACAGCCACATACAGTAGCAGCCAAAATTGTGGAAACCTTTTGAGGAAAGTGCATTTTTGATGTTTGATGGCTAATAACACCACTTTTTTTTGGGGGGGGGGAGTTTCAAGATAATCATAGCCCAGACCTTAACCCAATTGAAAATCTATGGAGCCAACTCAAGAAACTTGTTAGTTAGAAGCGACCCAGCAATAAAACCCAGTTAATAGAAGCAATCCTTCAATCTTGGTTTCACATTATAACAGCTGCAGAACTGAAAGACTTGGTTCACTCCATGGGAAGACATTGTAAGGCCATAATTCATGCTAAAGATTACCCAACAAAGTATTAACTGACACGGTGATAATTTTTGTGTATCTCATTTTTTCTATGGTGATCATTTTTGTATATCTCATTTTTTCAATGTGCTTCATTTTCATTCTTTATACTGTAACTGCTATTCTAATAGCAAATCCTTCATAAAAGTTATTGCATTACATTCTTGATTAAATGATCTTTCCATTGATATATAATTTTATGGTACTGCTAAAAAAAAGTGGTGTTATTAGCTAGTTTTAGAAAATACACTTTTCCCAAAAGGTTTCCACAATTTTGGCCACTACTGTACTATATTTACATGTGAATCATTTAAAAAATAAATCAAGCGGCTCATAGCTTTTGTGATCTGCTTTGGTCTTTAGAAAAACAGATGATATTCAATTAATCTCATTCATTAAATTAATTTTCAGTGAGATTGGCTTGGAGATAACAGGGTTTGTCGGGTTGTTTTTGTGCAAAATTCTGCCTCTTAAAAGGAATAAAAAGAAAATATTGGACAAAGATTAAGAGAAGGTAGTTAATGAATTTTGCTCTCGCGCATCGGGTGCCCTTTCAACATGAAGTTGAAACTCCAATTGGGGCCTCTCTTTGGTCAGTCTACCTGTCTTTCTGTGAATCATCCAATGTTATTAGAGAAGTCATCAGAAAGAAAATGTCAGAATTATCTTTAGACTTCTTTTTACCCAAAAACAAAAGCTGTTAAGATATCTAGACTCTTCATATATTTGAGGAAAGATGACCATTGAGTGTTTTGTTCTGACATACGATTATAGGATCAAAATCTAGGTCAAGAAGAAGTGAAATAAGGGTTATTGTTCCTGCAATTTGTAAAAATGTGGGTTTTTTTTTTCTTTTGAAAGAAAAGTGGCATTGTGTGGAGGTGTGTGCGTTTGTGTGTTTCTTCCTCCTCCCTCTCTACCGACCCATATTTTACAATGGTCAAGGTGATTTTCTTGGTTTAATATACTTGTTTTTCTACTTCTGTTGTTTGGCCTTGGTTTAAGGCTGCATTGCGTAGGAACGTCTGCACTCATCACAACTGTGTTTTTCATACTGAGTTGTAATACATCCTGGACTTTGGGAGGAGTTCAGTTGTGTTAAAGAGGGGTGGGAAGCAACATTATCTTGTTTGGTGTTCCAGACAGAAAATGCTACATGATGTCAAATATGACTCCCTACACCACACACATCCTCCATGAAATAAACCAAACAAAAGAGCAGACAAAGAAAAAGATAGCAGAACTGTTTTCAATAGAAGAAAATATGTGTAGCATAATGTTGAATTATGGAATCCTTGGTGCTTGCAGATGTTTCATTACCTAACTAGGTAACATCATCAGTGCAAGTGAGAGTGGGTTTGCTACCTGTTCATATACATTAGTTTTCCCTACCAGGATTGTTGAGGGTGTAGTTTCCTACTTGGTATTTCTTTAATTTTGGTATTGTTGTTGGTTTTTTGGTTTTTGTTTTTGTCTGGTGTTAATCCCTGGTTATTTGAGTATTGTTTGCTGAAGGGGATGCATTCTGGTCTTCTTATCTCCTTCTTATTTTTTATTACTGTCACTTGAATGGCGTGTAAAAGTGGCTTCTCTCAAGCAAAATCCAAGCTCAGGGAGCATCAAGGATTCCATAGTCTTGATTCAGGTATAGCTTTATATAATTTTATATTAATATAGTTTTCCTCATAATAAGACAGTGCAGAAATAGGTGCAGAATTCTCCTCTTGAACTGCTGGATCTGAGTAGGTTTCCTGGATCAGAAGGCTAAAAGAGGTTTCTGAGTATTAGCAGAGTATTGTTTTCGCTGCTCCTGACTACAATTTTGAATTTAATCTATTGCATCAAGGTTATCCTAATGTGTGTGTGTTCTTGTTCTTGTTGTTGTTTTTGTAACCAGGGTTATGGAGGTGGGGTATAAAAACAAGTAGATATCACAATTGTGCAGTTGAGACCTTGGCCATTTTTATGTGCCTTACACAGAAAAAGGAAATCACATTATTAAAGTTGCTGTTCGGATTATTTCAATCCCTTAGATATGCCACTGGATGGAACAGTTGGGATGGGTGGAGGCAAAGAAAAACCTTTTCATGTACCTCTGATTTACAAGGTTTACGGTGAATCCAACCCATTGAGGTTTAGTCAGCAAACCATGGTAGTGAAGACATAGTACTGCGGGAAGTGCCCTACCACCCTCCTAGAAGAATGAAATATTTTGAGGAATATTTTAAAAAAGGCAGATTATTATACTTCCCTAGATGAGAAATGGAGAAATGTGTTTTTTTAGAGGCAGGAAGCAGCCACAATCTCCCTGCCCCCAAGCAGAAACCGAGGAGGCACCTTTTAGAAATGCAGATTTGGTGCATCTAATCAAGACAGGATATTTTGAAACTCCCTGCAGCAAAGTCTGAACAAAGGCAGAATGGTAGGATTAGAAGCAGACCCCTCATTCAAGATCCAAAACAGGACGAAAGCCATTAAGCCACAATAGGAATTGCCCAACACCCTTTCAGAACATAAGCCTCTTCATTGCATCACCCCAGAGCAATCCAAACTTCAACCAAATTAGCTCGGACAAGCACCTAAGATTTGCATTTCATCTTTTGCCTATAGAGCCAGCTATGACCCCTATATAACCCTTACGTGACTGACAACAGCCAATAGAATACATGTACTTGCACAGGAACAGGAAGCTCAAGTGCAAAGTCAAATGATGTATTTTAAAAACCCCACTCTCAACTCCGTTTTGTCAGCTGCCCAGAACCACAAACCCATGTAGTTCTGCTTCATCAATAAACCATCTTTCCAATCAGCCTCCATGTTTCCAGTTTCGTTCTCCCAGCTTGGAGCTGAACCTGTTGGATATTTCTTCCCATCAAACAATACTGAAGTATAGTCAGTAACTATTATATTAAAAAAAGATAATGCCTGATGCATTATTTGTTACATTATAAAAATCTTAAATCAACGAGATGCCTTTTTTTTCCTTTTGTTTTTAATTGGTCTGCTGTAATACACTTTAGGGGTTCCTGAGTCGAACGAAGAGCTCAAGAAAGCAATGAAGAGCTTCATTGCTCTCTTGCACACATTTCATTACCCAAAGTAGGTAACATCATTAGTGCTGGTGAAGCGCCTGCAACAAAACAGCCAGGCTCAGAGAACGCTAAAGACCCCCACTTTTCAACCCTGAGCTACAAATATTCTCCTTCATTGAGCGGACTCTGAATTCCACACTCTAACTTGCTGATAGGAAAAATCATATTTTAGAAACTTGCAAGATGACAAGGTGTTCAAAAATTTTAGCAATGGTTGCTGGGTGGGCATGGCCATGGTGGGCATGGCCTAGTTGGCCTCCTGCACCATGGAGGGGGAGGGGACGTTTTTGCCCTCCCCAGGCTCTGGAGGCTTTCCTTGAGCCTCCGGGAGAGTGAAAACAGCCTCCCAAGGCTCTGGATGCCCTCTGGAGGCTGGAAACAGGCCCGTTTCTGGCCTTCCCGAATATCTGGTAGGCCTGTTTTTCACCTTCCCTGAGCCTCTGCGCGTATGGGGTGGGGTGGGCAGGGCCAGCCAGGAACGGGATTTGAGGGTTCTCCGAACTGCACAGAATCTTAGCTAGAGGTTCTCCCGAACCCCTGTAAACCCTCAGCCGCCCACCCCTGAATGTGTTATGTTTGAAAGCCAAGGATGGATTTTGAAACCAGTCTAGTTTCATTCTAGCTTCTCTACAAGGATTCTTCCCAATATAATTTGTAAAATGTAGGTTTTTCTGTTGAGTTATGACTGCTATACTTAACTGATTATTGGGTAATCTCAAAAGAAAGAAAGAAAGAAAGAAAGAAAGAAAGAAAGAAAGAAAGAAAGGAAGGAAGGAAGGAAGGAAGGAAGGAAGGAAGGAAGGAAGGAAGGAAGGAAGGAAGGAAGGAAGGAAAAGAAAGAAAGCTAAACAGGGACTGTTCTGATCAGTACCCAGATGAGGACCACTAGATCACCCCAGAACAATAGTTTAATCTAGGAAATCAAACCAACATCCCAGGAGAAGGAAGAGTTATGTCTTTTCATATTATTACCAAGAATGCAACATCTATAAAGTGTTCAGGAGTTGAACCTGACTTAATAAGGGGAGAGCCATGCTCAGTGGTGGATTGTCCCTGGTTCGCACCGGTTCTATAGAACCAGTAGTAAAACCGGCAGAAGGCTCCGCCCACCGACCCCGACGTCACCAAAGTGCTTCTGCGCGTGCAGCCCCGCTGTGAACTGGTAGTAAAGGTAAGTAGAACCCACCTCTGGGGGGGGGGAATCAGGAGGAGTTTGGTAGCATCTCTTCCAATCTAACAACTTTTATCAAGACTTTAAATAAAATGTGTTAGTCAGAAAAAATGGTGCCAGACTCCTGCTTTTGACACTGACTTAAGGAAGAATTTCCATTTTTTTTATGTCATCCTACACAGAAAAGAAGTATCAATAAAGTTGGTTCTTAAATAGTGGAAAGAAGGTAGGTTAACCCCGTATTTTATTAAAAGGAGAACATTTGTCGGAATATTGAGGAGGAAGTCTCATCTGAATTAGAAAATGAGAGAAAAGGTGCCAGACGTGTTGGTGCAGAGGGAGGGGGGGATAAAGTGAGAAACCTGGTTTCACTCTGCATTTGTTATTCCATAAGGCAACTTTCTCAACATTTGGAAGATCATATTATTGTTTTTTTAGTATTTGGTGACAGAATTGTTTAAAAACAATAAGGACTTGTTTATGAAAGAAAAAAAGATTCTCTGTAAGGAGGATTTATTTATTTTATCTATGTATGTATTTATTTTCTCAAACATGTACGAGATAACAGGTATAAGTATAAACATGGATATGAACACAGGAAATGGAGATGAATAAATGGGGACATTAGGACAGGGATGGTAGGCACGTTGGTGCTCTTATGCACACCCGTTACAGACCTTTTAGGAATGGGGTGAGGTCAACAGTAGACAGTCTACGGTTAAAGTTTTTGGGGTTTCGGGAAGAAAACACAGAGTTAGGTAGTGCATTAAAGGCATTGACCACTCTGTTGCTGTAGTCGTATTTTCTGCAATCAAGTTTGCAGCTGTTTAGATATAGACATAGACATAGACAGAGACAGAGGCAGAGGCAGAGGCAGAGGCAGAGACAGAGACAGAGACATAGACATAGACATAGACATAGACATAGAGGATGTATGTTTTGAAGTACATTCAGTGAGCGCTGATGAATTTTTAAAATTTTATTCTGCTCAATTGTGTTTGTTTCTCAGAGATGGCCTAGATAAGTCCCTGCAGTTTTTATGGCAAGGATTTTCAGAAGTGGCTTGACCTTAACCTCTTTTCCAGGGCTGAGAGAAAATGATTGGCTCAAGGTAATTTAGCTGGCTTTGTTTCTTAAGGTAGGACTAGATTTCACAGTCTCCAAGCTTCTAGCCTGATGCCTTAACCACTACACCAAACTGGCTCTGATAATGAATATACTACTTATATATTCAATATTGTATAAGATTTACAAAAGAAAGGACAATAAATCATTTCTTATGATGGTGCACATTTTTAACAAAAGTTTTTGTTCCAAGTAATTCTGCTTTTTCACATATCTTCATTGAGTCACACTTGAAGATTCCAAGGTGTGACAGTGAGAAGAATACAATAGAATAGAAATAGGAATAGGAATAGGAATAGGAATAGGAATAGGAATAGGAATAGGAATAGGAATAGGAATAGGAATAGGAATAGGAATAGGAATAGGAATAGGAACAGGAACAGGAACAGGAACAGGAACAGAATAGAATAGAATAGAATAGAATAGAATAGAATAGAATAGAATAGAATAGAATAGAATAGAATAGAATAGAATAGAATTCTTTATTGGCCAAGTGTGATGAGACACATAAGGAATTTGTCTCTGGTGCATAAGCACTCAGTGTACATGCAAACCACAAAATTATACAATTATAAGATACCAGTCGGAGAAGATAGTAGAAAAGATGAGAAGGACAATAGTAATGCAGCTCTACTACATGAGTAAATAACCTTAGGAATAACACAGTACTGAGGGACTTAGATGTTCAGCGGAGTGTTGGCACGTGGGAAAATGTAGGTGTTTTGAATGGACAGAATGTAGTTTTGTGTATAAATGAAACAACCCCTGAAATAAAATCCTTTTTTTTTTTTTTGTAGTGAATGTGACTGCTTGAGGGCTCCTGGATTGGAGCTGAAAGGCAAAAGGGAGCAAAATGCCCCCTCCCACACGTTGGGGTAGACCACGATCAGAATTTTCCAGATTTTATTATATTTAGGTGTGGCATTTCCCCCCCCCCCTACTTTTAAAATATAATAATCAATAATATAATCAATATTTTTTCATAAAGTTCATATTTCTTTTTTAAATCATGAATCCCACCTAACACATTCTTCTTGATATCTTTTATTAATGTTCTATTGAACAATAAATTCATAACCTGAGCAATTGTTTACCCATAAACATTTTTTAAAACAACCTTTGTTTTAAATAAAATAAATTGTATTTATTTTTAAAGTTAACTGCCCTTTCCTCCATCATCTTTGTCCTTTGTCCCTATTCCAAAACCACATTTGATTTAGAATAACATTTCCCTACAGTTACCATGAAGGTAAACACTGCAACAAAAACAGAAGGAACAATCCAATTTTATTGGTGGGGGTGAGAATTGAACAGCTGTTAGGTATTATATTTGAAATAGCAGGTACCATAAATGGAGCCTGGGCAGCTGAACTTTGGCCAAAAGTGAAGTCGTAGAACTCTAGTCCCAGGGGGAGAGCCTTCTCTGTGGGGGCACCCACCCTCTGGAATGAACTACCCTCTGGGATACGTATGATTCCTGATTCCATACTTTTCACCGGGCCCTTAAGACCCTGCTGGATGGAATATTTTAAATTTTGGGTTTTAATTGACAGGGCCAAAGACTCCAAGTTCTAAACCCAGCTTAAGCATGAAAGGCAACAGCTAGATAATTTTAGGGCAGTCTCTCTTCCTCAATCTTCCTCACAGGATTCCTGTTGTAGGGAAAATAGGAAGAGGAAGAAGTGCGAGGTATGTTTGCTCCCTTGAGTTATTTATAAAAAATAGTGTTCTGATCTAGGCTTCCCCAGCAGCACGAAGCTGAGTTCTCATCCCAATAATGACCAGATGAGTCCTTCCTTCTCATTAGGTGGCCAAAGTATTTGAGTTTCATCTTCAGGATCTGGCCTTCTAAAGAGCAGTCAGGGTTATCTCCTCTAGGACTGACAAGTTTGATCACCTTGCAGTCCAAGGTACTCGCAGGAGTCTTCTCCAGCACCATAGTTCGAAGGCCTCAATTCTTTGGCGCTCAGCCTTTCTTATGGTCCAACTTTCACAGCTATACTGGGAAACCATAGCTTTGACTACACACACGTTTGTTGGCTTGTTTTGTTATCATGTTTGCAGAACATGAGTAAATGAATGTAAAGATATAGCTATTTATTTATTCTCATCAACATATATCAATATTGACGGTCGTTCGTATTCCTAGTTATCAGAGTTTTTTTTTAAAAAAAAAAAAGAAAAAAAATATGCCACCAATCATCCCAAAAGGATAGGAGAAACCCCTGTGGAAAACAGAATCATGAATCTTTTACAAAGATGGCTGGATCTACTTCTGTTTCCATTTTTTCTTTTTCCCAAGTGGGTGTCTCTTTCATACCTGCTTGCCCATCTGTTTAAAATTTCAGCAAAGGAAAGTCTGCACAAAATGTTCTTATCATATGCAAATGTTCATGTATTTTCCTCAGAGTGGCACAGTTTTCGGGGAAAGAATTTGTCTCTCATAAGTACGTTTTCATTTCATTCATTTTCCCTTAACATATAAAGCATGCACTTTTTGAATTCGAAACCACATTACAACAGATAGCAACTCCACACTTTAGCACGAAAAAGCACTGCGGTTCCAAATAGTATTCATGAGATACAAATTGCATAACCTATGAAAATTCAGATCAGTGGGGTTTTTTTTTCTCTGTCTCCAATCCTGTCAGTCAAGAGGAATAAATCTCAGCTCAGTAAGACTCTACCTTTTTTCCTCTTTATATTTAATGTAATCATATTTAATGTAAATACATATATATCCTGCCTTCTACCTAAGTGGCACTCAAGGTGCCTTACACTTTAAAAAAATTGTAGAGCATATTAAAAAGAATGCTTATGAAAATTGGTATCAATAAAATAAATGTGGCTAATTATGAAAAAAGTTGGTAGAACATTTTTCACTTACCGTACTTTTCAGAATATAAGATGCACTTCTCCCCGCCCCCCTAAAAGAGGGTGGAGATGTTGGTGCATCTTATACACTGAATACAGCCATTTTTGGTTTCCTGAAATTCTGCCCCATGTGTCTCGTTTTCACCAAAAACAAGCCCATTTTTTACAAAAAAAAGGGGGGGGCCTGCAGAGGGTTTGGAAGGCCTAAAGAGTCCTCCTGGGAGCCAGGGAGGGCAAAAACCTTTTTTTTTCTGACTTACCTCTTCAAAATCTTGGTGCATCTTATACTCTGGTGCATCTTATAGCCCAAAAAATACAGTATTTATTTGTTGCCATTATCCTGAATATTGGGGAAAACGGAGGCCACAAACATCTCAGAATAACAGAGTTTGAAGGGACATTGGAGGCCTTCCAGTCCAACCCTCTGCTTAGGTAGGGAATCCTATTACCCTTTCAGACAAATGATTGTCCAATCTCTTCTTAAAAAACTCCAGTGTTGGAGCACCCATAACTTCTGAAGGCAAGCCATTCCACTGGTTAATGGTTCAACTGTCAGGAAATTTCTTCTTATTTCTAGGTTGGTCCTCTCCTTGATTAATTTCCATCATTGCTTCTGACAAATGTATCTTGTATTTTTATGTACACTGAGAACATATGCACCAAAGACAAATTCCTTGTGTGTCCAATTACACTTGGCCAATAAGGAATTCTATTCTATTCTATTCTATTCTGTCCTGTCCTGTCCTGTCCTGTCCTGTCCTGTCCTGTCCTGTCCTGTCCTGTCCTGTCCTATCCTATCCTATCCTATCCTATTCTATTCTTGTTCTTCCTTCAAATGCTTTGGAGAATAGGTTGACACACACACACACACAAACTTCTTTGTGGCAGCCCCTTAGCTATTGGAACACTATTCTCATGTCACCCAGTCCAAAGTCTGAAAGTCATACAGAAGAAGGATCTCTCACACATACCAGATACAGTAGATGGGTTTCTGGCAGCACATAAGGCTCAGAAGCTAAGCACACTGAATAAACCACCAGGAAATCTTTGCAGAATGAACTGAGCAGTAGGAGAAAAGTAGAATCCTGAAATAAAGGCAAGGGCAAAACACTTGTTGTGGCTCCATTGCCTGAGCCTGTGTCATCGGCAGGAGAGGACTCTGAGAGTGAGGGAGAGGAGTTGGCAAGGCCTCCCTCTCCAGGACCCTCCTCTCTGGCAATGCCTCTGGAGGACACCAAAGGGCAAGAGATAGGCCCAGAGCCAAGCACGTCCCCGCAGCCACAGGTGGACAGTGATAAGGGTAATGAGTCTTGGCTGGACCCTTGTCAGCGTCGCAGAGACAGGCACGTGCAACAGAAGAAAAGGCGTGCCCGTGATTAGCTGACTCACTGGACCACACCCCACAGGCTATAAAAGGGGGTGAGTTAACCATTCAGACTCCGTGACGGACAAAACTAACTTCTTTGAGTCACATTGCATCTCTGGAAAACAGCAATCTGGGCCTCGGAAATATTCGGACAATTCTGACTGTGGGTATTTTTGTTTGTTGATAAAGTTCTTGGCAAGCAGCTGCTGGGATTGCTGCCAAGCGTCTTATCAGACTAATTGGTTGTCTGACAGTTTATTTAACCCCTGGCTGTCTGTTTGTGTGTGGGGGGGGGGACGGGGACAGAACAACAGTTCCTTATTGCTTCTAAGTAAACCACATGGCATAATGTCATCAGGAAGATATCTAGGGGAAAAAAATGCATCTTAGGTATATTTGTTTGGAAGAAACTACACAATGCACTTCGAACAGCATTTCAAAGACATGTCATTGGTCATTTATAATCCATAGAAAAAGATCTTTGGGACTTCCAAAAACTTCATTGATAGGTTGTATAAAAGGATTAATTCTACAGTTGTACATCTGTCCCTGTGAAGGCCATCCCACTCTTCAAAAGAGGAGCCAGGCAAAAAAAGTTTGTAGGAGAAGTTTGTGATGAGCCCAGCACAAAAAATCATGGGCTGCCCCCTGACCTCACTGGACAAAATTGCCAGAATCCACTGCCTTAGCAGAGTGAGATGATTCATACCAGTGGTGGGTTGCTCCCGGTTCAGTCCGGTTCTATAGAACCAGTAGTAAAACTAGTGGGAGGCTCCGCCCACCCACCACAACATCATCATGGGTGATCTGTGCATGTGCGCATGCTCCCGTTGTGAACCAGTAGTAAAGGTAAGTGGAACCCACCCATGATTCACACCCTGGTCAGCACTTCTTTACTCTCCTACCGCTGAGCAGGAGATCTAGAAGCATAGCCAGCTAAACGAATAGGCTGAAAAAATAGCTTTTATCTGTGGGCGGTCAGACTTCTGAATGCAACATAACACCACAATTAGGTTTAATTTGGTAGACTTGCAGGGCCAGCACAATGTACAACATGTTCATACCAGTGTAATATAATATAATGTTATATACATATATAAATATGGGAATGTGTGCTAGTTATTACTTATTTGGGTTTAGGGATTTCTTTTTCTTTTATTTATTGAGTTATTGAGATGTATTCTGTATTTCGGGTGGCGGGGGGTGCACAAAGGGAGGCTCATTCAATTTCATTGTAGACATGTTGTGCATTGACAATAAAGGTTTGGTTTGATTTGATTTGATTTGATTTGATTTGATTTGATTTGATTTGATTTGATTTGATTTGATTTGATTTGATTTGACTTGACTTGACTTGACTTGACTTGACTTGAGAGGAGCAAGCTGAATTGGGGGTGGAGTTAAATGCATCATCAGTTCAGAGTTCTTAGGTTGCCATAAACAATCCAAGTCCAACTCCTCTTGAATTCCATTTACCCTTCTCTGGCCCCAATTTAGTATTGAACTTTGGCTGACTAGATTCTTGTGTATGGAATTGAATAAATCCGTGATGCAAGTTAACGTATGGTCCTGATCCTTTGCAGATGACAAAGTTTGAATGTTGTTTCTATAAAATAAGATTCATTCCTGAATCCCAGCAGGCTCTGAGATTCTAACGGCTTTCTAATCCCTTCAGTAAATATTATTATCCACATGCAGTTTTTGGATTTCTTTTAAGCTTGTCTATATAATTCATAACTGCCAATAGAATGAATCCTATGCTTGAAGGACTTGCATGCCACCTCAGTCTTCTCCATTTTCCAATATTTGAGGGGCTGCCACAGAGGGGAAGGGGTCAAGCTATTTCCCAAGGCTCCTGAAGGCCAGACAAGGAATAATGGATGCAAACTGATCAAGGAGAAATTCAACCTAGAAATAAGGAGAAATTTTCTGACAGTGAGAACAATCAACCAATGGAACCACTTGTCTTTGGAAGTTGTAAGTACTCCATCACTGGAGGCTTTCAAGAAAAGATTAGACTGCCATTTGTCAGAAATAGTGTAGGGTCTCCTTCTTGGGTGGGGGTTGGACTAGATGACC
Organism: Masticophis lateralis; assembly: GCA_030761175.1. Classification (NCBI taxonomy): domain Eukaryota; kingdom Metazoa; phylum Chordata; class Lepidosauria; order Squamata; family Colubridae; genus Masticophis; species Masticophis lateralis. The sequence continues at coordinate 201,981,986 of JAUDYJ010000003.1, forward strand.
TACAAGGTTCCATCTAACTCTGTTTATCTGCATTTGTGGGATTGATTTGCACAGGTTCTTCACTGATGCCAGAAAAATATGAAGCCACCTATTTTGCATCTTCCCTGCCAGCAGACACTGTCACAAAAAGCTTGTACAACAGCTGTTTGCTCTCTAGTAACACAGCATTCTTCCCATAACCATCTCCCCTGCGATTTCTTTTCTGTTGTTTTGTTTAGTTTTTTTCCCCCACATTGTACAGATGCAATTTAACAGCTCATAAATCAATCACTACTTTGAGAAGTCCCCCACCCCCACCCACTTCTTCTCTTCATTGAACAGATGTCTTCTTTAGGGACTTACATATAAATGTAGTTAACCGATCTCCACCGACTCGTGTTTTTTTTTTTTTTCAAAAAAAAAAAACTTTTTGCTACTTCTCAAAGAATGTCAGTTGGCACAGCCATTTGCTGAATGTATGACTTATTAATAGATGGTAGTTTCTAGATGACATCTAAAATGATGCAGCCAGAAAGGTTTATTTTTGTCCACCTGAGCTGTAGAATGAAAAAAAAAAAATTAATTCACCTATATCCTATACCAAGCAGATCCTATACAAAAAAAAAGCATCTAACCCAGGAGCGTCAAACTCAAGGCCTGGGGGGCAGATCTGGCCTGCAGGATGCTTAGAACTGGCCCACAGTGCTTTTGCCAGTAAAAACAGAGCTCGGTAGAGCCACCTGAAGCCCTCACGAGCTCCGTTTTCACTGGCAGAGGGTTGCAGGAGGCTGTCGCAGCCGAAAATGGAGCTTGGTAGGGCTATCTGGAGTTTTTAAAAGAAGCTGTCACAGCTGAAAACTGAGCTCAGGAGCCCATTTTCATTGGCAGAGGGTTGCAGGAGGCAGTGGCCACCAAAAATGGAGCTCAGGAACCCCTTTTCATTGGCACATCACTCAGGCCACCACAGACGCCCCCAACATGAGTGATGTTGAGCTGGCCATGCCCCCGCCTGGCCACGCACCCCCCTGAGGTCAAACATAACCCTGATGTGGCCCTCAATGAAATCGAGTTTGACACCCCTGCCCTAGTAGAATAGAAATTCAGCAAACAGAATTGTGTAGATAGTTGTTTTTGTAATGATTTGGAATGGGCAGAATTCACTGGTCAACTCCTCATTTTAAAGAGAGGTCAACGGGCTTCAAAATGTGAATGTCAAACAGTTGTATAGGGGAGAGTTCAGGGCACAGCTAAACGAAATACCCATTCACTCACACCCCTGGCAATCTAGGAACATGAAAGTGGGTTCAAATTTGAAAGTGAATTTGTATGTTTTTGCATTGCCAAACCACAAGTAGATCAGAATGTCTTTTATGGGGATATTTATACTTTCTAAACGTTTGGGCTACTTTTCTCAACTTTTTAAAAGTGCACAAAATATAAAATAATACATATATTTGGGGGAAATTATTGCAGCAGTATCTGTGTTTAGACAGTAGTGGCACTCAAATAATTTAACAACTGGTTCTCTGCCCTAATGACCAGCTGGGTGGGCGTGGCCATAGTGGGCATGACCAGAGGGTGTGACAGGCAGCACTCGGCCTCCTGCACCTCCTGGGAGCAAAAACAGGCTGCAGGGGGGGGGGTGCACCGCATCCCCCCATGCCCCATTTAGGGCCTAGTAGGTCTCCCTGCAGCCTCCTGGGAGCATAAACGGGGCATGAGGATGTGACAGGCAGCACTTGGCCTCCTGCACCCCCCTGGGAGAAAAAGTGTGATGTGGGGCACACCTGCAGGGGGTATGTGCACCACATCATCCCATGCTCCGTTTTCGGCCTAGTAGGCCTCCCTGCAGCCTCCTGGGAGCAAAAATGGGGCACAAGGGGGCCGTGCCGCACCCCATCCCGTGCCCCATTTTGGGCCTAGTAGGCCTTTCTGCAGGCTTCTGGGAGCAAAAATGGGGCACGTGGGGATTCCTGGAAGGGGTGGGGAGGGGAGGGGCCAGCCACCAATTTAACAGCCAGTTTGCCTGAACCGACTGAATCCCACCACTGTGTTTAGATGATAGATAGCTAGACAGATAGAGATCTACAGGTGTGTATATACAGGTGGTACTTGACTTATGATCACAATTGAGCCCAAAATTTATGTTGCTAAGTGAGAGATTTGCTAAGCGAGTTTTGGCCCATTTAATGACCTTTCTTGCCACAGTTGTTAAGTGGATCGCTGCACTTGGTTAAGAGCTGTGGTGGCGCAGTGGTTAGAATGCAGTACTGCAGGCTAATTCAGCTCGCTGCCAGGAGTTCGATCCTGACCGGCTCATAGTTGATTCAGCCTTGCATCCTTCCAAGGTTGGTAAAATGGGGATAAGGATTGTTGGCAGCAATATGAAAACAATGCTTCTACATTGTAAACTACCCAGAGAGTGCTGTAAATTGCTCTGGGTGGTGGTGGTATATAAGTCTAAATGCTATTGCTACATCAGCTCTACCTCAGCAAAACCAGTCCTATTTATGCAGTGCATCCTTTCACGGTCAAGGAGATAAACTTTAGTGAGTGGCAAATGGCCAATATAGATAATTATGTTATCATCCCTAAATTCCCAAGCCATACAGAGCTGCATACAAAGAAAGATAAATGTGTTTTAGAGGCAATGCAACAGTCAAGCTAGGCTTCCAGAAGAAGAGCCTTAATTCAACAACATTGGAAGAAACTTAGAGCATGAAAAGGTGTCATAATTGCCAGGCATTATCGTCAGGGGTGGGCTGCTGGGGTTTTGCAGGGGTTCGGGAGAACCCATAGCTAAGATTCTGTGCAGTTTGGAAAACCTCCAAATCCCACTCCTGGCTGGCCCTGCTCACCCTCCCCCCCCACACACACACTCCCTGGAGTCCCCACGCAGCCCATTTTGGATGCAGGTAAGTTTAAGATGCGCACGGAGGCTCAGGGTGAGTCAAAAATTGGCCTACCGGAAGTTCAGAAAGGCCAGAAACAGGCCGTTTCCAGCCTCCAAAGGGCCTCTGCAGCCTGGGGAGGCTTGTTATGCCCTCCCAGAGGCTCAAGGAAAGCCTCCAGAGCCTGGGGAAGGCAAAAACGCCCTCCCTGCTGCGGGGCAGGAGGCTGACTAGGCCACGCCGACCATGGCCACACCCACCCAGCAACCAGGCAGAGAACCCCTTGCTAAAAATCTTTGAAGCCCACCCCTACCTATTGTTCTCCTTGAAATACAGAATCGTCTGGCATTTCTGTTACGTAATGGAGGAAAACTGGTTGCTTGATTGATTGAAAATGTCCAAGTTTGGTAATAGGTAAAGCAGCTGTTAGTTTTGTCCACTGCACTATGCAATGATTATATCCCCAAAATTCTATTTTGGCTCCCAGACCTAGAATTAGGAGCTAGGTACTAATTCAGAGATCCCAAAGTTGCTTTTTCAAGAGGCAACTGGACTTTTTCTGGTTTTTCTTTGAAGATGTTTTGCTTCTCATCCAAGAAGCTTCTTCAGCTCTGACTGGATGGAGGGGTTTCGCTGAAGAGTGAAAGAAGCTGAAGAAGCTTCTTGGATGAGAAACAAAACGTCTTCAAAGAAAAAATAGAAGTCCAGTTGCCTCTTGAAAAAAGCACCTTTGGGACAACCATGACCTGGATGACTGAGAATCTCTACAAACTCGTAATTCAGATGTTACTCTTTGGTAACATCTAGTGATCGTTCAGATTTTTGCAACCGGGGTTGGCTCGTCTAACACATTAAAAGCAATGCTAAAAACAGACTAAATGCATTATGATTCTTTGCAGCATCAACAGGAGCTAAGTAACAAAGCTGTCCTTTTTTAAAAATCTCCATTCCACTGAGAGGTTTACTTGTTGAGCTTTTATGGTTTATGGCTGCTGTTAAAAATATAAATTGGGCTACTAAAGAAGACAACTTTTACTAATTTCTCTGCTAATTTTCAGCATATGTTTAATGTCCAAATTATAAATTGCTTAACCACTTCTGTGAAAAGATATGTAAACTCCAATATGCATATTTCCTTTTGAAAGGTACCATTTCATTATTCAAATATTACTTTTTCTCTAGGCTACAATCCCCAAACCTGCTTATTTCATTCTCTTCCAGCTTCTAATTGGCCTCTGGTTTCATGCTTTTAGAATTACTGTATAATTCTAAAAGATTTTACTACATATCCATTTAACATTTACATTTCCCATTCTCTATCATCTCAGCCTACCTCTATTCATGGTTGCTTGGAAGTAAATGTTCTTACCCTAGACTGAGAACCAATTGTGTTAGATTAGACTGGTTGAAATCAATTTAGTATAGTAAATTGATAGTAAGCAATTTTGTTGTATATATGATGTACAATGACAATAAAGGCTACACTACTATCAATGAGATTTAACAGTTTAACAGAGTTGGGAGGGGCCTTATAGGTCATCTAGTCCAACCTCCTGCCTACACCATTTCTGACAAATGGCAGTCCAATCTCTTCTTGAAAGTCTCAAGTGACGAAGCTACCACAACTTCCGAAGGCAACTTCTGTTCCATTGGTTGATTGTTCTGTCAGAAAGTTCCTCCTTATGTCCAGGTTGAATCTCTCCTTGATCAGTTTCCATCCATTATTCCTTGTCTGGCCCTCAGGTGCTTTGGAAAATAGCTTGACCCCCCACCCCACTCCTTTCTGTGACAGCCCCTCAAATACTGGAGCATTGCTATCATGTCTCTCCTGGTCCTTCTCTTCACTAGAATAGCCATGCCCATTTCCTGTAACCGTTCTTCATATGTTTTAGTCTCCAATCTCCTAATCATCCTGGTTGTCCTACTCTGCACTTTTTCCAGCGTCTCAACATCTTTTTTACAGTGTGGTGACCAAAACTGGATGCAGTACTCTAGGTGTGGTATTACTAAAGCTTTATAGAGTGGTATTAGTACCTCACTTGATCTTGATTGCATCCCTCTGTTAATGCAATTTAGGATTGTATTGGCTTTTTTGGTTGCCGCTATACACTACTGGCTCATATTTAGTTAGTTGTCCACTAAGACTCCAAGATCCCTCTCACAATTACTGCTATTAAGCCTGGTTTCACCCAGTTTATATGCGTACTTTTGGTTTTTCTTACCTAACTGTAGGACTTTACTTTTCTCTACATTGAATTCATTTTGTTAGATAACTTAAATAAGTGTGTGTGTGTGTGTGTGTGTGTGTGTGTGTGTGTGTGTGTGTTTCTTTAAACCAGGTTTTTTTTCTACGCAACCAAAATGTTTCTGCAACCCTGGTTGAGTGAAATCACATTCACTACTTTCTGGGGTTTTTTTTCCTTCTTTTCATTCTGGCCATCAATGGCTGTCCAATCTCTTCTTAAAAACTTCCAGTGATGGAGCACCCACAACTTCTGGAGACAGGTCGTTCCACTGATTGTTATCATTGACAGGAAATTTCTCCTTTGACATATTTCTCCTCCACATCTTTGATAAACTTCCATCTGTTATTTCTTGTCTTGCCCTCAAGTGCGTTGGAGAATAGGTCAATCTCCTCCTCTTTGTGACAGTCCCTTAAATATGAGAAGACTGCTATCATGTGACCCCTAGTCCTTTTCTTTGTTAAATTAGACATATCTCAATTCCTGCAACCTTTCATCATACACTTTAGCTTCCAGTCCCGTAAACCATCTTTGTTGCTCTTCTCTGCATTCTTTCTAGAGTCTCAATATCTTTTTTGTATCATGTCCATTGAGAAGACTTTGACAGCAGAGGCATCTGGTGGAGGAGCAAAGGACAAAAAGTACCACATTGCTGTAATATATTTTGTGTCTGCATTATGATGTCAGAGAGAGAGAGACAGAAAGAGAGAAAATGGAAAGTAGAACTATGGTACAATGATGCTTTGATTATTTTGATGAAGGTCCCCCCCAAAATTGCCAATGCTTCAAGGAAGATTAAAGAGAAACTAGGTAATTGTCCAACTTAAGTATGGAAGAGGAGGAAAAAAAATAAAGGTAGTCCTCAGGTTATGACCACAATTGGGACCAGAATTTCTGTTGCTAAGCAAAGCAGTTAAGTGAGTGGTGCCCAATTTTACAATTTTACAGGGAGAGAGATTTGACATTATCACGAACTTTTCATCATAGTTGTCAAGCAAACCATTCCAGTAGCTAAGGGACTTATGGGGTCATTAAGCAGTTAACCCTCTTTGACTTTGCTCCTTGGAAGCTTGCTAGGAAGGTCACAAATAGTGATCACACAACCCTAGAAGGCTATGACTGTTGTAATCACATGCAGGTTGCTAAATGCTCCAATTTTGATCGTGTGACTCTGAAGATGCTGCAAAAGTTGTAAGTGCAAGGACTGATTGTAAGTCACTTTTTTCCCTGTGCTATTGTAACTTTGGACGGATGTTAAAACAAATGATTGTATTCATTTGGTTCCAAGTAATGAACCCAACCAATCCAGCAACTCTGGGACTTTCGGCTTTCTCAAAGAACTGTACAACATTTCAGCATATTTGAAATGCAAAACCAGCTCTGGCTATTTCCAGTGTTTTCAGTATAATCCTTGTCACAGGTCATATTGTCCAATGAGGTGTTCTGGCATCTCCTTGGTAACCTCTTGCGGTCTCTGGCCAGCACCTATTGGGATGACCTTGGTTCCCATGAGATAGTAAGCTGTTGATGTTGATAGTAAGCTGTTGATGTTGATGGCCTGACATTCCAGAGCTCCCTCCTCCCCCACACAGTGTGTCAAGCTGAGAAATGGAGAAAATGGCTGTGACAAGCCCGATCTGTTTCAAAGTTGACAGTTTGTAAGTTGAGGCCTACCTGTACCGGTAATGTTTAAAGAGCATACATGGAGGAAGAAGGAAAAAGAGGAGGTGTCAGCATTCCAGAGAAAACCCCACTCCAAGTAAAGACATGGAAGCAAGCATTTTCCAAAGTCCTCTTTACTAGAATAGGCAAACTGGCACATCTGGGGAAACCCGAATCTGAAAAGCCCGTAAGACAAAGCTTCAGTAAGTCAAAGCTCCCAAAACCATCCCCTTTTCCACCCAGTCGGTCACATGCTCCAATCAATGCCTGTTCCATCCCGATCCAGCCCCCTGACCACTCCTTCTCCAGATGGGGATCACCCTGACCTCGACCAACAGGAAGTGTGCTGTTATGTCTACCAACCCCCTCTCCTACTTTCCCACACATGAAAAGGTGGCAGCATTGGAGCTTCCAGCCTAATATGGCTTCCAAAGCTGACAGGAGGAAGATAATGAAGGATGAGATGATGGAATGTATGTACAGATGAGGCTCTGGGGGGTCAGAGGAAAGGTCATATGTGGAGATAGACCCCAGGACAGTGATGGTATTCAGCTGATTCTATCCAGTTCAGGTGGCAGCTGCAGGAGGCTCCGCCCACCCACCCGGATGTCATCACATCCCGTGTTTGACACTTTCGGCATGCACAGAAGGCTCTGCACATGCATGGAGGTGACATGTGTGAGCGAGCACGTGCCAGTGCTCACATTTATGAACCAGTAGAGAAGGTGAAGTGAATAAGTGAATACCACCCCTGCCCCAGATGTGGGTGTAATGGACATGAGAGTGAGGAATATGAATTCTGAAAAACATTTACTCTCGTCTTCATTGCTTTGCCTTAAAACAAACAATTGAACTGCTTCTATTTCTTTCCTCTTCTCTGCAATATAACATGGGGGAGGGGGGCGCAGGAGGAGTGGGCAAGGGGGAATGGGGGGGCTTCCTTGAGACAAAGAATTAAACTGCTTTTATTCTTCTCTGCTTCTCTGCAATAGTATGGGGGGAGGGTGAAAGGGAGAATGGGGAGGAGGCTACACTGTCATAGCAAGCAAGAGTAGGTTCTACTTACCTTTACTACCGGTTCACAACAGGAGCATGCACAGATCGTCATTTATGCCGCCCAGGCGGGTGGGCGGAGCCTCCCACCACTTTTACTACAGGTTCTAAAGAACCGGACAGAACTGGGAGCAACCCACCGATAGCGAAGCAGAAGCAAGCAAATTTACCTGTCAAACCACTAAAGCCAATCAAGAATAGCTCACTTAAAAGAAAAACCCCAAAACCACATAGCTAAGACATGAAACTAGGACACTTTGCAAGATACCCGTGACCTGGGGTGAGTGACAGGTGATGTGACATTTAGCTATTTTGCTTAGCAAGCATAAAAGTTTTAGAGGGGGTATAATCCAGTTAACCAATCAATATTATATGCATTATTAAGGGAAGATCAAAGGTGTGTACGTGACCTACCCTTTGACTATAAGCATTTCTGTAAGATTGTAGTCGGGGCCTTGGCAGCTTTCAAAGCCAGGGTCCTTATATCTTGGTCCCAAAATAAAAGTATAATTTTATATCGCACCTTGTGTTTGGTGACTCATCAGCTTGGACACCAAGCTAAGCCCCAGTTTTGGGGACAACGATAAGGAGGAAGGTGTCCCAAGTCAGAAATCAATTGTTCTGCCCTTCCTTCTAGGAGACACAGCCAAGAACATGCCTTCCTCTGACAAACTCTGTTGCCTGGTCTGTTTGTAGAATTTTTATTTTTAAATCTACTTACAGAGAAGTGTTTTCGGATGTGTTGCTTAACGTTAATAATTTATGAACCAGAGACAGAAAGAGGGAGAGAGATTTGATATTATCACGAGAGATACTTAAAAGGCACTCCAAATAACTGGTATGCCTTTGAATGCACAGTACGAAATCTCGGGAGCAGGTGTTCGTAAGCCTCCTGGAGTTCAGTAGCTTATAGAAGAGATGATCACAGTATGAAAGGAGGGGAGCTTTGTCTTTGAAACTGGGCATACGGCTACTGGATGCACCTTGTAGGACTAGAAAATTTGGTTCAGGAGGCTATTTCCTAACTAGGAGAAAAGTTTTTTTTAAAAGAAGGAAATTTACTGGAGGATAATGAGCTTAGCGGACTCAACAAGGGAAGGCACCATGAATGACAGAAAATTAAACATGGCGATCTATCAGGAACCCATGCTAACCCCATGCTCCATTATCAAAGTAACAACTCACCTTCCAACAGACAACCTGTGTAAGTACCTTATTCAGAAAACCAAATATGCACTGAAGCAACCTGGAACACAAGAAAAAAGAAAAAGATGATACAAATCATCTTTGATTTACAAACACAGCTGAGCCCAAACTTTCTGTTGCTAAGTGAAACATTTGTTAAGTGAATTTTGCTCCATTTTATTTAATTTTTTTTAAAATTTGATTTATATGCTGCCCTTTTCCAGAGACTTAGGGCGTTAAGCAATAGCCTTCATACTTTTGTATATTTATACAAAGTCAGCTTATTGCCCCCACAAACTGGGTCCTCATTTTACCTACTTTAGAAAGGATGAAAGGCTGAGTCAACCTTGAGCCTGGTGAGATTCAAACTTACAATAATTGCAGACAGCTGATGTTAATCACAATGCTTTAGTCTGCTGAGCCACCAGGCCCTATGACCTTTCTTTACAGAAAAAAAAACTAAGAAGGAAATGAAAAGGCCAGAAGAAGATCCTCTTCAGAAACCAACACTCAGATAAGCAGAGATTAACACCAGGCAAACAATCCAGTAGAAAACAATACCATAATCAAGGATAAACAAGAAAAAAACCCACATGCCCACCAACACTGTCAGGACAAGGCACTATATAAGCAGGGAGCAAACTCCCCACTGTCTGAAACTGATGATATTACCTAGCGGGGCAGTGTAATGTCTGTAAGAAAGCAACTGATTGCAGAGATCACCAAAAATTCCAAAGGCACAGTATGCTTAACATTTTACACAGATTTTTTTTTGATGTCAGATCAAGTTACAGTTTTGCAGATCGTGAAAAGTATAGACAAAGATTCCAGAGATTTTTAAACTGGGCTGAGAGTAACTTTTCTTCTTCATCTCCCAAAATTGGATTGCTAACGATATAATTATAAAGATAAAAGACATATTTTACTTGTAAGGCCATGTAATAAATTACAGAGCAGCTGAATGAAGAGCAGAGCAATTATGTTCTGATCCAGCTTCCCAAACATGACTAACCCTCTAAAGTTAATGCAAAGATTCCTTTATTAGGAACGCCAGCAGCTCCGGCAAAAAGTTTCTCTCTCACAGCAGACTAACAAGTTTGTCTGGCCAGAAAATGAATAGTTGTCTATTCTATCTATTCATCTCTGCCCCCTGCCCTTTATTCCCAGAGCTAGGGTGGGGCTTCACTAGCAGTGGTGACTCTTCTGTCCCAAGGATCGGCCCACAGATTTCCACTGCTCTCCTCTCCTCTGCCTTCTATGCACCCATGCATCAAGCACTGGACCCAGCTATTCCTCCTCTTCCTCATCAGCCACCTCCAGACCTGGGGGCTGTAGACTCTCCATCTGAGGTCTGAGGGATGGCCCAGGTTCTGCCTCTGTCTTTCTCTCTCTGACAGCTCCATTCCCTCTTCCCCCTTGGAGATCCCAGGTTGCCTTGATGCTGGTCCTGACTCCCATACCTTCTCCTCCTTATCTGATTCAGCTGCTGGAGGCCACAACAAATTGGTTTATTTGATCCAGCCTTGATGTGTTAATGCAGCCCAGGCAATATTTTATGTATGTATGTATGTATGTATGTATGTATGTTTTCTGAGGTTTTTGCGGGTGTTTGTATGTAGGTCTTCGGTTATTTGGGTCTTCTCCCACTTAAAATTGTCTTGGCAAAAGTGTCTTGGCAATGTTTTGATGAAGTCTCATTCGTCATCTTCAGGCTGGTGTTTTCGGCTTCGTGCTTCTAGGAGCAATAGGGCAGCACAAAATCTGCTGGCTGCCAGAATGAAAAGAAGGAAAAGAAGAGAAAAAAAGCCCAAAAAGTAGTAAATGTGATTTCACTCAACTAGGCTTGCAGAAAAATCTTGGTTACCTAGGAAAAACCTGGCTTAAAGAAATATATATATACATACATGTACATGTACATATACATATACATATACATACATACATACATACATACATACATTCACAAATATACTCACAAAGTAGCATTTTCTCCAAATCACTGAAAAGAATAGCAGTGCTGATAAGAATGGGTTGCTTAATTTATGGTCAATTGCTTAACAAAGCCCGCAATGATTTGCTATGGAATTTCTGTGGAAAACTGTTTCAGGTTTCAAAGCATCAGTTTGAAAAATCCTGCTTTCCTGGATCAAAGTCCAAAATTAGAACCTCAACAATGGCCAGGTGATTGGGCAGGCCTCTCTCCCCTTTAATACACAGGTTTTACTTCCTGTGAAATAAATTGTAAATAATGGAGAGACCTATTCAAAGAAATTTTCTCCCTGCTTTGTAATACCGTAGGTCAGAGTCAAACAGTAAAATTGGGCATTGGACAAAATACTTTTATTTTTACAAGGCATCTAATTATTTTTCAGACTCACTGTAGCACTGCGCGATACTGATCTCTAGCTTAAAATGTGTTTGGGTTGTAGTCATTATAGGCATCATACCCGTTCATAATTGTTGCTGGAGAATTAGAGGTAGTCCTTGATGTATGACCACTGTTGAGACTGGCACTTCCATCACTAAGTGATGCAATTATTAAATGAATCATGCCCAATTTTACAATCTTTTTGCTCCGATTGTTAAGCAAATCATGTGGTTCTTAAGCTAATATGGCTTCCTTCCAGGGGTGGGTTCCACTTAGCCTTTACTACCGGTTCGCAGCGGGAGTGCATGCACTTCTGCACATATATGATGATGTCATGGCAGGTGGGTGGAGCCTCCCATCGGTTTTACTACTGGTTCTATAGAACCAGACCGAACCAGGAGCATCCCACCACTGCTTCCTTCCTTGTCTTTCCTCGTTGGAAACCCGTGGGAATGTCACAAATAGCAATAGAATAGCACTTAGACTTATATACCACTTCATAATACTTTTACAGTGGTACCTAAATGGTTTACAGAGTCAGCATATTGCCCCCAACAATCTGGCTCCTCATTTTACTGATTTTGGAAGGGTGGAAGGCTGAGTCAACCTTGAGCCGATCAGAATCAAACTCCTTGCTGTGGACAGTGAGTTAGCCTGCAATACTGCATATTTTTTTAAAATTTAATTTATATGCCACCCTTCTCCAGAGACTCAGGGCGGTTTACAATGCGTTAAGCAATAGCCTTCATACTTTTGTATATACCTGCTTAGTAAGGCTTTCGGCCCTAAGCGGTGTTCTTCTTTATACAAAGTCAGTTTATTGCCCCTGCAATCTGGGTCCTCATTTTACCTACCTTGAAAGGATGGAAGGCTGAGTCAACCTTGAGCCTGGTGAGATTCGAACTTGCAGTAATTGCAGGCAGCTGGTGTCACTTTAACACCACTTAAACTGCTGCGCCACCAAGGCTCTTGGCCAAGGCTCATGACCCCAGGATACTGCAACCTTCATAAATACATGCCAATTACCAAGTGCCCAAGTGTGACTGAAGGGACATTGCAGTAGTCATAACACACGTTGCAGTGTGAGGACCAGTTATAACAGCTGCTAAACAAATGGTTGTAAGTTGAGGCTATCCGCATGTGCACATACAAATAGAGTGCTTGAAGCCTTTTTGATATTTTTGACTGACTTTCCGGTTTCCCTTTGATAGAGCTGAGATATTAGTGAGTATGTCAAGTCTTGTTTTGTGTGTCTCCTGAGAAAATTGGTTATTCATTGCATGGTTAAACATACTGGTTTAAGAGGCCACAAAGCAGTTTTTAATATGGAAGCCATATTAAACAATTCAAGAAATACAGTGGCAAGGCAACCAAGTTTGTTGTTGTTGTTTTAAAAAAGGTGGGTTTTGTGTTTTTCTTTTTATAAACCGCGGCACATTGGATTATTTTCATTATTGCTCAATTATATATGGTTTCAGCCTTATACCGTTACTCAGTTATCTTGAGCTGTCGATAGGTGTGGTAAATTCTTGCAGGATGTGGGATTTTGCAGGTAACATCATCAGTGCAAGAAGGGTTTGGAGATTGCAAGGAGGAGGATGATTCTTTGGCATTTTCTGACCTTGATTGGTAATTAAATGGCTGCAAGAAAACAAACTAGGGAACATCCTCAGTGCTAGAAGGGTATGGGGATTGCAAGAAGAGGACTGCAGGGTCCTTAGTGCTTTCTGACTTCAATTGTTTTCTTGCAGGTGTTTCATCACCAAACCAGGTAACATCATCAGTGCTGGAAGGGAGTGGGGTTAGCTCTCATTTGGTTGCATGGAGTAAAGACAAAGGAAAAGAGACCACCAGAGGGTCTAGATTGATTGGGTAGAGCAGAGGTGTCAAACTCAAGGCCCGGAGGCTGGATCGAACCCACGGGGTACTTAGATGTGGCCCACAGGGCTGCCCTGGAAATAGCGAAGGATCAATCCACGGTGCTTCTGCCAGTGAAAACACACACACCCTCGCGAGCTCCATTTTCACCGGCAGAGGGTTGCAGGAGGCCGTGGCAGCCAAAAATGGAGCTCGGGAGTCCCTTTTCACTGGCAGACCACTCGGGTCACCACAGGTGCCTCTGACACAAGTGATGTCGAACTGGCCATGACCACCCTGGCCATGACCTCCCCCGCCCCACTGAGGTCAAACACAGCCAGTGGTGGGTTACCCCCGGTTCGGACTGGTTCTAGAGAACTGGTAGTAAAACCGAGGGAGGCTCTGCCCAATGCCCCTGACATTATCAGAACGCTTCTGCACATGTGCATAAGCTTCTGTGCATGCGCAGAAGAGCATGCGTGTGGCCCCATTGCGAACCAGTAGTAAAAGTAATAGAACCCAACCCTGAATCCAACCCTGATGCAGCCCTCAATGAAATTGAGTTTGACACCCCTGAGGTAGATAAATGTGCTTGATAGACACACTGATGTCTATATACTGTACAGAGAGATCTGAATATAAACAGAGAGATCCGAATATATATTTTTATGCAAATACGATAGCATGAAAAAGGATGCCCCTTTGAATCAACTGAGCATTACAGGAAGCAAGGCACACAGCTCATAAGAAGCTTAATTGTCGTCCCACAAGAACCTTCACAATTCAGCTTTTCAGAATAAGAAAAGCAGGAACGTTTGGCACCAGACCCATCATTGACTGGACATGTGGAGAGCTGCTTAGACTCAACCAAAAAGAAAGAGAATCTGTAGTATTTAAAAAGTATAAACTTGATGAAGGACTCAACAAAGCATTGAGATGTAGGCTAATCTGTGATAGAAGAAAGAGCTCATTAAACTCAGCAACATTTACCCAAGCTTCCAACCCAGCATCCAAAAACCAAAGATGTCACATAATATTTTCAAGCCAGTTTTATTGGTTAAGAGATTTGGGGGGGGGGGGATCTTTCTTTCTTTCTTTCTTTCTTTCTTTCTTTCTTTCTTTCTTTCTTTCTTTCTTTCTTTCTTTCCTTCCTTCCTTCCTTCCTTCCTTCTTTCTTTTTTTCTTTCTTTCTTCTTCTCTCCCTCCCTTCTTCCTCCTCTCCCTCCCTCCCTCTTCCTTCCTTCCTTCTTTCTTTCTTCTCCCCTCCCTCCCTTCTTCCTCCTCCTCTTCCTCCTCTTCCTCTTGCCTCTCTCCTCCCTCCTCTCCTTCCTTCCTTCCTTCCTTCCTTCCTTCCTTCCTTCCTTCCTTTTCTTTCTTTCTTTCTTTCTTTCTCTTTCTTTCCTTCTTCTTCCCTCCCTCCCTTCTTCCTCCTCCTCTTCCTCCTCTTCCTCTCTCCCTCTCTCCTCCCTCCTCTCCTTCCTTCCTTCCTTCCTTCCTTCCTTCTTTCTTTCTTTTTCTTTCTTTCTTCTTCCTTCCCTCCCTTCTTCCTCTTCCTCTTCCTCCTCTTCCTCCCTCCCTCCCTCCTCCCCTTCCTTCCTTCCTTCCTTCCTTCCTTCCTTCCTTCCTTCCTTCCTTCCTTCCTTCCTTCCTTCCGGTTTATTAATCTGCTATTCTTCAGAACTGGTTTGATTTGAGAATTCAGATATTTTATAAACCCATTTAAAGCAGATATTTTCTTTTGAAACTATTTTTCATCTGAGGAAAGATTAAATAGTATAAATCATATAGATTTCTTAAGCATGCTGCAAAGTTCTTACCAGTAATAGCCAACAAGGCAGATTCATGCCTATACTAATAATGAAATCCCATTTGTTGCTGGCATGAGGACAACCTACAGACATCAACCACATGTTGTCTTTATAGCTTGTCAGCTTGAAGATCATATGTTTTCAGTTGTCACTACTAGAAATATCCATGTGTTTATAAAAACCAAAGTCTGAAGCATTTTAAGCAAAAGGCACTACTTTTTGTTCACAATTATTAAATACGAACAAAGGAAGAAACACACTAAAATAATTGAACCTACATTTGAACCTAAATTATTTAAAGAGCCATGGTGGCACAGTGGTTAGAATACATATTGCAGGTTAACTCTGCCCTTTGCCAAAAGTTCGATTCTGACTAACTCAAGATTGACTCAGCCTTCCATCCTTCTTGAGCTGGTTAAATGAGGACCCAGATTGTTGGGGGCAATAGGCTGACTCTGTAAACTGCTTAGAGAGGGCTGTAAAGCATTATAAAGCAGTATATAGGTCTATGTGCTATTTCTCAAAATTAACCAAGCAGAGGCTTCTTCAAGGACCTTCAGCAAAATCCATCCATTAAAGTTCTCCAGAGACTGGTATTAAGAATTACTGTTCTGCTGTTCTGTTCTGTTCTGCTTCGGATTCTGGCGGGCTACAACAGTTACAGAGTTGTGCAGAGCTTTGGATCTGATTTCAAAATGATGCTTCAGAGTGTATAACTATGAAAATATAGTTACAGTTTTTAAAAAAAACTCTTTAAAGCAACTGCTCCAGAAATAGAAGCAGCTCCTTCTTCAAAAAGGAAGTGCTATATTAGCATCTTTTCCATGCTCCAGAGGGGATAAACCTGAAGCATTGCACAACCTGGTTATATAATCATCATTAGAATAGAATAGAATAGAATAGAATAGAATAGAATAGAATAGAATAGAATAGAATAGAATAGAATAGAATAGAATAGAATAGAATAGAATAGAATAGAATAGAAATAGAAATAGAAATAGTAGAAGGAATAGGAATAGAATAGAAAATAGAATATAGAATAGGAATAGGAAATAATAGAAATAGAAATAACAAATAATAGGAATAGAAATAGAAATAGAAATATAGAAATAGAAATAGAAATAGTAGAATTATAGGGGTAGGATAGGGTAGGGTAGGGTAGGGTAGGGTAGGACAAGACAGGACAGGACAGGACAGGACAGGACAGGAAATAGAATAGAATAGAACAGAACAGAACAGAACAGAACAGAACAGAACAGAACAGAACAGAATAGAATAGAATAGAATAGAATAGAATAGAATATAGAATAGGAATAGGAAATAATAGAAATAGAAATAACAAATAATAGGAATAGAAATAGAAATATAGAAATAGAAATAGAAATAGTAGAAGGAATATGGATGGGATAGGATAGGATAGGATAGGATAGGATAGGGTAGGGTAGGGTAGGGTAGGGTAGGGTAGGGTAGGGTAGGGTAGGGTAGGGTAGGGTAGGGTAGGACAGGACAGGACAGGACAGGACAGGACAGGAAATAGAATAGAATAGAATAGAATAGAATAGAATAGAATAGAATAGAATAGAATAGAATAGAATAGAATAGAATAGAATAGAATAGAATAGAATAGAATAGAATAGAATAGAATACAATACAATACAATACAATACAATACAATACAATACAATACAATACAATACAATAACAGAATTGGAAGGGACCTTGAAGGTCTTCTTGTCCAACCCCCTGGTGGGATTCAAAACATTTAACAACCAGTTCTGCCGAAGTGGTGTGAACCAGTTGAATCCCACCACTGCATCCATCCATAAATGTGTATCCTGATACAGCTCTTCCAAAGTTCCTTTACTTCAGCGTAATTCATGAACCGAATTGGCCAAACCGTGTGCTTGGTTTCTTTTGCCAGAGGTTATAATTTTTCATCCTGATCAACATTCTTATGGGTAGGAGAGGTGGAGCTCTCGCCTCACAACCAGGAAGCTGTGAGTTCAATTCCAGGTAGAGGTAGATATTTCTCTCTCTGGGAATTCGGAGAATATATCTGCTGAACAAAACTCTGCATTGGCAACAGGAAGGGCATCCGGCTATTAAAACACTCTGCTAGCTCCATTCGATTGTCCAGACTCCACCCCACAAGAGATTATGGAGTCATTAAAAGAAGATGATGATCAACATTTTTATGGGTGCATGTATTCCCTCCCCCCCCCATCCCCCTGTTTACACACAATGGAGAAATTAATGATTATCTAAATTCCAACATTGGTCTTTCAACTCTGCCGTCATGCCACAACATGGTTTGGAGAATAGCAATCGGGGATTAGGGGAAATTAAAGTTAGATTTCCTTCTTTCAAATTTGGAATGTTTGAGCTTAGAGCAGGGAATCAAACCACCCTATGACTATATTGAATTGTAGGGAGTCACTCAGGGGTGGGTACTATTACCTTTATTACCGGTTCACAGCGGGGCATGCGCCGAAGCATTTTGATGACATCTTGGTCGGTGGGCAGAGCCTCCTGCCGGTTTTACTAATGGTTCTATAGAACCAGTGCGAACCGGGAGCAACCCACCACTGGAGTCACTACATATAACAGTACAAGATAATTCTTTGTTGCTTTTGTATGTTTTTAAATTTACTTTATCTAGGATAGATATTCCTCTTCCTACAACTCAGTTATTTTTTTTTAATTTCCTAAAAGGATTAAGTGGTTTGGGAAAAAATAAAATCTTTACTTATTGAAACCTAATTTTGAACCTTTGAGATACTAATCCTCACCTTGGGATTGCTGCTGTGTTATTCAAATATCCTAAGATCACAGCTTTTTGCCAAGGAAAAAAACACATCATTAAAATCAACAAATTGGGTATTAGATGCACACCTTCTCACCTGTTGCCTATTCCTTTTCACGGCAAGTGGCATAAATAGTGTAATGATAAATCACTTCTAGTATTGAGAAACTCTATCAATGCTAGGGGGAAATGCCTCTGTTTTAATGAGAACCGAACAGAGATGCACCTAAATATCAAAAGGGTTTTAATTAGATACCCTACTGTAACTACATCTAAATAGTGGGAAGCAAAGTCACTGAATACTTCTAATTACAGTCATTATTCTGTTTTCTTTTCTTGAGTAACCAGGTTCATTAATTACTTGGAAAAACATCAAGGCTTTTATTTTTTTTAAAAAAAAATCTACCATGGATATTTCAACTGCTTTCTATTTATATTCTGGTAGTCATACCCACTCATGCGCACATATATACAGAGAGAGAGGGGGAGAGAGAGAGAGAGGGAAGGAGAGAGAGAAAGGGGAGAGAGAGAGAGAGAGAGAGAGAGAGAGAGAGAGAGAGAGAGCAAGAATGCTTCACGTTAATTAAGCCATAGAAATAAATGTTACTGGGTTAAATTTGAAGATCTAGGAGTTCAATATATTTTTCCCTAGATTAGTAATTGAGGTCGTTCCCTCCACCATTGTCACTACCACAATCTGACAACCTGACATTCAATCATGCTCTCAAAATGTGAGATGTTCAACTTAGTCATTCATCTCTGTATTTATAATTAGAACTAGTATGCATATGAGAAAAACAAATGTCAGAAGGAACTCAGCTCTGTAAACAATAAAGCAAACAGCAAGTTCAAACAGGGATGCCAAAGATCAGAGGATTAGAATAGGATCAATGACTGTGGGTCATAATCATATGTTGTGGAAAAGCAAATGCTATAGGGTAAGGCAATAGAGTGATGTTAATGAGATCTGTCACATAGTTATCAGAGTAATATCTTTTTTTCTCTCTCTGAAAAGATTAATAGGAGACTAGAGGCTAAAACATATGAAGAATAGTTGCAGGAACTGGGTATGTCTAGTCCAACGAAAAGAAGGACTAGGCATGACATGATAGTAGGGTTCCAATATCTAAGGGGCTGCCACAAAGAAGAGGAGGTCAACCTATTCTCCAAAAAGCCTGAAGGCAGGACAAAAAGAAATGGATCAAGGAGAGAACCAATCTAGAATAAAGGAGAAATTTTCTGGCAGAACAATTAATCAGTGGAACGACTTGCCTCCAGAAGTTGTAGATCCTCCATAATTGGAGGTTTTTAAGAAAGACTGGACAACCATCTAAAATAGCAATGGCACCAAGACTTATACACTGCTCCACAGTGCTTTACAACATTCTCTAAGCAGTTTACAAAGTCAGCATATTGCCCACAACAATCTAGGTCAGTGATGGCTAACCTATTTGCCATCGCGTGCCAAAAGCGGGAGGAGCGCGGTGGGGTCACACGCATGCGTGCCCACATCCATAATTCTATGCACCCCACCCGCCCTGTGCTCCCCCGTTTTTGGCACATGATGGCCCGGTGGGCCCGGAAGGCCCATTTTTTGCTATCCCCAGGCTCCAGAACCTTTCTAGGAGCCTGGGGAGGGCAAAAACAGCCTTCCCCACAGCCCCCAGAGGCCTTCCGGAGGCCGGAAACAGTGTGTTGGGCCCAGAAGGCCCAAAAATAGCTGGCTGGTGCACACTGAGCTTGTGTGCCCACTGACATGGCCATACGTTCGCCATCACGGATCTAGGTCCTCATTTTACTGACCTCAGAAGGATGGAAGGCTGAGTCAACCTTGAGCCTGGTGAGATTCGATCTGCCAAAATGCAGGCAGCCGGCAGTCAACAGAAGTAACCTCCTGTGCTTTATTCTAACCACTGTGCCACAATACATGCATATCTATATATTTTATCTATATCTAACCTGTTTTCCCCAAAATAAGACATCCCCTGATAATAAGCCCGATCGGGCTTTTGAGGGTATGGCAATAAGGCCAAGCGCTTATTTCAGGGTTCAAAAAAGTATAAGACAGGGTCTTATTTTTGGGAAAACACGGTATATCTACATTATATAGTATCTATATGTGTATCTATATCTATAACTACAGCTGTAGATGTAGATATAGATATAGATATATCTTTATATATATATATATATCTTATCTATAGGTATAGCTGAAGATATAGATATAGACATATAGAAATAATATCTTGTACATTCATGATATGTTCCTGTAGTCCATCATATTCAGATAGCGAATCAGCTATACATCATGGTAGCAGACAAGGATTAGAAGACAGCAGTGGTGATAGAAGTACCGCTGCCAGGTGTCAGCAACAGAAGCTGGAGAAGTACCAGGTCCTGAAGAAGGAACTGATGAGGATGTGGAAAGTCAAGGCCAAAGTGGTCCCAGCAGCAGTAGAAGTTCTTGAGGCTTTGACTCCTAAGATGGGACAGGGGCTCCAACAGATCCCAGGAATTACACCATAGCAGTGGTGAAATCCAATTTTTTTTACTACCAGTTCTGTGGATTCTTGGTGGGTGTGGTGTGGCTTGGTGGGCGTGGCAGGGGAAGGATACTTCAAAATATCTGCCTGGATAGCTCAGCAGACTAATGCATTGCAATTTAACTTCAGCTGTCTGCAATTAGTAAGTTCGAATCTCACCAGGCTCAAGGTTGACTCAGCCTTCCATCCTTTCTAAGGTGGGTAAATTGAGGACCCAGTTTGTGGGGGCAATAAGCTGACTTTGTAAAAATATACAAAAGTATGAAGGCTGTTGCTTAATGCATTGTAAGCCACCCTGAGTCTCCGGAGAAGGGCGGCATATAAATCAATTTTTTTAAAAAAATCTCCATCTCCACTCCAGGGGAAGGATACTGCAAAATCCTCATTCCCGCCCCATTCCTGGGGGAAGGATATTGCAAAATCTCCATTCCCACCCCACTCTAAGGCCAGCCAGAGGTGGTATTTGCTGGTTCTCTGAACTGCTCAAAATTTCCGCTACCGGTTCTCCAGAACCTGTCAGAACCTGCTGGATTTCACCCCTGCATAAGAGGTCTCTGTTCAGAAGAGTGCTGTGCTAGGGACAGCTAAGATCCTATGCAAATCCCCCTAACCTCCAAATTGTAGGACATCACATACCATTCATTGTGGGGAGAAGTATTTTTTTCTTTTTAAAAACATTGATATGGCTACAAATGAATATCACATAAGGATACTCGTCTTGACGTCCAATCTTCAGGTGCTTTTAGAGGAATTTGAACTACCATGCAGAGACATTCTTCCCAAATTTTGTTTGTATCAGCAGGGTTTTTCCCCTTGGCAGAATCTGCTTAAGCTCCTTTTGCATGGAGAGCAGGCGTGTTGACATCAGCATTTCTTTTTATTGTCTAATGTAAGATATTGATTTAGTGCACCGTCAATTCCTTCTGTAAACTGCAGCGGTGGATGTGTTTTTGTGGGGAGGGGGGGGGTTGAAATTCACTCCTATGCACAACAGTCAGTTCTTTCCCAAAGAGAAAAAAGCATAAAAATGAGGCTGGCAACTACCTAGAACGGAGTGACTTTTCTGACCCAGTTTTCTACAGCAAATGTAAGGGCAGGATGAACTTGAAATAAAAGTGCTAGAAAGCACAGAGTGTTCTTAACCACATTCACACACCGAGAACAAAGATCTTTCCTTTCCAGACATCAAGATTACACATTTCAAGAATACCAAAGCTGGTACACATAACAACCCTTTGCAAAAGGAAAGAAAGAAAGAAAGAAAGAAAGAAAGAAAGAAAGAAAGAAAGAAAGAAAGAAAGAAAGAAAGAAAGAAAGAAAGAAAGAAAGAAAGGTGGGGAAAAAAGGACTACACATGATTGTTTTCCAGACATTTAATTTTTCTTTTCTTTTCTCTGCTGCCTCTTGTGTTTGCTTTGAGTATGAAATCTGGATGAAACCTGGCATCTTTCTCTGGCAGAAGAAGGAATTTATTCTGGTCGGTGATAGATTTTGTCTGAGATTATCAGATTATCATTCCCCTGTCCTGATTCTGCTCCATGCCCCATCTAAAAAACACTTCTGAAACTGTGGCACATTCCCGAAAGATGAGAAGTTCCTTGACAGGAAAAATTATTTGTAGCTCAGAGTTAAATTGTGCAGTCCTTGCTGCTTGGTCTGTGCTAGGCAGTTTTCTTGCAGATATTTCATTAACAAACTGGGCTTCTTCTTCTTCTTCTTCTTCTTCTTCTTCTTCTTCTTCTTCTTCTTCTTCTTCTTCTTCTTCTTCTTCTTCTTCTTCTTCTTCTTCTTCTTCTTCTTCTTCTTCCTCTCCTCCTCCTCCTCCTCCTCCTCCCCCTCCCCCTCCTCTTCTTCTTCTTCTTCTTCTTCTTCTTCTTCTTCTTCTTCTTCTTCTTCTTCTTCTTCTTCTTCTTCTTCTTCTTCTTCTTCTTCTTCTTCTTCCTCCTCCTCCTCCTCCTCTTCCTCTCTTCCTCCTCCTCCTCCTCCTCCTCCTCCTCCTCCTCCTCCTCCTCCTCCTCCTCCTCCTCCTCTTCTTCTTCTTCTTCTTCTTCTTCTTCTTCTTCTTCTTCTTCCTCCTCCTCCTCCTCCTCCTCCTCTTCTTCTTCTCCTCTCCTTCTCCTTCTCCTCCTTCCTCCCTCTGCCTTCCTTTTTTTCTCTTCTCTCCCTCTCTTTCTCCTCCCAAGTCATGTTTTGTTGCCAGATTAAGTAACATTATCAATAGCATTGAGGATGTGCTAAGTGCTGTTGTTATTGCTATTTGTGAGTGCATGTGTGGCTTGTGTGTGGCTCTGTATGTGTAGGCATGTGTGTAACTGTGTCAGTGTGCGCATGTCACCAAATCACCAAATATCAGAGTTGTAAGGGACCTTGGAGGTCTTCTAGTCCAACCCCTGCTCAACCAGGAGACCTTATGGTGGGATTCAGCCAGTTCGCACCACTTCAGGAGAACCGGTTGTTAACTTTCTGAGCAGTTTGGAAAACTGATTGTTGGGAGAAATCATTAGGGCAGAGAACCGGTTGTTAAATTATTTGAATCCTACCACTGCTTATACCACTCCAGATGAGTGGTTGCCCAATCTCTTCTTAAATGCCTTTAGTATTGGAGCACCCACAACTTCTGAAGGCAAGCTGCTCCATTAGTTGAATGTTCTTACTATCAGGAAATTTCTCCTTAGTTCCTAGGTTGCTTCTCTCCTTGATTAGTTTCCATCCATTATTTCTTGCCTTGCCTTCTGGTGTTTTGGAAAATAGGTTGACCTCTCTTCTTTAGGCCAGCCCCTTAGATATTGGAACAATGCTATCATTTCACCTCTAGTTCTTCTTTTCATTAGACTAGTCATACCCAATTCCTGCAACCATTCTTCTTGTTTTAGCCTTCAGGTCTCTAGTCTTCTCTCTCTCTCTCTCTCTCTCTCTCTCTCTCTCTGTGTGTGTGTGTGTGTGTGTGTTTCTGTGTGTGTTTGTGCATATGTGTGTCTAAGTATCTGTGTTTGTGTGTCTGTGTCTGTGTCTGGATGTGGAACTCCTACAACTTCAAATAAGCTAAGGATACTTAGCTCTTAAGTTCTGCTTACTTTCCAAAAATATTATGCTTATTGCATGTTTAAAAAAGTATTACCTGGTGTCATGGAGGATGTCAGATCTCATCTGTCTTTCTGGTTGGCCTAACTCTGACATCAGAGAGACAAGAAAGGAAGACACATCCACCAGACAGTTGGAAACGTTCTCTGCCAGGTGCATTGATTGATTCTCCCTAGTTGGTTTCAATAGGAAGGTGTTAAGGGAGAAAAACGATCAATCCATGGAAATAAGACCACTCTTCCCTCACTTCTTTCCAGACTGGGTTTCAGAAGTAATGATTTTCTGCCTCAGCTTCAGCTCTGGGAGAAATGATAGGATTGCTCCATTGGGTAGATTCGCAAGTCCTAAGCTGCAACCTGGTGCCCAATTAGGAAGAAATGCCATTCCAGCTCCTTATTTTGC
The DNA here is from genome assembly GCA_030761175.1 of Masticophis lateralis. Lineage (NCBI taxonomy): Eukaryota > Metazoa > Chordata > Lepidosauria > Squamata > Colubridae > Masticophis > Masticophis lateralis. The sequence goes on from JAUDYJ010000003.1 coordinate 202,005,861, forward strand.
ATTGACAGCCAGGGATATTGTGCTGAACATCAATAAATCAATGATTGTCTCGTCCCATTATTTCCAGGCTTCTTTTTGAAGCTTTGCCTGATTTCCTTTCAATCTGGCTCCTCAGCAATGCTCTGCAGCCACTGGGCTTTCCAATAAATAATTAAATCAAATAAATAGAATTTGTATTTAATTTAGTTATCTATAGATATTGTAGTGCAGACCCCTATCCCCTGACCCAAATAGCTTAAAAGCTGGAGCATTTTAGGTACTAGCCAGTACCTAAAGGGGAACAGAGGGGTATCTATCTATCTATCTATCTATCTATCTATCTATCTATCTATCTATCTATCTATCTATCCATCCATCTAGTGGTGGGATTCAATTTTTTTTACTAACAGTTCTGTGGGTGTGGCTTGGTGGACATGGCAGGGGAAGGATACTGCAAAATCCCCATTTCCTCCCAATCAGCTGTGACTCAGGAGAACCCCATTAATTCTCTTCAGGAGAATAGATGGGGGCAGGGCTAGTCATAGGTGGTATTTGCCAGTTCTCCGAACTTCTCAAAATTTCTGTTACCCGTTCTCCAGAACTGGTCAGAACCTGCTGAATATCACTTCTGTATCTATCTATCTATCTATCTATCTATCTATCTATCTATCTATCTATCTATCTAATGTTATGTTATGTTATGTTATGTTATGTTATGTTATGTTATGTTATGTTATGTTATGTTATGTTATGTTATGTTATGTTATGTTATGTTATGTTATGCTATGCTATGCTATGTTATGTTATGTTTGTTGTATTTGTATACCGCCCTTCTCCCGAAGGACTCAGGGCGGTGAACAGCCAGCAAGTAAAATACAAAAAATACAAAATTTAAAACAATATTAAAATCCAATTAAATTAATTTGGCCCACAATTAAAACCCCTATATTAAAACCCATAATTTAATAATTTAAATTAAAATAATTTAAAGGAGTAGGTCAGGTCAGTCCGGCTTGATAAAATAGAAACTTCTTTAGGGCATGGTGGAAAGTGTGCAGATCCGGGATCTGCCATATCTCCCGGGGCAACTCATTCCAGAGGGTGGGTGCCCCACAGAGAAGGCTCTCCCCCTGGGAGCCACCAGCCAGTATTAGGCCCTCTCTGTGGGAGCGTACTGGTCGGTGGGAGGCTACCAGCGACAGAAGGTGGTCTCGTAAATACCTGGGTCCTAAGCCATGGAGCGCTCTAAAGGTGGTAACCAATACCTTGAAGCGCACCCGGAAGACCACTGGGCACACAGCTCGCACAGGAGAGGTGTTACATGGGAGCGCTGAGTCGCTCACATAACCATCCACGCAGCCACATTCTGGACCAGTTGGAGCCTCCAGGTGCTCCTCAAGGGGAGCCCCATGTAGAGACCATTGCAGTAATCCAAGCGGGACATGACGAGGGCATGAGTGACCGTGTGTAAGGCATCCCGATCCAGAAAGAGATGCAACTGGTGGATCTATCTATCTATCTATCTATCTATCTATCTATCTATCTATCTATCTATCTATCTATGTAAATTTATATGCCACCCTTCTCCCTTTCTGGAGTGACTCAGGGAAGAATTCTGTAGAATATTGGGAATTGGTCCACACATTTTAAAGTTGCCAAATTTCAGAAACTCTGTTCTAGGAGAACACTCTATTAAATACTTCCTCTTCATTATACTAAGCTTGGCTGAGAATAATACATGGGTATCAAACTCGATCACGTCACATGACGTATTGGACATATTACAACTTTTTTACCTTTGTGGAGCTGGGGTGGGTGTGGCCTGAGCATGATGCATCCAGTCCATGGGCTGCCAGATTGACACCCCTGGAATAACAGAATAACAGAGTCAGAATAACAGCTGAGGCTAGGGGGACCTTTGCACAGGTTCACCTGGTGCACCAATTGCGACCCTACTTGGATCAGGAGGCTCTCCTCACAGTCACTCAAGCCCTTGTAACCTCACGTTTGGATTATTGCAAACACTCTACATGGGATACCCTTGAAAAGTGTTCGGTTGGTCCAGAATTACAGCTGTGCGAGCTATTGTGGGTGCACCTAGATACACCCACATTACACCAATTCTCCACGAGCTGCACTGGCTCCCTATCGGTCTCCAGACGCAATTCAAGGTGTTGGTTATTACCTTTAAAGTCCTACATGACTCAGGGCCAGGCTATCTTCGAGACCGCCTTCTACTGCATAGCTCCCATCGACCGGTAAGATCCCACAGAGTTGGTCTCCTCCAGGTCTGTCAACTAAACAATGTCAGTTGGCGGGCCCGGGGAGGGGGAGGGCCTTCTCTGTGGCTGCCCCAGCTCTCTGGAACCAATTACTTCCTGAGGTCCGGACCGCCCCCAACCTGTTGGCCTTCCGGAAAGCAATGAAGACCTGGCTTTTCCGGCAGGCCTGGGGCCGTTGATCTCGCTACAGTGATTTTGCAAGACCCGGCCATGGAATGGAGTGTATGGGTTTTTAATGTTCTTTTTAAAAAAATTATGGGATATTGTACGCCTTTTTATTTTTTTATTTTTTGCTGTAAGCCGCCCAGAGTCCCTAGGGAGTTGGGTGGCATAAAAATGTGACTAATAAATAAATAAATAAATATAGAGAAGGGACATTGGAGGTTTTCTAGTCTAACCCTCTGCTTAAGCAGGAAACCTTATACCATTTCAGACAAATGGCTATCCAGTCTCTTCTTAAAAACTTCTAGTGTTGGAGCATTCACAACTTCTAAAGGCAAATCATTCCACTAATTAATTGTTCTGTCAGGAAATTTCTCCTTAGTTCTAGGTTGCTTCTCTCCTTGATTAGTTTCCACCCATTGCTTCTTGTTCTACCCTCAAGTGCTTTGGAAAATAGTTTGACTCCCTCTTCTTTGTGGCAGCCCTTCAAATATTGGAATACCGTTATCATGTCACTTCTAGTCCTTCTTTTCATTAAACAAGACATACCCAATTTCTGTAATCATTCTTCATATCTTTTAGCCTTTTGTTTATTTTTTGCTTCTCTCATTCACACACACACACACACACACCATTTATTTTGCTTTTTTTGCAACATGCATAAGCATGATATGGGATTAAAGGCAAAGAGGCAAAAGAGAAGATTCCTCCTGAAAAATTTCAGTGAATTTCCAGGGCAGAAAAAAACCAGATGACCAACTTGAGTCAGTTTCTCCAGGGGAAGGATTTTTTTTCCAGTTGTAAAAGTGTGGAGATAGTAAAAAAAAAAAAAGCTAGAATGTGCAGAAATGGATAGATTAACACTTGAAATTAAAGAGAAAGAAGATACGGAATATTTTGAAACATGGGATTGGTTTTATCTATGGTTAAATAATATAAACAGAAGTTATGACATTCAAAATTATAAGCGAAGGATTAATTTTACCATGAGGGTTTATTATGATGTTTATTATCAATATGATTTAGTATTAGCAATGAAGTATTAATATTATGTTGAGAAAATACTGTTATTATATGATCACTACTAATGAACATTATTATTATCATCATCAACAACATCATCATCATCATCATCTCCTTTATTCATTAAACATGAAACTCAGTCAACTGAACATTTAAAAATGCATCACAAATACCATTGACTGGTGCTAATGGTTGATACGGGTTGCTGCCAGCATCCTGGGTATCAACTGAGTATCTTCTTAAAATATATGATGTTCCGAGTAGCACTTTTTTTTTGCAGTTCTGCTGGTGTTATTGCAGGAAGCTGCAATTTGTTGATGTATCTTATAAAATTCTTGGACATGAAACTAAGTGTCCCGATGACAATGGGTATCACTGTTACATGTTTCATCCATAGCCGCGTAGTTTTGATGGACAGGTCGCGATATTTCATGATTTTTTTCCAGTTCTTTTTCTTCGACTCTGGCGTCTCCTGGTACCGTGATGTCAATAAATTGTACGTTTCGATTTTTGACAACTCTGATATCTGGTGTGTTGTGTTCCAAAAATGGCTTGAAAGGTTAAAAAGCATAGACAGATCTACTGATTGGAGCTGCTATGAATTAGATTAGTCTGTAGTTGCTTTTCTTTTTCTTCATTCATGCCTTTAACTTCCTTGCTCTACTATTTCTTACTCTTTATCTGTGCTTTCCTAATGTTGTTTCATTCTCAAAGGAAATACCACAATAAGTATTTATGTATGGCTGTTAGCTATCGTTTTCAGCCTTTGAAAGATGCTGAAAGAATAATGGCGATGTATTAATATCACTGATCTGGACAGGCCTAGATTTTGTCCTTCTCCATCTGAGGTGGGAGGTTGAAGAGGTTTATATAAAATAAGTGTGTCAGGTTTTCTAGAAGCTTAACTGACAGCTTAATTCATCAAAAAGAAGAAAGACGGAAAAGATTATACCACCATACATCAAGAGTTTGCCAGTAGATTTTGATAGATGTGTAGATGTGTTCCTGGCAACTCTAAATGTTGGATATGGGCACACGGAAATTCAATCAGAGAATCATAGGGTTAGAAAGGATCCTTGAGATTCTCCAGTCCAACTCCCTCTTAAGAGCAGGAATACATAGACCATTCTGATCAAATGACTGCCCAACATTGGCTTGAAAACTGCCAGAGATAGAGCATCAACAGCTCCAGAAAGCAGGCTGTTCCACTGCATAATAGCTCTCATGGTCAGGAAATCCCTAATAGATGTAGGAGAAGAGCAGGCTGTGCTGGAAGGTACAGTTAAATATGTCATCAGTTTGGAGTCATTGCATTTCCACAAGAGACCTCTCTGTGAATCCCATTGATTCTTATCTAGCACCAATTTAGCTCTGACCACTAGTTGACTAGATTCTTGTGTATAAAGAGCAACCATAAACTCCTCTGTGTTTTGAACTCAAAAAATGCTCCTAGTTATTTGCACCTGATAATAAATTCCATTTGCTCACCATGCTGACTGGGGATTCTAAGAGTTGTGTTCATCTATCTCAATACTGCTGGGGATGAGAAACACTACTCCATCTCAACAGCTAGCTGTCAGCATTCCAAGTAATGCACCCATTGAAAGCAGAACTCAGGCAGGTAGATTCCTCAAAGTACAGTTTTATTGGACACATCATATTGGCACAATCAGTGAAAACTGACTCTGAAATTTCCCGCAGTTTTCATCTAATTAAAAAGTGAAACTTCCCCCTTTCCCCAAGTCATCAGTCACATTGTCCTAGTTCTGGCAGGTTGCTTGGTTACTCCACTCCTCTTCTTCCTAGCCACCTGTTGGACTGACCTTTGTTCCCACAGGAAAACCTTTTGTTTTGACGGCAAAACCCCCTCCCTGTCCACTCTTCTGCCTTGTGGCAACCCTAAAGCCTCCAAGATGGCCTCAGTAAGGTACGCTTCAGGCTTGACACTAGCTTTAGGATCAGCAGCAGAGTACTCCCAATCTGCACCAGAGGTGGGTTTTAGCAGGTTCTGACCATTTCTGGAGAACAGGTAGCGGAAATTTTGAGGAGTTGGGAGAACCTAACTCTGACTGGCCCCACCCCCATCTATTCTCTGCCTCCCGAGTCCTAGCTGATTGGGGGGAAATGGAGATTTTACAGTATCCTTCCCCTGAAGTGGGGTGGGAATGGAGATTTTACGTATCCTTCCGTTGTCACGCCCAAGCCACGCCCAAGCCACGCCCACCAAGCCATGCCACACCATCCATTCACAGAACTGGTAGTAAAAAATTTGAAATCCACCATTGATCTGAACCATCTTATTCAAGCCTTCTGTTCTTCAGATTTCAAATTTATTGCATTGTTTAAATCCAAAATGCTTAACATTTAAAACCATTTTAACTAGTACGGTAAAATTTGAATTCGAGTAATGTTGCAAGATTGAAATTTAATTGAAATTTCAATTAAAGGACATTGATGGTAGGGATATAAGGAGCCTTGGTGGTGCAGCGGACTAAAACTGCTATTAAAGTAACACTTAGCTGCCTACAATTACTGCGAGTTCAATTCTCACCAGGCTCAAGGTTGACTCAGCCTTTCATCCTTTCGAGGTAGGTAAAATGAGGACCCTGTTTGTGGGTGCAATAAGCTGACTTTGTATAAAATAGAACACCGCTCAGGGGAGGGGGGGGAGCAAAAAGCCCTACTAAGCAGGTATATACAAAAGTATGAAGGCTATTGCTTAATGCATTGTAAGCCGCCATGAGTCTCTGGAGAAGGGCAGCATATAAATTGAACTAATAAATAAATAATAAATAAATATAGGTAGTCCTTGCCTTACCAGCGTTCATTTAATGATTGTTTGAAGCTACAATACCACTGAAAAAAAAAGTGACTTATAACCAGTCCCTGCATTTATGACCATCACAGCATCCCAATAGCCACATGATCAAAATTCAGGTGGTTGGCAACTAGCCCGTATCTATAATGTCTGCAGCACCTTGGGGTCATGTCATCTCCATTTGTGCCTTTCTCAGCTGGCTTCTAATAAGCAGCCAACAGGGGAAGCTTAACAACTTAACAACTGTGTGATTCACTTAGCAATTTCAGTGAGTCGCTCAACAACCATGGCAACAAAAGGTCGTAAAATCAGGTGCCACTCACTTTAACAAACTTAGCAACAGAAATTCTGATCCCAATTGTAGTCATAAGTCAAAGACTACCTATAAAGTAGAATAGAATAGAATAGGATTCTTTATTGGCCAAGTGTGATTGGACACACAAGGAATTTGTCTTGGTGCATACACTCTCGGTGTACATAAAAGAAAAGATACATTCGTCAAGAATCATAAGGTACAACACTTAATGATAGTCATAGGGAACAAATAAGCAATCAAATCATACTAGGAAACAGTCAATATAAATTGTAAGGATACCAGCAACAAGGTTACAGTCATACAGTCATAAGTGGGAGGAGATGGATGATAGGAACAATGAGAAGATTTATAATAGTGCAGACTTAGTAAATAGTTTGACAGTGTTGAGGAAATTATTTGTTTAGCAGAGTGATGGCATTCGTGAAAAAAACTGTTCTTGTGTCTAGTTGTTCTGGTGTGCTGTACTCTTTAGTGTCATTTTGAGAGTAGGAGTTGAAACAGTTTATGTCCAGGATGCGAGGGGTCTGTAAATATTTTCACAGCCCTCTTTTTGACTCATGCAGTATACAGGTTCTCAATGGAAGGCAGGTTGATAGTAATTGTTTTTTCTGTAGTTCTAATTATCCTCTGAAATCTCTCTCTGTCCTAATGGGTTGCAGAACCAAACCAGACAGTTATAGAGGTGCAGATGACAGACTCAGTAATTCCTCTGTAGAACTGTATCAGCAGCTCCTTGGGCAGTTTGAGCTTTCTGAGTTGGCGCAGAAAGAAATTCTTTGTTGTGCTTTGTTGTGCGTTACCATTAAAGTAATGGTAGTTCTACACCCTTGTTTGCTAATTGAGATACATGCCCAAATGTGTTGTGTCAAAACAGCTCCCTGGCCTACAGAAGCTTTTCTTCCCAGGCTAGAAGTTAATTCAGATAATGCCAGCTTTTCCAATTACTGACATTAAATATGAGAATTATTACAGGATAAGCATTAACTGCTAAAGGTTTCTGTAAAACTCAACACCGGAAAATATGCTATCTGCATTTTGATCAAGTCCTAATATATAACTTTTCCAAGAGAGATGTCAGAATGCTATCAGCAAATGATTCATAACTTTGGATACCAGCATTTTTAAATTGATTTTTTTTTTACTCCAACTAGCAGTATTAGCATGAACTGTGGACAGAATTCTAGCGTCAATGACTTAATTGCAATTGATTCTTATAGGAGATTAGGTCTATTTCATTACTAAATGCTTCATTTTCTTGTAAACAATGCAAATATAAAATATCATAGGGGGAAATTATAGCTTTCCTGTGCAAATATAACTGAAGTGATAGGATAATTATCAAAAGTATCAACTTTATTTTTTAAAAAAACAGCATCAGGAGAAGGGAACAAGTATTTATTATTAGTTCAATTTATATATGCCACCCTTCTCCGGAGACTCAGGGTGGCTTACAATGCATTAAGCAATAGTCTTCATACTTTTGTATATACCTGCTTAGTAGGGCTTTTTGGCCCCCCCGAGCGGTGTTCTATTTTATACAAAGTCAGCTTATTGCCCCCACAAACCGGGTCCTCATTTTACCTCCCTTGAAAGGATGGAAGGCTGAGTCAACCTTGAGCCTGGTGAGATTCGAACTTGCAGTAATTGCAGGCAGCTGGCAGCTAAGTGCTACTTTTAACAGCAGTTGTGTCCGCTGCGCCACCAAGGTTCTTTAATACTCTTTCAGTATGAAAAATGTTACAAAACGCCCTTCACAAATGAAAGCAAATATACATGTCCCGGGATAATATTGCTGGATCCAATCTGGGTCAGAGGTTTGTCTTCCAAGCTTTCAAACTCATCCTGGATTCCATCTTCTAGCAGAGAAGTTCCCTGAAAATGGGCTTCAGCACAAATCCAAAAGTTTGGAAGACAAACCTTTGATTCTGGTGACAGACCCAGGTTGGATCCTGCAAAATGCAATTTGCCCACTAGCTGTATTTTAATAGAATAGAAAAGATTTTTTTATTGGCCAAGTGTGATTGGCCAATAAGGAGTTTGTCTTGGTTCATAGTGTCCCAAATTAGATAGAGTTCTTGTGATCAGACCATTGCAAAATAAACTGGAGTTTGTAAACCATTTCTGGGTTTTGAAAATTATATTCCTGTTTATGCAACCTAAAATCACAGTTGCCTTTTTTTTTTTTTTGCAACCACATCATATTACTCACCCATATATATTAGGAGCCATGGTGATGCAGTGGTTAAAGTGCAGTATTGCAGGCTAACTCTGTCCAGAGCCAGGAGTTCGATCATGACCTGCTTAAGGTTGACTCAGCCTTCCATCCTTCCAAGGTCACTAAAATGAAGGCCCAGATTGTTGAGAGCGATATGCTGACTCTGTAAACAATTTAGAGGGGCACATTGGTTAGGATGCAGTATTGCAGGCTAACTATGCCCAAAGCCAGGAGTTCGATCCTGACCAGTTTAAGGTTGACTCAGCCTTCCATCCTTCCGAAGTCAGGAAACTGAAGGCCCAGATTGTTGAGAGTGATATGTAAACAATTTAGAGAGGGCTGTAAAGCACTATGAAGTGGAATATAAGTGCTATTGCTATCCCAAGTTTTTTATACAGATTTTATTGCCAAGCCAAGTACCTTTCATCCTTTTAATTGTGTTTGGTTTCTGTTTCCTGAATGAAGAACTTTCGATGTGTCCATGCTAAATTTCCCTGTGTGATTTTTATCCGTCTCTTTAATCGCTCAAGATCATTTTTAATTTTATGACTGCCTTCTAAAGTGCTAGCTATCCAACTCAGATTTATGTCATCTGCAGGCATGATAGGCATTCACTCCTGTATGTGAGTATTAATAAAAGGTTGAAGAGTGCAGAACGATGGCCTCATCCTTATAGCAATTCATTTTAATGAATTCCTCTATTTTAATGAGGAATGCTTGAATGTGATTTTCAATCTAGCTAGGTATGCATTTTGTTGCCATGCCCATTTAGAACCTACTTAACTAGATTGCTAATCAAAATGCTGTGGAGCATTGTGTCCAATGCTATGAAGAATTCAAATTATGTTATTATGTCTGCATTGATACAATGTACTAAAGAAATTGATTGATTGATTGATGATTGATTATATGCCATCAAGTTGTTTTCAACTCCTAGCAAACCACATAGATAGACTTTCTCCATGATGATCTATTCCCTAACCCAGAGGTCCCCAACTCCCGGCATCCCCGTAGTCACCTGATCAAAATTCAGATGCTTGGCAACTGACTCATAGTTATGATGATTGCAGTGTCCTGTGGTCATGTGATCCCCCTTGGGGACCTTCTGACATGCAAAGTTAATGAGGAAGCCAGATTCACTTTACAATAGTGGTGGGTTCCTCCCGGTTTGGGCCGGTTCGGCAGATCCAGAAGCGGTAACAATATGATGTCACCGAACCAGTTCTCTTTGTTCAGGAGTTGGGCCCTCCCATCCCCACCCCCACATTATTCTTTTTCGCTGCCTCCCGAATCCCAGCTGATCGGCTAGAAGGAAAAAGACTGTTTAATCTTTTGCCACGGGGCTTCAAAGGGCCACCCTACAGCTGATCAGTGTTAAAAGGCAGTGTGGTGGTAGACCAGTGCGCTCGAAAAACAAATGGGTACACCAGGATGCTTCATGAACAAATGGGTAGACCAGGACGCTCCAAGAACAAATGGGTAGTCTGGTACAGTTCTACAAGCAGTTAAAATCCAGGTAGACCAGTACCTCTGCTAAATCATAAAGAATTGTCACATGACCATCAAACCACGCCCAAAAAATAAGCCACACCCACAGAACCGATAGTAAAAAAAAATAGAACCCACCCCTGCTTTACAACCATGTTACTAACTTAACCTCTGCCCTGATTCACTTAACAACTATGGCAAGGAAGGTCGTAAAATGGGACAAAAGTCGCTTAACAAATGTCTTGCTTAGCAACAGAAATTTTGGCTCCATTGTAGTTGTAAGTTGAGGACTTACTGTATTTCTAGTTATATTATATTGTACATTAAGAAAAAAAAACACCTTTAATGATATATATATATATATAATTAAATATATATATATAATTAATGATATATAATATCATTATATATAATATATAATATATATTATATATTATATATTATAATATTATATTATATATTATATCATATTATATTATATAATATATAATATATCATTAATGATATATATATATATATATATATATATATATATATATATATATATATATATATATAATAAAAATTGTGGTTCACTCAAATGATCAGCAGGTTCCTATAGCAGCCTGGGAAGCAGTTCATCTGATTCTGGAATTTTAAAATAAAGTTAGTTAGTTAGTTAGTTAGTTAGTTAGTTAGTTAGTTAGTTAGTTAATTAGTTTGAAAGCATGTCTCACCTGCACCATGTTTTAAGTCACACTTAAAGTCATGCTCAAGTTTCATTCCTACCCTTTTGTCTTGCACGTTACAACTGACTCTGGAACCCAAATCTGCTTCTCAAAGACAACTAAGCCACAGGAACAACAGAACACCCATTAGCACCACTCAGGTGACCCTGAGGACACAGATGAACCTCCAAGTGGCCTCAACAACTCTCTAAAACAGTGGTTCTCAACCTGTGGGTCGGGACCCCTTTGGGGGTTGAATGACCCTTTCACAGGGGTTGCCTAAGACCATCGGAAAACACATATTTTCAATGGTTTTAGGAATAATTTTATGGTTGGGGGTCACCACAACATGAGGAATTGTATTAAAGGGTCGTGGCATTAGGAAGGTTGAGACCCACTGCTCTAAAAGGCTGCAAATGACCAGCTGTCTGCAAGGAATATAAATCCTTCCCTTCCCCACCATCCAGTCAGAGCTGAAGAAGCTTCTTGGATGAGAAGTGAAACATCTTAAAAAGAAAAACCAAGAAAGTTCAGTTGCCTCTTGAAAAAAACCACCTTTGGGGACAACCAGGACTGGATGATTGAGAATCTCCATAGATGAATCACAGAACATTTCTGCCTTTTTTCTTTGTGTCCTGTAAATACGTTTTCATCTTCGCTAAACAGCTGGTTTACTTGTTATTCCCTTTTTTTTCTTTTTAATGTAAGTTTTAAAAAACCTTTTCAATTGTTCTTCACATCCTTCCACAACCTCAGCTCATCCTGAGTGTCAGTTTTCCTGACAGCTTTTCCACCATTCCAAACTATTGAACATATTTTTTTGGGATGAGCCATTCCACCTTCTCTGTATGCGTCTTTGTTGTGTGTTTTAAGCTTCTTCTTTTTTTTGCTATAGTCATGTTGACTTCTTCTGCTGTTTTTCATTTTCTTTGCTCACTGCCATTGTGTGTAGTCATGCTTTCAGAATCAGCATTTTGTTCAGAATGGCTACCAACCCAATCTTCCTCTTGTAGAATTTTAAGGATCTTTAAGAATCCTCATCCCCTATAAAATTCTTTTCCTGCTCTAAAGGTGCTTTTTACAAGAGGCAACTGGACTTTCTGGTTTTTCTTTGAAGACGTGTCACTTCTCATCCAAGAAGCTTCTTCAGCTCTGACTGGATGGTGGGGAATGGAAGGATTTATACTCCCTTGCTGACAAATTTGCATCCTTTTAGCAGGTCGTTAAGGTCACTTGGAGATTTATAGAATATAATAACAGAGTTGGAAGGGACCTTGGAGGTCTTCTAGTCCAACCCCCTGCTTAGGCAAGAAACCTACACCACTTCAGACAAATGGTTATCCAACATCTTCTTACTCCAACTTTCAGTGTTGGAGCATTCACAACTTCTGGAGGCAAGTTGTTCCACTGATTATTTATTTATTTATTTGTTTGTTTGTTTCAATTTATAAACCGCCCTTCTCCTTGGGGACTCAGGGCAGTGAACAGCCAAGATAAAACATGGTATACAAAAATTAAAACAATTTAAAAATATTAAATATTTTCGGCCAACAATTAAAACAGTCCAATTAAAATCAGTTTCAATTTAAAACAGAGGATGGGATTAAGCCAGCCGGCTAGATGAAACAAGTGGGTTTTAAGGGCCCAACGAAAAGTCCGGAGGTCTGATATCCTGTGTATCTCTGGGTGTAGGTCATTCCAGAGGGCTGGTGCTACCACAGAGAAGGCTCTCCCCCTGGGGGTTGCCAGCCAACATTGTCTGGCCGATGGCACCCTGAGGAGGCCCTCTCTGTGTGAGCGTACTGGCCGGTGGGAGGCTATTGGTGGCAGAAGGCGTTCTCACAAATACCCCGGCCCTAAGCCATGGAGCGCTTTAAAGGTGGTCACCAACAACTTGAAGCGCACCCGGAAGACCACCGGGAACCAGTGCAGCTCGTGCAGGAGGGGTGTCACATGGGAGCACCCCATCGCTCCCATAATCCCCCGCGCGGCCGCATTCTGGGCCAGTTGGAGCCTCCGGGTGCACCCCAAGGGGAGCCCCATGATTAATTGTTCTGTCAGGAATTTACTCCTTAGTTCTAAGTTGCTTCTCTCCTTGATTAGTTTCCACCCATTGCTTCTCATCCTGCCTTCAGGTGCTTTGGACAATAGCCTGACTCCCTCTTCTTTGTGGCAGCCCCTGAGATATTGGAAGACTGCTGTCATGTCTCCCCTAGTCCTTCTTTTCATTAAACTAGACATACCCAGTTCCTGCAATTGTTCTTCATATGATTTATTTGTTTGTTTGTTTGTTTGTTTATTGGTTTGATTTATATGCCGCCCTTCTCCGGAGACTCAGGGCGGCTTACAATGCGTTAAGCAATAGCCTTCATACTTTTGTATATACCTGCTTAGTAGGGCTTTTGCCCTCCCCCCAAGCAGTGTTCTTTTTTATACAGAGTCAGTTTATTGCCCCCACAATCCAGGTCCTCATTTTACCTACCTTGAAAGGATGGAAGGCTGAGTCAACCTTGACTCTGGGGAGAATTGAACTCGCAGTAATTGCAGGCAGCTGGCAGCTAAGTGCTACTTTAACAGCACTTTAGTCCACTGCGCCACCAAGGCTCTTTTTAGCCTCCAGTCCCCTAATCATCTTTGTTGCTCTTCTCTGCACTCTTTCTAGAGTCTCCACATCTTTTTTTACACCAAGGCAACCAAAACTGAATGCAGTTATCTATGTCATCAGGACCATCTGAATGGTGCAAATGGATGTGGACCCTTCTTGGAACTGTTGAAAGGACTGTGTTGTAGATTGGAGATCCTTCCCTTCCCCACCATCCAGTCAGAGCTGAAGAAGCTTCTTGGATCAGAAGCAAAGCGTCTTCAAAGAAAAACCAGAAAGTCCAGTTGCCTCCTGAAAAAAAACACCTTTGGGACAACCACGACCTGGATGACTGAGAATCTCCATAGACATTTCCTGCTCTAAGTTTTCAAGAAATCAGAATTCCCAAAATATTAAGTAAAAATATTTATGGTTATGGGCATGTGGGTATTATGCTGTTGATCATAACCCCAGCAGACTCAGGGAATTGTTCAAAGACATTACTCACGCTTCTAGGATACCATTCACAGCGCTGACATTAATGCATGTTGAAATCTGCCTCACAGTTTCTCAGAAGATTTATTCTCCCAAAGAGGCTTCCATTTAGTATGATACTCATAGGGGTTTAGAGAATTCCCTTCCTATTTCCCTTGTTGGTCTTTCTTATTAGAAGTGGTAAAGATTCACAAAATCATATACCAGTAGTTGGAAAGGACCTACGTGGTCATCAGGTCCAATCTCCTGCACATTACAGGATTCACTACACCATTTTTTTCAGCCATGGCCACTTGGGCGGACTTCAACTCCTAGAATTCCCCAGGTGGAGAACTTTGAAATAAGTGTTCCTAGGTCCTTGACAGAGTGTGAGTCAACTTTTAGATTGTTTCTGGCCAGCATATATTTGCTGTTCTTATTCCTATTGCCAATGTGCAGGACTGAACATTTGTTAGCAGAGATTTGGAGTTGCCAATTGTTTGACCATTCAGATACATAATCTAGGTCATTTTGAAGGGTAATAGATTTGTCTGTGGTGTTGAATAGTTTAACATCATCGGCAAAAAGGACGACTGCTGCTTATAATTTGATCACAAAGGTCATTGATATAAAGCAGAAAGAGTGTTGGACCTAGAACACTGCCTTGGGGAACACCGCTATTAATGGATGCAGGATTTGATAGGACACTCCCTATTTTGACCACTTGTTGTCTGTTTGACAGGAATGCAGCTATCCAATTATGCAGGGGTCCAGAAATGCCACACGTAGTTTGTCGTGTATTACTGAATCAAAGGCTTTACAGAAGTCTATGTAAATTGCGTCTATTGCTTTGCCCTGGTCGAGTTGAGAGCTTCAAATGTTTTTGCAATGTAAGAGTTGCAGATTACATTACATAATTTGTTCTATGGATTGACAGCTCTTGATTGCTAGTTCTTTCATGATAGTTCTACTACAATCTTTCCATCATTTTGATCCTTTGAGACTTTTACATAAATTCCATGCCTGATATCCTGATAATCCACACTGATGCATTAACCTTTCCCTTTTCATTTCTAGGACTAAAGCCTTTTTCCAGGAAGGGCAGAATCAGGGGTGGTATTCACTTACCTTCGCTACCGGTTCACAAATTTGAGCATGCACGGTCTCATTTGCGAACCGGTAGTGAAGATAAGTGAATACCACCTGTGATTCTGTCCTTCCTGGGCAGATTTGCATGGGCAAGGGCCTTCCATGCATGCGCAGAGCATCAAAAATGGGATATGATAACATCCGGGAGGGTGGGTGGAGCCTACTGCAGCCGCTGCTACTGGTTCGCCTGAATCAGATAGAACCAGCTGAATACCACCACTATTGTGACCCAACACTGCCCTGGCAGTGTTGCTCTCCTATTTATCAGCATTTTTAAGAAATGCATATGCGTGCAAGCCACATGTGAGAGCAAAGCTCACTCACTTTTTCAGTGCTGAGCGAACCGGTTGTTAATGTGTGCCACCCACTTCTGAATGAAACACTACAAAGTGTCAAAAAGAGGATAATATAGGAGACAGGTGCCAAACAGCACGAAATTGGAAATTATGCCATCAAAAGTATAGGAGTAGGCATTCATTTTTCATTTTATTTATCCCATGTAGAAACCACCCATTTCCCTCACAGAGGGACTCTGGGCAGTGTGCAAATAAACATATTTGGAGTAATGACAATGAACCAGGGGTGAAATCCAGCAGGTTCTGACAGGTTCTGGAGAACCAGTAGCAGAAATTTTGAGCAGTTCGGAGAACCAACATGGCGCTCCCATGTAACACCTCTTCTGTGTGAGCTGCACTGGCTCCCGGTGGTCTTCCGGGTGCGATTCAAGGTGTTGGTTACCATCTTCAAAGCGCTCCATGGCTTAGGACCCAGATACTTACGAGATCGCCTTCTGCCACCAATGACATCCCACCGACCAACACGCTCCCACAGAGAGGGACTCCTCAGGGTGCCATTGGTCAAACAATGTCGACTGGTGACACCCAGGGGGAGAGCCTTCTCTGTGGGGGCACCCACCCTCTGGAATGAACTGCCCCTGGGGATACGCATGATTCCAGAGCTGCATACCTTTTGCGGTGCCCTTAAGACCTTATTATTTCAACAGGCTGGGCTGGGTAAATAAGGAATTGAAATTGGGTGTCTTAATCTTTGAGTTTTAATCTGGGGGCCAAATTATTTAATTTGTTTTTAAACTGTTTTTAAATTTTGTATTATATGCTGTTTTATTGTGGCTGTACACTGCCCTGAGTCCTTCAGGAGAAGGGTGGTATAGAAATTAAATAAATAAATAAACAAACAAACAAACAAATAAAACCGGCAAATGCCACCTCTGGCTGACCCCAGAGTGGGGTGGGAATGGGGATTTTGCAATATCCTTCCCCCCTGTTGTGGGGTGGGAATGAAGATTTTGCAACATCTTTCCCCCATGAGTGGAGAGGGAATGGGGATTTTGCAATATCCTTCCCCCCTGTTGTGGGGTGGGAATGAAGATTTTGCAACATCCTTCCCCCATGAGTGGAGAGGGAATGGGGATTTTGCAGTATCCTTCCCCACGCCCACCAAGGCACACTCACAGAACCGGTAGTAAAAAAAATTGGATTTCACCACTGCACTGAACATCATTGTTAAGATACTTCCATGAGATTTTACGTGCAGAATTCTTATTTTGTTTTGTTTTAATATATGCAAAGGTCTCTCTTCTTTGTATGATCTTGAATGCAAAACTTTTCAACAGTGGCTGAAGGTACTGTACATATTTCATATAGTTCTCAAAAAAGGTGTGGGGGAAGAGATTTCCTCCTTTATAAAAAATAAAAATCAGAAGCTAGACCTGAATAAATATTACTTGTTTATTTTTAATTAAGTCTAATTAAACAATGCAGACATCTTATTGTCACCTGTGGTGTGATCACTTTAAATATTTAATGCTTATGAAGGATTGAACTGCACATCTAATCTATATCTAACAATCTGTCCCCTCTCTGGAGTTGTTTTTTTTTTAATTGGTTCTGTGTATATAGACTTGCTTTGCACAGGAAATTGTAACTACTTGGGTGAAAGGAGGAATACACCACAGGCCATAATAATAATAAAGAATAAAAGAATAATACTATGCTAGCATGGAGAATAATATTACAGGCAGTGGTGGCATTCAGCCGGTTCTATCCAGTTTGGGCAAACTGGTGACAGTGGCGGGAGGCTCTGCCCACCCACCCGGATGTCATAACATCCCATTTTTGATGCTCTGTGCATGCACAGAAGGTCCTGCGCACGCGCAGAGGTGGCACGAGTGAGTGAAGCGAGCATGTGCGCTCACATTTGCCAACTGTTAGTGAAGGGAAGTGAATACCACCCGTGATTACGGTGATATATTTGTAGTGGTGAAGTGCTGGCCTAGGAGGTGCTGGAACTAGTGAGTAGTAGTCTCACTTTAGATCTGAGAGCCAGCTGGATGACTTTGCGCCGATCACTAGGAGACTGGGAGTTGTAGTCCTGCCTTGGCAAGAAAGCTGGGTGGGTATCTTTGGGCCAATCTCATCTCAACTTACCTCCCATAGTTTTTGTTGTAGGGAAAATAGGAAAAGGAAGGAAGGTTAGGTATGTTCGCCACCTTGAATTATTTACAAAGTAATAAAGGAGGGCTCTAATAAATAAATAAAGGAACTCAATGGAATAAAGATGTTGTCTGTAATCCATCAATGGCCACGCAGGGGTTCGCAGGGGTTCGAGAGAACCTTTAGCTAAGATTCTGTGCAGTTCGGAGAACTCCCAAATCCCACTCCTGGCTGGCCCCTCCCACCACCACCTCCTAGGAGTCCCCACGGGGCCTGTTTTGGATGCAGGTAAGAGCAGAGCCCATGTGAAAGCTCAGGAAGGGTGAAAAATGGGTCTACCGGAAGTTTGGGAAGGCCGGAAATGGGCCCATTCCCAGGCTACAGAGGGCTTCCGGAGCCTGGAGAGGCCATTTTCGTCCTCCCAGAGGCTCAAGCAAAGCCTCCGGAGCCCGGGGAGGGCAAAAATGCCCCCCCCTGTGGTGCAGGAGGGCAACTAGGCCACGCCCACCATGGCCACACCCACCCAGGAACTGGGCAGAGAACCCCTTGCTAAAATTTTTGCAGCCTACTCCTGTGGCCATGTAAGGACTAATGAAGATGATATTGATGGAAATATGCAGGAGCCACCTTATAACAAAATGGGCTGAAACATTTAAGTTCAGAAGAATGGGATAATATAGCCCAGGCAGATACCTCTTTAGTTCACAGCAGGAGGATATACAACACAATCAAGCTTGCAAGATCAATATCAGTCCTGTTAGGTAGACCAAACAAGAAAAGAAAGTCCAAAGGAAGCTTTGCCACTTCTGTTATTGAGATTGGCCATAATAACAGCAGTTTGCAAGTCTGATTTGGGAATAGAGGCCTATTAGAAGCAGAAGAGAAACTTGTGCAAGTGGAGCCAGGGGGAGGAGGAAGAAGAAGAGGTGGAGGAAGAGGACAGAAAAGCCAGAATAATATATAACTTTCATTTGATCTTATTGGGAAATAGTGTAGAAAGACATGCAATAGCCTAAAGCTTAACAGTTCTTCAAGACTGTCAGCTCTACCAGCAATGTGAGCAGTCTAGTGTTCCCCACAGTGCAATCAGACAGTATCGTGATATAAATTCTTTAAAAGAAATCTGCAGGAAGGAGAATGATTAGATTACTGCATCACAGCAATGCAAACTTTAGCCCATATATTCAATTTTTGGGGAGTCTGAAGATTCCCGGATAAGATTCAAAGCGTTGGTGGAATCTTGGATCTCCAAGTGCAAGAATGCAATTAGACAACTGCTTGGTGGTATTTCTGGCCATCAAGGTTTCAAAAGTCAGAGAGAAAGCAGCGGTGAAGCATTCCTTTGCAGACACATAGATTTCAAAGATTGTGCAGGGAACACAGAAGGAAATAGTCCTGCCTCCCCTGTGAGCTGCGTCTCCTGTATTGATGCATCGATAAAGATGGGCAAAGTTGCTGCACTGGCATGCAATAATGAATTAAACCACTTCTGTGGTGTGCATTGCAGAAAAATAAAAAGGCATTTGCCCAGGAATTTGCTGAGGGAGCTACAATGGTCTGTATCTGGACATATCACATGTATCAGTATTCTCTACAAGCGTATTATTGCATTAGCAATTTATGGGATTTCTGATTCAGTATGAATTGGATTGGGTTGAACTAGGATTATTAAAGCAGTGCAGCTTCCTTCTAATAATATGCAGTAAGAATATGGTGCACACCAGAGGTGGGTTTCAGCAGGTTCTGACCAATTCTGGAGAACCGGTAGTGGAAATTTTGAGTAGTTTGGACAACCGGTAAATACCACCTCTGACTGGCCCCGCCCCCATGTATTCTTCGCCTCCCAAATCCCAGCTGATTGGGAGGAAATGGGGATTTTGCAGTAACCTTTCCCTGGATTGGGGAGGGAATGGAGATTTTACTATATCCTTCCCCTGCCACGCTCACCAAGCCACGCCCACAGAACTGGTTGTAAAAAAATTTGAAACCCACCACTGGTCCACACAATGGGGGAATGCAATGGATACTAACCAGGACTATAAATAAGAATATTCGGTTTTCTAGCAGGCCCACAAAACCAAGAATGACATCATTGTGATGATTCTTTCAAGCTGAGTTATTATGATGATTTAGTATCCTAATTTGGGTAATGAAACAACTATTAGAGCACAACCAAACTCAGCATCAAAGACTCCTGAGTTCTTTATTATTAGAAAAAATCTTGCCAGACTGAGCATCGACTTGTAGGAAGAAATATGCTTCTGGGTTCAGCTCCAAATGGGGAAAAAGACACTGGAAATATGGAGACTGCTTGGAAAGATGGTTTAATAGTGGACAGGATCACATGGCTTGAGTTGCTGAACAGAAAAGGGCAGATACAGCGAGTTTTCAGGTTTTATGCTCTCTCTGGCTTTGAACTTCCTGTGACCCAGAAAGAGTATCCTGATTGGTTGTCAGACTCCCAGGGGGTGGGGGTCTTAGTTAGCCATGTTGGCTGATGTAATCTTCCCAGGTGCCATGTGGTGAGTTTCTGTTGCTAGATGGGTCCTATTGTGTTGCAGATGATGGTCCATTGACAAAGACGGGAGGGAATTGAGTTTCTGCCTTTGGCCCATTGACAAAGAGTGGTGGGGGCAAGAGGGTGATAGCTGCTTCATCTTTAAAACATGCTTCTCCATTTCTCATCCAGGGAAACATAATATTCCACCTTTTTAATATTTCCTAAAATATTTCATTCTTCTAGGAAAGGGGTGGGTGCTAACTTCCTACAGACTGAACAGATATTTGCCACTATTGCAAAGACTGAGCATTACACTATCTGTGTCAAGTTCGAAGCATGCTTATGTTGTTGCAACCATTATCGCTTCTCAACTTGCCAAAGAACCAGAAAAATATGGCATACTTCACTTAATCCTCTAAGGAAAGATTGAAGGCAAACGAGGTCCAGGCAGAAGAAGAACATCATGGCTTCGAAATTTAAGGGACTGGTTTGGACAAAACTCAGCAGCCCTTTTTCGCACAGCTGCTGATAAAAATAGAATCACTAACATGATTGCTGACATCTGATGACAGATATGGAAGGAGAAGGAGAAGGAGAAGGAGAAGGAGAAGGAGAAGGAGAAGGAGAAGGAGAAGGAGAAGGAGAAAAGCAAAGAGGATTGCCTATGGGGGCAGCTGCAAGAAATGGGGTACAGAGAGATTGTTTTATAGGGGAGCTTGTCCTGGGTGTGGAAGTTGTATGTGGTGATTCTAGGATGACACTTGAAGGATGTTGAGGGCTATACATTGACCCCAGAGAGAAGGAGTTGATTAAATCAAGTGATGTGGATTGAGTCTGTTTGAATTTTGAGCATTATAATTATATTTATATTGTGTTAATTGAGTTTTGTGTTTGCCTGTGTGTGTTTACAATTTGAAATAAGCGTTTAATTAATTCTTATGTTTGTGTAACTTTAAAGGATTTCAGAAGGGGTGTTGATCAGTAACTTTGTAGAGGTCTAGATTAGCTAACATGAGATTCCCTGTATTATATTTCTAAAAGTTATATAAATTTATAAATTCTTCCCACACAGTGTTATATAGGAAAGTAGCTACAATAGCTTCACCTTCCCACCGACGCTGTGATGGCTTCTGACATGTTTTAGAGCAGGGGTGTCAAACTGGTGGCCCATGGGCTGGATGCGTCATGCGTCATGTGCAGGCCAAGCCTACCCCAGCTCTGTGAAGGGGGAAAACGTCATGAAATGTCATATAACGGCAACGTGACGCCATGAGTTTGACACCCGTGTATAAGAGCAGATGAAGGCAAGTGGTCAGATATTATCTCCTGTGAAGATAAGTGCAGATGATTCTGTTTACCAGAGAAGAGACAAAAGACAAAGAGATAGAAAGCAATATTAACAAGTTTCAATCACTCTTGTGCTGTGGCAGAAAGTGCCACATTAGACTAAATCTGAAGAGAATGAAACAGAGGTGGGTTTTCCCCTCATGGAGGCCCAGAGTGGCTGCTGGAGTTTGCAGTGCACACATGGTGACCTATGATCCCTCACTGATGAAAAGGTCTTATGAACAAGGCAGGTGAAACTCAAGAGCCAAAGACATAAATCAAGGCAGCTGTTCAAGCTTGAAGGGGCAAAACAATAATGGAGCATTGAAAAACAGTCAAAAATTCAAAGAGCCAAGGGAATCAAGCTAACACAAGGGCAGGAACCAGATTTATGATTTGTTGTTTTCATGCAGTGAGCAGACCCCACATTTTCTGCAACTCCTCTTCCATTCTTGTTGTTCTTGGCAAGCTTTCTGTGTCAGGGTTCCAGGTAATACACTCATAGCAAACAGAAATCCGATGCAGGTAGAAAGGTTTTATTGAACATATCATATTGGCACGATCTGGTAAAAACCGACTCTGGAGATTCCTGCGGTTTTCACCTAATTAACAGTAAAAGTTTTTCCCCCTGTCCCAAACAATCAGTCACATGGTCCAATCAGGGTACCATCCAGTTGCCTGGTAACTTCACTCCTCCTCCATCTGGCCACCTGTAGAAATGTCTTTGGTTCCCAAAAGAAGTATTTTGTTTTGGCTACAAAACCCCAGCTATCTCAATTCCCCACTCCCTATCCCTCAGCTTCAATGTGGCAATTCTGAAGCCTCAAAATGGCTTCAGTCAGGTCAGCTTCAGGGTTAACATTGTGTTTACCAGGAATTTCTTTATCTTTGAATCTCAGGTTGTGAGGTGGTTACTCAGAAGGAAGGAAGATGGGAAACTAATCAAGGAGAAAATCAACCTAGAATTAAGGAGAAATTTCCTGACAATTAAAAGAATTAATCAGTGGAACAATTTTCCTCCAGAAGTTGTGGGTACTCCCAACTCTGGAGATTTTAAAGAAGAGATTGGACAACCATTTGTCTGAAATGGTATAGGGCAGGGATGGCTAACCTTTTTGCCATTGCATTCCAAAAGCGGGAGGAGCGTGGCGAGGTCGCCCATGTGTGTACCCACACCCATAATTCAATGCGCCCCACCCCTGCGCATGTGCCCCCACCTTTTAGCACATAATCGCACAGTTGGCCCAGTAGGCCCGTTTTTCACCCTCCCCAGGCTCCAGAGGCTTTCTAGGAGCTTGGGGAGTGCAAAAACAGCCTTCCTCATCCCCCCAGAGGCCCCCCGGAGGCCCTCTGGAGGCCGGAAACAGCCCTTTTCCCAACTTCTGGTAGGACCGATAGGCCCAAAAATCAGCTCGGTGGCGCACACATGTGCGCTGGAGCTGAGCTACGGCAATGCTCAAGTGCCAACTGATATGGCTCCGTGTGCCACCTGTGGCACCCATGCCATAGGTTCCCCATCATGGGTATAGGGTTTCCTGCTTGAGCAGGAGGTTGGACTAGAAGATCTGCAAGATCACTTCCAACTCTGTTATTCTGTGTTCCATGATTGTTTGAAACTGATCATATGTGCCTTGAATGAAAATTCTGGCTTGATTTGTTTGGTGATTCGATGTATTTCTTTTCTCGGCTGTCCACGATAATCCCAAGGGTCTTCTCCAGATTTCAAAAACATCAATACTCTTTCTGCCCTGTTTTTCCAAGCCCAACTTTCACTACTATAGACTACCACAGGGAAACTCACTGATTCTCAACATGCTGTGTACTGACATACAATCAGAATGCCAAATGTCCACAAACAGAATAGTGTAATGCATGAATAGGAAACCACAACCCTCTGGCTGAGATCTTTGGAGGTCTGCTTTGTGTGTGTATGTGTGTGTGGGGGGGGTTAATATATTTATGATAACTCAGTAATAATGCCCTTGAATTCCAAAAGCTGTGATACAAATAATTATGGCAGTGTCCTTGCTACTCCTGCACATGGTGCATTTTGGAAATACAAGATAGAGATCAGGCATTTACTTGAAATAATATTGGAATACCATGAATGAAGATTGCTACTTGATAAGAGAGGGATATTATTAAAATAATGAAAGAGGCTGAATCAACTTTTATGAAATGCCCTTCCAAGACAGATATGGTCAATTGCTAACTGCTATTGGCTACAATGAAATACTGAACATAAGACACTGTCAGATATCCACCACTTGTTAAAAAACACTAGATGCCAGAAAATTTAGAATATTGAATCTAAAAGTGTAGGCATCCATGTTCCTGTAGGCAGCACGTTTATAACTTTCCAAGTTGCAGCTTCCTGAGGCTGCTTTTCCCTAAGCATGATCAACTGCATATAGGAAAATTTAATATTTATTAAATGTATGTGCCACTCAACTCATCAACTTATTCACACATATTCCTCTTCCAGACCTCTCCTATTCTACATTCCAGGTCTGGAGAACTGACAGCGGAAATTTTGAGTAGTTTGGAGAACCAGCAAATGCCACCTCTGGCTGGCCCCAGAGTGGCGTGGGAATGGGGATTTTGCAGTAACCTTCCTCTGGAATAGGGTGGGAATGGAGATTTTGCAGTATCTTTCTCCTGCCACGCCCACCAAGCCACACCCACAGAAACAGTAGTAAAACAATTTGGATTTCACCACTGCCACATACCCCTGTTACAGTCTTACATTCTTTCTTCAACTTACAACCATTTGTTTAGTGACTATTCTAAGTTATAAGGGCACTGAAAAAAGTTATTTACGACTATTTTTCACACTTACAACCGTTGCAGCATCCCTATGGTCATGTGATCAAAATTTAGCTGATTAGCAACTGGCTTATATTTATGACGGTCGCAGTGTCCCGGTCATGTTTTTGTGACCTTCTGACAAGCAAAGTCAATGGGGAAGCCACATTCACTTAACAACTGTGTTGTCAGGGTTCCGACAGATACCCTAATTAAATTATAAGCCTCAAGCCAAGCTTCAAAAGAAATCCAGTTATTTATTAAGAGCTTCATGTCGGCACATTCCAGCTGAAGCCAACTCTGACCTCACGTAATTCACAACCCAGGCATGACCCTGTTTCACCCCCTCCCCCCAGGGTCAGTGGTGGGTTGCCCCCGGTTCACACCAGTTCTTTAGAACCGGTAGTAAAATTGGCGGGAGGCTCCGCCCACCGACCCCAACGTCATCAAAATGCTTCTGCGCATGTGCGCACGGCCCCGTTGCGAACCGGTAGTAAAGGTAAGTAGAACCCACCCCTGGCCAGAGTGTGTCATCAGTCACATTTTCCAAAGGAGCAATTTCACAGGTTGTAGAGATTACTTCCCTCCAGCCGCAGTGGGTAATCCTGGGAGACAGCCTTGAAAGAGATATGTCTGGAATGTGCTTTTGCTTTTGGCTGCCATGCTGCTTCGTCAGTTTTCCCATCCCCCTTGCCTATGGCAACTCAAAGGCAGGCCAGGGATACTTGTTGTTGACTTGTGTCACTTAATAACTGCAGTGATTCACTTATCAGGTGTGGCAAAGAAAGGTCATAAAATGAGGCCAAACTCACTTAAAAACTGTCTTGCTGAGCAGTGAAAATTTGGGGCTCAGTTGTGAGGGTAAGTTGAGGAAATAAAAAAGTGAAGTTGACCCTTAAGAAGGAAGCTTTTGAAAAGTGCCAACAATCTGCACCAAAGGAATTCCTTCACCCCGTTGCTTTTTTCAACAGTTCTTAATGATTTTCCTTTCTGAAGAGATAAGGTTGGCAAAAAAGAAACGGTATCTTGATTTTTTTAAAAAAGGCAAAAAAAATATAGAACTACACTTGGTGTTGACTAGCAAGGTAAACTAATTCACCGTGTATTTGTATTGCCCATTATTGCATCTAAGACCAAAAGATAAATTCCTGTAATTATTTTCCAGTTGGTTTGGCTTATGCCTGTGTAATCATTTCTTCCCTGTCACATCACTGAGAGTCCTTTTTCAATATAACATTGCTGTTAATCGTGCCATCGTATTTACTGCTCAGTGAAGTTCCAGCAATCTTTTGGTTCAGGTTTTTTAAAAATATTTTTATGTTACGGGATGAACTTTAAAAAAAAAAAAATCAACAGCGCTGATCACAGTGGTTGGATATAAATTAATTACTCTTGTCAAACTCTTGGCAAGAGCTTGTCTTGTTGTAATGTAGAGAATTTTGGAGAAAGGTGAAAGGCAAAAGAGCTTGATTGTGAGAATTTGGGGAAAAGATCGAGTGTCGCCCGCATGTATCCTCTTCACTAGCCGTGGAAAAAACAGATAAGGTAAGAAAACAGAGAGATGGAGATAACAGATTAACAGAGTTGGAAGGGACCTTGTAGATCATCTAGTCCAATCCCCCGTCTAAGCAGGAAACCCTACACCATTTCTGACAATCTTTTGGTAGTCCAATCTTTTCTTGAAAGTCTCGAGTGATGAAGCTCCCACAACTTCCGAAGGCAACTTCTGTTCCATTGGTTGATTTTTTTCACTGTCAGAAAGTTCCTCCTCATTTCTGTGTTGAATCTCTCCTTGGTCAGTTTCCATCCATTATTCCTTGTCTGGCCTTTGGGTGCTCTGGAAAGTAGCTTGACCCCCTCCTCTCTGGGGCAGCCCCTCAAATATTAGAACAATACTATCATGTCTCCCCTGGTCCTTCTCTGGGCCAGGCCCAGTTCATGTAACCGTTCTTCATATGTTTTAATCTCCAGTCACCTAATCACCCTGGTTGCTCTCCTCTACACTTTTTCTAGAGTCCCAACCAGTGGTGGGTTGCCCCCGGTTTGGACCAGTTTTATAGAACCAGAAGTAAAACCAGAGGGAGGCTCCGCCCACTGACCCCGACATCATCAGAATGCTTCTGCGGCCCCTTTGCGAACCAGTAGTAAAGGTGAGTAGAACCCACCCCTGGTCTCAACATCCTTTTTATAGTGTGGTGACCAAAACTGGATGCAGTACTCTAGGTGTGGTCTTACTAGGGCTTTATAGAGTGGTATTAGCATTTATTTATTTATTTATCTATTTATTTGTTTGTTTGTTTGTTTGTTTGTTTGTTTGTTTGTTTGTTTGTTTATTTATTTATTTATTTATTTATTTATTTAATCATATTTCTATACTGCCCTTCTCCCAAAGGACTCAGGGCGGTGTACAGCCAAGATAAAAACAAACATGCAAACATTGATAAAATTACAGTTTCAAATTATTATAAAGTTTAGCCAAATAGAATAAAACCCAAAATTAAAATGACGATTTTAAAATCATTTAACTGTTTAGCGCTGTCTGTTGGACCATCAGGGTCTTGAGGCCACGGCAGAAAGCCCGAAGGTCGGGGATGTTATGTATATCTGGGGGCAGTTCATTCCACAGGGTTGGAGCCCTCACAGAGAAGGCTCTTCCCCTGGGGGTCGCCAGTCGACATTGTTTGACTGACAGCATCCTGAGGAGACCCTCTCTGTGAGAGCGAACTGGTCGGTGGGAGGCTATTGTACCTCACTTGATCTTGATTGTATTCCTCTGTTAATGCAATTTAGGATTGTATTGGCTTTTTTGGTTGCCGCTGCACACTGCTGGCTCATATCATAGATGGTTAAGAGATATTTGGAAAAAATTCCATTCAAGAAGGGAAAAAATGTAATCTAAGTGATCAGAAGTTCCCTTTTTGATTTGCACCAAATGTAATGCAGTGCCAGTAGAATCAAGAGTTAGAACATACATAGAATAATATGGTAGGAAGGGACTTCAGTGTCTTCTAATCCAATCCCCTACACAAGCAAGAGACCCTTTATCATTCTGGACAAATGGTTGGCCAATCTCTTCTTGAAAACCTCCAATGTTGGAACACCCATAACTTCTGAAGGCAAGTCGTCCCATTGATTAATTGTTCTCACCGTCAGGAAATTTCTCCTTAATTCTAGATTGAATCTCTCCTTGATTAGTTCCAACTCATTGCTTCTTATTCTGCCTTCAGTTGCTTTGAAGAATAGGTTGTCCCTCTCTTTTCTGTGGCAGCCCCTCAAATATTGGAAGACTGCTATCATGTCAGCCCTAGACTTTCTCTTCATTACACTAGACATACGCAGTTCATCACGTTTAATTAATATCATTTCTCCTCCTAAATCTGTTTTTCTCTTCCAGGGTAACTGAAAAAGCTTAACGGGGAAAAGGAGAAAAAAAAAAAACCTTCCTGCTTTGCATCCTGGCAGATGAATCCACTTCTTTTGAGCTAGGAGAACGGTTTAACATTTGGAACAAAGCATCGAAAAGCGAGCTTCAGTTCAGCCTGTACAGCTTCAGACACATGAATGCCTTCACCATTCGCCTAGGGCACAGAGGGGGATCAGACTGGAATAATTGTCTCCTTGGTACCTGTTGGAGCCAAGATCATGTATATTCAACAGCCTAACTGGCTTTCGGAGAAGTAACTTTGCGCTAATGCAAAATTAATAGGGCATTATTCATTATAACTTTCAGGCAGAGTCTGATTAAATGTGCTTTGTCACTGTATGGAGAAGTCCAAAGGCAAATTGGGAAGCTTTTAAAGCTAAGGTTTGGTTGCCCTCTAGTGAATGAGGTCAGCATTATGCGGAGGAAACATTATTTTGATGGTTGCATAATTAATGTTTACTGAATTGCTGCAAAGAACACTGAATCCCAGCGTGAGTGCCAATGGCTTATTGCATGGAAATGTAGAATGATCTCCCTTCGCCTGTCACGGCGGTTCCTTTCGTTGTAACTTTTTCTCATTGCAGCAACAGGTAATAGAGGGTGAAATATAGATTCAGCCACCTGTTTTGTAAGCGCTAGAGCAGCTTAATTTAGTCCTGTGTGCCGAATACGTCTCCTGAAGAGAATGTTTAATTACCCCATTACAGCTTTCAATGTGTATGTATATGTGAGAGAGGGAGTGTGTGTGTGTGTGTTTGGAGGGAGAGAGAGAGAGAGAGAGAGAGAACTGTTTTCGATAATGATAAATTAGGATACGGTAGTAGTTGTTTTTCTCGCAAACCACACTGGAACAGAAGGTCCAAGGAAACAAATTAAAATGCTGGGGAAGGGAGAGAGAGAGAGCAAGGAAGGAGAAATAAAGTTAAGGCATTTGTAAAAAAAAAAAAAAAATACATTCTTTGTCAAAAAGACGATGACCCTGCATTTAATGGAATGCTTGCTCCCCAAAGCAAAGGCAAACTGGAAGGCAGTAATAAGCAGAGAGAACAACATAGAGAAAAATGATCAGAATGTCCATTTTCTCTATCTCAACTATCAAAGGATCCAGATGATAAAATTAATCATGGGGATTTTTCTTCCTTCCATAACTGGGCATAGAGTAATGACTAAGGAGTTAGAGTAGGAGTGAGGAAACCTCTCATCACACACATGCTTTGACTTCGGGGGTGGTATTTACTTACCTTCGCTACCAGTTCACAAATGTTCCCTCGCTCGCACACAACACCTCCGCACATGATCAGGACCTTCTATGCATGTGCAGAGCATCAAAAACGGGATTCTACTTACTCGGAATAAGACCGGACAACATTGATAAGAAGGATTGGTATATATTTGTCCACATCTCAACAGCGGCGAGAATGGCATTTGCTCAACTGTGGAAAGATGCAGATACGCCCCCTGACTATCTGATAATAAACAAGATTCTTCAATGTACTGAGATGGAGAGGCTAACGTATATCTTAAAAGACAAGAAAGATTCAGTATATAATAAAAGTTGGGATAGATGTTTTGTTTGGCTCAAAAAAAGGTTAAACTTAGGAGAAGGGTGATAAGATCATCTAATTAGACTAACTAGACATTTACTAGGCTTTATAACTCTTTACAATTTTGATAAAAACAGACCAATTGTTTTGTAGTTAATAAGAAGAACCTGATTGTATTGAAATGTTTGGCTAGGACGATATTAGTTAATATTAATTGGTGAGTGAGTTTAATTCTCGGTTAGTCCTGTTTGTTGTTTGGTTTTAGTCCTGTGTTTAGGTGTTTTTATGTTTCATTTCTTATATTGCTTTTCAACCATTATTTTGTGTGTTAATTTTATTATAAATATTTAATAAAGACTATTTTTTAAAAAATGGGACATGATGACATCCGGGTGGGTGGGTGGGTGGAGCCTCCCACAGCCGCTGCTACCGGTTCATCTGAACCCGATAGAACCAGCTGAATACCATCACTGGTTCAGTTGAGTACCTCACAGAGTTTGTTTGTGTGTTTGTATACTTTATTCTTTTTATAAATAACTCAAGGAGGCAAACATGCCTAATACCCCTCCTTCCTCTTCCTAGTTTCCCCCATAAAATCAACCCTGTGGAGTGGGTTGAACTGAGAGAGTGACCAGTCCAAATTTGCCTGCTGGTTTTTATACCTAAAGCAGGACTAGATCTCACAATCTCCTGGTGATTGGCCCAAATCATCCATCTGGGTTTCATACCTAAATCGGGATTAGCATTCACAATTTTCTAGTGATTGGCCCAAAGTCACCCAGGCAGCTTTCATAACAGAAGCAGAACTAGAATTCACAATCTCCTAGCTTTTAGCCTGATGCCTTAACCACTACACCAAACTGGCTCTGCAATTGTTGTGGTGATAAAAAAAAAATAGAGGTAGGATTTCCTGATGGAAGGGCAGAGTAGAAATATATATATATGTGTGTGTCAATTCCCAAAAATCCTAGTCTTTGGTTTCATTGGCAGGGAAACACAAGAGAAGCTCTAACTATTCATATGGCACCAGTGATGGAAGGTTGCCAATAACACACACACACACACACACACACACACACACACACACACACACACACACATATTCTTACTTTTTGTAGGTTTTATGTGTGTTTTGCTTTAAGCCGGGTTTTTCCTACGTAACCAAGATGTTTCTGCAAACTCTGGTTGAGTGAAATGACATTCACTACTTTCTGGGTTTTTTTTCCTTCTTTTCATTCTGGCAGCCAGCAGATTTTGTGCTTGCCCCTGTCCAAGTCTCCAAATGGGCAAGCACAAAATCTGCTGGCTGCCAGAATGAAAAGAAGGGAAAAAACCCCAGAAAGTAGTGAATGTGATTTCACTCAACCAGAGTTTGCAGAAACATCTTGCTTACGTAGGAAAAACCTGGCTTAAAGAAAACACACACACACACACACACACACACACACACACACACACACACACACACACATATTCTTACTTTTTGTAGGTTTTATGTGTGTTTTGCTTTAAGCCGGGTTTTTCCTACGTAACCAAGATGTTTCTGCAAACTCTGGTTGAGTGAAATGACATTCACTACTTTCTGGGTTTTTTTTCCTTCTTTTCATTCTGGCAGCCAGCAGATTTTGTGCTTGCCCCTGTCCAAGTCTCCAAATGGGCAAGCACAAAATCTGCTGGCTGCCAGAATGAAAAGAAGGGAAAAAACCCCAGAAAGTAGTGAATGTGATTTCACTCAACCAGAGTTTGCAGAAACATCTTGCTTACGTAGGAAAAACCTGGCTTAAAGAAAACACACACACACACACACACACACACACACACACACACACACACACACACACACATATTATATAAAAGGTGAGCATGAACATATCTGTCCCTGAGACAGATCCTTACCCTGTTGATCTTTCAAAGGGCTGTGAAGACCTCGTCTCTTTTGCCATACTGGGAGATGATGAGTTCTAGTCTTGCTTTAGGCACAAAAGCAACTGGGTGACTTTGGTCAGTTCTTTCCTCTCCCGGCTCTAAAAAAAAAGTTAAACCATCTAAAAATGTTGTCAAGACTTCTCCAACTAGTCACTGGACTCATGACTATCTTGAAATGCATCCACACTCCTTGTTCTTCTCAATCAAATTACAGATTAACAGAGTTGGAAGGGACCTTGTAGGTCATCTAATCCAACCCCCGCCCAAGCAGGAGACCCTACACCATCTCTGAAAAAATCGCAGTCCAGTCTCTTCTTGATGTTGTGGCCCCATAGCTGGGGCAAAACACTTGAAAGCCTCCAGGGATGAAGCTCCCACAACTTCCGAAGGCAAGCTGTTTCATTGATTGAGTGTTCTCACTGTCAGAAAATTTCTCCTGATTCTTAGGTTGAATCTCTCCTTCTTCATTTTCCATCCATTGTCCTTCTCTGGCCTTCAGGTGCCTTGGGAAATAGGTTGTCCCTCTCTTTTCTGTGGCAGCCTCTCAAATATTGGAAGACTGCTATCATGTCTCCTCTGGTCCTTCTCTTCTCTTCACTAGACTAGCCATGCCCAGTTCCTATAACTGTTCTTCATATGTTTTAGTCTCCACTCCCATAATCATCCTGGTTAATCTTCTCCACACTTTTTCTAGAGTTTCAACTTTTTTTATATAGTGTGGTCACCAAAAATGGATGCAGTATTCTAGGTGTGATCTTACTATCTAATCATATCAAGCCAGTAATGGTACCTGTGCTTAATACCCAGAAAGACAAGTAAAGCTTTTATGAAACACCACCAGGGGTGATGTACCTTTCCTACTGGTTCGGAAGTGCACGCTCTGCGCGTGCATTTGGATCCTCTGCGCATGCGCAAAGCCTCCTTCACACGCACAGGTCAAAAACAGGTTACTTCCTAGTTAAAACCAGGGAGTTATGATGCCTAGGCAAGTGGGCGGAGCCTCGTGCTGCCACTGCTACCGGTTCTCTGAACCATGCTCTGTCGCCGCTACTGATTCAGCCAAACTGATCTGAACTGATAGCATTTCACCCCTGAACAACACGAATCTAGAGAAAGCTTGCATCTCTGAGATTTTCACCCTTGTTGTGACACTCTCTTCTTCCTGTTGCAAGCAGAGGGAAGGGGAGAGCCTGAAATTATTGGTTTTCCAATCAGGAGAAAGCACAACTTAATCAAGGAGAGGAACTAAAGGAACTATCTCGGTTGCTAATGCTTTTAGTGGTCAATGGGATAGAAAGCAGAGAGGATCAATGTTCCGGATCTACCATTTCCAAACATCTAGTTTGGTTAATGAAACATTTGCAAGAAAACAACCAAGCTCAGAGGGCACCAAGAACCCCACAGTTCAACCCAGAGCTATAACTGTTCGCTTCCATTCAACCATCTATTTAATGCAATCTCTCTCCTTTGGCTTGGCTTCGTTCTCCCCATTGACAGCTCCATCGGTTTTCCATTGGTATCTCTGATTTTCAGCAAAGTTCCTCTACAAACTTCAAACATTGTCCAGAGAGAGAATATTACCACCTGATCCTTACAGGTAAGCAACAGTAAAATGTCACTTTACAGGTAGTCCTGAACTTACAACAGTTCATTTAGTGACCATTTGCAGTTTCAGTGGCACTGAAAAAAAGTGACTTATGACTGTAGCAGGATCCCCATGGTCACGTGATCAAAATTGTGTGATCAAAATTGCTTGGCAACTGATTCATATTTTTGATGGTTGCAACATTCCTTTGATCATGTCATGTGATTCCCCCTTTTGCGGCCTTCTGACCAGAAAAGTCCACGGGGAAACCAGATTCACTTAACAACTGGGTTACTAACTTAACAACTGCAGTGATTCACTTAGCAACTGTAGGAAGAAAGGTCGTAAAATGTAGTAAGAACTGTAGTAAGAAAGGTCATTTAAAAACCCTCACTTAACAAATGTCTCAGCAACAGAAATTGTAGGATGAATCGTGGTCGTAAATCATATTTGTTTTTATTAAAGTTTCTGAAAAATGAAATCATCCAAGTGAGATACAAAACTGACAGCTTAGGGCCAGGAGTAATAGTGGGTTTCCAATTCCAGCTCTACCAGTTTGTTATCGGTAGTGTGCGGGTGCACACACTCGCTTTGCGAGCGCACGGCGCTTCTGCACAGGTGCAGAGCGTTTTTGATTATGTCTGGGAGGGTGAGTGGAGCCTCCCGCCACTACCAGTTCGTCTGAACCGGGGTGAACCGGGAGCAACCCACTACTGTCCAGGAGTAAGGTTCAACATAGAATACATGAACCTGGGATAAACTTCAGTGGATCCTAATGTTTCTTCCACCAATTGACAGTTTGGCAATTTTGTAAACTGCCTTAGCTATTGAAAATGACAGCTTCCTTTTTAATTAATGAATAAAAGAAAGGTCATTTGAAATTCTGGCACCAAGAGTGTGTTTGCTACATTATTTTCTTAGTACTTCGTCAGGCATATTGCTGATCCTGCATAATCATCGTGCTTGCTGCTTTTTCAAAGCACGAAAAGAAATAAAGCTCGACTAAATGGAGTTGCTCCAGGAGCTTATCACTGCACTATGAAAAGAAGAAAGATCCGAGTTAAACTGATTTTAATCCTGCGAGGTCGTGCCATGTCCAGTGCGAAGCCTGTGTATGCAAAAAATGTGGCAAGGCAAATGTTGCTGTGCGGTAAAATTAAGCTATTTGCTTCCCATAAAAGGATTTAAGGTCCAGCAAAAGGTTTCCGTGTGTCAACCTTGGTACGGTGCAAGGGTCTCTGTGTTCTATTTCAAACAGAAGTGTTTCTTCTACGGACATTGAAAAGAAATCTGGCTTAACAATCTTTGTAGACAGAATTCAGGAGACCTCGAGACCTGTTTCTATAGAGACAACATACTGACAATCCCTTTTTCTGCAGCATATGGTGTGTGTGGTTTTTTTTTTTTTAGTGTTTTTCTTTTTTCTCCCTGCAGCATATTATATTTTCAGGCAATTATCCTTGTATGTAAGAAATACTAAGCTGAACAACTTTCCTTGTATTGGGATACTCTGAGGCTCCAGTGGATTAGAAAGACTGAAAAAAATAATGATGATGATGATCTATTTTAAAATAATGACCCCTTTCTGGAAATGGGAACTTGTGTGCCTGCACATCTGTGTGTAAAAGGCAAGACACATAAGTACAACACTAACAAATGTTGTTAGGTCTATATTTGGCTTCATTGATGTTCCAGGACACTGCATATCCTGTGAGGGTTGAAAAGACGCTTAATCAAAGAGGTATTTGTTAGAAGATAAGGTTTGGCATCCTTACCTGCATTACAGATATTAATTTGACTTTTACTATGGATATTTTAATGATTGTCACCTGGATCGAGTTCAAAAGAACTTGAGAAACAAAGCCGCCTTCTGGACATCTATCACAGTGGCTGAATCCCTCAATGCCATATTGGCTACCACAACTGCCATAAATTGCCAGCCTCATTTTCCCTGAGGGTAAGCCTGAAAATAGGTTCTAGTATAACTTCCAAGACATGCTCACCACCAAAATCTGATGGGGAAAAAAATATCAGAAACTCCTGGCTCCGTAGAATTTCATGTCACCACTTTCCCCATCGCTGCTGGCAATGGGCAACCCCAATATGTCAAGGATGACCTTGGTTCATCGGAACATTGCCAATCTCAACTTGATGTATCATGAATTGTGGGGGCAAAGTGGAACCATTTTGAGGAGAACATCCCATGTTGGAACCTTCTATAATTCTTTGCATTACAGGGACTTCCTCTAAGATGTTGAGCGACCTGAGGCCAAAGGTGTTATGATGAGACTGATTGTGTGTGTGTGTGTGTTAAGAATAATCAAGGCTATGCATTGATTATTCTTCTTTCCAGTGGAGAAGATGATTAGGGCAGGGGTGGGCTTTAAAAATTTGAGCAATGGGTTCTCTGCCCAGTTGCTGGATGGGCATGGCCATGATGGGTGTGGCCTAGTCAGCCTCGTGCAACATGTTGGGGGGGGGCATTTTTGCCTTCCCCAGGCTCCAAAGGCTTTTCTTGAGCCTCTGGGAGGGTAAAAACTAAATCCCCCATGTTGTGGAGGCCCCCTGGAGCTTCTGGGAGGCCTGTTTTTCCTCCACTCCAAGCCTCTGTGTGGGTCCTGCACTTACCTCACATCCAAAACAGGCTGCATGGAGACTCCTGGGAGGGGCAGGATGGGGTGGGAGGGGTGGGGTGGGTGGCCCCAGCCTGGAGTGGGATTTGGAAGTTCTCCTAACTGGCAATAACGTTAGCTATGGGTTCTCCCAAACCCAGATGAACCCATAGCAGCCCACCCCTGGATTAGGGCAGTTCAGGAGAAACAACCTAAATGGCAATTTCTACTATCAATCATCATCAGTTGCCCTTTTCTTACTCAAACGATAGACCTACTACTCCTGTTGCATTCTTTACTGCAAAGATCTTGGTTCAAAGTGCACAGGAGCCAGTGTACCTATGGACAACCCACCAAGTTGGTCAGTGCTTAACTCATGAAGTAAAAGAGTCATGCAAAGAAAGCCCATTATGGATTTCTTAGCACATGTCTTCCAAAGGCTACAGGTAACCTTTTGAAGATAAATTAGATGGAATCTGGAGTACATTTTTCTCACCACTACCATAACTCAACCTTTGCAATCAAAGTTCTGGGTAAATTCCAATGACCTACCAACTTTTGTTATATGAATGGCTATTGTGCTAAACAATGAAAAAAAAAAGAGTATGGCTATTCATACTGGGATGAAAGCTGCACAAAAGGAGACAACTGTCATATCAATTAAATCACTAGAATCAATGAAGTGTGCTGGGGATAACAATAAATATCTGGGTCGGGTTAGCAATAGTCTCGGTGGTTCTTATTGAATTGTTCAGTGATTAACAACAAAGAAACCAGTTGAATGGATGAATATAAAAGGCATTGAGATGAGATTCAACTATTCACAACATGTAACAGGCACCAAATAAAACCATGGTCTAGAGTTCCTATAAATGACTAATCAAGCCAGAATGATCTGCTTTTGGAGAGGTGTTGCACTAAAGTGCAGGTTAAGAGCAGAATTTCTGATGAATCCTTTAAAAAGAAAAACGAAAAAAAATTGTCTGGTTCATCTATCAAAAATAATGATAAAAAATTCAGTTTTGAAGATGAGGCAGTTTCTCCAGAAGATAGGAAAATGGGTTTAAGTTACAAGGAAGTAATGTTTTCAATGTGAAGAATTTCCTAAAAGAAAGAGCTGCTGAACAGTTAGCAGGGAGTGCCTTGAGATGGGTGGATATAGAATTGGAGTTGGAAGGGACCTTGGAGGTCTTCTAGTCCAGCAGTCACCAACCGGTGGTCCGTGGACCACTGGTGGCCAGCGAGAAAATTTTGGAGATCTGCAGAAAAATTATTTGCATTTTTTGTATTGCACTAAATCAGGGTTCCTCAAACTACAGCCCCTGGAACAGATACATGCAATGAACGTTTGTGTTGCTGCAGAGAGTCTCCCCCTTTGGGGTCTTTTTGTGTTGGTCAGAGGGGGACAGAAATTCCAACTTGGAGTCTGCTTCGGCCTCCTGCTTTGGGGAAAGGCTGGAGGGAAGTGCCGCTGGTGGCAAACAGCTGGAGAGCCTTGTTCCACTGGGACTGCATCAGGGCCAGGAACTGGTTGACCATCTCAGCCCGCTGAGCCTCCAGGCACCTGTACCTGGCCTTGCACTCCTGCAGGTCTTCCCTCTGCTTGGAAAGCCTATGCTCAGAGTCCTCAGTGAGGTGCTTCTACTGAGCCTCCTTCTCAGTCAGATCCAAAGTGAACTGAGCTGTTTTGCCAACTCTTTCTCGTGGTGGCTGCTTAGCTCCAACAACTGCTTCATGTTAGGGCCCTAAGGAGCCTGGGAGGAGAGGCAAGGAGTGGCTGGAAGGGGGGAGGGGAGAGGCGCCCCTCAACATGAGTGACATCGAGTTGGCCATGCCCACCCAGTCACATGGCCACCTAGCCACACACACCCAGCCAGTCATTAGGCAGATCATATTAGTGGTCTGAGGGATTTAAAATTATGAATTTAGTGGTCCGAAAGATTGGTGACCCCTGTTCTAGTCCAACCTCCTTCTCAAGCAGGAAACTCTTTACCATGTCCAGTCTCTTCTTAAAAGTTTCCAGTGATGGAACATCCATAACTTCTGAAGTCAAACTATTCTACTGGTTGATTGTTCTCACTATCAGGAAATTTCTCCATAATTCTAGGTTGGAACTCTCTTTGATTAGCTTCCATCCATTATTTATTGCCTTGCTTTCTGGTGCTTTGGAAAATAGGTTGACTCCCTCTTCTTTGTTGCAGTGGCAGCCCTTTAAATATTGGAACACTGCTACTGTCACCCCAGTCCTTCTTTTCACTAGACTATCCATACCCAATTCCTGCAACCATTCATAATATATTTTACTCTCTGGGCCCCTAATCAGCCATCTGATATCCCTGACAGATAGCCATCTATCAGGAATATTGTAGTAGTGAGTTCCTGTACAAGACAAGAGGTTTGACTAGAGCAGGGGTGTCAAACTCACATCATCATGGTTGCAACATGTGACGTATTGGGACTGTTTTCCCCTTTGCTAAACTAGATGTGGGCATGGCCAGCAAGTGATGCATCCAGCCCATGGGCTGGGAGTTTGACAGCCCTGGACCAGAGGGTCTCAGAGGTCCCTTCCAGTTCTTCTATTTGATGATTCCATAATCTTGGGGGAAAGAAAATATAATAGTAAGAACTACACCACAATATAATACACTATTCTGAGAGAAGGTAAACTCTTACATTCTACAATTACTGTATTTTTTGGAGTATAAAACGCTCTGGACTATAAGACGCACCTACCTTTTTGGGAGAGGAAAAAAAAAAGCCTTTGCCTCTCAGCATCCATCCAGTATTCATCTGGCCTGTTCACCGCGGCCCATTTGGCACTGCCACAGCCCATTCACCACAGCCCATTCACCACCACTACCCATTCACCATGGCACATTCGCTACTACCCATTTGCTGCCGCCATGGCCCATTCAGCGTGGCCCGTTCACCACCACCGCGGCCTGTTTGCCACGGCCCATTCACCCCTGCCTGTTTGCCACCACTTGTTTGCCTCAGCCTGTTCGCCAATGTCATGGCCCATTTGTTGTGGCCCATTTGCCGCCGCCAGTTCACCACTGCCACGGCCTGTTCAGCATAGCCCATTCACCGCCACCGATCCCTGCTGCCTGGAACCGGCTGAAAATGCGATGTGTGGAGGCCAAAAATGGAGTGTGCAGAGGCCAAAAATGTGATGCATGGAAGCCAAAAAACAGCCGAAGGGTGGGGGCCAGCAGCTGGGCAGGGCTTTGGTAACATTTGGTGTATAAGAAGCACCACAATTTTCACCCACTTTTTTTGGGGGGGGAAATTCATTTTATACTCCAAAAAGTAAGGAATATGAAACAAAATGGCCAGTTCGCACCAGATAACCAAATCTCCTGAGTTTTGACATTCTGTCCAGAAAAGAATCACACAATTTAATGTTCAACGCAATTTCACCAGAATTCACATTGGCATCACTGAAATCTTACAAAGTACATAGTAGTATCAGAACAGTTCTGCTTTGTTGTTGGTGTAGGAACTGAGACAGGGAAGGAAGGAGCTGATTTTTCAGGTTTGAGAAGGTCTTTATGTAAATGTATCTCGACCACCAATGATTTGCCAACTGTCCCTGAATTTGAAAAGGTAGAAGAGAGGGAAAAACAAAAACAAAACTAGAGTTTAAACTTTGACTTCTTCAGGCAATCCAGTGTGATGTTTAAGGCTTCTTTCTTGTCTGCAATAAAGATTCTAATCTAGACAAGTTATGTCTGGGACACCTTCTGCCAACTCTTACAGAGAAAATGAATTAAGGGTTAAGTATCAGGAGACTGATGATTTACTGCCTAGCCCAGGTGTAAAACCAGACAATTTGTACTGCATGTCTTAAGTAGCTAGGCCTACATTTATTCCTGTGGCTTATCTGTGTATTTTTGGAGTAGTTATTTAAGATATTTTGGGAATTTCTTTGAGAAGATAGAACAGTGGGGGAACTGAGACTTAGCTAGCAGAAATTTAGGGATTATTGTAATAGATTCTATAAAAATCACACTTTGGGGGAAAAAATGAGTCGATTTTTCCAGATTTGCATCTTCTTTATTAAAAACAGAGTTGTTGGGTTCTCTTTTTTCCTATTTGCCCCCCTCCTTTATCCACCTTTGAGATGAGTTTAGCCAAGACCTTTTACTGTTCTTCACTTATTAGTTGCTTTTATTTGCTCAACTGTTCATAGCAACAGTATTTCCATGATGACTGCATAACAGTGGCATTTATAATGTCACCTTCTATGTATATCAATCAGAGTTAATAATATTGGGTCCTGCAGCTCTTTGATGAAACTTGTAGCCTCTGGACAAGAAAGAAAACAAAGCCAGAGGAGCAAAATGTTATATGAAGTAGCACATGAAATGTTAAACATTGACAGGAGCCCCTGCTGAACAAGAAAACATAATGTAAATGACTTACTGAGAAGAAGGGATGGCAGAACCTGGGAATGGAGTGAAAAGGGAGATCTACCTAGAATCCCTACATTGTCACAAGAGAACTAAATCCAGTGGTGGCATTCAGCCAGTTCGCACCACTTTGGGAGAACCGGTTAACTTTCTGAGCAGTTTGGCAAACTGGTTGTTGGAAGAAATCATTAGGGCAGAGAACCGGTTGTTAAATTACTTGAATCCCACCACTGACTAAATCCAACCCCGCTTGAGTGCCATTGTCCCTTGTCTTGCTCAAAGTAGGTACCAACTGCTTAGTTGATAACATTCCCGTGCATAGTCTTTTAGCAATAAGTCAGCTTAATTGAACCTTCACATGTTCAATTCAATTAAATTAAATTCACATGTGGACCTGGTCTTTTTCACTGGACACTTATAGAACAATCGTAATGATAGATAGAAAGGATGCGGTGGCTCAGGGGCTAAGACACTGAACTTGTCGATTGAAAGGCTGGCAATTCAGCAGTTCGAAACCCTAGTACTGTGTAACAGGGTGAGCTCCCGTTACTTGTCCCAGCTTCTGCCAACCTAGCAGTTCGAAAGCATGTAAAAAATGCAAGTAGAAAAAAAGGGGCCACCTTTGGTGGGAAGGCAACAGTGTTCCATGTGCCTTTGGTGCTTAGTCATGCTGGCCACATGACCACGGAGACATCTTTGGACACCGCTGGCTCTTTGGCTTTGAAATGGAGATGAGCACCATCCCCTAGAGTCAAGAACGACTAGCACATATGTGTGAGGGGCATGGCAATGTCTTTTTCTTGGCACATCTCTCGCCTGCTACTTTAGAACATCCACTCCTTCATCTAGTCCACCATGGACACCACATTATTTAGCAGCCAGCCCCCAAAATGATTATTCGAAGAATGAGAAGCAATGGCCTCAGATTTTACCCATTAAAGTTTCCTAACTATTCTCAGGATATCCCAAGTTTTCTCCTATTAATTAAAGCAGGCTTCTATTAATATAATTAATGCAATTAGCAAATTAGATGTACTTACTTGAAGTGGGAGTCACTTCATTTAGCATTGAAGTGGGAGTCAATTCAAGGGTAGCCTCTCTACCTGGGGCTGCTCTTGAAGACCACTCAGAGGCCTCAGCTGGTGCAGAATGCAGCCACGCGGGTTGTAATGGGAGGATCCTGATACTCCCATGTTACAACTCTCCTGCACAACTTGCATTGGTTGCCGGTTGCCCTCCGGGTGAGATTCAAGATGCTGGTGTTAAACCTATAAAGCCCTCCATGGCTTAGGTCCAGGATATCTGTCAGACCACCTGCAACCAGCATCGTCTTCCCATTGGCCGGTGCGTTCCCACAGAGAGGGCCTACTCATGGTGCTGTCGGCTAGACAATGTAGGCTGGTGAGCCTTCTCTGTGGCCACACCCACTCTTTGGACCAACTTCCCGTGAGTCTTCGGTTGGCCCCCGACCTTTGTACCTTCCGCCGTGAGCTTAAGACCTGGCTGTTTGAACACCCTAGCCAGGACTGATGGGGTCTACTGTTTTAAATTGGTTTTAGTCTGTTTTAGTCTGTTTTAATCTGTATTTATTGGGATTGTTTTGTTTGATGTGAGCCTCCCTGAGTCCTTTGGAGAGAGGGCGGCATATAAATCCAATAAATAAATAAATAAATAATGATGATGATGATGATGATGTTGCATTATGATCAAGCAACAGCAGCCAAACATGATTTGGTCCCATCCAGACAATTAGGTTATTCCTATACAATGAAATTTCATCAGAGCATAGTAATAGCCAATGCTGGCAGATAAGGTACATCCTGGTTGAAAAATCTCTGCATGCACAGTTTCACAAAAAACACTACAATCTAGTTTCATTTCATCTAAAGAACAAAAGCATTGACCAAAGCCAGCCTTCAGGTGCAGATGACACTAAAAGAGGAAGAAAA